>OZ014519.1:593088317-593688317 GCA_963966055.1 Lathyrus aphaca
ATTAATACCAGACCCTGATCTTGTGATCCTGGATTCTAACATTGCATATCATCTCATTTGCATTAATTGTTCATCTTGCATTTCATTTCAAAGCCGAAAACTCATTTCATGTTCATCCATTTTCAGTAAATCAAGCTGGTTTCCCGACGCCCGTATCGTGCTAGACGTTCCTACCTAACTCGAGCCAACACTAGAAGACTAATGAACCTGATTCAAGAAGAGCAAGCTGCTATGAGGGAAGATATTGACTCGGTCAAGAACAAGATTGACCAGATTTATGAGACCATACAAGCTTTGGCTAGAATGGAAGAACGTCGCGAAGCTGCTGTCGCAATGAACAATGCTATAGTGCAAGGATCTACCTCGCGCGCAATGCCTTCAGTTCCAGTTCCAAATCCTTTGGTCTATGGTTTGCCTCCAGGCTTCACTCCTGCTGTTGAAGAGGTCACTTCCCAACCAATACTTACCTCTGGTGTTACTGTTGGTGTTATCCCTCAAGCTCAACCTGTTCCAACTCAAGTCCAGTTTCCTCATGCTGAAGAGGATCATCAAGTTGAGTATGAGATGTATATTGTTGTTCCAATTATCAACCCCCATGTTGTTCAAGAATCTGAAGCTATGAAGATGTGTCGTGAGTTAGCTGAAAAACTCCGAATCATGGAAGGACACAATTCAACCTTTCTGAGTGCCTCAGACATGTGCCTAGTTCCGGATGTTATGATCCTTGCTAAATTCAAACTGCCAGAATTCGAAAAATACAAAGGCCTCAGTTGTCCTGAACTCCATTTAAGGATGTATTGCAGGAAAATGGCCGCTCATGCCAAAGACGACAGACTCATGATCCATTGCTTCCAAGATAGCCTGTCTGGAGTGTCTCTAGAATGGTACATGCAACTTGAGCGCAACAATGTTCGTACTTGGCTTGATTTATCTGATGCATTCAAAAAGCAATACAAGTACAACACTGACTTAGCTCTGAATCGCACTCAACTTCAGAGTATGACTCAAAAGGAGAACGAATTCTTCAAAGAGTACGCACAACGCTGGAGGGAGTTAGTTGCCAGAGTTCATCCACCTTTGGTTGACCGTGAACTAATCGATATCTTCATGGGTACCCTACATGGGCAATACTACGAAAAGTTGATCAGCAGCGTATCTTCTGGATTTTCGGACATGGTGATGGTCGGAGAAAGAATTGAAGAAGGTTTGAAAAGTGGAAAGATCCAAGGAGGCTCTAGCAACCAAGCCAGCGTCAAGAAACCTTTCAACGGGTACAAAAAGGGCGAAACAAACGCCATTTCTACTACAAGTGGGAATTTGCAACAGAGTGCACCTACTCCAATTCCCTATTATCAATACCCGTATGTTGCTGCTGCACAATATGCTCATATGCCATATCAGCCGATTCCTCCAATGCCTCATCAACAAGCCATTCAAGCTCCATTTACGCCTCAGATGGCTTATCAACCACGTCTGTATCCTATGATTGCAGCTGCGCAGTATGCGCCCAATCCATACCAGCAACCGGCCTATCCGCAACGGCCTGGTTAACAACAACAACGCGCTCCTCAACAACGCCCACCATATCAACAAAGAGGATATGATAGACACGTTGATCCCCTGCCTATGTCATATTCCGAAATCTTTAATGGGCTGATGGCAAAAGGATCTCTTACTTTGATAGATATGCCACCTCAGGCCAGTAACGCCCAGAACTATGATGCCAATGCTCGCTGTGAGTATCACAAAGGCGCTCCAGGTCACACAATCGAGAACTACCATGCCTTCAAGCACAAAGTTGAAGATATGGTCAACTCTAAGGATCTCACCTTCACTCCGAGAAATCCAAATGTCCAAAACAATCCAATGTCGTCGCACGACGCCAACAAGTGAAGACATTTGAAGGGGTTGTTGAAGACCAAGTTGAGTAGTCGCCAACTTTGAAGCATTCAATCAAGAGAAGTTCATTCCTCAAATCAAGGCAGTCGTCGCCATTTATCATTTTCGTAGTCGTTGTTATTTTATATTGTTTGTTAAGTACTATTTGCTTTGAACATTATTGTTTGTACTTGGTTTTGTTAATATTATGTTTATGCATGTTTTGAATTAGTCTATCTGCATTCACTCATTATTTATCATTTATCACGAAATCACAAAAATATTCTCTCACTTCACTTTAGCAAATATTTGAGGGATGATGATGAAAACAAAATACCCATAACTGTTGCGGTATGCTTTCAGATAAAACCTCGTCAATGATGTACAGACATTTATTCAAATACTCAAACACCGGAGATACAAGGAGTTAATCCCTAGTCAATCACTTCGAGCCTAGAAGTAGGAGTTTCTTTCGGATACAAAGCCTTACATCTAACCCGGGGCAGGGTAGTTGTTCAGTTAACCTGACTACACTTCCAAATCGCAAGATGAGACATCCCGTCGGAGGACCATCAACAAATGATTTGGCAGTCACAATATTCAACAAAATACAAAAAATATAGAAAAAACCGCTAAGTTGAGCACCCGAAGGGAGACTTAGACGAAAAGAAGAACGAATCAAAAGAGGAGCTCAGACCCTCAGCAAAAGCAAAACAAATATCAATGACCACCAAATCCAAAATCAAAGGGTCACCAGCAAAATAAGATGACTGACACTTCAAGCAAACTTTGAAGCTTCATCTTCACTCTTGCAATATCGAAAACAAATGCTTGTGTAGAATTAACTGAACGTAGGACTGGAGAACATCACGAAGAAGGGGTGGGTATAAATCAAAATTTGAGCCTTATATTTTTGTTTGTCAAACCATTAACCAGACCACGTTACAACCCTCAAAAGTCCTAATTGAGGCAGGGTTTATTCTGAAAGCATGCTACCAACAAGGTTGCGTAAACTGACTCCCATATATTTGCTAATCTTCAATTTCGATTGCACATCATTCTTGCTGCATCTTTCACACACTTTCTAAATCAGCACCTCGTTTGGACTAATGGTCCACTAATCACACTATCACAACCATTCAAATAATTGACTCTTTCAAAACTTATATGAACGTTGCATTAACACTACCATTTGTGTATGAATAATTTAATTGCAATTCAGTGTTTGACATCAGTGCAATCCCAACAAGGGACAATCAAAAGAGAAATTTGAACTTCATTGGTGCCAACATGAATCAAGACTACCTCAACAGTCCAATCATAGGCAAATTATCTTCAACAACCCAATCAGGGGCAATTTATTTCAAGGCCCAATCAGGGGCAAATCATCTTCAAACAACTTAACCAGGGACAGACGTCTACCAAATCCAGATACAGGAGAAAATTTTCCTATCTCTACTCCCCAGCTGAACAGGCAGTCCTTGCTAGACGTTGGCAATCAATTGAAGCAAAATTAGTCTTCATGTGTCAATTAAGTCGCTCCGCTCATCAGCAAGTAACCGAACTTGGAGCATTCAGATTCATCTTTTAACCGTACTCTGTCGAAGATCATGTGTCGGGGAATCAAACCCTCCACCCACCCAAAGTCCAATCATTATTGGCAACTACCAAACCAAAAGTCCACCAAGCTGGCACCTTTCATTTCCCAATCACCTCATATGCATCATTAAGGATCATTTACATCAATCATTTACAACATACGCATCATTTGCATATATAAGCAAATCAAACTTTCATATCCCTAACTTTTCAATTGCATCTCAACGCATAAACACTTGCATCGTATCTCCATCATTATGGAATACCATTTCAAAACAATCAAGCATACGTGCATAAGTCAGGATCCGGGATCAATCGAAGATCCCAGACATCTCCTCAGCGAATTCAGTGGTCGTCCCCCATTGAATCTTTTCTCTTCAACTATTTTCAATCATTCGCCTTATCATCCTTTGTTGATAAGTGATTTTAATTTTCAGTCACCCGCCTTATCATTCTTCGGTGATAAGTGATTTTATTTTTCAGTCGTTTGCCTTATCATCCTTCGGTGATAAGTGATTTTATTTTCAGTCATTCGCCTTATCATTCTTCGGTGATAAGTGATTTTATGTTCAGTTATTTGCCTTATCATTCTTCGGTGATAAGTGATTCTATTTTATTTTCAGTCACCCGCCTTATCATTCTTCGGTGATAAGTGATTTTATTTTTCAGTCGTTTTCCTTATCATCCTTCGGTGATAAGTGATTTTATTTTCAGTCATTTGCCTTATCATCCTCTGGTGATAAGTGATTTTATTTTCAGTCATTTGCCTTATCATCCTCTGGTGATAAGTGATTTTATTTTCAGTCATTTGCCTTATCGTCCTTCGGGGATAAGTGATTTTATTTTCAGTCATTTGCCTTATCATTCTTCGGTGATAAGTGATTTTACTTTCAGTCGTTTGCCTTATCATCCTCTGGTGATAAGTGATTTTATTTTCAGTCGTTTGCCTTATCATCCTCTGGTGATAAGTGATTTTATTTTCAGTCGTTTGCCTTATCATCTTTTGGTGATAAGTGATTTTATTTTCAGTCATTTGCCTTATCATCTTCTGGTGATAAGTGATTTTATTTTCAGTCATTTGCCTTATCATCCTCTGGTGATAATTGATTTTATTTTCAGTCATTTGCCTTATCATCCTTCGGTGATAAGTGATTTTATTTACAGTCATTTGCCTTATCATCTTTGGGTGATAAGTGATTTTATTTTCAGTTACTCGCTTTATCATCCGTCGGTGATAAATGATTTATTTTGTCAGCTTGTTGTTTTTTTTTTGCTGTGTCACCCATCATTTCCAATTTTAATCATCTGCTATTTTCACAATTTCATTCTTTTCGGACAAATTTGGAGTCTTTTCGTATCTAATTATCTTATACCGTAAAAGTTTGAACGCGAGTCAGTTCATCTTATTCGGTCTAAGCCAATTCGATAGGGGCAACTGTCATACCCCAAATTTGTCCTACCCGCACTATTTTATTTTTCTGTCTAACCATCATTTCAAAAAAATCCAAAAATATGTATTACTTTATTTTTCTGTCTAGTATTCGAAAAATTCAAAAAAATGCATTTATTTCTTTTAAAATTTAAAATTCAATTTCTCTTTTTATTTTTGTTATTTAATTCATTATCCCAAAAAATTCAAAGAAATTTTTATTATTTTTATCAAAACTATTCTTACATAGGCTCTGTCGTACCTCGAAAAATACAATCCTAAAACAAAACAACAGAGCCGCCACCTAATTCTATTTATTCTACGAGAGAAAAGGGAGATATAGAGACAACCTAAAGGAAGGATAAGAAATGGTTTACGAAACCACTAATCTAAGTTCGGGAGTCAGTTACGCAAGGGGAAGGTATTAGGCACCCCTCACGTCCGTTGTACTCAACGGGAACCTCTTAGTCTAGTTTGCGCTTTAAATGTTAACTTGTATTATTGTCTTCTTTTAATGATTGCTTTTAAGGAAATGTTTTGATTATTATTCGTTATGGGGAAAGTTTAAGTTTTTTATTATTGTGCTCGCGAAGGATTAAAATCCCCGTGCCTACGTATTCCCTTGTGCAATGGGAAAGTTAGAGCTTCGTAGTTCGTGCTACTACGGTTTGTGTTTTTTATTGAACGATTGTTTGAAAATGATTTCTACTGCTAAGCGTTGGCTTATCTGCTTGCGATAGGAGGCTGAAGCGCTAGCTTATTTGCGAGATAGAAAGATTTAAACAGTGTTCGTTTTTTAGAGAAAAATGTTTGACTTTTGTTAAGGTATTTTAAACGAAAGGGCGAATGAACCACGTCGCGTGGGGATCGCCCAGGAGCGATTGCATTCCAAAACGTGCGGAGTGCTAGACTCCGGAGTTCTGTCTTTCGCTGATTAATTATGAAAATAAATTAAATTTGGTTGGTAAGTTTGAAATGTTTTAAGATATGAAAAGATGCGAATGGACCACGTTGCGTGGGGCTAGCCCAGCTACAATCCATTTGAGAACGTGCAGAGTGCTAGACTTCGGAGTTCGGTTTCTTTCGTAATTTTAATTTATAAAAATGATTTGAATATTTGATATACGAATAGTGAATGAACACATCGCGTGGGGCTAGCCCAGTTGCGGTCCAATCCAGAACGTGCGGAATGCTAGACTCCGGAGTTCTGTTTCCGTAATTTAATTTAAATAAATTGAATAATTGATATACGAATAGTGATTGAACACATCGCGTGGGGCTAGCCCAGTTGCGGTCCAATCCAGAACGTGCGGAATGCTAGACTCTGAAGTTCTGTTTCCGTAATTTAATTTAAATAAATTGAATAATTGATATACGAATAGTGATTGAACACATCGCGTGGGGCTAGCCCAGTTGCGGTCCAATCCAGAACGTGCGGAATGCTAGACTCCGGAGTTCTGTTTTTGTAATTTAATTTAAATAAATTGAATAATTGATATACGAATAGTGATTGAACACATCGCGTGGGGCTAGCCCAGTTGCGGTCCAATCCAGAACGTGCGGAATGCTAGACTCCGGAGTTCTGTTTTCGTACATTATTTAAATGAATTGAATAATTGATATACGAATAGTGATTGAACACATCGTGTGGGGCTAGCCCAGTTGCGGTCCAATCCAGAACGTGCGGAATGCTAGACTCCGGAGTTCTGTTTTCGTATTAAATTAATAAGATAGTTTGAATATTTTGGTATACGAATGGTGATTGGACACATCGTGTGGGGCTAGCCCAGTTGCGGTCAAATCCAGAACGTGCGGAGTGCTAGACTCCGGAGTTCAGTTCTTTCGCAAATTAATTAGTTTGAAAATTCTTTTAAGTGTTTTATGGTTTCGACCCGATGGTGATGAATGAATAAACAGATAAATGCACACGCGGTATAAAGACTATACTGAGGCATAAGAAGATAACATCGAGTTTTAGAGGTACCTAACGGAGAAGGTCCGTTGCCTCTTTCGTGTGCGTAAAAAGAAACTCAAACCTTACTTGTCAGAAATAAGAAACTCGAAACGCGCATCAAGAAAATAAATTATTAGGCCCGAGAAGTAAACCAACAAACATCAATAAAACGACTAGCTCTGAACGAATAATTAATTTCAAGGCCATCCTCAAACCACCTTCGCCATCATTAAAATCGAACGAGGGGCCTGCAAAAAGAACTTCAAACGCGAAGCTAAGACCAAGATTAAACCAAATCCTATTAAACCAAAATAATTAATGGGAACTAAAAAAAAGCTATACTAATATCAAAATTAACAAAATTAAAACCAAATTCTAATAACCCCTAAATATTTAACAAAATTTAATTAAAGAAGTTTAACGAATAATTAATCTCTACTAGAATAAAAGAAAATAATAAGGGAAAAAAAACTAATAATGGAAGGGGTGAGTTCGTTTGTCTGTGGGTGTAGATAGTAAACCAAAAATAAAACTCAGATTGATGTGCTTAAACAAAAGAAATCTAAAACCAAACTTAACCTAAAAAAAAAACATAATAAAACTAAAAAAAACTTGTTGTTTCTTTTATAAAAAAAATAAAACAAAACAAATATAAAAAAATGGAGAAACACATGTCTCCAACCTTTTCAGTCACTTCCCCGTCAAATGTGATAAAAGGAAAGAGAAGAAAACCACCCTCAAAAAATTTCCGGCGGCGCGCGGTCCCTCTGGCGGATTCGTTCACGATTTTGGACTCTCACTCGGCGGTGGCTGGATGGTTTCGGTGGTGAGCTTCATTCTCGATCTCAAGGGTCATTCGCTGCGGTTTCGAATCACGATCCACTCGGTTTTGTTTTGTCGCGTCTCTCCCTTGCACACGGCGGATCAGCGTTTCAGACCTGTTTTCGGTGGTGTAATGGTTGAAGGTTTAAGGCTTTGAGATTTGGCTAAGTGGTTTTGACGGTTTCTATTTTGCGTTTGGTGTTCGGTTGATTGCCTGCGTTTTCTGAGTTTCGATTAAGAAAGGTTTATGGATTTAGTGATGTTCTGGACGGTTGTGGCGGT
Organism: Lathyrus aphaca; assembly: GCA_963966055.1. Lineage (NCBI taxonomy): Eukaryota > Viridiplantae > Streptophyta > Magnoliopsida > Fabales > Fabaceae > Lathyrus > Lathyrus aphaca. The sequence continues at coordinate 593,096,282 of OZ014519.1, forward strand.
TTTGAAGAAAAAGAAGGGAGACGCCGTTGAGGGTGGTCCGGCAGTAAGGTTTTCGCGGTGATGATTGATGGATGATGGTGGTGATGTTGTATTGGCAGCGACGGGATGATGGTGATAAAAGGGGGCGAAGTTGAGGGTGTTTGGTTGGATTTTCAAAAGTGGTGTGTTGCTGTTTGGAAACGGGGACGAAGAGGGTGGTGGTTTGAGTGGAAGTGTTCACTCAGTTTCGGTTTTCGGTGATTGTTGGTGAGGGCGAAAATATCCAACGGCTTCAGAGTTTTTGATGGTTTGTTTCGGGGATTTCAAGGTTAATGATTTGGTTGCGGCGGAAAGATTGAAGGTGGTGTTTGGAGGTTGAAGGTAAGTTTTTTTTGGCTCTGAATCTCTCACTCTTCATTTCAGTCTTTCTTTTGATTTAAGAAGGTTTGGTTTGCAGGAAGGGTTGGAAACGGGGATGAAGGTAGTGATGGAATGTTTACGTGGAGGTGGAGGGGAAGTCGTGGATTCCGGGTGTTTTTTTTTGCGGTCAGTTTGAAGGAGCAAGGAAAGTTTTGCTTTGGTTTTTTTGTTTTTGCCTCTGGGACTTTTTCCTTACTGTCTTTTTCTTATCGTCCCCTTTGTTCTTCAAGTCCCCCCCTTTTTGAAGGGGTCTGTGTTGTATATGTTTTGAGGGTCCCTCGCGAAGAACGTGTTTTTTTGGTTTATGGCTTCACAGCTTTTTTTGTTCTGTTCGAATCATCCCCTCCTTTTCTTTGTGATTTTCAATTTTGGCATACTTTTGTGTATTTTTGTTTGCAGGATTTTGGTGACAACTTTTTGGTGTAATTGCAGGGTGTGGTCTGGCGTGTTGCTTGTGTAGCTGATATAGCAGATTTGGGTGCAGCAGTGGACTTGTAATAGAAAAGAGGAAATGGTGTCAAGTGTATTTTTTTTTGGGATATTGTGTTGTAGCAACAAAGTGGCCTTCTTTGGACAGATTTTTGAAGAGTAGGTTGTACCTTTTTGCAGGACGTGGTTTCAATTTGGGACCTGGTTACTTTTGTAACAAAACTTGGTTATCTTCTTCTTAACAAATGTAATACTATTGTAACTTGGACTGATATAATTGAACTAACTAAATGAACTATACAGTTTAAATAAAACTACATAAACTACTAGACTAAATAAATTCAATTTAATTAATAAATAATCTAATTAGAATTAAAACTAATTAAAATGAACTAAATTAAAATGAATCTAAAATTAAAATAAACTAGACAAAATATTAACTAAAATTAAATAAAAATTAAACTAAATTAAGAGAGAAACAAAAAAACTAATTCTAAAAAAATCTATTATCGATATTTAACCAGAAATTAAGATAAATGAATTATCAAATGAGACGAGAATTCTAAATAATTAAAAAACATAAAGATGTAAAAAAAGGTTAAAAATGCATGATTAATGATCAATAGAATGCTCTGAATGAAGATGTAGAGAAAGGTTGAATATTAAAAATTCGACGAAAATGCAATACATGCATAAAAAATGAAAAAGATATGGTCAAAATTTAGGGTATGACAGCTGCCCCTATTTAATCATCTAGAACTTGAATGTACGAGTAACAAAGATTTTTTTTGGACATTCAAGGTGGAAGAGGATTAAATATCAGAATACCTAAAATTTTGGCCGAAGATGCAGATGGAATGATATGATATGCAATGCAAAATGCAAGAGAAAGGCTATAACGCTGCTGGGAAGAAAACTGACACCACTGGGGATTAGACGCACATGATTGGAGTACAATCCACACAAGGAATTTCCTCTTGAGTGAAGCCAGACGACAACCGTCTACAGGTCCTAAGATGACTCGAAATCTTTGAACAAAATTCCACTTTGAGGAAATCTACTGCCGAGATTTGAAACCTCATTTGGAAAAAACCTTCTGTTGGTGTATCAAAACGAAACAGAAATCTACTGCCGAGATTCTGAAACGAGAACCAATTCCTCCGAAGTCTACTAGAGATCTAACTGCCGAGATGACCAGAGAATCCAAAAATGGAATACCTTCTGCCGAGGTATACTAAATGAACCAAATATCTACTGCCGAGATCTTGGACCGAAAACAAATCCTTCTGAAGTATGCTAGAGATCTACTGCCGAGATTACCAGAGAATCTAAAAACGAGATACCTTCTGCCGAGGTATACTAAATGAACCAAATATCTACTGCCGAGATCTTGGAACGAAAACAAACTCTGTTGAAGTCTGCTGGAGATCTACTGCCGAGATTACCAGAGAATCTAAAAACGAGATACCTTCTGCCGAGGTATACTAAATGAACTAAAAATCTACTGCCGAGATCTTGGAACGAAAACAAACTCTGTTGAAGTCTGCTGGAGATCTACTGCCGAGATTACCAGAGAATCTAAGAATGAGATACCTTCCGCCGAGGTATCAAAATGAAATTCCTACTACCGAGGATTAAACTGATGATACATCCGTTGCCAAATCTTCTGCCGAGATTTAACTGAGGATGCCATTATTGAGATCATGAAAAGTAACTACCTTCTGCCGAGGTAGACTGGAAATCTTCTGCCGAGACTTGCCAGAAATAAAAAGAATCACCTGTTGCTAAATCTTCTGTCGAGATTTAACTAAGGATGCCATTGGATAGAATTCTCACCATACTTCCCTTCTTCTGAAAGAGACAGCCATATGATGGAGAAAACAAAACTTCATGCTCAAACTTCTCAACTTGTCTGGAAGAGATAGCCATTTGACGGAAATTGGAAAAATTCTCAACAAACTTCTCAACTTGTCTAGAAGAGATAGCCATTTGTTGGAAATTGGAAAGAATCAACGACAAACTTCTCAACTTGTCTGGATGAGATAGCCATTTGCCGAAAAACAAAAAGATTCATATCAAACTTCTCAACGTGTATTGGAGAGACGACCATTTAATATAACACTCACCATACTTCCCTTCTTCTGAAAGAGACAGCCATATGATGGAGGACAATTTCACGCTCAAACTTCTCAACTTGTATGGAAGAGATAGCCATTTGACGGAAATTGGAAAATTCTCAACAAACTTCTCAACTTGTCTGGGAGAGATAGCCATTTGTTGGAATTTGAAGAATCACGACAAACTTCTCACCTTCTCTAGATGAGATGCCATTTGCCAAACAAACTTCTCACCTTGTCTGGATGAGATGCCATTTGTTGGAAATTGAAGAATCACGACAAACTTCTCACCTTGTCTGGATGAGATGCCATTTGCCGAACAAACTTCTCACCTTGTCTGGATGAGATGCCATTTGTTGAAAATTATAAGAGATTCATATCAAACTTCTCCGCCGAACAGGGGGGATGCCATTTGATAGAACATAAACCTTGCTGAGGATGAACAATTTGCTCGAAAAGAGAATGTCATTTGTTGATTTACTGGGAAATCCATGGATAATAAACAAGCTTCTCAAATAAGGAGACGGCCACTTTTGATTCCGATTAGAGGTCCAGGGATAAGAACAAGCTTCTCCAATAAAGAGACGACCACTTGTTGTCAGGTATAAGTATTCCAAGAGAATGTTGTAACAACACTGCTGGAAAACAAAGTTTGTCTTCAATGGGGAAATCTTCAATAAATTTCTTCTGGGAGACAAAGTAATCAAAGGTGCAAAGTAAACTCACTTTCCATCTGGAAATGCTGAGGTTGGATCGACTGCTCGGAAAGAGACTGTCATCCGTTGATTTACTCAAAAGTTCAAAACAAAACAAGCTTCTTAAATAAAGAGACTGTCACTTGTTGTCGGGTATAAGTAATCCAAGGGAGTGTTGTAGTAACACTGCTGGAGAGCAAAGTTTGTCTTCAATGGAAGCCTCCAACAAATTCCTTCTGGGAAACTAAGCATCCAAAGGTGCAAAGAATAAATGCACTTTCCGATTGGTAGTTTAATCATCAAAAATTGCCAACGACCAAAATTCAATCCAGGAACGAGCTGGAAAGAACCTGTCAAACAAGACACTAACCCATGAGGAATAAACTCAATTGGGGATTAATCATATCCAAGTGTGGAAAGGGGAACTAAAGAAAAAATCTTCTACGAGGGTAAGAACTCAGTGGGGAATTAGAAAGAATGTACATTTTCTGCCTAAGGCTGACAACTCTATTTTGAGAGAGACACGTCACTTGGGGATAAACACGACCAATGTGGATGAAATATGCATTAATGAATGCAACATGAATATGAACATGAATCATTTATGATGTACATGTATGTATATGTGTTATGTTTATGCTGACAAACAGACAAAACAGACACAAGAGATATACTGGTGATGAAATAAATATCACAATAAACAGATGCTCGACCAATCTCATCAAAGTGTACGTAATCACCGAAGATAGGGTATGGAGCCATCCATGGAACAAAGTCCAGCTACAAGGCTCAAATCTCCTCGAGGAGAGAAAGATACTTCAAATCGGGAAATAAACCCAAGCAAATCTTCTGACTTCAACATCTATCAGAAGGAAGCAACCATACAAACTACGTTTGCTTAGGATGAAGTAAATTTGTACTCCGTTGGGGAGAGAGAATCAGATTCAGCTGGAGAAGCTTGAATCAAAGCTCAAATGGGTATTAGACTTAGTATCTCACTTGAAGCACTGAGTAGTAAAAACATCCACTAGAAAGTACTGAGTCATGCCCCTGACATATCAAAGCCACTTGGTGTGAGGACCCCGTTATCTGGAGGTACTTGCAAGGTATATCCCAAGAGCGTCTTGCTTAGGGGAACACGTGGTCATATGCCCACAAAATGGTTTGTGAGAAGAGGTCATCTCAAGAGGATTTTATAGAAGGTCTGACATTCAAGATGCCCCAGTGTCTTCAAACTCTTGTAGAGATTCGTCGAATCTCGACGTCACTGCCTCAGATTAACTGTGTTTGGCACAAACGAGTCTTCAATGTTTGTCTTTTAGGGATGGTCAGACTGTGTAAGCTCAAATTGGGAAATGACTTGCCCCTGTTTAGCAAAGTCTTCAAGTAACATGCCTCTGTCTAGCAAAGTGTTCAAACAACACGCCCGTGTCTAGAAAAGTCTTCAAACAAAATGCCCCTGTCTGGCAAAGTCTTCAAGCAACTTGCCCCTGGGGATGATCATTCTTTGAAATGGTTGTTCAACTACTCATCAGAGTTTCAAATCTTAAGAGATTAAGCTTATCATCGGTACCCATACATAGGCTTCTATGATATCAAGCAAATGCTAACAAGCAAAACGTTAATGTTGAGACTGCTAACGCAACACACATGTTTGTTTCGAAGCTTTTTGTTTTTTTTGTTTTGAAAGATTTTCACAATAGCCTATGACCGAATCACTAGCTAGGGTGTGATATTCATTTTTTTTATAAAGCCAACACAAATTTTTGAGCAAAGCTCATGGGAGTCGGGAAACAATATCTCATCGAGTCTGCTTTCGAAATAAACCCTACTTCAATTAGGACTTTTGAGGGTCGTAATGTGGTTTGGTTCACGGTTTTAGAAACAAAGGATAAAGGCTCAAAGTTTATTTGGTGTCCACCCACTCTCCGTGATTTTCTCCAATCCTAGGTCCAGCTAAACTGACACATACATTTGTCTTGATAGCGTAGAGATGATGCTCCAAGGTTTGCTTGAAATGACAGTCATCCTATTTGTCCTCTATGGATATCAGTGACCCCTTTGACTTTGGTATGGTGGTCACTAAATCGTAAGCTTTTAGGTTGAGGATTGAAAAGCCTCTTCTAACTCGAATTTCTCTTTGGTCCCTGATTTTTGCCTAAGTCTCCTTTTGGGTGCTTGACTTAGCGGGATTTTATTTTCTCTTTTTTTTTTCCATTGGAAGGCTGAAAGTTGTGACTGTCAAGTCATTGATTGTAGTGGATTTCCTGATGGGATTTTTCATCTTGTGATTTGAATGTGTAACCAGATTAACTGAACACTACCCTGCCCCAGGTTAAGCGTAAGGGTTTTGAAATATCTGAAAGAAACTCCTACTTCTAGGCTCGAAGTGGTTGACTAGGGATTAACTCCTTATTTCTCCAGTGTTTGGGGATTTGAAACAATGCATGTACATCGTCAGTAGGATTTTATTCAAAAGCATTCAACTAGAGAATTTGTGTTTTAATTTCGTCATCCTCCCTCCAATTCTCTGCCTAGGCAAGAGATGGGATAATGTTGGCATTATAAAAGTAGAAAAAGCAATATGAGTGAATACGAATGGATTACTTCAAGACAAACATATTCATTGCATTAATCATTCGAAACAAATAAGTTCTTACATACCAAAACAAATGCATTAACAAAACATAGAAAAATACATATGAAAAGCAGCAAACAAGCTAAACATCTGAGAGGATAGCTCCAAAGCATCGAACGATCGCGTGTATTCAGGAGCTTGTCTTATGCTCCAGCAACATATTGACTTGGACAGGACTCTCTTGAGTTTTTATCAGCACAAAGGCACTCCGTCCACAGATGGGATTCCTCCATTGAAGGTCAACACCCCGTAGTCGATCATTTCTTGAACCTTTTCCTGGAAGACTTTGCACTCTTCAATCGGATGCCCCAATACTCCACCATGAAATTCACAACTTGTATTTGGATTGAACCAATGAGGGAGAGACCTCATGGCTCTGGTCTTCCTGGGTGCCATCACTGAATTCCTGGCGAAACAAGTCCACAGTTGACCGTAAGTCATTGGGATTGGATCGAACTGAGGAGTCTCTCTTGTTGGGCTGTCCTGAGATCTCTGTTGATTATGGCGCTGATTCTGATGTTCGCCATAAGGCACTAGAGCTTGCAAGATTTTAGGAGAATCCCTAATTGCATTAACTTCAAAATTTCCTTCCTCTTGGGAATCACACACAGACTTCTCTTCAACAATTTGGCAATCTGACCCCTCTTGGATTCTTCCACATTTGAATGCGTTTTCAATGTTTACTCAAACTTCCACAATTTTGGAGAACTCTAATGGCACAACGCCTATCATTCTGATATAATAAGAGTCTGACAATATTTTTAGAAACATTTTGGCAAGTTCTTTCTCTAAGAGTGGTGGATGAACTTGGGCTGCCAATTCTTTCCATCTTTGTGCATACTCCCTAAAAGATTCATCGTCTCTCTGACTCATTCCTATCAACTGGTCACAGTCTGGAGCCATGTCCAAATTATAGTCATATTGCTTCACAAAAGCGTCGGCTAGGTCTTCCCAAGTCTGTATATGGTTTCTTTCTAGCTTCATATACCACATCAAAGATGCCCCATATAGACTTTCTTGAAAGTAATGAATCATCAGCTTATCGTTATTGGCATGAGCAGTCATTTTTCGACAAAACATCGTCAAATGATATCTTGGACAACTTACACCCTTGTATATTTCAAAAGTAGGCATTTTGAAATCTGGGGGAATAATCACGCCCGGGACCAGACACAAGTTATGAGCTTTTGAACCAAATGCGTTGAGTTCTTTCACCATCTTCAGTTGTTCCTCGAGATCGCGAATTCCTTCCTCAATTTTCACCACTTTAGGATTATTCACCTTCGTCACATGATGGCCATTCTGAGATTGGGGAACATCCACTTGTTGAGCATCGTTGTCAGGAGGAAAATCGTACATCGGGTTGGTCATTACAGTAAAGCCTGACATGGAATCAGCATTCTCTGCCATATCTGTTGTTCTTCAGTGACTACTTCAGGCTTGAAGGAAACGTCTAAAAGTCAACAAACTAACAGAGAAGGACAAATGAGTGAGATTTTTGTTTGATGGGAGGATGATATGCGATGAAAATGCAAATGATATGCGAATGAATGCAAATCTCAGAATGCTCAAAATCACAAACATAAACAGCTCCAGAATTGGATATAAAGGCAAGGTGTTGGATCCAAGTAACTCGGAATCTCTTAACTGGTAAGCCTTAAGAGGAGAGTTCTAAATTCTTTTACCCATAAAGCCCACTCACAGGGTAGCTTCTATGGTGATGGTATAAGGATACTCAAGGTCACGTACGTTTATCGTACTAACGCCCCGCCGCAGGCTAGCTGCATTGTGACAATAATGACGATAAGGTCTACCCTGAGTGGAGTTCTCATGCATGGCCAACAAAGGGGCGAGCCCTCGGATCCTAACATTACACAACTACCAAAATTGAAACAGGTTCTAGGGGGTCCCAGAATCACAGCCCTTTCGTGAATCAGGTCACGCGACAGGCTAGCTGTGTTGTGACAAGATCTACGAAAAGTCTAACTATCAAGAGGAGCTTTCATGCTAGGCGTGCAAGGAGCGAGTCCTTGGAGACTAACACTAATAACATCCAATTCTAACTTAGGTGTTCCCTCTTATTTTTCAAAACTCAAGTACAAATTCAAACCCTTGATATCCCGAGATCCAACAGGCAGACATAATGAACAAATAATAAAGAAGGAAGCAATAGATAGAATATCAATAGTAAATAAAGAAGACAATCAAACAAGTCATCAAACAAACGCAAAATATCCTAAGCTAGGCTCGACTCTCTTATGCATCAAGCATGGATAAATCCCCAGCAGAGTCACCAGCTGTCGTACCTCGAAAAATACAATCCTAAAACAAAACAACAGAGCCGCCACCTAATTCTATTTATTCTACGATAGAAAAGGGAGATATAGAGACAACCTAAAGGAAGGATAAGAAATGGTTTACGAAACCACTAATCTAAGTTCGGGAGTCAGTTACGCAAGGGGAAGGTATTAGGCACCCCTCACGTCCGTTGTACTCAACGAGAACCTCTTAGTCTAGTTTGCGCTTTAAATGTTAACTTGTATTATTGTCTTCTTTTAATGATTGCTTTTAAGGAAATGTTTCGATTATTATTCGTTATGGGGAAAGGTTAAGTTTTTTATTATTGTGCTCGCGAAGGATTAAAATCCCCGTGCCTACGTATTCCCTTGTGCAATGGGAAAGTCAGAGCTTCGTAGTTCGTGCTACTACGGTTTGTGTTTTTTATTGAACGATTGTTTGAAAATGATTTCTACTGCTAAGCGTTGGCTTATCTACTCGCGATAGGAGGCTGAAGCGCTAGCTTATTTGCGAGATAGAAAGATTTAAACAGTGTTCGTTTTTTAGAGAAAAGTGTTTGACTTTTGTTAAGGTATTTTAAACGAAAGGGCGAATGAACCACGTCGCGTGGGGATAGCCCAGGAGCGATTGCATTCCAAAACGTGCGGAGTGCTAGACTCCGGAGTTCTGTCTTTCGCTGATTAATTATGAAAATAAATTAAATTTGGTTGGTAAGTTTGAAATGTTTTAAGATATGAAAAGATGCGAATGGACCATGTTGCGTGGGGCTAGCCCAGCTGCAATCCATTTAAGAACGTGCAGAGTGCTAGACTCCGGAGTTCGGTTTCTTTCGTAATTTTAATTTATAAAAATGATTTGAATATTTGATATACGAATAGTGATTGAACACATCGCGTGGGGCTAGCCCAGTTGCGGTCCAATCCAGAACGTGCGGAATGCTAGACTCCGGAGTTCTGTTTCCGTAATTTAATTTAAATAAATTGAATAATTGATATACGTATAGTGATTGAACACATCGCGTGGGGCTAGCCCAGTTGCGGTCCAATCCAGAACGTGCGGAATGCTAGACTCCGGAGTTCTGTTTCTGTAATTTAATTTAAATAAATTGAATAATTGATATACGAATAGTGATTGAACACATCGCGTGGGGCTAGCCTAGTTGCGGTCCAATCCAGAACGTGCGGAATGCTAGACTCCGGAGTTCTGTTTCCGTAATTTAATTTAAATAAATTGAATAATTGAAAAAAGATATACGAATAGTGATTGAACACATCGCGTGGGGCTATCCCAGTTGCGGTCCAATCCAGAACGTGCGGAATGCTAGACTCCGGAGTTCTGTTTCCGTAATTTAATTTAAATAAATTGAATAATTGATATACGAATAGTGATTGAACACATCGCGTGGGGCTAGCCCAGTTGCGGTCCAATCCAGAACGTGTGGAATGCTAGACTCCGGAGTTCTGTTTTCGTACGTTATTTAAATGAATTGAATAATTGATATACGAATAGTGATTGAACACATCGCGTGGGGCTAGCCCGGTTGCGGTCCAATCCAGAACGTGCGGAATGCTAGACTCCAGAGTTCTGTTTTCGTATTAAATTAATAATATAGTTTGAATATTTTGGTATACGAATGGTGATTGGACACATCGCGTGGGGCTAGCCCAGTTGCGGTCCAATCCAGAACGTGCGGAGTGCTAGACTCCGGAGTTCAGTTCTTTCGCAAATTAATTAGTTTGAAAATTCTTTTAAGTGTTTTATGGTTTCGACCCGATGGTGATGAACGAATAAACAGATAAACGCACACGCGGTATAAAGACTATACTGAGGCATAAGAATATAACATTGAGTTTTAGAGGTACCTAACGAAGAAGGTCCGTTGCCTCTTTCGTGTGCATAAAAAGAAACTCAAACCTTACTTGTCTGAAATAACAAACTCGAAACGCGCATCAAGAAAATAAATTATTAGGCCCGAGAAGTAAACCAACAAACATCAATAAAACGACTAGCTCTGAACAAATAATTAATTTCAAGGCCATCCTCAAACCACCTTCGCCATCATTAAAATCGAACGAGGGGCCTGCAAAAAGAACTTCAAACGCGAAGCTAAAACCAAGATTAAACCAAATCCTATTAAACCAAAATAATTAATTGGAACTAAAAAAAAAGTTATACTAATATCAAAATTATCAAAATTAAAACCAAATTCTAATAACCTCTAAATATTTAACAAAATTTAATTAAAGAAGTTTAACGAATAATTAATCTATACTAGAATAAAAGAAAATCATAAGGGAAAGAAAAAAACTAATAATGGAAGGGGTGAGTTCGTTGGTCTGTGGGTGTAGATAGTAAACCAAAAATAAAACTCAGATTGATGTGCTTAAACAAAAGAAATCTAAAACCAAACTTAACCTAAAAAAAAAACTTAATAAAACTAAAAAAACTTGTTGTTTCTTTTATAAAAGAAATAAAACAAAACAAATATAAAAAAATGGAGAAACACATGTCTCCAACCTTTTCAGTCACTTCCCCGTCAAATGCGATAAAAGGAAAGAGAAGAAAACCACCCTCAAAAACTTTCCGGCGGCGCACGGTCCCTCTGGCGGATTTTTTCACGATTTTGGACTCTCACTCGGCGGTGGCTGGATGGTTTCAGTGGTGAGCTTCATTCTCGATCTCAAGGGTCATTCGTTGCGATTTCGAATCACGATCCACTCGGTTTTGTTTTGTCGCGTCTCTCCCTTGCACACGCCAGATCAGCGTTTCAGACCTATTTTCGGTGGTGTAATGGTTGAAGGTTTAAGGCTTTGAGATTTGGCTCAGTGGTTTTGACGGTTTCTATTTCGCGTTTGGTGTTCGGTTGATTGCTTGCGGTTTCTGAGTTTCGGTTATGAAAGGTTTATGGATTTAGTGATGTTTTGGGCGGTTGTGGCGGTTTTGAAGAAAAAGAAGGGAGACGCCGTTGAGGGTGGTCCGGCGGTAAGGTTTTCGCGGTGATAATCGATGGATGATGGTGGTGATGTTGTATTGGCAGCGACGGGATGATGGTGATAAAAGGGGGTGAAGTTGAGGGTGTTTGGTTGGATTTTCAAAAGTGGTGTGTTGTTGTTTGGAAACGGGGACGAAGAGGGTGGTGGTTTGAGTGGAAGTGTTCACTCAGTTTCGGTTTTCGGTGATTGTTGGTGAGGGCAGCAATATCCAACGGCTTCAGAGTTTTTGATGGTTTGTTTCGGGGATTTCAAGGTTAATGATTTGGTTGCGGCGGAAAGATTGAAGGTGGTGTTTGGAGGTTGAAGGTAAGTTTTTTTTGGCTCTGAATCTCTCACTCTTCATTTCAGTCTTTCTTTTGATTTAAGAAGGTTTGGTTTGCAGGAAGGGTTGGAAACGGGGATGAAGGTAGTGATGGAATGTTTACGTGGAGGTGGAGGGGAAGTCGTGGATTCCGGGGTTTTTTTTTTTGCGGTCAGTTTGAAGGAGCAAGGAAACTTTTGCTTTGGTTTTTTTGTTTTTGCCTTTGGGACTTTTTCCTTACTGTCTTTTTCTTATCATCCCCCTTTGTTCTTCAAGTCCCCCCCTTTTTGAAGGGGTCTGTGTTGTATATGTTTTGAGGGTCCCTCGCGAAGAACGTGTTTTTTTTGTTTATGGCTTCACAGCTTTTTTTGTTCTGTTCGAATCATCCCCTCCTTTTCTTTGTGATTTTCAATTTTGGCATACTTTTGTGTATTTTTGTTTGCAGGATTTTGGTGACAACTTTTTGGTGTAATTGCAGGGTGTGGTCTAGCGTGTTGCTTGTGTAGCTGGTATAGCAGATTTGGGTGCAGCAGTGGTCTTGTAATAGAAAAGAGGAAATGGTGTCAAGTGTATTTTTTTTTGGGATATTGTGTTGTAGCAACAAAGTGGCCTTCTTTGGACAGATTTTTGAAGAGTAGGTTGTACCTTTTTGCAGGACGTGGTTTCAATTTGGGACCTGGTTACTTTTGTAACAAAACTTGGTTATCTTCTTCATAACAAATGTAATACTATTGTAACTTGGACTGATATAATTGAACTAACTAAATGAACTATACAGTTTAAATAAAACTACATAAACTACTAGACTAAATAAATTCAATTTAATTAATAAATAATCTAATTAGAATTAAAACTAATTAAAATGAACTAAATTAAAATGAATCTAAAATTAAAATAAACTAGACAAAATATTAACTAAAATTAAATAAAAATTAAACTAAATTAAATTAACTAAATTAAGAGTGAAACAAAAAAACTAATTCTAAAAAAATCTATTATCGATATTTAACCAGAAATTAAGATAAATGAATTATCAAATGAGACGAGAATTCTAAATAATTAAAAAACATAAAGATGTAAAAAAAGGTTAAAAATGCATGATTAATGATCAATGGAATGCTCTAAATGAAGATGTAGAGAAAGGTTGAATATTAAAAATTCGACGAAAATGCAATACATGCATAAAAAATGAAAAATATATGGTTAAAATTTAGGGTATGACAGACTCATTTTCATTTTCCCTCTTAAAAGCTCACTCTACTCACATAAAATTACCAAATAAAATTATTTTTATTATTATTATTTCCTATTTCCTTTTTATAATTACTTTATCTATTACTTTTATTATTATTATTATTATTATTATTATTATTATTATTATTATTATTATTATTATTATTACTTTTATTATTATTATTATTATTGTAATTTCCATTATTTCCACTTTTATTATTATTACTTACATTATCATTACCATTATTATTATTTTTTATCATTTATTACTATTATTATTGTTATAGTTATTTATTATTTCAATTTTTTCATTTTATTGTTATTATTATTACTATTATAGTATTATTAATATTGTTATTATTATTTATAAACCAAAAAAATCTCAACACATTCCACAAGGACCCCACTCATTGATTTCACTAATGGCCTCCACTAACAATTTTATACCAATGCACAGGCTGTCATATGAATCCTCCAAATCCATTCATAATAACAAACGCAGCAAAACATTACAATTCCTCCGCAGCAGACCAATCATTTTCCAGCTTGCAAAACCTCATCTTTCTCCCCACGTCTTCCGACTTTACCCTTTATTGCACTATTTAAACAATCATTCTTCTCTGCAGATTAAGGCCAAGACCTCTACTAAACCTTTCAACCTCATTCTTCTCATAAACCAATACAAATCTCATACATTCGTACCACACACCATCCTCTCATAATCTGCATTTCATCTTCGAACAACCTTTCATAAATCACCACCGCCACCCGCCAACACAATGTAACCTATTCATCATCTTTGTTTCACAACCAACAAATCTCAGACCCGAAGTCGAACAAAAGAAGGAGAAGAAGTATGAAATGAAAGAAGAAGAAGAAAACAGAGCCGAGGAAGCATCGAGAAAGAGTGAGAGACTGAACTTTGAGTTCAAAAGAAAGAAGAGGAACTTGGGTCTGTTTCCTTTACTCTTATTTTTAATATTTCTTTTTCTATGTTTATTATTATTTATTGTTGCTATTAATGTGTATGAGTTGTGTTGACTGGATTTTTTTTTCTTGTATAATATTATTTGGATGTCTATTACTATTTATTCAGGTTGCATCAGATATATTTTAGTTTAGGTTGATGTATAAATTATTAATCCATAACATTTGCGGTTTCGTAATTTTTTTTTTGGATGCACACTCTTCAATTTATTTGCTTATTTGCTGAAATTATTACAAGAATATATGTTTCTTTTTAAGCATATCTAAATAGTGTTTTGTTTAGTTAAGCTAACTTTAATAAAACCAAATTTTGCGAATATAAAATAGTTTCATGATAATGTTTAGTTTTATAATGTAGTCGTGCTTTTTTCCCTCTTATATGCCACATGTCTTGTGGGTATTAGCTCACTCTTATTTTTGATAAGTCAAATTTAATTTATTTTTACTATTATGCACTTTAATCTCTGGCTAGTGATTTGCAAATGTTTATTTGGTTTCTAAATTTATTCATCATGATTTTATAGTTATGTAGAAATGAAATATTAATGTTTATTGATAGCATTGAGGGTTCCCTAGTTCGTAAAGATACTGTCATGTTTCATCATTTTGTCTACATTATAAATATTCTATTTTTTCAAAATAAAATAAAATAATACTTTTGATAATGTTTATTAATATTTGTCTAGTAAAATATATTAAACATTTTTCATCTCACTTGTACACATTCCATATTAATTAACACACATCCTTTTTTTTGGCTGTAAATTGGGCTTTAAAGCCCACTCGTATTTTTTCTGCTTCTAACACACCTCACTGATCCACACTAATCACCCCTTTGTTTTTTCTTAAATTTTTTTTTATTTGTTGCTTTTTTTAAAGATTTTGTTTATATATTTAATCTTTGGTTTACTTTTCACTTTATTTTTGGGCCAATGATATACCAAAAAATTAAATTATTTCCGATTTCATTAATCAGGAAATTTAATTAATATGAGGCCATTTAATTAGGATTTTTATTTATCATTTTATTTCTATAAAACCATTTTAATTTAGTTTAATGTATTTATCGTACTATTTCAATTATTCACCATATTATTAGTTTAGTATATTATTTGTACTTATAATTCCATTCTGATTTAATTTCCACCCTTCATTTATTTTAATTTATTTATTTTATCGCATTTTAAATAAACGATCGACTCCTCATAGAACGGTTCCAAATTTTAACCGGCTCTAAGGAAGTAAACGAACCATATTTCGACGCACCCGATAAAAAGGTCCAATGCCTTCGAATAGTTGTCTCCGAATAAAAAGGTCGAACGCCTCCGAACAGTTCAAAAACACTGCACACACGCTTTCTCTTGGGCAAATTACAACGTGACCCTTTTATTTCATGCAATCCCCTGTAATTTATTTTGTATCCCTCCCTCATTACTTTGTACACATTTTATTTTCTGCATTTTATCAATTTAGTTTAGTTCGCGAATCCTTGGTCCAACGTCAAGCTGTTGCACTTACACATTTGCACTTTATTTTCCAGTTATCGTTTCGTTTATTAGGATCCACTTCACCTTGCGAGTCGAGCGCATTGTGCCTCGCTAACAAACCACAAAATAAACTTCCATTTGCATTCACCCTCTGACCTCAAAAAACCAAAACGATTCTTTTTAGATCCAAACCCTTGATCCAACATCAAGCGGTTATTAGGTAATAAAACATTCTAATAATACGAGAAGAACTATACGCCACGAGCCTTAAGCGGTAGAAAGGAGGATAACGAGCTCTCGTTACTCGCTCCGATTATTTCGACGCAAGACGCTCGTCTTGTTGGACGAAATAAACTATCCATAGTCTTTAGTGCAATTCGACTCCTAAACCCTTTCATCAAAGAAAGGTAATAAAACGAATAACCATCAACCGTAGTAGGCCGAACTACGAGGCTCTGACTTTCCCATTGCACGCGGGAGTACATAGGCACAAGGATCTCAATCCTTGTCGAGCACCTATGATCAATCTAACTTATAATTCAACTCATTTTCCTTAGCAAGTAATTCGTTAAGCATAGACATCCTTTCGCGCGTGACAAATTAGATGGTTCCCATCGAGTACGATGGATGTAGGGGGTGCTAATACCATCCCCCTGCATAACCGACTTTCGAACCCAGGCAATGGTTCCGTTGACCTTTGTCCTTATCTCTCTCTTCCCGGGTTTTATCTATATTTTCCCTTTCCATCCTTGGGAATAAATAGAATTAGGTGGCAACTCTTCAATCAGTCCAGCGCGTGGCTCCGTCTTTTCGGATCGCGTGAGGTCGTATTTTTCGGGGTGCGACAGTGCCTAAATAAGAAAAAATGTAAGGTATACCTTCCTCATTGACCTTTGCAAATTGCAGAATGATAATCGTAGGTACAGACATGTCCTTTCTTTTTTGAATGTACTCATTGAACTGCAAAGCATAACCTTCCCACAATGTATAATGGATTGTGTTGTTTCTGTAAATAAGAAAGTTTAGTTAGAATTGTAATTAATAGTTCATAGTTGAGAACAATAATAGCGATGAATGTTGATGGCCAAAGGAAATATACCCCAAATCTTTCAAGACCAAATTAATCTGCTGTTTTTTAGTGCCGCCATGTAGTTATGTGTAACTTATCTTCATAACCATTCCAATAACATCTGCGAAATAGGAAAATTGATACATAACCAATATGTTTAGAGGGTTATATTCAAGAGAAGGAAATTGTTTCTTTTCAAATACTAAAGGAAACACACCTAATAACACATCCCTTTTCCACTTTCCGCAAATAATATCAGCAAATGGTGTAAATTTAAGGATTTTGGGAGGGATGATGTGCTTGTTAACGTCGCAGACCGAAGTCCCACCAGTGAACACCAAGACATATTTGTGTTTTGAGGGCTTGAATAGCAGATAATTCAAAATGACTTGGAAATTCTCAATGTCATAAGTATTATTCACGATTAAGACGGAATCAAACGCCTATTTAAACACGGTGGACACTCTGACATGAATATCGGTTCCCTGAAAATGTAGCAATGTAAGGTTGAAAGTTAAAATATCAATCATGTGAATATGAATATTCTGGGTTTGATAATCATGTTATGGGCACGGTTATGCTACATAAACAAATGAAATCAGGTTTTCATAATCACTTATTTGAACAATGTAGTATATATTGTTAGAATTCATAACATAAATGCCATATGAGGATGAAAATGTTAAAGAAAGTTTTTGTATTAAGGATGCATAAAACTAACGTAACCAGTATAAAACTAACACCAACACTGCAAAGATATTTTTACAATCCACACCATAAATGCGAAAATGAGTTGAGCATGAAGATTGAAGATACAACGTAACCATAAAACTAACTTCCTGATCAACAACAACCATTTCAAAATGTTCCTTCGATTTGGAGACCACTGTCCATTTGTGATGGACTCTTACGACTATCTTCCAAAGCTCCTTGTCATCATTGATGTCCTTTACCATTGCAAAAGGTCTGACCATTTTTGAAGTTGAAGAGTGTAGAACGTGAAAACGCAAATAGGTTGCAGTAGAAGTGGTGTTTGTGAGGCAAGGGAAAGTGATTTGGGGTGATGTATAGAAAGCATGATGTTTGTAATTAATGGTGATGTGTCAGGAACAATATTCGTAGCATTGGTAACCGGTATTTTGCAGCAATGGAACAATGAACCAACTTCAAATTTAGTTAGGTATGCAGGTGGTTTCGGTTTCACTTTTTATTACATCCTTGCTCAGTTTGTTGCATTATTCAGAAACTATATACTTAGGCTATAACTACTATTTTATTCAGAAACTATATACTTAGGCTATAACTACTATTTTAACCAGTTGATTATTGATGGATTTGGACAACAATTAACCCCAAAAACATGATTTGACATTGGTTAGTAAAGGGTTAATATGGTGTTTTCCATCCCCATTTGTTTTCCTATATTATAGATTTGTTCAACAAATTTAGTCAAAAACTATTACCATTAATTATTAATTTTTTGGTAATTTAAAAATTATATTGATAAATTAGATACGTATAATTTAGATATGCTAAATTTACTAATTTGATTTGATTTATTCTTAAGTAACCAAAGACACTCTCTATATACCAAAACGTTCCCGGGCGGTAAAGAAAAAAGATTCTATATGTTTCCATGGGAACCTCGTTTCTTCTTCAATCCAACGATCCATCTTCCATCATCACAAACCCTAACCCTAACCAGAGTTCCCGGAGAAATCGGTTACCGACCGCCGTGAACCCTAGCTCGCAGAATGGAAATCGTTCCCACTCCGGCGGTGATAGAAACTGCACCGTGAAACACCCTGGATTGAATCTTGAAATGGGTAAGGTGAAGATTCTCAAGAGAGGAGAGAAGCTGAGTCCTGACAATGTGATAAAGAGTGAGGGTGAGGGATGTTATGATTCGATGTTAGGATCAACCGATCGGCTTGGTCCAGATCCTCAGACGGTGGAGAAGCAGGTTAGGGTTCATGATTTGATGGAGGGACTTTACGCGGGACCGACATCTGTTTCATCGCCTCCTCCGAGTTCTGTACCGGTTCCCGGCTTTCTTGGAACGCAAAAACGTGCCGTCGGTGATGATTTGGTTGTTTCTCTGTTTAATTGATTCTGTTTTTTCCTTGGAATTATATGTTTATGATGATGGTCTTTCTCTGCTTTTATTTAGAAATGACCATTGAATGCAAGTGAACAAAGAATGTTATAGAAGAAAGTTGAAGGAAAAAGACTAAAATCAAGCTTGTTGGGTTGTTATAGATTTAGATAAGGGGTTTTTAGCTGAGTTTAGTTAGTCCTTTGTATTGAAAGGTTTTGAAATTAGAATGCTAGCCAAAGAGGGTTATGTTTAGGTTTTATTTATAGTTTCATTATGGAAAGAGAAAGAAATTCACTGTGCTGTGATTTGATCACTTATACTCATGTATATCTGATATTTATTTAATCCAATAAAACTTGATACTTTGGTTTTATAATAGTATGTTTTGAATTGATGACCATTGTTCTATACATGATTATGAGCTCTCTATTTTACTAGGTCATATTAGTTATAAGAATGGATCTATGTACCAAAATTATGAAGTTTCACATGTTGGTGGCAATGTAAAAGTAATTTTTCTGACTGTGCATATTGTTTAAATTCTATAATTAGTTTTCGGAATGTGAAGTAAGGAGTGCGACATTTCCATGTTGTCATTCTGAAAACAATATTAGTTGGAATAGCATTGAATATCCCAATTATCATTCTCAGGAATGTGATTTTTATTGCTTGAAAGTAATATATTTGGGTTTATGAATGAGTTCAACTCTTTGCAAGCATGAATTGGGTTTGGAACAATTACTAGACTTCATTGGTGTTGTTGAATAGATTTTGGATTTGTGAAACTCTTTTTTTATGGTCTAACAAGCAAAGAAAAGTTTTGATTCTTATATATGTTCTTTACTTGCTCGATTGTTGTAATCTGTTCAAATGATCTTATCTTACGGTGTCACAGACATGGAGTTGAAGGCTTTAATTGTTTCACACTTTAAGTTTTAGAACTTCTGTTGCTTGGCCTTTCAGGGTATGATTGCTACTCTTTTGATTTACCATAAGAGCTGCAATTGAATATCCAAATAAGAGTGACAGGAGAAAGAAGTTGATGAAAAAACTGATAAAAAAGAGAGAACTAAAGAAATTGCAATTTTATTTTATTACAGTAACTTGATATCTTTCTGGGCTATGATTGAGAAAGTCTACCGAGTGAATTTCAGTTGCTTTCATCTTTCTTTACATTGTTGTCTTCAATTCTCTCTTTACAAATAAATTCTTCAAAATACCAATTTAAATCCTTTAACGTCAGACATTGATGGTCTCAGATGTAACATCTTTTATTCATGTAATTTATTACTGTAATGTAAGTTTGATTGTAGGTACTGAACTGAATTACAGCTCGTTTTGAGGTAGTATCAGTTTCCAGAACCAATGCTTCTGCCACATATATGACATCTCTTCGATGGGAATACCTTTGGTTTCAGGCAAGAACAGCATAACAAATATGGTCATGATGACAATCCAGCAGGCGAAAAAGAGAAAGATCCCAAATTTCAATGCGCAGAGAAGAGCAAGGAATACTTGAGCAATTATGAAAGTAAATAGAAGGTTTACAGCAACTGTGATACTCTGCCCTGCCGAACGGATTTCCAACGGAAATATCTCGCTTGGAATTGTCCATCCAAGGGGCCCCCACGACCATCCAAATGCTACAACGAAGAGGCAAACCACAATTACTACCAATATCGAATAGGCTCTCGACAGTGCCTGGTTTTCCCCAAACTTGACCCCTAGAATTATTGCAACTATAACCTGTTCATGTGAAAAAATGAAAATAAAATAAGTTGCCATGCATTAGACTAATTCATGTAGGAACATAGTTTTTGGTTACAGCTGATTAAAGGGTTAATATAATAACAAAACAGCTATTGATTAGAATTATAATTGTTTGACAAGTATATTTTTCTTACCTGGCATATGATCATTTGTACTCCACCGCTGATGAGAAGAACTCTCCTTCCCAATCTATCAACTGTTGCAATGGAAAGGAATGTCGATAAAGCAAGAACGCCGCCGGTCAAAGCTGAGGAGTAGAGGGAAGCATGGCTGCCAAATCCCATGCTTTGGAACAGCACTGGAGCATAGAAGAGAATGGAATTTATGCCAGTCAAGATCTGTGAAGTTGGCATGACAATTGCCATAACCAACTCCGGTCTATACCTTTTCTCAAGAATGTTACGAAACGGGTGCTTTATTGAGTGCGCCAACACACTTGCCTCAACCATATCTTGAAACTCTGCGTCAACCTCGGTAGTTCCTCTGATTTTCTCTAGGAGTTTCCTTCCTTTTAATTCCAATCCACGTTCTATTAAGCTATTTGGAGTGTCGGGAAGAAATATTCCTCCTATCATCATCAAAAGAGCCGGTACTGCAGCCAAGCCTAGGGACAGCCTCCATCCCCAAGGTCTAATATTCTGTGTTCCGAAATTCACCATATTGGCTGCGAAAATCCCAAGAGTTGTTGCCACTTGAAACATCATGTTCAATCCTCCTCGCAGGTGTGTCGGTGCCATCTCTGATAAATAAAGCGGAATTGCCTTCAAAAGAAGCACGAGGAGGAGCAGCTCAAGTAATTTGTCAAGTCTTAAGGTATTAATCTTCTAACTCAAACAAAGATTGTTTCCATCACAAATAATATCTTTCTTTTCCATCACAAATAATATCAACATTTTATCTGTTATTTATTAACAATTAACACTACCACCCTTCAATGTGTATGTTACTTGTTTGGATAATCTAGGACCAGGTTTTCAAGAGGAAAAAAAAAAGTTAGTTTCATCCCTTCATAGAAACACAACACTATTTTAAACCAGAAAAAAAAAAAAAACTTCTAAGGAATGATCATCAAAAATATGCTATTACCTGATTTCCAAATCCGATGCCAACGCCGAGCATAACGCGGCCGAGTATCAGCATTGCTAGGTTAACGGCTGCAGCATTCAGAATTGATCCAACCAGAAAGCTGACACCACCAGCGATGATACTCATCCGACGTCCATACTTTCTTGTAATAGGAGATGCAAACAGAGATGCAACTAAACCAGCGACGTATAGAGAAGACGTAAAGGCCGCAAGCCTCTGACTGTCATATTTGCAGTAGTTATTTTCATGTGCATGCTTTTTTTGCACCAATACTTCTGGGAAGAATTCTTCAAGGAAGTCATCCATGGAAGTCACACCACCTGTGTTAACCATAAAACATGCATCAGAAAATATCTAAACACAAAAACACTGATCAATAATTGGAATAGATCCTGGTTGCTCCAGCGTATATAGTAACAAATCAAGAAAGATATTCTAGATAATCCAAGTATATGTTATTAATTACAGTATTATAATTATTTTATTATATCAAAAAGCAAATTGAAAATGCAACATCGTTAAAATTCGAAGAGATATTATAGTCTCTGTATTTGCATGCGGAGGGAATAACTCTAGAAATTATAGTCTCTGTGTATTTGCACGCAGAGGGAATAACTCTAGAAATTATAGTCTCTCTGTATTTGCTCGCAGAGAGGATGACATGGTGTAAACCCAAAAATTGAAACATGATGCATAGATGTTATGGATCTGTTGTCTGAAATTTCAAATCTGTAATTTCTTAATGAGAATCGAATCTCTTGTGGAATATTCCAGTCATGCATGTTTTAAGGTTGGTAC
Organism: Lathyrus aphaca; assembly: GCA_963966055.1. NCBI lineage: Eukaryota > Viridiplantae > Streptophyta > Magnoliopsida > Fabales > Fabaceae > Lathyrus > Lathyrus aphaca. The sequence continues at coordinate 593,118,680 of OZ014519.1, forward strand.
AAAAATATTCCCCTTTTCAGTACCATTCTGATTTAACCTTTCAACCACAACAAGTTTTAATAACAAGGCCATGAAATGAAATAGACTGAGAAAAATGATATTTTATTTATGATTGAGATTAAGGAAGAAGAACCTGAAATTCCAATATCATATCCAAATAATGATCCTCCAATAGCGGCAACAATGCAAGCAATGATAACATAAGGAGTAACTCTCCCTTTGTAAAGATCTGCCCTTTCCTTCCCCACAGCATCTGTTGTAAAACCCCCACCTGCCATTTTCTTGATTCACAGTAGAATGAATACTTTTCTTTCTTCAAAAAAATGAAAATATCATAGATTTCTCTTCATTTATAGTGTTATATAGTAAAGTCAACCAAAAACGATAAAAATAATATATTTTTGAAGAAAGTGATTAGGTAATAGTAATAATAATGTTTGTCTGTATCTGCACTCGTTGCTTCCGTCTATGGAATTTATTGATTTTCTTAGTGTATGTAGCTGCTCAAGAAATAGTTTCCTGATTTATTCACTTTTTTCTTTTGTTGATTTTATGACCCTTAAAACACACTCATAACAGAATATGGGATAAACACGATATCTAATTTTGTACATTTGTTTTGTTAGGTAATTTTAGTTTTTGTTTGGTTGGCTCACATAAATGGAGGACCTGGTCTTCTGTAACTTCTTGCTTCATTTCACCGACCTAGTTGTAATTTCTTCATGTTTCTTGTTTTTTTTTTTAATTCTTTTTTATATATTTATTATTACTATTTTTAGATTTAATTTAGGCTTTATAGCTCAAAATATATTTGTATGGTATACAATATTTTACACATAATTTTTTTCATATCGTATATTTGTAAGATATTTTAATATTCAACTTAACAAAATTATATAAATATATAAATATTTTATGGCATATAATATATACAGATTATTTTCTTATTATTAATATTGTATAGTCTTATTTTATCAAAAAATATAGTGTATAGTCTTAGAAACATTATTTAAAATTAATCTCTTTCTTAAAATAATTATTGTTTATTTTCAGTACATAATAATTTATATTTCTGTAGATGATTTGTTATAATTTTTGTAAAAACTTTTATTTGGATAGGATTCCTGCCTTACCTTATGAGTCATATTTCCTTGACTTGTTGGCTTTTAGTCTTTTATTATATATTTGTTTTGATCTGATAATTTTCTTTTATTCATTTTGGTAAAACATAAAGAACTAAACAAAAAGTCTATTTAATTTGTCGATGTGCACAGGTGGTATAAAATACTTACTAAATATTTTTACGCGTATACTGTTAAATTAGTTAATTATGTAATATTTAATTGCTGCCTCAGATTCAAATTATAAATTAGTTATTTATATTTTTTTATTGTATGTTATTTTAATATTTTACACTTTTATAAAATGGAGATAGATAATTTAGTAAAAAAAATATGAAAGATTTTACAAAATTATGTTTTATATAAAATCATCTTTTATAAATGATAGTAAGAAAAAGGAATTAAAAGAACTAGATTTTTCATATTATTCTACTTATGATTTATAATGGAATATTTTGTTTAGTTATTTAATTTTTTAAAAATATCTAACTATTTGTAGTTTATAGTATAGTATTATTAGTAGTAAAATATTATTGACTTTTACTGTTTACCTGATTTACTGGACATTTGGAATCTCGATTCAATTATTGTTATCTACTTGTGTGCCTTATGACATCATTCGAATTAAGACCATTATATCCTACTTTTAGGGTGTGCATAATGTCTTTCCTTCTTATCACTTTTGATTAACTTTTCTTTTTCTTCTTTCTTAGTTGTTTAATTTCGTTGTTTATTGTAAGATTTTTTTTTATTTAATCATTTTTTTTATTTAATAATATTTTCCTTATAGTATAGTATTATTTGTCATTTATTATAATATTTTAATTTAATTCATTTATTTTAATAATGATGGAGAGAGAAATAAATGAAACACAATTTCAACCATTAATTTTAAAATATAATGATTCAGATTCATTTTCATGTTCTCATATAAAAATGTCTTTCTCATTATATATGCTCCATATATATATATATATATATATATATATATATATATATATATATATATATATATATATATATATATATATATATATATATATATATAAACATTATTACATTTTCGATTTCTTTTGAATCAGGTACTTAATAACTTGGGGCAAGGTACACACCCTAGCAATGGGTCAGGCTTTAAGATGAATCTTACAAGAGAGTCTGTCCTGAGATATATCTCTCTCTAAGAAAAAATGATTTTTTTTATCCCATCCGTTCTTACGCGTCATGTGTGTTTTCAAAAATATCCTTCTGCTTTCGAAGGTGTATATCCGGGCGCACTTTTTTTTCTCAATGTTGATTTGTTTCGTAGATGTATCTACAAAATCTTTTCGTTTATATATCTCCGGAACATATTGGAATACATTTCGCGTCAGACCATTTTCCCTCCCCCATTCTTCATTTTTTTTTCTTCTTTGCTCTCAAAATTCTCCCAACTCTCTCAATCCTCAAAAGAAATTTTTTATCACAAAACTTAATGTTTTTCAATTGAGTTCGACAATGATCATTCACCTCACCGATCAAGACACTCCAAATTATTTAAAGATCAATATAATCGATAAATTTTCGAGTATCCGAGTTATTTTCAAGTATTTCTCGTAAAGGAGTTAGAATATGCTTTTAGGGGTAGAAATCATTAGTTAGTAGTAAAAATATAGTCTAGAGACAATGCAGGTATTGGTTGTTGGCTGAAACGGACGATCAGGGCCAAAAAGATATTGGTAGGGGATGCCATTGTCGTGACTGTTGGAGCTGCAGAACATTTTGTAGATGCATCTACGAAACAAGTTAATGTTGTGACAATCCGTAGAAGCAGCTCCGGAACAACCCAATCGTTGTGAATTCTGGGTACTATCGTGTATATACATTCATAAGCAAAAAAATGTTTTTTACTTTTTGTTTTTTAATTAATTTGTATCTAATTCTAATTTATTGGTTATACCTTGCAGAGTTTGTGTCTGACAGAGACAATCGACTAATACATGGACGAGTTACATAATATGCATATGTCTGACGTGCACGAACCCAGACAGATCCACTTCTTCATCCTGGAGGCGTTAGGATGCTACTAAGGGTTCATCGCAGACCCCGCCCTCCCGCAGGCCTCGTCAGGATTGTCCTGTTCCACATCAAGAGTGTGATGTTGATTCGGTGCCACCTCCAGAGGGTGATGGCCCAACACAGGAGGATGCTGGTGACAATGATGATGATGATGATGCGCCTGAGGGTTTCCCGGGGGATCCATCCGATATGTCCTTGCTGATAGAGTACGCCGAGTATACTGTCCGACATGTATGGGATGGAGAGATAACATTATTCAGATTATTTTTTTTTCATTGGGAAATTATTATATGTAACATTGTTTCTTAATAACATTGTTTTCATTGGAAATTTTCAGATGCGTGATGCCTATAAGTTCTATAACCATGGGCGGAAGATATTGACTTTGTATTAGCCATAAAAGGATTAGTTCCAAACTATCCTTACTGCATATGGTTTGAAGAACTTTTGTGAGATCAGGTACGACCTTATCCACAATGGGATGCTGCTGACTTTTGCAGAGAGATGACACATTGAGACGTCATTCTTTTATTTATCGCATCTCGAGGTCACGATTACACTGGACGACATCTCATGTCTATTGCATATACTGATTAGGGGTACCCTCATCTGTCACAGTAGGATGATGAACGAGGAAGTGAAAAAGCTTATGGTTGAGGAGCTTGGGGCTGATCCACTGGATGCGCTAGAGGAAGTGGATAAGACCCGCAATGCTCATGAAAGGTTCTCCTTTCTGAAGCGTAGATTTACTGAGGCTCGGGCGACCAGAGCGTCGAGAGACTAGAGTTGCGTTGATGGTTACATCATACAATTCTTTTTCGTCTCACACCCTACATGGTGCCAACTACAAAAGGATCACCATCCATATCAGCTCATCGGGAGATATTAGAGGAGTAGCAATCTCAGTTGGACCACACTCAGGATTTGTTGCCTCGCTGTCGTGAGATAGTTAAGATTGGGCGGGAAAACATCGAGGGTGGTTTCATTCCTGAGGGGTCTGGTGTAACACCATATCTACCCCATCACAAATTAAACAATTTCAAATCAATTATCAGAGTACAACTCACAAAAAGGGCATCACATTTACTTCAAAAACTCAAACGTCAAACATCACATAGAGTCATGTCCCGTAACACGAGTTCACAAAAAATTCCTGAAAAACATCCATAAACTTTTTCTTCATAATTATGCAGCGGAAAACAAATAAGTCATAATACCACTTTTATAAAACATAACTCATAAGTCATCTCAAATATCATCTATTCAAAATACTTAAATAACACCTAACATCTTAATTCAAATAAAACATAACGTTCAAGCAAAACCCATCCCGGTGTTACTGGACACAGAGCAGGATTTCACTTCTAACTAACTCGATGACTCACTATCTCCTAGTTAAGCACGCACCGAGCTAACCTTGGTTATCTGCAGGATGGCATAATAGACAATCACCAAAAGGCAGACAGAGTGAGTAAATTCACATTCCATAATATAATATAGAAATAAGAATTTAAAACAAAACAACAAGAACAATTCATTTACAACTCATTTATACATATCTTCATCATCGTCACGTCATAGAAATATTCATCATGCTCATTTACTGCACATCATCAAATATGTCTCATCATTACCCAAAACATCAATGCACTCATGCTATGTCATTTAGAATGAAATGCAACCTCTTACTAATTGCATGTGGTGCCGAAACATCCTCATGTGATGGACACTGGGCCATCAACCCTCCCCTAAGGGAGCACATCATAAACATCAAATCACTTCAATCCACACAATGGATTGAAGCTACCAATGGACCGAAGTCCCCTCATAAATTCAATGCCATGAATGCAAGACGCAATATACATACATAATCCTCAAAACATCATAACATTGCATCCGCATTCATTGATTAAACATGCATTTCTCATACTCATTCATAACATCATGTACATACTCATGGAACATCATACAACGCACTCATCCTACATCATATCTCTACATCATGAAATCATACCTCATTAACTCGTAGAACATCAAATAATTTATCGTACATCACTTAATTACTAACTCTACTCATATAACCTCCAAGACACATCATTTGACAACTTCACAACGTCATGGCAACCTAGAACATACTACCTTAAAAATAGTTTTCAAAATTAAAGCATTATTTCAAGTTTTTCTAGGGCTCACTAAGCAAGACATCACGCTCGCTAAGCACCCAACTCTTCGACTCTTCTCGCTAAGCGAGCTTCGCGATTCTGCAAAATTTTTCTGCGATTTCAGCCTTCTCCCTTCTGTGACAACCCCCCCCCAAACCCACAATTAAACAACATTACATCAGAAAACCTCATTAACATCAACATTCATCATAATAACATCATGTACATCATTATATCCATCAAAATCATCATGAATTCATCATCAACAACACAAAATCATAAAATCAAAACCTTGTTCCCTAAACTATACCATAAAACCCCCCCAATTCAATTCCCACATTATAATATCGAAAGGAAAATACTCCCCATACCTTAATTTCCGTAAGCTTCGATAAACTCTTCGCAATTCTCTCAATCCTTCAAGCCATAACTTCTCTTCTTCTCTAGAGCTCTTTTCCCAAAAGTGTGATCGTTCTTTCCAACTTTCCCTTCTTTTGTCACTCTTGCCCCTAGGACCTCTTTTAGTCTTTCCCCATAAAACCCTCCCTTATCTTCAACCAAAAGACCACAATACCCTTATCCTCTAATTCCTTTTATTTTATTTAATTAATCTCAAATAATACACTAAACCCTATATACTTAATTATTTTAAATATTATTAAAATAATAAGTTACCCTCAAAACTTCACAAAACATCAAATAACCTCATAAACATCAAAATTCACAAGAAAACACATCAATATATTAAAATCGACTTTGGGGTGTTAGAACTCTCCCTCACTTAAGAATTTTCGTCCTCGAAAATGTACCTGAAGCAAACAGCATCAGATACGACTCTTTCATTTGATCCTCTCACTCCCAAGTCCAACTATCTCCAGCTGGTCCACCCCATAATACCTTCACTAAGGCAATCTCTTTACCTATTAATCGCTTCATTTCTCTGCCATCTATTTGCACTGGCGAAACCTCTACAGTCAAATTATCTCTTACTCGAACATCATCCATCTGAATCACATGTGACGGATCTGCAATATACTTCCTCAACTAGGATACCTGAAACACATCATGCAAATTCGCAAGTGACGGTGGTAATGCAATCCAATATGCCACATCTCCGACCCTCTTTGAAATCTGATACAGTCTAATGAAACGCGAAGTGAGCTTCCTGGACTTCAAAGCTCTTCCGACACCAGTCACTAGAGTAACCCTTAAGAGCACATGATCTCCCTCTTCAAATTCAAGTGCTTTCCTCCTCCTATCATGATAAATATTTTGACGACTTTGAGAAATTTTCATTCTCTCCCGAATCATCTTAATCTTCTCAGTCGTCTCTTGCACAATCTCAGGTCCGAGCAATGCACCCTCGCCTGACTCATGCCAACACAATGGAGTCCTACACCGCCTCCCATATAATGCTTCATACATGGTCATACCAATGCTCGCATGAAAACTATTGTTATAAGTAAATTAAATCAACAACAAATGACTATCCCACGCACCTCCATGATCCAACACACAAGCTCTCAAAATATCTTCTAAAGATTGGATAGTTCATTTTGTCTGACCGTCCGTCTGTGGATGATAAGCAGAACTCATCCTCAACTTGGTTCCCAAAGCATCTTGCAAAATCTTCCAAAATCTCGATGTAAATCGCGAATCTCTATCCGACACGATACTCAACGGTATCCCATGCAACTTCACACTCTTGTCAATATACATCTCTGCTAGCTTCGACATGGAATGATTAATCTTTATTAGCAAGAAATGCGTCGACTTAGTTAATCGGTCAATAATCACCCAAATGGAATCATTTCCCTTCACCGTCTTCGGCAAACCTGTCACAAAATGCATAGAAATGCTATCCCATTTCCATTCTGGAATACTCAACGGTTGCATCATACCTAAAGGCTTTTGATGTTCAACCTTCGATTTCTGGCAAACCAAACACACATACACAAACTCTGCAACATCTCTCTTCATACCCGACCACCAAAACAACTTTTGCAAGTCATGATACATCTTAGTCGCACCAGGATGAATACTCAATCTACTTCGGTGCCCTTATTCAAGAATACTCTTCTTCAATTCTGGAATATCAGAAACACACACATGATCTCGAAACCTCATCATTCCATTCGCATCAATTCAAAATTCTCATTCGTTACCTTGGTTAATCAAAGTCATCTGATCAACCAACTTCAAATCTGATTGTTGTCCTATACGGATCTCCTCCACAATATCATTAGTCAATTTCAGTATACCCAGCTTCACACTTTCAGATGTAGTTTCATACAACAAACTCATGTCTCTGAATTGCTCAATCATTTCAAGTTCTTTCACCATCATCGTCGACATATGCAAAGTTTTCCTACTCAAAGCATTTGCAACAACATTATCCTTACCATGGTGGTAACTCAAATCAAAATCAAAATCATTCAACATCTCTAACCATCTTCTCTGCCTCATATTTAGTTCCTTTTGATCAAACAAGTATTTCAAACTCTTATGGTTGCTGAACACCTCAAACCTTGATCCAAACAGATAATGTCTCCAAATCTTTAACAAAAAGACCACAACCGCTAATTCTAAGTCATGGGTAGGATAGTTCCTCTCATGAACACGTAGCTGTCTAGAAGCATAGGAAACCATTTGACCGTTCTGCATCAAAACACCACCAAGATCCATCTTTGAAGCATCACAATACACCACAAAAGATTCATTCGAATTCGGCAAAATTAAATCTGGAGCAGTACTCAACCTCTTATTCAACTCAATAAAACTCTTCTCGCAAGCAAAATCCCATACATAAGCTTGACCCTTTCGAGTCAACTGCGTTAGAGGCAATTCCAACTTAGAAAAACCCTCTATAAACTTTCGGTAATAACCGGCTAACCCAAGAAAACTTCTGACCTCGGTAGCAGACTTCAGAGTATCCCAATTCAATACGGCATCAATCTTCGAAGGATCCACAGAAATCCCACCACTAGAAATCACATGGCCAAGGAAACTCACTTTCTTCAACCAGAACTCACACTTAGACAATTTAACATAAAGTTTCCTCTCTCTCAACACCTGCAATACAATCCTCAGATGTCCCTCATGTTCTTCTTCTGACTTTGAATAGATTAGGATATCATCGATAAAAATCACCACAAACGTATCCAAATACTCATGAAAAGTCCGATTCATATACTCCATGAATATACCAGGTGCATTGGACATACCAAAAGGCATCACCATATATTCATAGTGACCATATCTCGTCCGGAAAACTGTCTTCGGAATATCATCTGCTTTAACTTGAATCTGATGATAACCCGACCTCAAATCAATCTTGCTAAATACACACGCTACCACCAACTAATCCATCAAATCATCAATCCTCAGAAGTGGATATTTATTCTTAATAATCACCTTATTCAATTATCGATAATTGACACACAACCTCATGTTACCATCCTTCTTCTTAACCAACAACACAGGAGCACCCCACGGAGAAACACTTGGACGAATAAATTTCTTCTCAAGAAGTTCTTCAAGTTGTTTCTTCAACTCACTCAATTCAGAAGCTGACATCCGATAAGGAGCCATCAACACTGGACTAGTACCTGATACTAAATCCACAACAAACTCTACTTCACGCTCCGGTGGTAAATCACTAATGTCATCCGGAAACACATCAAGAAATTTGCGGACAACAGGTAATTCAACACCCACTTGTTCACAATCAACTTGTAATGCTGCAAACAAAGCAAACATATGTGTTTCATCCGCTAGAAGTTCATCCACTTGCTTCGCAGATAGAAACGCGATCAACCCACACTCACTAAACTCAGGAAACTCCACCGTCTTTGCATAGCAGTTGATATGCACAAAGTTAAATTCTATCAAATTCATCCCCAAAACAACATCCATATGGCGCAAAGGCAAGCACACTAAATCCATCAAAAAATCCTTACCATAAATGGTCAAGGGACACTTCAAACACACACGGTTAGTCGTAAGTGAACCGTCAACAGGAATTTCAATCAACATATTACCATTCATAACAGTCAAAGGCAAATTTAACCTGGTCGCACTCAATCGAAATAAACAAACGAGTATCTCGAGTATCAATTATAGCAACCAATTCAACATCATTAATAAAACAAGTACCTCTGATCAAGTTGTCTTTCTTCTGAGCATCTGAGCCACTCAAAGCGAACACTCTACCAGTGGTCTAAGCAATAGTAACAACCTTTTTCGGTTTCTAGCACTGAGTACTGATATGTCCTTCTTCGCTTTAATTAAAATAAGTTGGTTTAACATTAGTACACGCATTCTTCATATGACCCTTCTTACCACACTTATAACATCTTATCATAGTAGCAGTGCACGCATCAGATTTGTGACCTGCTTCACCATACTTATAGCACTTGAGAGGAGTGGAACCTGCTCCCCCACTTGGCTTCTTCCCATCATTACCCTTTTGCTTCCCCTTATCATTTGGAGTTGCATAAGGTTTCCCTCAGAACTAACCCTTGTCTCTTTTCTCACTCACATGCTTATAGTGAGAAGATCTAGCTCGACTATCCTCATCATAAATCCTATTCTTATCCACAAGTTCAGCATACCTGCAGATCTGCTGACAACCAATCTCTTGCTTGATTTCCGGTCTCAGCCCATTCTCAAACTTCAAACACTTGGACAACTCAACATCATCACGGTTTTAGTGATGATAGAACTTCACTAACCTCTCGAATTTGGCAACATACTCTGCCACTGTCATGTTCCCATGCTTCAATTCCAAGAACTCGACCTCTTTCTTGCCACGAGCGTCTTCAGGAAAGTACTTACTGAAAAAATCTCTCCTGAACACATTCCAAGTAATGGCAGTCCCAACCCCTTCCAATCTGACGAATATTATCCCACCAATCCACAGCTTCCTCATCCAGCATATGGGTGCCAAATTGCACCTTCTGAGCATCGGAGCACGCCATAGTCCTGAAAATCTTCTCAATCGCCTTTAGCCACTTATGCGCGTTCTCTGGTTCATGAGAACCCTCAAACTTAGGCGGATTATTTCTCTGAAAAACACCAAAGCATGAAACTCATATCGAACGTTGTTCTGCACCGTAGCATGAGCAAATGCAGCTACCGCATCCGCAAGAGCACGATTCAAATTCATTCTACAAATTACCAACAATAAAAGAAACAACTCAACCTCAAAATACACAAACTCAAAAACCGACACGACTAACAACGACATGACACGATCGACAGACCGACCGACCTGCTATGATACCACTAATGTAGCACCCTATCTACCCCATCACAAATTAAACAATTTCAAATCAATTATCAGAGTACAACTCATAAAAAGGGCATCACATTTACTTCAAAAACTCAAACGTCAAACATTACATAGAGTCTTGTCCCGTAACACGGGTTCACAAAAAAATCATGAAAAACATCCATAAACCCTTTCTTCATAATTATGCAGCGGAAAACAAATAAGTCATAATTCCTCTTTTATAAAACATAACTCATAAGTCATCTCAAATATCATCTATTCAAAATACTTAAATAACACCTAACATCTTAATTCAAATAAAACATAACGTTCAAGCGAAACTCATCCCGATGTTACTGGACACATAGCAAGATTCCACTTCTAACTAACTCGATGACTCACTCTCTCCGAGTTAAGCACGCACCGAGCTAACCTTTATTATCTGCAGGATGACATAATAGACCATCACCAGAAGGCAGACAGAGTGAGTAAATTCACATTCCATAATATAATATAGAAATAATAATTTAAAACAAAACAACAACAACTATTCATTTACATCTCATTTATACATATCTTCATCATCATCACGTCATAGAAATATTCATCATGTTCATTTACTACACGTCATCAAATACGTCTCATCATTACCCAAAACATCAATGCACTCTTGCTATGTCATTTAAAATGAAATGCAACCTCTTACTAAATGCATGTGGTACCGAATCATCCTCATGTGATGGACACTGGACCATCAACCCTCCCCTAAGGGAGCACATCATAAACATCAAATCACTTAAATCCACACAATATGATTGAAGCTACCAATGGACCGAAGTCCCCTCATAAATTCAATGCCATGAATGCAAGACACAATATATATACATCATCCTCAAAACATCATAACATTGCATCCGCATTCATTGATTAAACAGACATTCCTCATACTCATTCAAAACATCATGTACATACACATGGAACATCATACAACACACTCATCCTACATCATATCTCTACATCATATCTCTACATCATGAAATCATACCTCATTAACTCGTTGAACATCAAAGAATTCATCATACATCACTTAATTACTAACTCTACTCATATAACCTCCAAGACATATCATTTGACAACTTCACAACGTCATAGCAACCTAGAACATACTACCTTAAAAATAGTTTTCAAAATTATAACATTTTTTTCAAGTTTTTCCAGGGCTCGCTAAGCGAGATATCACGCTCGCTAAGTGCCTAACTCTCTGACTCTTCTCGCTAAGCGAGCTTCGCGATTCTGCAGAATTTTTCTGTGATTTCAGTCTTCTCCCTTCTGCGACAAAACCCCCCAAAACCCACAATTCAACATCATTACATCAGAAAACCTCATTAACATCAAGATTCATCATAATAACATCATCTACATCATGTACATCATTATATCCATCAAAATCATCATGAATTCATCATCAACAACACAAAATCATAAAATCAAAACCCTATTCCCTAAACTATATCACAAAATCCCCAATTCCATTCCCACATTATAATATCGAAAGGAAAATACTCCTCATACCTTAATTTCTGTAAGCTTCGATAAACTCTTCACAATTCTCTCAATCCTTCAAGCCCTAACTTCTCTTCTTCTCCAGAGCTCTTTTCCCAAAAGTGCGATCGTTCCAAATGATCGTTCTTTCCACCTTTCCCTTCTTTTGTCACTCTTTCCCCTATGACCTCTTTTAGTCTTTCCCCATAAAATCGTCACTTATCTTCAACCAAAAGACCACAATACCCTTATCCTCTAATTCCTTTTATTTTATTTAATTAATCTCAAATAATACACTAAACCCCATATACTTAATTATTATTAATATTATTAAAATAATAAGCTACCCTCAAAACTTCATAAAACATCAAATAACCTCGTAAACATCAAAATTCACAAGAAAACACATAAATATAATTAAAATCGACTTTGGGGTGTTACATTTGGTGGCATGCGTATAGTGGATGGCATGAATGCGATGGCAGATGGGGCACTTATGTACCGCAGACATCGCGCTAAGACGAGTGTGATTGATGATCGATGATGTAGGTCGGGCGATCGAGGAGGCGGTAGAGGCAGAGAAGGCGACATAGACATAGACAGAGGAGAGGATGCAAATATTGTCCGACACACACAGTAGTGACTGTGGTGTTTATTTTGTTGTACTATATTTTGATGATATTGATGTAGTATTTCTTTGATGATGTTTATGACATATGATTTCTTTTATATATATATATATATATATATATATATATATATATATATATATATTATTTATGGATGTATGTTATTTTATATTCATCTGCAACAGTTAATTTGCATGTGCGAATAACAAATCTAGATTAAAAAAACTGTTCTGATAAGATTTCGGAGATGCAACTACTGAACTTCTTCCGCAGATGCATCTCTAAGAGCATCCAACGTAAAAAAGGTATGTCCGGATACGTATCTCCGGAAGTAGGGGGCATAAGTGGAAATGTGTCAAGTGGCTACGAGTATCACCGAGAGTGTGCTTTGCGGTGTTTCCTCATATTCTCGATTGTCACATCCATGTTTGTGGACAAAAGTACAACATACGTCTATGTGACATACCTTAAGTGCTTCATCGACTTGTGTTTCATTCACAAATGGAACCAGGGGTCGTCTGTTTGGTATACATGTACTCCAAACTGAGCAAGGGTTGTCTTTGGACGACAAGGCAAAATATTAGCTCCTGCACCTTGCTGACGGTAATTTCCGTAGCTACTATTACTTATATTTTTAAAAGCACTTTTCTTACACTTGTTAATATAGAAACCATACACCGCTCACCGGGATATTGTTTCCTTCAATCTCATTTCATTATACTCTGGATGGTTGTCACGTGGGAGGAATATGATGTGAAGGTATCTACCAGAGTGATGCAAGTGTCAGTTTGGATATGTGCAGATCCTTCTGAGACCCCCCATTCGAGTCTGCTCCTAACAACATCGTTCGCAGACATCTTGATGACATACTAGCAGGTTACGAGAGTCATCTGGTACTAGAGGAGTATCTGATGATGTTAGGCACAAGTCAGTGATCTTATGTGGTCAGTTACATGACTTACTTTTATAGTGTCACACTCTGCTATGACACCAGACACTACTGGACGTCCACCTAGGCCAACTCACGAGGATACCTTAGAGAATAAATAGGCCAGAGATGACCATGCCATTGATGTGTTATTGATCTATCAAAAAATTATGCGGCTTACGTATGAGGACATAAAGTCTGGCTGTTTGAGAGAGGTGGTGATGATGTGATTGCCCTCGCACGTGCCATTCTTACTAAGTCAGGAAATGCCTTGGGGTTACCGGTGGTAAAGGAGGAGCCAGAAGTTAAGATTATACACACATAGTATTATTTGTTTTTTTTGGTATTTTGGGAAGGTTTATTATTATTTTTCATACTTTGGGAACAATGTAATGTTATGAGATGTTTTTTAATTAATACATTACTTTGTTTTATAACATTAGTTTATCAATGTTTGAATCAAATTATGACACTATTAATCGAATTAAAATGACTTTGATTTTAAAAAAAAAACTTAGGATAATGTTTATGCCCATGATGCAACAGAGAGATGCATATATAAAATAATGTTTAAATAGTTTAAAATACACTCAGTGGGATTTTCAAAGATGCATCAGCAAATACAGCCCATAAAGTTTCACAAATGCTCTCCGAACCAATTTTTTATAAAACTGTGGTGACTGCTTTGGTTTACAGAGAATGAGGTGATCTAAGGTCCACCTGAAAATGCGTCTCCAAAAACATCTAAAAACAATTTAAGATTTTCAGAAGTGTGAGCGATATCCTAAGAAGGGTGAACGATACCTTAAGAGTTGAAAAAGAAATGGCCTAATATAATTGAAAATATTAAGGGATCCTAGTAATCGAAAAGACAATACATTTGCTATCACGTGAGGCCCATAATATTTATTAATACAGTTGCTTAAAAAAAAATTTTCAACCCTGTTTCAAAATTGAAAGATTATTTATAATTGAATTATTTTTTTAATCTTCAAGATGTCCTACCACCAGCAAGTTGTACCACAAGCTCCTGACTCTGCCATAATCCCTTGAGAAAATTCTCAATGTATAAAAGTAAAGACTTTGACACTTCCAGCATGCTCAAAAAAACATTCCAGTCAAGGAGCCCCTACAGAGAAAATAGGTACATCCATGCAATGAAAATAGTTTATAAAAATTTAAACCACTAAATATAGATTGAGGCTAGATGTTTCTAACCAAAACCCTGAGGCTTTCCTGGTTCCATTTCTACAAAAAAATTTAGTGTCAAGTTTGAATGTTAAGCAAAATTGAAAATCTGGTTTCAGAATGTTTAGATTATCTGTTACCTTGGTTTTCCTTCAAGGGAATCGTAAACTTCTTCCATAGTAGGCATTTGAGGAAAAGTAGACAAAACTACATACTTCTCCTTTCCAGATGACTCATCTACTCTTTTGTACAGCTCATACCGGTATGGATAAGACCTCCTACATACCGGTCCGGCCAAGTTAGTTACTTTCTCAACCATACATATGATTAAAAAAAGTTTAATGATAGAAATATATGTAACAATCTAACCTGAGTGCTCCCATTATGGGATACTGGGTTCCTGGATAATAGAGAAGCCGAAAGAGATAGCAACTTTCAAACGATGCTGCATACTCGAGTCTTTTGTCTCGCCCCATTGTCTAGTGATTAAGAAGACAAAGTTATATAACCTTACTTTTCTCTTGAATAAATTGTTATCTTCAACTTGCTGGTTTAGTACTCACTTGCATAATACCACTCGAAGCAGGTAAATCCTGAGTTCGTCGAAATGTATTAGTTTAGGACTCGTAGAGACGAATGTGAAACACTTGTAAATAAACTTGAACTACAGAATAGGGAACTAGGAAATGAACCTTAAGCTTAGCGTTGATTAAGATGACTGGTCTGTGTTCGGCAGCACTGGTCATTGCTTTTAAATCCTGTACATCCAACCTCCGAAAATAATAAGAAATCGAAGAAAAAAAAGATAGCAGCTCGGAAGGGTTAAGAAAATATATATATATATATATATATATATATATATATATATATATATATATATATATATATATATATATATATATATATATATATATATATATATATATATATATATCAAAATCCATTAAGGTGAATAGAAAGTTCAGAATGTGATATCTATCAAATCTGTCAAACTTCCACTCTATCCTTACATCAATAATACAATTCCCTACTGCATTCTGAGGAGTCACCAAGATATACATGTCATCTTGCTCTTCAACCTCTGCCGCACCTGAGATTAGACATTATGCTGGAATCAGTAAGACCAAATTCTAAATTTGTCATCCGAGAATAATGCACAAGGGGCTTAAGTCAAAAGCTGCAACAGCAGAATCATACAAGTTGAAGCTCATTGATATACCTATCGAACCAATGTTGATGAATGTTCCTTTTGCACCATAATCACCCCAATCCATGAACTCTAAAATCTTTCGACTTCCACTAAGCTGCAATGGCATTCCAGTACGAGCACCTTCTCCCATCGACCCTTGCACACAAACCTGCATAACGAAGTTGAAGAAAGTTTAAACAAGGACTATGTTGATGTTAACAGATAGAAGTGCCTTCTAGACAAACAAAATGTTCCATGTCAGAGCAAAATGAGTCAGGAAAACACCTTTACACGTTTCCCATCATCTGCAAATGAAAGTGCAAGAGATCTAATAAGTTCCATCAAGGTACCAATTCGGTAAACATCCTGTATACCAAAACATATGGTTATATCAAGACAATAAGAGAAAATTAAAAGAGAGAGATGGAAAATAAAAAGTCCATACTCCATACCGTTTCTGGATTCAGTTCAGGAATGTTGATCTCAACCTATATGATTTGGAAAGAAGAAAAAAATATATATCAGCTTAGGCCTCGTCAAGGTATTAAAAACAAGACAAGTCGAGGTAAAATGTGAAAGCTTAGGGAAGAAGGTGTAGGAATCTGTGGTTAACAAATAGAATTGACAAATTACACAAAATTTTGGGACTATCGTTATTCTTATACCTTCAATCTAATTTTTCCATCATTGATAGCCCTCTGTGTAGCTAGTAGCACATCATCATAAAAATATTTCCTGATATCTTGAGAATGGGGAATGTTGAGTAGTTTAGTTGGAACTCCTCTCCATTTATCCTGTAACAAGCTAAAGCAAAATAAGAAGAGATACACAGAGGAGGCTTTTGCAAAAATAATCAAAATAAATAAACAATTCTTTCTACAAAGTACTATCAGCTACCTGGATCAAAGACACTGGCCCCTTTTTCATTTCAAGAATTGGTTTTTCTGAATAAATAAACAGTTTGAAATAAACTTTCAGTTCCGTACAAATATATATGGGGCGAAGTTTGAAATAGTATGCTTTTGAAAATTCACCTTCAGGATTCACTTTTGTCACTTTCTTCTGTTGTAATTGAGTTAATAAAGATTCAATATCTTTGAAAATTTCCTCTTTATGACGGCTGCCATCAATCTGTGCAGATGACAAATAACTAAAAAGTGAGAATGTCCCACTGGTTGACAATATTGGCATAACATAGATAAGAAAATAATCTTCAGTAACCTTATTTGTTATATTTGAATATGAGGAAGATACTGCTTCTGCATTTTTCTTATATATGCTCAGGCGTGACATAACCTGAGAATAATTGAATAAGTCTACATAAATTAGCTCAGAAGGATATCAGTTTCATTTACTGCTAACAGGAAGAAAAAAAAAAGTGATAACACAACAGAAATATCACTAAATGACTAAATCATGTTCCTTCTTTAAGATGAACTTAATGACTACATTTTCTGCTTCCAAACTACACTATAGAAATGAATATCAAACTTGCACAAATGAGAGACACTGAAAAGTAAGCAGAAAGATTCTTAAATCATGACATTACAGGTTTGTGAAGACATTTAAAGTGTATTTAAAAACTACATGCACACAATTCCTTTAAGAAACCCGTTTCTAAAACCATTGATAATCCACCGGTTACTATAAATTTTGACCATCAATGCTATTACTTCAGAAGGATATATAATAAAGATGGTTCAGTCCTACCAAATTTGCTTCTACACTGTGTGCGTATGTGTGTGTGTGTGTGTTGAGACCATCATTTCTATGATGACACATATCTGATACACTTTGACATCATATGGCCTAGTTATATTTCAATGAAAATGGCCAAAAATAAAAAGAAGAGTATAGCATATCATACCTTTTCTTGGGTGTCATCAGGACGAGTTATCAGCCTGGCTTTGATTTCCTCAGTCTCCGGTGGAAAAAATTTCTGATGATATATCTTCCCAGTTACCGGGTCTAGCCTTCTACCAACACATCTGTCGATCAGAATTTCATCAGGAACCTGAGTATTAGAAAATTTAATAACTTAGCAAGGAAAATCGAACAGTTTGTTTCTGATTAACAGATACATATCGCATATCTATGAGGAAAAAAAAACAGGTCTTAACATACATCTAATACAATATACACATCAGGTCTTATCTGCATTTTCCCCAGGCTCTCCGCTTGAGCCAAACTTCGAGGGAAACCATCAAGAAGCCACCCTTTTTGTTTTGCATCTTCAAGAGACAAACGCGCTGCCACCATCTACAAGATAAAAAAACAACAAACCAAAGGTATGTCTATCAGCATATGAAAATGGAGCACAAACTAAACTGAAAATCAAAATGTGCAATTCTTGACAATACAGCAGTCACAATTTCATCCGGAACCAAGCGACCGGAATTCATGAACTCTTTCGCTTTATTTCCTATTTCAGTGCCAGCTGCTACTTCTTGCCTTAGTAAGTCCCCAGTTGATATGTGCACCAATCCATACTGCAGAAAGAGATACAACATATCTGATCAGGCCTGATCATTTGTTTCAACCAATGCGCGGTAAAGTTACCTTAGTAACGATCAATTCACATTGGGTTCCCTTGCCAGATGCAGGTGCACCTGATATCATAACCTTCAGGGGCTCGCTTGTGGAGCAATTTATCACTTTTTTGAGTACCTTGTCAAAAAGAAAACCATGATGATGAATAAACAAAACTCATAATAAAATTAAAAGACATAAATAGAGTAAACGAACCTTGGGTCTTAATGGAGAATGGATTTTCCGGGTAAAGTGAAGAGGTTGAATGTGAAAGTGGTTGTTGAGAAGTGAACATGGTTGATAGGAAGATGAAGGAGAGAGAAGAGAAGGAGAAGGAGAAGGAGAAAGAGAATGAGATTGAGGAAGAAGAATTGTTGAGTGGATAGAGGAAAAGGAGGAGGGCATGGTGTGCAACATAGTTGCTTTCAGAGAACGAATGAGTCGCCCAGGCTCATACCTTTGCCTGAGTTTAGTTTCAGTGGTTATTAGTCATTCATCACACTCGCACACTCTAGTGGCATCTGGCAAGGAATCAAGGCCACTCCTTCTTTACATTAATACAACAAATTTATCTTTCTTTTTAAAATATCATTTATCTCATTTTTATCTAACTTTTTCTTTAATCTTTATATATATATATATATATATATATATATATATATATATATATATATATATATATATATATATATATATATATATATATATATATATATATATTAGCAAAGATATTAATTAATGGAAAATGAGATTATCTTATATGGTTATGTTAAAAAGGAAATTTTTCAATTTGAAAGAGGTGACGAGTTTTAAAACGTCTTGTTCCGTTATGGAATCAGTATTGTTCAGAGAAGAGAACAATAGTTGTGATGTGTAACAGTGGACTTGAATCTCAGAGACAGAGAATGAGGGATGAGCTGCAAAATTAACACTTCAACATTCAAATAAGTATGTGAGTGAGAAGAGTAAAAGAAATATAAATTTAAAATTGTGTTCTTGTGAGTGACGAATTTTCCATTTATATAGAGGAGAATTTATAACCACCTGTTATTCTTAAGGCATGAAGTATGGGGAATCGTTGAATATGATATGGCACTGGATCTCTTATGCTCTTCCTCAAGGTAGCATCCCACGCTACAAGCGGTTTAGACGAATCATTGCTTTCTTTGGGTCGTAACTATTGGCTCTTCCGGTTGACTCAAAACAATTGTTCCTAGTCATTGTCTTTACTTGACAATGTGGAATTTGTGTATTCTCTCTTTCGTACAGGTCATATTCGGCTTGAATGGAAAAACCAAAGGTGATGTTGATGCACTTGGGACTTTACTCCATTAATGCACTCCATGCTTTTGGCGTCGATGGTGTTTAGGGCCTTTTGGTAAGTCATCATGCAATTTCTAAATAGTCAAATTTGCATTTTCTTTGAGACGTTACCTTTGCTTCATTGTTATTTGCATTCCTTGCATCACACCCCCTTTTTGTAATTAGAGAAAGTAATATCTATCATGAGTCAAAAATCCAAAGAAGATGTTTGTTTTTATCTTGGATTAATCTTCTCACCTCATCAACTATCTATATCTTTACTCGAGAGGGTATTCTTAATAGGGTCTTTTTGATCATAGGTACTTCTTTGGATTAGGGTGTACTGACCCCTGAAGAAGACCATAAAATTTGTAGCGAGTATGAGGAATGTGTCATTCCTTTGTATGAATGTACGTTTTCGATCCTTGGGCATCCGGTTGCTCATTAACAACTTAAAATAAAAGTTTTAAATCATTTGATGGTTGCTTCTTTGCAATTGTACCTTGCAAGTTAAACATATATTAAAGTATTCCAGTATTGGTGCGAATATCAAAGGGGAAAACTCTTTATGTCCCTTTTCTTCCATCTCTTTAAAGTACAAGGTAGTTCAGTGACCCGGACATGAGATTATGGCTTGATTAACTTGGTGCAGGTTATTCGTAGCTTCAAAATGTTTTTCGAGAGCTTGAATCATTTTGAAAATAGATTCTTCTTGGTCGTTCCTCTCCATAAAGAGGCTCGTGCAACAATGTGTACCATAAGGACTGGGGTGGAAGACACGTGTATCAATATGTTTCAAGAGTACTTGATCAAAGGTTATTTCCGAATGGGGAATGGATTGTATATCTACAAGGAGGGTGATCAATCTCAAAAGGAACTTTATTTTAAGAAATGGTGTGTTACTTTCATCAAAGAGTTGGGTCATGCTGGGGGTCTCATTCCATGAGATGATACTTCATACAAACGTATGAAATGACTTATTGAAACTCTCTTATTCATGGGCGCTCGCACCAAAGAGGAGATGAAGGTAATGTTTGGTGAGTTTTAGATATTTTCCCCCCTATCGTTGATTCGTTTATTTATAATGATCTTACATGTGGTAATCATGATTTGTATATTCGATGAAGAATGAGTAAGCAATCTGCCAACTAAGACGGGGAATCCAACCCACCTCGGCTATTACAGGTCCTTAAAACACTTCGATGTTAGTAAATGTTCTTCCTCCCTCAAGGCCTGCTGGAGGCGTTTGTATATTTAATAACCCCCAACGGTATTTGCATGCATCAAGTCCTCTGGCTCATGATGTTAGCAAGTATTTTCGATATAGCTAGTTCGCTGAAGAAAAGTTAATGTTGAGAAGAGATATGACTAGGTTTGAAGTTACTTAGTGATATTTTGTTGACAATGTTTGGTCAACTTTGACATGCTTGTTTTCACATTTATGGGACTTAGCATATTTTGGAAAATCTTGAAAGATTGCTAAGACTTCAACTACGACCACTTACCAAAGGATACTATCAATTAACTTCCATTTAAAGATATATGGATGTTAAATACACGTGGGAGTCAGACATCATCCCCAATACCACATAGAAGGGTACATGTTGAACATGTGGGTCATAATTATCGAAAACATTTATATTTTCCCTAGTATATATAGATAGTTTCTACGTAGGGATTGAGGGGTGGAAAATCATATACAAATACTCTGGAGAACTTAAAGTATCTGCGTCAAAGAGAGAAACAAGTTTGTGAGACAATATATGATTTTGTACACCATCTTTTAATCATTTTATTGAAACCATTTGCATTATTTCTCGAACATCTACTTTTCTTCCATTGTCTTTACATTTATTTTAATCTAGTTCTTATCTCCGACCCAGTCGATAACTTTACTTAATTTATGGTTTATTTGTTGAACTTATGAACATTAAAAAACCACTTGTAGATTTTACGCACAATATGTCCTAGGATTCACTAGTCGATCCTACAAGTAACAATTTTTAAGACTAGCGCTTGTTTACCAAAAATTATAGTAAACAAACTGGCACGCCCAATGGGACCTTATGCAAAAAACAATTAGAAACATTTTATTAGAAAATTATACTTTTTTGGGATTTTTTTGTTTTCTCTATATGAGTTATTCCCAGTGGTCATCTGTGTATGTGCTTAAGAAGTTGTAAAGTACTTCCAAAAATGTCACGTCGACCCAATAAAAACGTTCCTCCACCATACCCCAAGAATAATCCTCAAAGACAATGAGAACAACCAACCCAATCAACAATTAATGGTGTTATTACTCCACCCTTGATTGGGATAATAACCCTTATTCCTATTCCGACGTCGATAACTTAGACGATCCTTAAACCTGCAGCGTCTACGCCACTACCAATGAGTGTTCCAACAACGTCTGGGCCTGTGAGACCCATAGTTGGAAACACTATCAACTTAGGAGTCCCTTATGCACCACAACTTTTGTTACTAATGGTGATGAAGGATTATCCTTATGGCATGCCAACGACATTGATGACAGACTTACAAACAAACGCATCTACATACATATACAAAACAATGATTTGTTTTCACCTTATAGTCCTCAAGTGGTGTCAAGGTCATCATTAGGTAACCCTAGTTGAACAACATGAACCAAAACACGGGTGAGTTACATTCCTCAGACTACGATATCTTTGAACACAACATATCTTATGTATGTAAGACAACAGTTGGACGAGAGTAAACATGTTTAACACTCTTACTCAACAGATGGGTCTTGTGTTCAATCCTTTAATCTAGAATAAAAAACAAATTTACCAGATGTTGGAATATCAAATGGGTCAAATTGTTGATTTCATGGGTGCTCCTCAAGTACCTAATAAGTAGATTCATGTGATCCAAAATGTTAGGCTAGTGCAAAACTTAGGAGTACCAAACAATAGAGGACCCCCCATGAATAAATGGTTGCAACAAGATGTGTGATCCGCATGTCGCGCATGGATCAAAAACGAGTAATTTTTTTAAAAACGTAGTATAGCGATAATGACTCAAATCGTTCTCTCAAGGATTCTTGAATTTATTAATCAATTGAAACAGTAAAGGGGGGGGGGGGTTAAGGTCTAATTTATAAAAACGGATTAAAATAATTGATTAAAAGAAAAGTGATTATCCAAATAAGCTAAAACGATTAATCTACTGTTTTGGTTTCCTAACTTATCATCGATTCAAACAATTCACAATTCCTAAGCAGATTCTATTCCCTTTTAGATTATAATAACAACCACAAAGCGTAATTGATATTATGCGATAAAAATTCCTAAAATCCGAATTAAGCAAACGAAAAATATATAGCAATCATAAATTAAGCAAACACGATGAACCTACGTGAATTAAGCAAACACGATTAAAGTATAGGAACATGCAATCATCGAAATAAATCAATCAACTCTAAGATAAATCAAATTAAGAAATCAAGATTTCAAAGAGACGAATTAAAAGGAAATGGATTTTTATTGGAAATTAAAAGAACCTCAAAGTGTCGGCGGAAACTGATTACAGCAGATTAACCAACAGATTAGTTCTCCATGGATTCATACACAAAGCTTCAAAAAGGAAAAACGTGAATAGTGAATATGGCGTGAACAGTACCGCGACCTCTAAAAATGTTTTATAAAATACGTGTTTCACTTCTGATACAAACCGGGTCGGAAAACCCAATCTAGACCCAATTTTAATTGACCCGAAACACTTAATATTTCTAATGCTGCAACTTCAACGACTTTTTTGAGGTATCTACAATCCGAATCAGAACATTCATTAAACACAAAAGTTGTAGCTCTCTGTCTTAGCTTTCCATCGACTGGTAGAATGTCTCAATACGATCCCCGAAGCTCCAGTTATAAATTGTTTACTAAAAGCTGCAAAAGCTGAAAATAAAATACGAAAATTAAATAAGTGCAAAAATAAACTTAAATAGGAAAACACACTAAAATAATTAAAGAGAGAAACTTAAAGAGAGAAACTTAAAAAAAAAACTTCGCTCTGATACCATGTTAAAACATGGGAAAACATATAAACCTGTTTCTTTTTTCTATATTTATTTTATGTACACAGGCTATATAATTACAGATCTGAAGAACAACATGTCATTTTGATGTTCAAGCCTTTTAAGTTGGACTCATTTTGTATATTGAGATCAAAGTTCAGAGTGTTTTTTTATAGAGTGATATCCTTCCTTCCGTACTGACTAATCCATCCAAGAGTTTTCGTCCCACGTAGCCCCCGAGAATTGGTCTCAGGCTCCTTCGAACTCAGGACCTCAAAAAGAGCAAATCTTTGAGACCCGAGCTCTCTCATACTAGGTCAACCCTCTCGGAGTGTGTGATTTACTTGAAATAAAATAGTTTGTGTTTATTGTTTTTTTATTGTTGATTATATGATTAATATGAACATATTTACTAGTTGCAAATTAAAGAGGTGTATATTAGACTTAATTTGTGTGGTGAGACCAATTTTAGTTGATTGCATTGCAAGAAATAATTTACCTGAATAATAAGCATATATAAAGGCATTGTGCTATTAATGATATTTAAAAGGACAATCATTATATACTAACACTATTTTTTACTCTATTTTCTTTTAATTTTTGAATTTCGTTTTCATATAAAAGTGTGAAATGATCAAAATGTAATATAATTATGGGTGATAATATGAATCTGGTATATCTCACATTTTCATAAAGCCCTCACTTTTTTATGGAACGGACCAAGATTTTAGATCTGCACACTCTAATAAGTTTTTCCCATCTCTTTTGTTTTGTGGAAAATGACACACATATTAACATAAATTTTTACAATAGTTAATTTTAAAGGTGTAATGACCACAAATTTCTCTTTCCTCCTTTTTTTAATGACGAACTAACGTTTTAGACTCGCATACTCAATTATGTATGTCTAACCCTCATTTTTTACAACACAAACCAACATTTTAAGGCTCTCACACACAACTATATTCGCTCTATCATATCTCATAAATTTTTGTTTTTATGAGTTCATTATTCAAATACGGTCTTCATTAGTTACATGACCTTTTATCTTTGTGTGTTCTCAAATTCAAATTCAACACTGAACATGCACATTAATTCCTAACAAAATCCAACCAACTAGCATGAATCGTAAATATTATGCTACCGGTTTTGAAACTAAACCATAAGACACGGATCTCACAACTCTTCAACACCCACAAGTATGTCCTTTACCGTCAACAACAATCTTCCTTTTATCTTTCCAACTTTCTATATAAATCATCAACTCACATACATTTGATCTCACAAAGTCAGTTACAACAATATTTGGCGATCGACATAGCCACTGGCGTCGCAGATGGATTTCTCAGGCCAATTTACGAGGGCAGTATTTCCGGACACGACCACACCGTGGAGCGTCGTCCTTACCATCGCAAATGCGGCTGTACACTTCATAGCAAATCCAAAAAAAAAACTATGCGTACATAAATCTACAATTTCTAACACCAAAGTAAGGTATCCTTTTAGAAGATCATGGCTTTGTCTGCTTCTGATTATTCTTCTCCTTCTCCTTCTCTTTCTCCTCTTGCTGGTGTCAAATCTCCACGATGTTACGTGGATCTTGAGAATCATGTTCATCGATCTCCTAAACCAATTTGATGATAAATTTTGTGGTTTGTTTCAGATCAATCAATCATTTTAACTACGTTTTTTTGTTTGATTTTTAATTTTTTGGTTCCAGTTTTGAATTACTAATAATTCCAGTTTTTTATTTAGATTATTAATTTAATTAATTTGTTGGGGGTGGTTTTGATTTGTATTGATTTATGCCATTTTGACCGAGTTTTGTTTGGCTTGTAGTCAATTTGGTCTTTTTAAAAAAAAAGTTGGAATCATAGTAATAACTTCTTATTTGAATTCTATTACTATTAAGGTTTATTTGATAAAAGTAAAAGTAAGGTTTACTAATAAGTTAGTTGATAATTTATAGTTGATGATTGATAGTTTATAGTTTATAGCGAATGATTGATGAGTAATAGCTAATAAGCTAATTGAAATATTTGATAAAATTAATTTATAAATGGAAAATGACATAAAAGATATTTAATAAACAATTATTTTATTTTAAATTAAATTAAATTAGAAAGGATAAAAATGGATTTTTATTAAAATAATAAGGACAAAAATGGAAGAAAAAAAATGATAAGTTATAAGTTATAAATTAAAGGCAAATTCTTAGGTATCCATGATAAGTAATTGAGGATCTGTACCTTTAGTACAAATTGTTTTAAAACTTTAATTTATTTAAAATAAAATAATAAAATGATGTGACATTGAATAATAAATTTTGATTGGTTGAAGGTATGAGTACCCAACTAAATTTAAGGATACTAGAGTGTTCACCTAAATTAAAATGCTATTTTCGAGAAAATAAACTATAAATTAGTAAAATAAACTATAAATTTATAATGAAAAAATCGTTACCAAACAGATTTAAATTATCATATGAATTTATAAACAATAAATTATAAACTATAAACTCAAAAAAATATCTTAGCAAACAAAACTTAAATTAAATTTTATCAAGGATCTGGCTAGATAAGGCTAGGGGTGTTCGCAGTGCGGTTTGGACGGTTTTTGAAGGAGCAAAAAACACAAGGAAGGGGGTTGTAATTAGGTTTTAAAAACAATGAAAGAAAAATGACTCTTTGATTTATCCTGGTTCATTTAAACTTAAACTACATTCAGTCCACCCGTCAAGGTGATTTCGCCTCTCTCAATGAGGTCTTAATCCACTATTCAAAACTTTGAATACAAACACTAAGACCTATAGTCAAAGTCTTCTTGGGTTTACTGACTACACTAGTCACTCAAGGAAAATCAAATTTTCTTTACAATAGTTGTAACACAAATGCTTCAAAAAGCAGTTATCACACAGTGATAGTTTTTACAAAGTTAAGAGTAGAAAAAGAAATTGATTATTGAATATGCACGCGAGGAAGCAACCTCAATTTCTTCAAGAGATCCATTTATATAGATCGTTGGAGAAGAGATCTGTTGGAAACACTTTTGGATGCATGATGAATGTCATAAAGGACCTTTCCAAAAATAGGAGATCTTGTTCCCAGCCGTTAATTCTTGATTCTCTCATAAATGAGCGTGATCTGAAGAATCAGAAGATATTGAATTCACATCAAAGTTTATTTGAAATTTGCAGATTGATTCTCTACTTAATGAGAACTTCTTATGTGATTGTATCAGACCTTCTTATAAAATGCGCTTCACTTGTCTGATTGTAGAAGATATGAGTCACTTTAGCTTTTGTCTTAACATGAGAACTTCTGTATGAGAACTTTTGCCCTGCACATAGAAGATAAATTTTTAAGCGCTATATTTTGTTCTATAAATATTGTTATCATCAAAACTATAAAAGAGAAGTAGAATTAAATCTTGTTCTAACAGTTTTCACGCAAAAAATCATCCGAACCGCAAGAGAAAAAAACAAGCGGTTTGGTTTGGTTCGGTTGGCTTTAAGAAATAAAACCGAATCGAACCAAACCAAACCAATGTAGTTTATATTGGTTCGGTTGGTTCGGTTTTTTACAATATTTTTATTGAGTCATACATACACCTATAGAGAACAACATAATTTTGTATTTAGTCATTCATACATTATCAAATAGCAACAAAACTCGTCATATTTAGACAATAAATTCTCATTAAATATACAAAAAATAAGATTAGACCAAAGTGGAATAAAAAACATAAAATTGTAGTATAAAACAATATAAAAAATATTACAATAAAAAGAAAAAATGGAGGAGAGGAAAGATTAGAGAAGATGAAAAAGAAAGATTATAAGATATGCGATATTATAGAAGAAAGGTGCGATAAAAACGTAATTGGAAGAGAAAACAATAATATAAAAAAGGAGAAGAAGAATATAAAAAAAGAGATAAGAGATATTAAAGTAGAAGAGATGAGATGTACATAGTAAATATGATGAGAAGAATGTGCGATACTACTCGAAGAGATTTGAGAAGGTTGAAACTAAAACCCTAAGCGTGACTAAGAGAATATTTGTATGGTTAAGGCATAATAGGTTTAAATTTTGGGTTAGATGTGAGATAAGTGAAGTTTGGATTGTAACATAATGCGGTTTGGTTTAGTTTAGTTCGGTTTGCAAAATACAAACCGCAAATCGAACCGAACTGCGCAGTTTTGTTACAAATGGCCCAAATACATCCGAACCAAGTGCGTTTTTTTTTTATGGTTTTGGTTTGGTTTGCGGTTTTCTATTGGGTTGGTTTGGTTTTGAACACCCCTATATAAGTTGTGTTTGGATGGCGAAATCCCAGGAAGAAAGTATTGTGATAATTTTAAATTTAATTTTTAAATAAAACATTGGTATATAGTACGATGATCATGTGGCCAACAAATAATGTAGAAACTCTTATAATTAGAAGCGGGTATCGACAATAGAGAAGAACAACTAATCTTTCCAAAAACTTCAGTGTTTTCTTGAAAAGGACTAAATCATTTTTATATGAAATCTAAATACAACTGTCTATGTTTAATTAAATGAAACTTTAACAAGTAGCAGTGAGACTTTTCTTTATAATTTGGATGTTTGAACGTGCTTGAGGCGTACAAGTTCGTGTTCTTTGCAGATATGAGAAGCTCGGCATTTTTTATTTTCTCTGTGGTATTATAGGCCATACGGAAAACTACTGTCAAAAGAATTTTGCTGAAAACTCTGAAAACATTAGAGCTTAGGGAAAAAATTTGCGAGCTGAAGAAGGTGGTGGTTATGGAAACATCAGCCAGGCAAACAAATGGTTAAGAGATGGATGAAACCAGACAGGCGGCGACCATGGAGGCGGAGCACAGAGAAGTAACGACCAAGATGAAGGAATTTATGGCAATGTAACCGACGGGCAAAGTTTCAATGATCATACGTTAAACTTTGACTACATGAAGGACTTAAACGAAGAGCATTTAATGTTCGGGAAACTGATGATAGACAGAGACCCAAATTCAAAAAAATTTGATATTTCTCAAATTTAATGATTCAAAGGGTAATTATGCAGCTTCTAACTGGTATTCCTTTGACCCAACGGACAATAACCTATGCAAGGGAAACATCAACGCATGGTCTGCAGTAGTTGAAAAAGAAATTAATGAAAATATTTCCATTAATGAGGCAAGGACAAATGTTGAAGCTGAGCTGGCAGAATTAATGGCAAAGCATGTCGTTGTCAGTGAAAGAGGGACAAAACTGAATAGCCTTTATGAAGAAGAGATCAAATTGAAGATATCAAAGATGTTTGCTGATGTCACTAAAGAGAAGGTTCATGATGCCCAATCTGGTGCAGAGAGACTCAATGCATGTGGAGGCACAATTGTCAACATGGATTCCAATGCATTAATGGTAGCAGACTCAAGTTTGGACAAGAATCCGACAACTTTAATAGCTGTGAATACACCTGTCTTTGGCAAGTATAAAGACTTGAAAGTACCTATTAACTATGAGGATGAGCTGTCTGGTCAAAAAGGAGTTGAAAAACAACATTTAATGAATATACTAAATGCTAATTTTCAAAATTCAAATGAGCTGGCCGGTCAAAGAGGAGTTGAAAACAACATTTAGAAAATATATTAAATGCTAATTTTCAAAAAACAATTGACATCACGGAACGCAAATTTGGATTGACGGCTGGATTGGAAAAAGACAGAGACATTGATGGACATAATTCCACAGGTTTTAACTTTATGAGCAAATTTGTAACGGAGATGGATCAAAAAAATAAAAGCAGAAGCAATCTCAACACACAAACTAGACACAACGGTAATAAAAGTGTCGAAAAAATTTCCATGAAGACTCAAGCTAGGAGGAAGATAATGCCAAAGATTGAAAAGGAAGATAACAAGAAGGAATCTGTGCTAAAAAAAGAATCCGACTGGATGAAGATACCACAACTGAAGAGAATAAATAATTAAGCTGAAGAATGCAAAGGAAATCATGATGGTGGAAGCTTGGAATGACTTTGGAGTTGCTGGAGCTGACATAACCATGCAACTTAATATTGTTTCTGATGTCAATGTTGTAATGGCGGGTTCTGCTAAGCAGGCCTGCCAAGATAAATGAATGTAATCAGTTGGAACTGTCGGGGATTGGGTAACCCATGTGCAGTTCCTATCCTTAAATACCTCACCCGAAGATATAAACCAGGTATTCTTTTTCTCTTCGAAACTTTAACTAATACTAATATAATCGAGGAGATTCACTATGTCTTGAATTTTGATTATTGTTTCTTGGTCAATCGGGAAGGTTGTGGGGGTGGTGTGGCTATGTTATGGAAAAAATAAATACACTGCGATATTTAAAACTATTCTCGCAATCACATTGATACTTTTGTTAAAGATTCAATTAATGGGGATTGGAGACTCATCGGATTCTATGGTCATCTTGAAATATCAAATAGAAGAAAATCGTAGAAACTTCTACGAAATCTATCTGATGCATACAATCTTCCATGGTGCATCATAGGAGATTTCAACGACATTCTATCTTCTGAAGAAAAAAAAGGGAGAGTAGAAATACCAAATTGGTTAATCAACGGTTTTCGACAGGCAGTTCAACATGCAGGCTTTGTAGATATTCCTATGGAGGGGTACCTTTTCACTTGGTTTAAGAGCCTTGGAACAGATAAAGTGGTTAAAGAAAAACTTGATAGAGTCATGGCCAATAGTAGCTGGTGTACAAGTTTTCTGGATGCCAAATTTATCTGTTTGTCTACTACATATTTAGATCATTATCCATTACTCCTAAGATGCAAAGGAAATATGGATAATATAAGGCGAAATACAGATTTCAGATTTGAAAATTCCTGGTTAACCGAACCGGAATTCCATGATTATGTCACTGAAAATTGGAAGAAAGATGTGAATGATGACATTGTGTCCAAGTTAGACAGGTGCAGGGAGAATATGCTAAAGTGGAGCAAAGAGCATTGTTATAAGAATAGAAAGGAGATCGAGAATTTGAGCAGAAAGATTGATAGAGTGAGATCCCAAATGGGTGAAGGTAATGTAAATTACTTGTTAACCCTTAAAAATCGGATGAACACTTTATTGGTCAAAGATGATACTTATTGGAAACAGAGAGTAAAAACTCATTGGTATAAGGATGGTGACCTTAATACTCGTTTCTTTCACATATCAGCCACTGCTAGGAAGAAAATTAATATTATTTCTTCCCCTATTGATGATAATGAAGAGGTTAGTACTACAAATGAAGGGATGTGTACAATTGCTTTTGATGATTTCAATGATATTTTCAAAAAAACGCCTACATCCCGCGACAGAGTTCTTCAGGCCATTGGCAAACATATAACTGAGGAAGATAATATCATGTTGATAGCGCCTTTCACCATATTTATTCTGTGGTGGTTAACGGTAATAAAGTTGGTCCAATAAGTCCTGGGAGGGGTTTAAGGCAAGGAGATCCGGTATCACCATATTTATTCATTCTGCATGCTGAAGGTTTATCAACTCTTATAAATAAAGCCGAAGCTAAGGGGGAATTACATGGAGGAAAAATTTGTAAGCATGCTCCTATTATATCACATCTCTTGTTTGCTGATGATATTTTTCTATTCTTCAAAGCGTCCATCAACGAAGTAAATATGATGAAGAATATTCTGACTACATATGAAGAGGCTTCAGGTCAAGCTATAAATTTCCAGAAATCTAAATTTTTCTGTATCAGGAATGTGAATCAGGAATTGAAAAATAGTTTAGCTAGTATACTTGGAGTACAACAAATGCTTGGGACTGGAAAGTATTTATGAGTTCCACCCATGATTGGTAAAAGCAGAAAGGCTACATTTAAGTTTATAAAAGATAGAGTATGGAGGAAAATCAATTCTTGGAGTAGTAAGGTGTTATCACAAGCAGGAAGGGAAATCCTTATTACATAAGTACTTCAGTCCATTTCGACCTATATCATAAGTATATTTTTGCTTCCTTCATCGTTAAGTGAGGAGATTGAGAAGATGCTGATTTCTTATTGGTGGGGTCATAGTGCAAATCAAGATAGAAGTCTTCATTGGCTATCTTGGGAGCAGTTATCTATGTCCAAAGCGGATGGTGGTATGGGCTTTAAAAGTTTGAGCGCTTTCAACTATGCCCTACTTAGTAAACAGGCTTGGAATTTGATGACAAATCCTTGCAACCTTGTTTCTAGACTCTACAAAGCTAGATACTTTCCAAAGTGTGACTTTTTGGACTCAAATATAGGACACAATCCTAGCTATGTATGGAGAAGTATTTAGAGTTCCAAGTTTGTGGTTAGAGGTGGATGCAAATGGAGTATAGGTATTGGAGATAATATTTCTCTATGGGGACAAAATTGGTTGCATGATAACACAGTTTTACATAATCCTTGGTCGAATATCATGGAAGTGGCTTCACTCAAAATTTATGATATTATAAGCAACAATGGCAAAAGTTGGGATCCGAACTTGATTCACTCTATAGTTGGAGGAGCAGGTGCCACCAAAATTCTTAATACTCCATTATTTGAGGTAGTGCAGTCAGATAAGAGAATATGGAGGTTGGAGAATAATGGTATTTTCTCGGTTAAAAGTGCCTATAGGTATTGTGTTCGAGAAGATATTGATACTTCACATCTTAGAGTGGATGGAAACTGGAAGTTGATATGGAATTTGAAGAGTCCTCCGAGAATCAAAAATTTCATATGGAGGCTTTGTAGGAAATGTGTACCTACCAGAGAACGACTAAGGGACAAATGTGTGGAATGTCCTAACTATTGTGCCATGTGTAGGGATAAAGATGTAAGTTACAGTCATCTATTTCTTCTATGTCCCAAGAGTATGGAATGCTGGGAGAAAGTAGGTCTGTGGACAATTATGCAACAAAGATTGAATGTCGAAGACTCTTTCACCACCTTAATCCTTAATTTCCTGCATGTACTTAATAAAGATCAACAATCCATGTTTGCTACAGTTCTTTGGAGCATATGGAAAGGTAGAAATAATGCAGTGTGGAACAATCTTGATGATTCTTCGGATAATATTTGTCATTGAGTAGCTCAATTGCTATCAGGTTGGACTAATGCTCAGATGGTTCGGTCGAACACTTCAAATAATCATAATAATACGCCAAGTATTATTAAGTGGACCAAACCTCCTGAAGGATTTCTTAAGTGTAATGTTGATGCTTCTTTTGTCAACCATAAGGTAGGAATTGGAATTTGTATCAGAGATAAAGAAGGATCATTAGTCGCTGCTAGGACCGAGTGGATTACTCTTAGCACGAATGTCGATGTTGGAGAAGCGTTGGGTCTCTTGCAAGCTATTAAATGGGTAAAAGAGCTTGGATTAGATAGCATGGTATTTGAATTGGATTCTAAAAGCATGGTGGATAATGTTAACATACAAGTACCAAATGAGTCGGAATTTGGTGTTATTACCAGAGAATGTAAACGCTTATTGTCATCTTTGTTTAAGAACTCTCATGTTAAGTTCGTTAGGAGACAAGCGAATGAAGTTGCTCACGCTTTGGCACGAGTGGCTTCATCTCTTGCTAGTGTCCACAATTTTTATGATACTCCTACATGTATTCGGAATTTAATTATTAATGAAAAGCATTAAGCTTTTTTCTGTCAAAAAAAAAGTTACAAAAGTTGAGTAACACACAAAAACATCATTTTCCTTACTTTTAAGTAAGGGTGGTAATTGGATCCATTAAAACAAAATCTATTCAATCCATCCACTGAAAAAATCAATCTAATTCATCTATCACATAAAAAATAAGTTAATGGATTAGATTAAATTCATCAATTTATATGTATGGATTAATCCAATCCATCCAACATATTTTAATGATCTAACAGATTATTTTTATATCCATCATATTTATTTAAAAATAATAATAATGAATTATTTTAAAAAATTGTTTTTTTTTACGGAAATACAAAAATTGATTTTTTTTCAAAAATACAAAACAAAATTGTTTTTTCGAAAATATAAAAAAAATTGTTTTTTTTTTCCGAAAAATATAAAAAAAATTATTTTTTTTCAGAAATATCAAAAAACCGATATTTTGTCGAAAATATCGAAAAGCCGATTTTTTTTCGAAAATATCAAAAAACCATTTTTTCGAAAATATTATAAAACCGATTTTGTTTTCAAAAATATCAAAAAATCGGTTTTTTTAGAAAATATAAAAAAACGAGTTTTTTTCGAAAATATCAAAAAAACCGATTTTTTTTTCAAAAATTTCAAAAAACCGATTTTTTTCGAAAATATCTAAAATACCGTTTTTTTTCGAAAGTATCAAAAAATGACTTTTTTTTCCCGAAAATATCAAAAAACGACTTTTTAAAAAAAAATATCAAAAAATCGATTTTTTTAGAATATACAAAAAATGGATTTTTTTTTCAAAAAAATAATATTTCGAAAAAAATAATATTGGATGGATGGATATCCATCCATTAAAAATATGTTAACGTATAGATTGCATGAATTTTATCCTTAATGGATGGATTAGATTGGATATTTTTTAGAAATTTTTAGTGGATTCTTAATGGACTAATGAATTGTTTTGATCCATCCATTAAGAATCCAATCCATATTCATCCAATCCATCCATTTTGCCACCCCTACTTTTAAGCTTATGCATGGGTTTAGCGGACATGCTCGTTAACACTTATCCCGCAAAGGGATGAAAAAAATAAGGTGGGTGAGTGTTGTGTAATACACATACTTAAAATATTTGTCTGCCATGGAAAAAATGAGAGTAGGGTAGGTATATTAAAGGGTGAAAACCTAAAATTTTACTCGTCGTGCAAAAAAGTGTGGATAAATCGGATATATACAATAGACTGTACATAAATTAATATTATGTAGATACGTTTTGTTAAATGTAACTCAAGTTCGAGTTGTTTAGTTTCAGAATCATTTGGTTTACATTTGTGTTAGGGTTAGTGTATATAAATCCAAAATTAATTACAATTGATTGTAGAAGATAGATTTGAGATTTGAATTTATTGAGATTGAAAATTCTCTCTCTCTCTCTCTCTCTCTCTCTCTCTCTCTCTCTCTCTCTCTCTCTGCAATTATTTCCATCTCCATCTTCGTCTTTTTCTTGTGCATCAATGGATTTTCGTTGTTTACTCCAATAATTGGTATCTAGAGTTCTGGTTCTATTCACATGGAAAAAAGAGTGTACGTGAGGTGTGTGATTGATTTCGTTCCTCAAATTCACGTTGAATTGAAGATCGAAATCGAATAGAATCAGAATCTTGATTCTCGTGGATTGGGAAACACGACTGTTGGTGAAAATTTAGTATTTTCACAAGAACGAAGATGAACGGCGGAAAGGGTAGCTTGAATACAAATCTTCTGGTATTCGATGGAAAAATTGGAATCGATGGCAGATTCAGATGCATATGTTGTTTGGCGCTCAAGATATTCTTGATCTCTTCAATGATGGTTACACGTCGATTGCAGAAAATGCAACAGAAGCGCAAAGAAATGTGCAACGTGAAACGAGGGAGGATGATCAGAAGGAATTGTTCTATATCCATCAGTGTTTGGATACAAAGGTGTTTGAGAAGATTGTTGACTCGATGATGGCGAAGGCGACGTGAAACACACTTGTGTGGTGCTATGATGGAGACGCATCGATGAAGAAAGTAAAGTTGCAGTCCTATGCAAGCAATACAAGAATCTCAGCACAAAGTCTAACACCCAAAATATTCCCACGAATTTATTATTAAAATTAGAGTAAATAAAACACATTATTCATTTCAAGTGTCACAATCTCTACAAACATACAGCTCAAGTGATACGTTTTTCAAAATAGTTTTAGTGTTGCAGCGGAACTCAAAGAAACATAAAGTAAGATTCAATTACAAAATGTTTTTCTAAAATAAATAAACAAAGAACAATTGTCATCCCGACACCCCAAAGCACGTATTAGAGCCGACTTCTCTAATTGTGAAGTACACCGACTTCACCGACCACCACTCTACTTATCATGATCACCTGCATGTTACCAACACAAGGGTAACAGTCAAACAGAAGGGGTGTGATACTTACACCGACAAAAGAGAAAAATAATAAGAACAAAAACAAGTATCATTAATTAGTTCACCACTTCTCATCAACTACAATTACACAAATACATCACAATATACAACGCATAATAATGTTATGCACACCAACAAAACAACTATCCAATGAGACTCTACCAACTCTATGCATGTGGTACCATAAGTCGATCTTTATTTTAAGATCCAGTTCCCATCGGAACTCTCGACCCCTCTTTCATGGTCCAATATGATCCATATTTCATGATCACACCCTCGACCCCTATTTCATGATCGCGTACGATCTCTATTTCATGACCGCACCAATATCACAACGATCCTCTTTGGGATTCAAATAGACATACCCTACCTTGATATACCATTCCTAACCATGCACATGCCATGCACCACCAATGGCAATCATGCATGTCTACAACAACAACTTCATGCAATCACTATCAACAACTAACATACAACAACAACTTACCACAACACCAAACATCATCAACATCATGCATCTTCGCATACAACGAGAATACATACAATAACACAACATACATCAACATGTTACATCCACATATATCAACATCAATGTCATGTAGCCACAACAACAACTAATAAACATATCAACTTATGTTCATTTATGCTAATTATCCTTCTAATTAAACTCATAACCCACCTCTACCTACCTCTAACAACACTACTTCACTTCTCAAGTATTAATGTATTAATTAAGTAATTATAGAGAATTTTTCAGAATTAAAACATTTTATTTTTCATTCCATGTATTGGTAAGTGAGAAGCTTGCTCATTAAACAATCAACTCTCTGTATTTGAAGCTCCAAAATTCCAACCTGCTCGCTATGCAAGGACTGCGATTTCTGCAAATTAATTGATACAGGCATAAACTGTTAAATGAATTCCAACTATTAATCTTGTGAGTTAAGACAAGAAAGATATTGTCGATGACTTTTATGATTGATAGATCTCCTCATAATGATCAATTTTCCATTTTACACATTTGTTGGTCTAAGAACTAAACCGGTACATAACACTACACCATCTAAAAAAATCTTAAACAATCTTAAAGTGTATGTTACACTCAATACTTTTAAATATTAGTTTTTTAGTATTAAGTGGGTAAGTTTGATAGAGTTAAAAAAGTGGATATCATATATCACGTTGTCTAAAATCTAAAATTCATAAACATATCAATTATGCAATTTTCTGCAGTTCTAATCAATAAACGTTTCACGCAATGTCTTCTGTAAACTTGGTTGAACCAATAATTTTTTAACCCTCCTTTATCATAATTTGAAATTGTCCATTTGCCATATAGTATCAATTGTTTAAATAGCAACTAGTAACAAATGAATAAATCAAAACATAAATTGCAACAAATAATTTTGACATTTGCTTAGGTAATTCAATCAAATGTGTCAATGTTTGGAACTACATAATATTTGTAGTTTCGTAATATTATTTGAATAAATTAATGTTATTTTCCTTTTTCTTTTCATTTTCTTTCTTTTTCTAATATATTTCTCTATCCGCGAGGCATCTCAGTTCATTTTCATGCTCGGATAGTTTCTCAAATAACTTTGTGATGTCTAAAGTACTAATATCGTTAGATTCTTTTATATGGTAACTTTTGGTTGAAACTCCTCGTACATAGACCTTAATATTATATTATCACAATATTTGTTAGAAAATATTTTTTCCAAGTTGCTTAGTTTGTTGATTAAGTGGAGGAATCTAATCTACATGGAATTCACGGATTCTCCAGGTTCCGTATGGAAATAGTTCAAACTCCTATTTAAACATGTTGATCTTAGAATCATCAAAGTCATTTATTCCCTCATAGAGAGTTTGAAGAGCGTCCCACAAACCTTTATCACTTTTATGATGCAAGATTGAGTAGAATACTTCACGCTTAAAGCTGAGAGAAGTATATTCCTTGCTTTCAAATCATATGAAGTCTATTTGGCTTCATTATTTGTCCACTCCTTTGGGTGTTTAACAACATCATCGTAGTCCTTAGGAATAAAAGGACCATCAGTAACTGCTACCCATATATTTTTGTCAACTGATGGTAAATGTACATACATGCTCTCTTTTCAATATGCATAATTATCGCGTTTAAAACAAGTTCTCTATTATACGCTTCATTTGGATCGTCGTTGTCCGTCATATTCTCAAACTTTTGAGTCAATCAGACATGATCAAAAGACCAAATCTTAATTACAATTGTCGGGTGAAAATATGAAGTAGAGACATGGTCTAAATGGAGTTGAATAAATCCTTATTAAAAAATTTGACCATTTTTCCAAAATAGAATATTGGAGGTTTTTCAAAAACACGCAAAAGTCTTAAAGAGAAAATAGAGATCTTATGTTTGTATTAGAATTCAATCATTTTGACAAATACACAATTCACAAAACTCACAGATTGTTCAAAGATAATGATTAATTGAGTAATTGTATATTACACGACATATGTCATGTACAACTTTACTAATCTGCTCACAGTCTTCGTGTGTGGCAATCGCCCCTTGATCCCACCGATTT
Organism: Lathyrus aphaca; assembly: GCA_963966055.1. Classification (NCBI taxonomy): domain Eukaryota; kingdom Viridiplantae; phylum Streptophyta; class Magnoliopsida; order Fabales; family Fabaceae; genus Lathyrus; species Lathyrus aphaca. The sequence goes on from OZ014519.1 coordinate 593,157,300, forward strand.
CTTGAGCGGTGAACTGTTTGAAGATTGGAGAAGAACTCCAACTTGTTTGTAGCCTTCCACATAGCACTATCAAGGTCAGTTGGAGAGAATAACCTCCTTCTTTTCACTGGAATTTTTCACTACCAATGTCAACAACCTAAATCTACAAGCTTTTTGAAAAACCTTACCAAGCCTTCAATAACGATTAGTTTCAAGACAACGTCTCCCTCAATTAATTACAAATATCTCATCATCAAGATCTAAAATCAAAACTAGATGTTGAAGATGAAAGAGTTTTTTAGTCTTAAAAAATGAGAGCATCTTGATTTCACAAAATCACAATGTAGATTATGACATTGTTATTTGAAAATTAGATGACAAAATTTATATGTACTTGATATTAAGCACAAAAATGGATGTAAAAAGTTAGTTAAATTCGAGTCATGAATATTTCATGATTTGAATTAAATTAGCAACTGAAGCTAAATAAAAAGCATAAATTCTTTTGACCCATTTCTCATGTGATTCGAATCACCTAATAACTCTGATTAGATTCATAAAGACTTGTGATTCAAGTCAATTTGGACATAGTCAATCAGAGAAATGTGAAAATCTTCTTGATTTGAGTCAAGTGTAAAGTCAGATTTGAATTAAATGAGGCAGAGGTTGTTCAGATCTGTATGATTCGAATCAAGTGTAACTTGTGATTCGAGCCACAAGGTTGTATGATTCGAATCAAGTTAAAAATGTGATTGGAGTCACATGTTTTGAAAAGTTTTTGTTTTCCCTTGTTAATTTGATTTGAGTCTGGATATATACATGATTCGAGTCATGCACATAAAATCTCAACTTTTCATGATTTCCAAAATATTTTGAGATTTTTCTTTCAACCTAACTTGAATCAACAACATATGGTTCTTTTTCCATTGACTCTACCAATTGACTAAAAGCACCATGATCGAACTCAAATATAACAACTGAATTATGCATGCCAAAAACTGAATAGATTCAAAACTTTGCTTCCGAGATATGCAATCATGAATGAGAATCAATAAACAATAATATACTAAACGAAAGCGACAAGCCAAACAACAAAATCGTATTAGAATTCTCCCTCTTAATGTATTAGCGACATACAATTTCATCCACTAAATAGGTGGTGTATCTTCAGGGTGTGCCTCAATTTACTGTTAGTGACCATGATCCCTTATTTGTCAGTTTATTTTGGAAGGAGTTATTTTGATTGCAAGGAACAATGTTCAGTTGAGATCTTCCTTTCACCTAGTGACGGGTGGACAACCGGAGGTGGTAAAATGATGTTTGGAAGCGTACCTTCGTTGTTTTGCATCTTTAATAGTTTGAATTGGTTATTTCTGTGTTTGGGGGAGCATTTGGCAAACACAAGTTTGATTATGATGAAATTGATGTTGTTAAAAATTGTTTGAGTTTGAATTCTAAGTGTTTTTAGTGTTATAGCAAATTTGATGTAAAATTTTAGTGTACATTTTCAATACAAGGCAAGATCGAATTTTATCACTTCTAGTTAAAATTTTCAACTCCTGTTTGATAGTAAGAGAATCTATTTAGATGGTTTTCACGGCATACGAGTATTTGTTTTTAATATTTACATGGACAGACTTGTGTTTCTTTCAATTGTTTGATAAATGGAGTGAGTATTTCAATATTTTCCGATATTTTTATGATTGTCAATGTTTTTTTGTTTTGTTTTGTTTCAGGAGTAGGCAGGGAGAATTCAAGGTGATGCTAGTAGTTAGTCAATGACATTCATCTTCTTCTACATTGTATTTCAAGTTTCAACTAGGTTGTAGTTATGACTGTGAGTACTACTCAGCAAGAGAAGTTTGTTAGGTTAGTTTGGTTATGTGTGCCTTAATTTACACTGATTTTTTGTTGTTGTTTGTGGCAATTTTATCAGCATTTGCTTTTGAGGCTATTTCTTTTGTTTATTTCAACATACATGTACACTCACACATACATATACATGTACGCACCATTAATAATATAAGAAAATTAGAGTAATTCAACATAACCACACATGTCCTGTCGAATTCCGGATATGCCTTCAATTTGAAGTATTAGTGCTACTATATAGATTATAACCATCCGTTAAGTTTCTAGTATTTAATTTTTGTAATGTTCAGGTTTAATGATTCTAATTCAGAGAAGGTTTCAGAGAGAATTCATCCTGCACTTAAGCCAACAAAGTCGGGAAAATTTAGAAGCACATTAAGTTCATTTTCTGAGAAGTTTCAAAGGGGATTGGAATCTGGTTCTGAGAGGATGATGAGATTCAGAACAAGATTGACTCTTTTCACCATAACAGTGCTCTTTCTAGAAACTTTGGCTCTAAAAGGATAATACTTGATCCACAAGGTTCATTCCATCAAAAGTGGAACAGGATATTTCTATTGTTATCTGTCATTGTTGTATCACTGGATCCTTTGTTCTTTTATGTTCCTGTGATTGATGGTGCGAAGAAATGCCTTTCACTGGACAGAGGGATGAAAATTACAGCAACTTTTTTGAGAACTCTCTCTGATGTATTTTATATAATCCACATGATTTCCAGTTTCCAAACATCATTTTCTTTAGAGAATCTTTTTTCTGAAAGAGTTTTGCTCTTGATATTACTGTTTTGTTTTACATTACTTCTGGAAATGGCAGGCAGACCCAAACCCGCGGAGTCCACTCGCACCCGAATCCGAGTCAACAGGTGAAAACCCAATTTGACTGGGTTTAGATTCGGGTGTCACCCAATATTTCGGGTGCAAATTTGGATGGTATAAAATCCGCACCCGAAACCCGAAACTATATCCGTTTAGACTTTAATTTTAATTTTAATTGTATACTTTAATTTTAATTTTAATTATAGAATATAAAATTTAATTTTAATTATAATGTGAAGATGTTGAAGAACTTAATTATAATTATAATTAGGAGTGTACAAAATATTCGATTGTGTATAAAATTTTAATTGAAATTTTATTTTGTAAGCAACAATATTTTAGTAGTAAATAGAATTTATACTCCTTCTTGAAAAAAAATTAATTTTGTGTTTTTGTTACGGGGTTCGGGTGAAAAAACCCGAACCCACGGGTGTAGACGTAGGTATTATTTTGCCACCCGAATAGCCTTTGGGTTCGGGTGAAAAAACCCGAACCCAACGGGTGTAGACGTAGGGATTATTTTGCCACCCGAATAGCCTTTGGGTTTAGATTCAGGTGTTATTTTGCCGACCCGTTGCCATCCCTAATTACTTCCATTAATAATCAAACAACTTCATTTTCTTTTCCATTTCCTCTATTTGATCCAAATAATTTTCTTTGTTCCATTTCCACTATTTGATCCAAACAATTTTCCTTGAGTTCTATGAGTATACTTCATGCTCCTCTTCTGTGTGACTATGAACAATTCTCAACAATTGTTCTATACAAGAGCTCATTGTATTGTATTATCGTTTATTAAAATAAAACTAAATGATTCTATTTGAATTTCCTTCTCAATTTAGCTATGTTTTATTTTTTTCCAGCATGAGTTTCATTGAATTTCACTATTGAATAAGCTCTTTCACGTGAGATTTGTATTTTTATGTCATTTACACAAAAATTAATGATCAATTCATATTCAATATAAAATCAATTTTACTAAATCAATTTATTCAAAATCAATTTTTTTTGTTTTTACCAAAAGAAATACTACACATTGTTACATTTTATCCAATATTTAACTTCCCCGCTTTCTGGTTTCAAACCATTCATTTTCTTCACTTTGCATTATTACATTTTGTCCCAATATTTAACTTCACTGCCTTTCAGGTTTCAAGTCATTCATCATGTTCACTTTTCTTTCAAAAGAATTTGAGTATGATTTTACATGCAATATTTAAATGAAATTCTGTTGGATAATATATACAACAAAATAAATTATGGGAGAGAAGGTGTGAGAGAAGGCTTTGCAACCTCTAGTGCTCCACAGTCACTAATATAAATGGTGGTAAGCGGCCTATTCCATATGGCGCGTGCATTCTGAGCCCTTTCGTCACCGAAAAATTCTGCCAAGTCATTAAATTGGCGAATTCGTTCACCTGGTTGGTAAGTGGGAGTGGAAGCTATGGTTGTGATGACATCCAACCCTGAAATTATATTCAACCAGAAGCTGAGAAATGTAAATGGTAAAAACAGAGAAAATATAATCTAGTCTGAAACAGATCAAATATTCCAATATCTGAACAACTCTCTTGTATCATCCAATCAACAGGTTGATACACAATATGGCTGAATAGTGAACAGAGATCAAATATCAAAACTATTTGAATTTGGAGGTATAAAGCATGATCACTTACTAACGGGGGAGAGTACAATGCTTACACACAAAAAAACAGAAGCACCAACATTTCATCAGGTTTAGTTGCCAAGCTTAGAGTTCACACATGGTCAAACAAGTCCAGCAAAGCATCTTAATACTGGTGACAATGTGACAAAACCACTCATTCTGAAAATAAAAGCAAGACCTCAAACTTAAATGTGAATACAATACACTATTTGTTAATTTTCCCTGTCTCATCATACAAAAGTATTACCAGTTTTACGTTTTTGAAAGCAATGGGGTCACAACTTAGAGCGCATCAACAACTTAACTACTAATTCTCAACGGTGTTATTAAATGGCGGCACCATGGCAGAATGGCATGGCAGATTTGTTGACAACTGCCATAGACTGCAATTGCGTGTTTATTTGACAGATTTTTGGCATTACACCACCGACAACACTGATTCTCAATCATATAAGGATTGTGACACAAATGAAATTTAAAACAATGTGAATAACTAATTTTTGCATGCCCTAATTATGGTGCCTCCAGAAATTAATTACATTACCAATTTACCATTTGACTGCAATAATCATTACATACAATGCATGTGATAGTCTCTTATTGTTGGTTAAAAAGTTTTTACTTGTTGGTTAATGAGTAGATTAGTTATGGGTATTAGTGAGTCTGTTGGAAGAGAATTGGGCCAAATAAGGCATGTATTATCTTTCCGTTAGACAGGAATATGCTCTTTTGGCAATCATCAAATGTCACTGGGATTGTCCAGTGATATTCCGACTGCAAATACGAGAGCCGAGATGGAAATCAAACACCCTGCCGCTTTACCAGTTAGGAGAATTGGATTGGAACAAGGAAAACACCATCAAGAGAGTGGGCATCCGTCACCAAGTGTCAGATGTTGGGCACATATGTGCACTTAATGAATTTAATCTAACCTCTATTATTGTGAAAGTGTTCAATTTCAGCACAATCAAGATGGCTTATCCCTGTCTGATGACGAACCTATGCAAAGGTACAAAGGAATTAAGAAAACAAACACCTAGTGGGTGGCAATAAAAGAGAGTGTGGTGAATGAGTATTTATCCTCACATAAATGGGATACAGCTGAGAGCAATCAAAATTAGAGTATGCTGCCAGTAGCCCTTATACATGAATCCTATGCTTCTAGCCAATCATGGATAAAATTGTGGTACGACAAGTGATTATAACCAGATTTTGTAGTATCAAGTACCTTTAATTACCACGTCCCCTCTGACCTGAAAACCAAGTAAGTACTATGTTATACCAAGAGATGGTCGCCTCTGTTTCATCTGTATGTGCAATGCTCTCACTTAGCTTTCCCTAAGATGCTGCCAAAGCTTCATATGAATGAAGTTTTTCAAAATCCTTCTCTTCTCACCTTCTCACCTTCCTTCTAATCTCTTTTCATTCATATGAACCCACGGCAGTATATGAGGGGAAATTAAATAAGACCATTGCGGTTAGATGAAACAGAGTAGACCATCTCTTGGTATAACATGGTTTTCATGTCAAAGGGGACGTGGTAATTGACAAATAAATTTTTACTTAAGGTTTCTTTTTGTTCTTTTTCATAATTGATATCCTTATTTGTTCTTTTCTTCTTTTTCATAATTGATATCCTTATTTGTTCTTTTCTTCGGGGATAAGGTTCATGTTCAAGAATATAAATTTGAAGAATCCAAACGAGGAGTATATTTTTATTGTCTTCCATCATAAAAATACTCACACATATAAGCATTAAACATATATAATTTCGTATACAATTTTCAGAGTATGCTAATACAATTCTTGAAATCTATACTATGTTTTCTAAACTATGTCATCGATGTTTCAGTGTTAAGTTGTGAACCTCCCCTCGAGGGAATTGAAGAGTTGAAGTTGACCAATGAATTGGTCGTTTAAGTTTGTCCGACGTAATAAGGCCAGATAGATGGTTTGTTTAAGTTTGTCCGAATAATAGGGAAAAAAAACACTCGTGCAAAGTATGTCATGTTTTTTCCTATAATCTATTTGTGTTTGGAAATGGATAAAAATCATTCTTATAATGAATGTAACTTACTATAACTACTATTAAATAGGGAGCTTAGTTCTAACAACAATTAAGCGAAGAATCCGTCTTTATCTCTTCATCTGCTTCTGGTATACATACACATTAGAGATGATTCTACCACCACACAAAATGAGCATCATCAATTGGAAGTCTATGATGGTAGTGACAAGATATAGCCTAAAAATTGCTATAAATTGGAGACTTTTCTCAAATTACAATTTCAAGCATTGAGTTAGATCTTTTAAAAAGCACCACAACCTCAACAAAGGCAAAAGTATCTAATACTAATTTGTAAGCTTTTACACATTGTGAATTTTCAATTTAGTTCACTAAGTAACACAGCAAAAACAGTGAAAAATAGTTAGTTACCTTCAAGCACCGCTCCAAAGACAATATTCTTGTTATCAAGCTGAGGACAAGGTCCAGGTCCAGTGGTGATTAAGAATTCAACGTTCCGGTATTCAGGGTCAAATTTAATCTCATCGTCGTCATCATTTTCGGATAGGGGGAGTGAAACGATACCGGCGCGGGAATGTGTCAACGCAAATGCTTTGGGGTCGACAGTTTCAATGTTGCGGGGGAGGTAGTTAGGAGGGCGGACATCGCCTCTTTCAGGACGACCCTGATGTCCGGCAAGAAAGTACTGGCCCGGAAAAACCTTGTGGATGATTGTATTTTTGTAAGAAGAGGAATTAGGGTTAGAACTGGAAGCGGAAATGCAGAGGGATTTGAAATTTGAGACTGTGCGAGGAACGAGGTTACCGTAGAGGCCAATGATGACGCGTCCGAGTGAGGTGGAATCTGAGCATAGAGTGGAAATGTCGTCTCCTAAGGTGCGATTTGGGAGGTAATAGTTGGGGCAGAGGCTGAATTCAATGAAGACACGGTCGGTGATGGTGGGGTTTGGTGGTTGTGTTGGTGAGGCGGAAGAGGAAAGGGTGGGGAAGGAGAAAGTGGCGGTGGATGTGAGGAGGAGTGAGCGGCGGGTGAGGTTGGGTTTGGGAATTGGGTGGTGGAGAGAGGGAAGAGGTGGTGGTGGTTGTGTTAAGGAGGAGGCCATTGTGGTGGAGGAGTAGTGAGGTTTTTCATTATGCACGGGAGAACTTGGAGGACCTAATCAGTGTGGGGTCTACCTTAGATTAGATAAATCTCTGAAAACTTGCCAACAAGGCGTTATTTTCAAGTGAATCATGAACTCCAAAAATATTATTTCTTAGATTAGAATATTTGTTTTAAAATGTTTTAAATACCGATTAGAATAGTGATTTAAAACAATGTTTTAAAAACCGGATCGAACCGTCCGGTTCAATCGGTTGGATCGAGAATTGAAGGTGACATCGGTTAATTGCAGGTAGGTCAAAACCGAGTTTAAATGGAAAAAGCGAATTGAACCGTTCAAAATCATTTGAACCAAAGAATCAGAACTAGTTTAATAAAATCATCCGATTCAAAAAAATAAATTATTATTGACCAATTTTAGTTCTTTTTTTTTTTAAAATTAAATATAATTATTAAGTTAATATTGATACTCAAAATATTTCCTTAAAAAAAAAACTATTCTTTAACATAAAATAACTACACTAATTTCTAAATTATAATATTATCTGATAGTATTAAGTTTGTAAAGAATTTCTAAAATAATTATTTTATTAATTTGTGAATATATAATTATGTGACTTGTCCATAAAATTTAGCTTATTGTTAATTTATTTAATAAACGGTTGATCGTAGATTTAACCGGTTAAACCAGATAAACCTTAAACCAAAAGTCTTGTCAGTTTGACTTCCAGTTCAATTTTTAAAACATTGGTTTAAAGGTAATGCATTTAATTGTCAGTTTAAGATTGGTTTATACATACAATCATCAAAATATTTATAATTATCATATAATATCAGTATTTTTAAAATAAAAATATTTTACACGGAGATTTCTCTTTTCCTCTCATTATACTCCCTCCGATCTTATATATAAATATATTTACAAAAAAAAAACCATCATTTACAAAAAATGTTTGAATACATTTAAGTCTTATATTCTTTCTAATTTTATTCCTATTTTTTGCTTTGGATAAAAATATAGAAATGTGAAAGAAAAAAATATGAATATATTTGGAATAATAACATTTAATATAATAAATATAGATGATTTTTTCTTAAGACCTTAAATTTTTTTTTTTTAAAAATTACTTATATATGAGACCGGAGGGAGTATTTATTAAAATGGTTAAATATATTTAAGATGTTAAACTATTTTCACTTTTTGTTTAGGTAAGAAAAATTATTAAATAATCATTCTCAAAGATTTGTGGTCAATGTTTTTGGTCTCTGACAATAAATCTGAGTAATGAAATTGATGTGAAAATACAAAAATATTTTTATTTTATTTTGTCACTAATTGGAGTTATCATGTGGATATAATGATTATTATTATTTTTTAATGGTGTATAAAAATACAAGTTGCCAACTTTTCCTTTCAGTGCCCTAATTATGTCGTTTTTCTACTCTTCTTCTTCACCCATTGTTCCTAGTTGGAAACGCTACCGCTGCTGAAACAATGTTATCTTAAAAAACAATCTCAAGTAATGTATCACTCATATCATCCTCATCTGTAAAAAAAATCGTGGTGGACATTTGTGTAGTTATTAAAGGTTTTATGAGATGTCTATTTTAGGGGAGTGTTGACACTTGTGATTTGTTCATATGAGAAGAAAATATGGTAGCAAAATCTGAAAACGAAGATGGGAGCAACATGAATGAAGATGTGGGTCATTTGAAGGAGTTGTATGAAGATGCAAAGAAGAAGAATAAGAGTTTGAAGAACAGACCGAAACTAGAGAAATATTTTGGAAAAATGAAAACTTTTACTTTTTGTAATCTCTTTTATGTTTAATTTTTATTTTATGTTTAAATGTAAACGTTGAAGAATTATGTTAGTTAAAAGGCATTGGTGTATTATATTGTTCAATATTGATGTATTGTGCAATGTGTACTTTCTATGTATTGACAAACTTTGGTAATGAATTTGAATTAAGATTGACATAATTTTTTTCAGGGTAACTGATAAATGTTTAACAGTTAATTATTGGCGTGATGTTTGCATTGATAATTAGGAAACCTTTTAATTAGAAATGTTAGTTTAATGTTCATAGTTAAATGTTGGCTTAGTGTTAGCAGAGATATCGTGAAATGTGTTATATGATAGCGCGGATCTAGAATGAGGGTTGAATAGGTCTCTTTTAAAATATTTTACCTTTCAAAAATTAATTGAAAAATATTTGGCGAAAGTTCTCCGAAAAAATTCACGTCTAAATTATTTTAAGTCACGGTGATCGGATATTCGTTATCAAACCAAATGGGATGATGAAGATGTATTAACTAATCAATACCAAGCAAATTAATCACTTAAATGATATAATTGATTAAAATTACTACCAACAATGTACAGAGAGAACAAATAAGCACAACAAACAAGAAATAATGTATTTTGACTTTTATCAAACACTTGGTGTGCACACCACACTTAATGTGTGTAATACCCCAAAATTTTCTCCCTCATTTTCATGGCATTTAGCGCGTCGAATTACATATCCGCCCATACATTGCATAAATAAAATAATAAAATAAATAAATAATTCATGCAACATTGGTTAGCGTGCAAGGCATGTGGCCAGGGTTCACTCAGAGGCAAAAAAATCAAATATCAGAACCCAAGGTTGAATCTGACTCGGAATGGACGGTGGAGATGCGTTCTAAGGTTTTCCCACCAAAAGGGGAAAATTAAAATTTTTCTTCCGTTAACCGGTTAACGCCAGGGGTTAACCGGTTAACGGTGGCGAAAATTGGGTAAAAAATTCAAAAATTAGTTGGTGCTTCACTCATCCTTTCCACTTTCCACTTTGTTTCCCATTTCACATTACCATTGAAGTTTCTACCAAGTTCTAGACTCTTCTACCATGTTCTAAGGAATATTCCAAGGAATATTCTAGAAACCCTAATCACCTCCAACTAACTCCTAAGCTAGCTCATAACCTAAGTCCTAACCCAATGTCAAACCTAGCTTCTATATAAGCTCATTTCACTCCAAACCTCATAATCCTAATCTCATTTTTCCAACTTCAACCATTTTCACAATTTCATCTCATTTTCATCGCAATTCTCTCAACTTTTCTCTCCATTTTCCAAATTCACCAAAGCTTCTTCATCATAAGTTCTTCAAGTTTGGCATTGAAGTTTGAAGAACTTGAAGCTAAACCTTCATTCAAGCATTGATTCCATGGTTTATTGAAGATTAATTAAAGTAATTGCTTTTGATTGGGGTTGATACTTCATTTTGGAAGTGCTTTTGTGGTTGTTCATCAAGATCTTCATCAATTTCATTTATTTTGCATTCTTGCGGATCGAAGCTAGGAATCTTCGGTATTCTCTTCGTCTGTGCATCGATCAAATCGCAACAATCACCAAAGCAAGCCTCCGCTTTGTAGGTTGGTGAATCCGAAATCACTTTCTCGATTTAACTTATTTCTCTTCATCTCGACTCGTGCATTCTTCATTTTACCGTTTTTGTGCTTATTGATGTTTTGGTTGATTAATCATTAGAAACTAGGAATTGTGATGTGCATGTGGTTTTATTAGGAGCTAAGATGTTGCTTTTGGGTGTAGAATTCGTGCTCATTGGATAGGGTAGCTATTAGGAGCTTTTAGAAATAAGTTGTTAGCTAAGAAGTGATTTTCATAACTAATTTTTTTAGCTTTTATTCAGTGTTAACCAGTTAACGCCATGGATTAACCAGTTAACACGTGTTTTGCTTTTCTGTTTGGCTGAGTTTGGGGTCCGTTAACCGGTTAACGCTGTTCAGATTTGTAAAAATATGTTTTTTCGTTGCATGTTCGTTTTCCATTGCTTCATTAATCTTTGTGGATCCATAGTGCATGATTTTAGAGAATTGTTAAGACTGATTTAGGTGCAAGATTTTGTATTCTTGAGGTCTTTCGATATGCTCGTTTGCTAATTTCATTTTTGTGATTAAATGGTGAACTTGTGCTCACAATGAATTGTGATGTTGTTCTCATGTTTGAACTCTTTTTCTAGCATGACTATAATTGTTTTAGGTTCAATTTTGCTTCACCTTCATGATCCATGCATGTTTCGACAACTTGAGCGTATAATCGCATGTTGTACTTTGCTTAAAAAATGAATAATTCACATGGATGTTCATTCTTGCTTTCTTGCATGTTGCAATTCAACATGTTTGATTCTGGTTTTGAACATCACGATGCATGTTTATCTTTTGCTTGTTTACAATATGTATATGTTCAGTTTGTGCTTACTTGCCATATGTGTCAAATCTTAAAAATGCATAATTGCCACCTTTTTATAAGTATCCCTTAGTGACTAATCTTGAAAATGCTCACATGCTTACAAATCCATGCTTGTACCACTCTTGTGGTTTTTCTTTGATGATGTTATGTGGTGTGTATTCATGTATTGTCGCTCATGTATTCACCATTAAAAATAATTCAAATCTGCCTTACTTTTTCACCGCTGTGTTTTAATCCAGAAGTTGTTAAATGTATGCTGATTATGTTGTTTTTGACTTTTTACACCATTTTTGCATGATGTTGGATAACTGTAATAGACTATTTACATTTTGCATTGCATTTAGTAGCTGTTTGTACTATAGGAGCTGTAGTAGCTGCTGGATTTTTGCTATGTCTAGTTTTTAGGTCCCTTAGACTTAGGATTGAGTCTAGCTAGGTCCTAGATGCATTAGGATTTGTTTGGTACTTGTTTACCTCATTCCTTTTATCATGTTTATCCTACTAACCTTTGTTTTGTAGGGAGGTGGAAGTAAGTTCATACTACTTCTTCCTTTTTTAAATTCTTTACGCTTTCCAAGTGTGTTTGTTTTAGCATTTTGCGTTTAGTTTGTACAACTTCATGCTAATGCCCTTTAGGAACAACTTAGATTCCTTAGGAAGTAAGTTGATTTCTAAGTTCCTTTTCTTTCCTTTTCTCATTAGGATTAGAAAATCGCACTAACCTAGGTTCATCCATGCATGACAACACTTAGGATTATTAGTCCCCTTAGACTCTTACCTTTGGTTTGCTTTGCTTTCTTTCTCATCTCAAAGAAAAGTAAAAAACACCTAATAAAGGGATGATCTTCTCGTACTCCATGAGACTTTTCCGTGAGTTACTTATGCGCGTCCCATTTCGGGGCGAGGAGTAAGGCATCTACCACGATAAACAAGTCTTAGTATGACAATGTTTCACAAATAACAAACTCAGAAAACACTTCTTTAAAAGACATATAACAAACATCACTCGTCTTTTCCTGCGGGAGTTATTTTCTCACCTCACTCACTCTCAACTTGAACTTCCTACGAATTGCCTCATTTGCAAGACGGTTACGCACTCGTACCAGACGAGTTTGCAACACCTGAGTATAGGCATAAGAAGTTCAACTTAAAAAACACAAACAAGTTCCCGCCTTAGTTAGTCGAACTATGTCGACTTTGATCCTCATTTTCTTGATGAGGTACGTATGCAGCGGGATAGGGCCCGTTCAAACATATTCTTTATTTTCCCTACATTTTCCCCATTATTTCCTTTCATCCTCTTTTTCCAGTTCCCTTTCTCACTTCCATTCCAGTTAGCAGTTCTTTTATTCAACAGTAGTTTTATCTCTCACCCTTTGAAACATACTAACAAGCATGGATCCTGTCGGGTACAACAGACGATCTGGGTGCTAATAGCTTCCCAGGTCGTAACCGACTCCCGAACCCAGATCTTTAGTTCGCGGGACCTCGTCCTTTCCTTTTCTCTTTGGTTTGTGCAGCATTACCTTTCACATTCATTTGGGATAAAAATGCCTGGCTTGCAACTCTACCTTTTCCACGCCACTTTCGCGTTTGTACTAGGATGAAAATCCCGGGAGCGACAGCTTTCGACTTGGATGGGGAACGAACCCAAAATCTTTGGTTTCCCCTTTGAGAGTCAATCCTAGTGCCTATTTGTTTTTGTTTTGTTGGTGTAAACACCCCAAATTTGCCCTCACCCATTCACACCATGGCTTGTGATCATCTCATATGCATAAACACAAACATATCATCTCACATCTCATTTTTTGATTCACTGGATAGTTTCTAAGGCATCTGCATCTAGGGTTTGTGATCTGAGCAATCCCAGGGCATCTTGAGCCATTCCAAAGGCCACCAATCATCTCAAAGGGGTCCATGTGTGTTCTTATATCATATTTCACCTCCTCAAAGTCAAAATTGCAGAGGAATCACAAGAACTAGGGTTTGAGTGGATGCAGAGCCAGGTTTGACTGCACAGTTGACTGAAAATTAGGGTTTTGGTTTCAGAGGCCATGACTCCAAATTTTTTGGTCATTCTTGTTTCCATTGATCTCTATATGGTATAGGGAGTATGCATATCAATTTTCATGAAGAAATTCCATGGGGAAGTCATCTGATCAAAGGTTGACTTTTCAGACAAGTCAGTGTAAAATCAGGGCATCTGAGGCCCCCAATGACCCAACCAATGGGTGATCTTCATCATTTTGAGTGTATATGATCTTTGTTTGATCATGGAAGAAGTTTGAAGTTCATAAAAATCAAGAATTTAGGGTTTTTGCAAATGTTGACTTTTTGGGCATAGTTGACTTTTCAAGAATGCATCATTTTAGGTCATTTTTCAAGCCATGATTCATGATCCAAAAATGCTTCAAATGGAAAAACTTTGGTCATGAAAGTTGTAGATCTCATCTTTCCCTTTTCAAAAAGTACAAGAACATGATCAAACTCTTCTTGGATCAAAAGTTATGGCAATGCAAAGTTGGCAAAAATCACTTATTTTCAAGATATGCACCAAGTGTGAAAATTGCAAAATCATGTGTTAAGTCAAATTGCAACTTCTAATTGGTATCAAACCAGCACATAAGCATTCTCTAAGTCCTAAAAATCAAGTTTGAACCAAGATCACATGTGTTTAGTTCATGTAACAAGGCATTTTTATCATGAAAGTCCATAAAGCAACAACTTGCAAAAGCACTCATAACACTTCACCAACTTGTCACATTGGGTGCTGAACCAAGCTGACTCTTTCCCCTCATTTTGCCGCGCATAGCCCATGCCTTGTACCAAGCCTAGATCAAGCCATGCTTTCTCTTACAAAGAAATGGACATTTTGCAAAAGTAAACTTACCAATCACTATAGGCCAGGTCACATCATCTGACCTATAGGATTATAATACAATATCCCTTGGCAAGCCAAAGATATGAGAAGGCAAGGCTGAAACATCTCATACAGACACCAACACAAGAACACTCCACTTTTGCTTTTGCCTTCGAAACTCTCTGCCCAGCTCACATACATCCAAACCATCTTTACCAATCATCTCACCATGTCTCATTGAGCCCAAAGCAACCAAGAACCAAGCCTTAAACAAGCTACAACATCACTGCACCATTTTGACACCAGCTTGCAGTTTCATTCGAAACTCTCATCCTAGCTCACAAACAGTCAAACAAACTTTGTAAAGCTTCTCCATTCACCCTCAGGATCCCAAACAACCATTCACCATGACCTGAAGCTCTCTATTTCACCATTGCCATTTCTGATCAAGCTTGAGCAGAAGCTTTCGAATCTCACTATCCAGCCAGCTTAAACTCTCTTTGAGCATTCAAACATCTTCTGGGGACCAAGTGGAGTAGTTTGCACTGAAGGAAGTGGCCAGAAAGTCTTCAAACTGAAAGCTTCAAATCTCAGGTAGCTTGAAAATTATTTTTCCAGAAATCATTTTTCTTGTTACAAACTTGTTCTTTGTGTTGTCCTGATCATGAATATGCTTTTGGTTTTGAAAATGGCTTTGATTTGAGAGTTTAATTTTCCTCTGAAACCTGCGTGCCCTAGAACTTTTTCTCTTCGATTCAGTTTGTTTAGGAAGAATAAATTTGTTTTGAGAGAGGGGTTTGATTCGTGAGAGGTTGAAGAACATTTCCATGGTTTTAGATTTCATTTTAGTGACCTAGGGAAGGATTTGGAAGTTTTCAGGGGAGAAGGTCACCGGAGAAGACGACCGGAGCTCGTCTCCGGTGACCTGAAAGTCATTAATGGGTAATTAGGGTTAGGGCTTCAGGTTTGAATTTCAGGCGTTGGATGAGTTGACCAGGTCTTTTCCCGCGCGCATCCAATGGCCCAGATCTTGTCATTAACTTAATTAGGTTTAATTTATTTAATTAATTAAGTTTAGCCCAGTTTGAATGTGGCCCATTGGATCTGGCGCGCAGTCAACCCTCTCATTTCCAGATTGAATCCTGGCCTTCCATGCTGCATACTTTCATTTTATTTAATTTTTATTTCATTTTCTTTCATTTAATTTGCATAATTATTTTAAAATAGCAAAAATGTCTTAAAAATTATGAAACTTTTTCTTTAAAGTTTTATTAATTTTTAAGACCCAAAAATATTTTTATTTTATTTTTTATCATTAAAAAAGTATTTTTAAATATTTAAAAGATTATTTTTAATTGATTAATGGGAATTAATTAATTAAAAATACTTTTAGGTATTTAAAAATTACAAAAAAATTCATGAAATGTTCTAAGACATTTAGAAACATTGTCCAACCTTCAAACCAAATTTCTTTTTTGATCTTGATGCATTTTAAGAATTTTTCATTGAATTAAATCATATTTTGTGCATTATTTTGATCACAAATTCAAAAATTCATTTCTGCCAATTGGAGAAGGTTGAGACATTGATTCTTTTTGCATTGTTTTGTGTTTGGCATGTAGTTTCTAGGGTAAAATGGCCATGATTTGATCTTGCATTTTCTAATTGTTTGGCATTTCTTTTGTTAAGAACCCTAAAAAACCCTAATAACTTGTAAAAATCATATCTTGAGTTTGGTTGAGAGTTGAGAGCTCCCCTTTGGGCAGTGGTTTATTATAGGTTTAGGGTTTCTTTGGGTGCCATTTTCCATTTTTATCTTAGGGTTTTGTTTCTGTTTTGGATTTTGGTTTGATGTTTGATCCATGAACCCTAATTTGGGCTTTCTTTTGCATCCTTCTTGCATTTCCTTGCACAACTTGACTTGTCTTTGCATCTTGTGCATTCTTGTGATCCATTTGACATCTTAAGACATATAGAAAGCATGTTTGACCATTGCATTACATGTTTGCCATGTCATTTGTCTTGTATGATTCATAACTTTCCATGCTTGTTCATGCTCCTTAACTTGCATCATTTGCATTCATAATCTTGTATGAGCATCCCCATGCCTTGCCTCATGTTTGCAGCATCTCATAGCATCATTTTCATCATCAACATGCTTCTGGTTTGGTCTATCATCATACCATTTCATTTCATTTAGCATTGCATTGCATTTCTTTCTAACATTTCAGGTGGTGAGTAAACTTGGGAAGTGAATTTGCCTTCACTTCTCATAACTTCTCTTTTCATCTCTCTTGCATCCATTGCTGCATTTATGTTTGTGCTTGAGATTGAGCTTGCTCATTCTTGTTCCTCCCACCTTCTTTCTTCAAGTGACTTGGCTTCTTGAATGAAGCAAGCCACTTTGCTTCTCTTGATCTTGTTCATCTGCTTCCTGGTGGCTCCTTTGAAGACTTGTTCTTGAAAACCTCACAAAATTTAGGATCAACCAAGCATGACAATGAATTAGGGTTTTGATTAGCCCCCCCCATAGTTTTACCTTTGTGTCTCTCTTTGAGTCTTCTCTTCTCATCTCATAATCAGGGGCCAAACCCTAAAGGCTTTAAGACTTTGTGATTAAACTTATGCCTGCATCCTTCTCTTAGGATGGAGTGTATAACTTTAATCCTAAGTATTAAACCCTTAATGTGTTTAAATCCCTTTAATCAATTCACTTAATAATCATCAAGACATCACACTTGTAACTTGGGCCTTGCATTAGGGTTCTAATTCTTCCTTAACTGGTTAAGAAGGACTAACCCTAGTGTTAATGGACAAGTCCCCCTCAAGTTGTCTTACAAACTATAAAATCCACTTCATCATCATATCATTAAGTAAAATCCACTTAATCAAAGGCTTGTTTTGTCATGAGTTTAATCCCTAATCATGGATTAAGTTGAGGAGTCTTCCTCAGCTTGAACATTCTCATCTATCATCCTTCTTTTAGGATGGTGTAATGAGTCTGTTTAATCCCTGATTACGGCTTAACCTCATTACTTAACACTAAACAAAAGCACCAAAAACATCTAAATAATCACAAGTAGGTTAATGATCTTAATCCTACACTAAAGGTGTTTAAGTGTGAGAATCTGACTTCACACTTAAGGTACTCTCATTACCCCTAATCAGAGGGAAGATGTGATGAGTTTACTAAATCCATTGGTTTAGACTTAAGCTCATTACCCTATGACAAACTTTCAAAAGCAATAAAAGACTGAAAACACAAAAGCAAACAATAATCGTCTCCTCCGGGATTCTTTTCTCATCTCATTCACTCACAAACGAGAACTCGCTTCTTCCGTCTAATGCAAGACAGTAAGCACCTGAGCCAGACAGGTCATACACTTGAGCATAGGCAAGCAAGCAGTTCATCAAGTCAACTCATCTATCAGTCTCTTTGGGTCGAACTACGGTGTTCTGACTTCCTCATTGCACGAGAGGATACGTAGGCATAACTTAACAGTTATCGAACAAAAGTCTCTGTATATTCCCCCTCTTTCTAGCCTTATTCTTTAGCCTCATGATCATGAACATTTCACTCCTGTCCTTACACTGACACTTCACCTATACACTTCACTTACACTGACACCTGTACATCCTTTTCCAGCTCTTTTATACACAAATTGCACTGACACTACCCCTTTAAAACACAAATCTCTTAAGCGTGGATCCCGTCGAGTACGACGGACAATCTGGGTGCTAATACCTTCCCAGGTTGTAACCAACCCCCTTTCTCAGTCTCTCTGGTTCGCAAACCGTCTTATCCATCTTTTTTCTAGGCCTATGCAGCATTGCCTTTCCTCCGGGATAAAAATGCCTAGCTGGCGACTCTTTTCATCTCCAGTGAGTTCACGGCTGTGTGTTCTCACTGTTCCTTTCGCCGACCGTTCGCGCTTGTACCTGGATGCAAATCTTTAGGAGCGACAGCTTGGCGACTCTGCTGGGGAGCCTTATACTGTAACCAGGGCTTCTGGTTCTTTTTTGTGGGTTCCTCCTAGCGCTTGTTTGATTTGTGTTTACTGGGGTGTTATGTGCTTGTATTTATTTTTGTTTATTGCTTTATGTACAGTTACTTTACTGCTTTCTTTATTGCATTTATTTATATCATACTGTCATTGTTGCTGGCTGGATCTGTTGTTTGCCTTGGTGGGTGGGTGATTCATTGAGAGTTAAGGTCCTATACCTGGGACCTGAGTGACACCTAGGCTAGAGTGAATCATATTCTTTCCCATTTCATTTCGGTCTGGTGCGGGAATATGAAACACGGTTCAGATATGGGTTTCTTCTTGAGAACTCTGTGTTGCAGATTTCCTGCAATGCTAGGGCTATCTGGGAAGCCTGCTAAGTCTGGATGACCTTTTAGTATTGACCTTCAGAAACTGAGGTGAATTAGAGGAGGAATTGTTATGGTTATTGTAAACACTGTACCTCCGGGTTAGAAGTGTTTACACTTCTCATAACTGATCCAAGTCTGAGGATCCTTGTTCTAGATCATCACCTGTGAGGGGGTTGGGCTGTTTACAGGTTTGCAGGTACCTTGACCTCAGAATACCCTGTTACTTTGACTTTGTTAAGAATACTCCATGTTGGACAGTTCTTGTGATTCTAAACCCTGGACATGTGGCTCTTTATTTGAGCCCCCCACCCTGGTTACTGGATTTTTAGACCTCCATCTGGAACTCTTGAACACACTTGGACCTATATCAGAGCATTTTGATCAGATCCAGCTCAGTCACAAACCCCTTGCATATCATTTGCATACATAATCATTGCATCATATTGACATTTGCTTATTTGTTTCAGGGTATCCATCTTTATTTGGTTTTGGTTTTGACCCTATCTGCAGTACTGACCTGTCTTCACCAGCACCTACTTCAGCTATCACCAGCACTAGCCAGCCAGTGGCCCACTCCTCAGCATCTTCATCAGCACTCTACTCAGTCTTCAGCATCATGGCTCCAAAGAAAAGCAACATCACCTATCATTTCTTCCAGCCAGACTTATCAGACATCAGGAGGATCCAAACCCTGATCACTCCAGATCACATACCCTTGTTCAGGGAGAGTTATGGAGATATACTGGACATGGTTATGGATCTGGACCCTTCACAGAGGAGCCTCGTCCACACCTGCATTCAGTTTTATGATCCTCCATTGAGATGTTTCACCTTTCAAGACTTTCAGTTGGGGCCTCTTTTAGAAGAATACTCATCTTTGATTGGTTTGCCTATCAAGAGGGAAATCCCTTTCAACCCTGAAATGGTCTTTCCCAGCAATGGAGGGATAGCAAAAGCTTTGCACCTGGAACCTGCTTTGATTGAGCAGCATATGACCTCTAAAGCTGGGATCCCTGGTTTTCATCTTGACTTCCTGATTTCTCAAGCTAGTCTGAAGGCTTCCCAGGGGGAATGGAGAGCTGTTTGTGCTCTGTTGGCCTTAAGTGTATATGGAATTGTGTTGTTTGCAGATGAGCCTCGATTCATCAGCAAGAATGCAATCCATTTGTTCATCCTGAAGAACCCAGTGCCAACTTTGCTAGGAGATCTCTATTACTCAGTACACCAGAAGAATGAGAAGCAGAGGGGAAGGCTAGTGAGGTGTTGTGCTCCAATATTCCATGTTTGGCTTCTTAAGCATCTACCCAGGACAGATGCATTCCTAAATCCTCATCAGCAAAGCAACTGGGCTAAGAGGCTCACTACTCTCACTTCAGCAGACATCAGATGGTGTACTCAAAGCACCAAGGGCAGAGATATCATTACAAGCTGTGGGCACTTTCCCAATGTGCCTTTAATAGGGGTCAAGGGAAGTATCAATTACAACCCTCTGCTATTCAGGAGGCAATTAGGCTATGCACTGGTCCATACTCCCAGGGAGCAAGACTTGGTTGAGACCCTCTACTGTGAGAACAAGATTAGTCTGGCAACTGTTAGGCAGGCTGCCTGGGCCTGGGATCATGTTCAAACCAAGGGAATCACCATTTTGGGGAAGTGCAATAATGTGGCATCAGCACAATATTATGAGTGGTCCCATGCTAGGGCCCAATTCTCTGGATTGCCCTTCACCATAGAAGACATGCCTGAGTCATCTTCAGCACCACCCCCTGCCACCATCAGTTTGGAGGAGTTTGAGAGCTTGAAGGAAAGAAATGAGAAGTTAACCCAGGCTTTGCAGAAGACCCTCCGGGAGAGGAGTGAAGGTATGAGGGAGATTGAGAGATTGGAGAAGTTGAGAGTAGAGCATCTGGCTAAGATTGAAAAGTCTGGGGATTATATCAACAAGTCTAGGGCTGGTGAACAGATTCTGAAGAATGCTTGTAAAGAAGCCCAGTTCCAGAGAGCAAGAACAGACTTGTACCTGAAAGAGAGTCAGGCCAGGTGGGTCCGGATCACTGAGGCCCGTACTCTAGAAGACAAGAGAGTTCAAGACAAGATGGAACAGATGGAAAAAGCCCTGGCAGCAGCCCAGAAGGAAATATCAGAGCTAGAAATCAGAGCTGGAGTGAAGAGGTCTAAGGATCAAAGTCAGAACAAGAAGTTGACTGCAGCTGTTGCAACAAGAAACCTTCTCATCAGAGATCTTACGGAGCGGCCGGCTGATCCTGTGACCGAAGCACTTCTTAGGGAAGTTCGTGAGGATGAGTTTGGCCTTGGAGTTTGACCATTTGCTTGTTGTTATTCCTATTCCATGTACTTTTGTTTTTGTGATGTATTTTGACCCCTTAGAGGGCTGGTGTTGTAAAATGAACAAGATGTATTATTTCACCTTCTGTAATATATTTGTGTTAGTTTCCATCTGGGTTTATTTCGAAAGCAACTTCAACAGCATCATCTTCAAGGGTCTGGAAGGGTCAAAACTGAAGGCCAAACCGGATACCTTGAGAGCAAATAAGCATAACTGCATTGCATACTAACCCTTCTGTTTGTTTTGTAGGTTTTGTTTTATTGTTACTAACCTCTGTTGTGAATCTCAGGAATTATTGCTCGCCGCCGGGTATTTCCCCTCAACAGGCCACACAGGTACCCAACTAGAAACAACCTTCCGGGAATTCAGATGGATCAGATGCAGCAGGACCTTACGGAGGTCAGAAACCAGATGGCCAACGAAAGGTTGGAGATGAGAACTCAGATAACACAATTCATGGAAGTGATGAACAACTTAGCTCAAAGCCAGGAGAGGCTCAGAGCTTTGGTAGAAGGGAGGAATCAAGAGGAACCCCATGTGGGGACTGCTGGCACAAGTAACAACGAGAGGGTCCAACCTCATGTCAATCCCCCAGTTTTTGGACCCCATCTCCATCCAGAGGCCAACATCCCTGTCAATATACAAGGGACTGCCACAGCAG
The DNA here is from genome assembly GCA_963966055.1 of Lathyrus aphaca. Lineage (NCBI taxonomy): Eukaryota > Viridiplantae > Streptophyta > Magnoliopsida > Fabales > Fabaceae > Lathyrus > Lathyrus aphaca. Next base: position 593,179,262 of record OZ014519.1, read on the forward strand.
GGAGGGTACTACAGGAAGACCCTCAAGAAGACCAGTTCACAGTAATGGGTGCTGGAGAAGAGGCTTATGATAGACGGTTGGAAGAAATAGCTGAGAAGTTGAGGTCCTTAGAATCTCAAAACTCTTTGGGCTTCGACGTTATGGACATGGGTTTGGTAGATGGGGTCAGGATCCCCCATAAGTTCAAGCCTCCTTGTTTCGAAAAGTATAATGGGACTTCATGCCCCCGGACTCATTTACAATCATTTCTGGGAAGGCTGAAGGCCTATACAATGGATGAGAAATTGTGGATGTTCTATTTTGAGGATAGCTTGACTGGAGCTTCGAGGGAGTGGTATTCCCATCTGACAAGAGCAACAATTAGATGCTGGAAGGACCTGGCAGAGGCCTTCATCAGACAGTATCAGTATAATCTAGACATGGCACCCAACAGGACTCTCCTGATGGGAATGTCACAGTCTTCGAGGGAGAGTTTCCGAGAATATGCCCAGAGATGGAGGCAATTGGCTGCTGCCGTTCAACCACCAATGTCTGAGAGAGAAATGGCAGACATGTTTATGAACACTCTCCAGGGAACGTATATTGACAGGTTGGCAGCTTTCTCTTCCACTAGCTTTGCAGATGTTGTCATAGCCGGGGAGAGAATTGAAAGCTTGTTAAAAATGGGAAAGATCTCAGACAACGGTGCAAGCTCGTCCAGTAGTACAAGGAAGCCTTTTGCAGGCCCGAGAAGAACTGGCGAGACCAATGCCATCCATTCAAACAGGGGTAGGCCCCAATATGCTCAGAGGTCCATAGCAGCAGTCACCATCCCTGCTCCAGCACATCCTCAGCCAGTCTATCAACATCCGCAACAAAACTTCCAACAACAACCCCAGTATCAGCAGAATCAATATCCTCCAAGAAACTACAACAACAACAACTCCAACAACAACAATCAACAGAGGCCATTCCAACAGAGGCCATCCCAAGCTAACAGAGTGATCGACCCGATCCCAATGCCGTATGCTGCCTTGCTGCCACAACTTCTGAAACTCAACCTAGTTGAGCTAAGAACGTTGGCACCTCCGGATCCCAACAGTCTACCAAGAAACTATGACTCCAACGCTAGGTGTGCTTTTCATTCAAACGCACCTGGTCACAGTACAGAAAAATGCAGGGCTCTGCATATGAAGGTACAAGACTTGGTAGACTCCAAGGCTCTGAATTTTGCACCTCCGCCCAATGTCAATAAAAACCCTATGCCAAACCATGGTGGTCCTCGAATTAACGCTATTGAAGAAGACCAACCGTCTTATTTAATAACCAGTGTGGATCAGATCCGGACACCATTGGTGGAAATCAAAGCTCAACTCCGTGAAAACCAGATATTTCCGGGGTGTGAACTAGGGTGCCCCTACTGCAATATTTCATGGAATGGGTGTGAGGACCTGAGGAATGGCATTGACAGCCTTATTCAAAGTGGCCTGCTCCAGATCACCACATCATTCCCGACAAATCCGGCAACTTCATCAACAACGGTTTCAGAACCTCCTACAACCGCAGCAACTATCGTTCCCAACAACTCACCAGCAACATCAACAAGTGCTTCACCTGTCCTTCCAAATGATCAGTTTTCAACAGTTTCTCCTGCTACAACTTCAGCTTCATTCCATTTCGAATCTCCATCAACAACAACATCAGTCCTTCCAACAACACCTCCTACAACACCAGCAATCAATCATGAAGATGTCTCTACTGTTACCATATTCTACGATCCTGAAAATAATTCCGCCTACCATTCGGAAGGTGCTGCTCCCGCCAGAGCACCAGTTACAATCTTTTATGATCCGCAGACAATTACAGTCCCTTCAGCAGCAGCAATCAGTCCAGTCACTGTCACGGTGCCTGGACCGGTACCATATGAAAGCAATAGGGCCATCCCTTGGCACTATGGCTCTGACGTATACTGCGAAGGAAAAAGAATCACTCTTGAAACATCAGCACCTGCACCACAAGTAGATAATGTGGGGGGAGGCGGAGGCTTCACCCGAAGCGGACGTCTCTTCGCTCCACCAGTCCAAAGACCTACAGCCGAAACAGAAGCTGCTGCCAAGGCAAAAGGAAAGAGCCCTGTGCAGGAAGATCAAGCTGTTAAAGAAGCCTTGAAGACTCCGTTCGATCAGGAAGTGGATGAGTTTATGCGAATCATAAAAAAGAGTGATTATAAAATTGTGGATCAGCTTCATCAGACGCCATCCAAAATCTCTATCCTCTCACTGCTTATGTGCTCCGAAGCCCATCGGAATGCACTACTCAAGGTCTTGCACGCAGCTTACGTGCCTGAAGAGATTACTGTCAACCAGTTGGAAACCGTGGTTGGAAATGTTACTGCTAGCAATGGGCTAGGGTTCACCAATACTGACTTGACAGCGGACGGCCGCAACCACAACAAAGCCTTGCACATAACCATGGAATGCAAAGGAGCTGTCCTTTCTCATGTGCTGGTGGACACAGGTTCTTCCCTGAATGTCTTACCGAAGAAGGCTCTGGTGAAGTTGGAATACGATGGATTGGCATTGAGACCCAGCAACCTGGTAGTAAGAGCCTTTGATGGTTCTAAGAGATCGGTGCTGGGAGAGATTGAGCTGCCCGTGACAATTGGCCCACAGACCTTTAAAACTATCTTTTATGTGATGGACATTCAGCCCGCCTACAGCTGTTTGTTGGGTAGACCCTGGATTCACGCCGCCGGCGCAATAACGTCTACCCTTCACCAAAAGTTAAAATTTGAGTGGGAAGGCCAAGTTGTCACAATTTGTGGAGAGGAGGACATTTTTGTCAGCCACCTGGCCACCTATAAGTACATTGAAATGGATGGGGAGATCCATGAAACAATGAGCCAGGGGTTTGAAGCTTTGAATGTGAATGAAGAATCTGCTGTATCTGGTACTCCAATGTCATCATACCAACAAGCCCGGAAGGTTGTTGAGGAAGGAACTGCCCAAGGCTGGGGCAAACTGCTGTCGGTGGAGAAAAAAGAAGACAAGTTTGGGTTGGGTTACAGACCAACTCAACATCAAGCAAAGGCTGCTGAAGAGCCTGGTTTTGTCAGTGGGGGGATGCTCACCCCCGATGCTATCAACTGTTTGGAAGATGAGCTGGAAGAGGAGCGCAATCTGGAGAATTGGATTCGTCCAAAGATCCCGGGGAGCAGTGTCTCGAACTGGTCTTCCCAGGAAATTATAAGAGTTACTCATGCAGAGTAATTATTATTTCCTGTATTTTTATAGCATGCATCAAAGTCTTGCATCTTGCCCAAGATGACAAGACTCATTTTGTAATCAGGGCCATCTGTACTTTTGTGCAAACAAGATTAAATTAATGAAATATCAGACATCTTTTTGCAAACGAGTCTTTTTTCTTTTTGTTCACTGTTTTTCCATTTTTCTTTTTGTACAAAAATAAATGGCGGTGTTTTCAAAATGACAACTTCATTTCACTTTTCTAAATAAGACTAAAATCAGATCACTAAAATGAACAAACTTAACCCTTGCAGAGAGTGCCTTCCTGACAGCACCGACAACAGCACGGCTATGACATCGTATGACTTTGACAATCCAATCAATCAAGCTGATGAAGGGGTTGATGAATAATATGAGCTTCCTGAAGAGCTAGCCGGGTTGTTAAGGCAAGAGGAAAAGGTTATTACCCCTCATCAGGAGGAGGTTGAAGTGATCAATCTTGGTACAGATGAAGACGTGAAAGAAGTTAGAATCGGGGCCTGCCTGCAAGACTCAGTGAAGAAACAACTGATAGATCTGCTTCAAGAGTATGTTGATGTGTTTGCTTGGTCGTATCAAGATATGCCAGGGTTGGACACCGATATAGTCGTGCACAAGCTGCCTTTGAGGGAAGAATGCCCACCAGTTAAACAGAAGCTGCGCCGAACTCGCCCAGACATGGCTATGAAAATCAAAGAAGAGGTACAAAAGCAGTGGGACGCCGGGTTCCTTGCTGTGACTAGTTATCCGCCATGGGTTGCTAACATAGTACCTGTGCCTAAGAAGGACGGAAAAGTTAGAATGTGTGTTGATTACCGGGATCTGAACAGAGCCAGCCCGAAAGACGACTTTCCATTACCTCACATTGACGTATTGGTGGATAATACGGCTCAGTTCTCGGTATACTCCTTCATGGATAGATTCTCAGGATATAATCAGATCAAGATGTCACCTGAAGACATGGAGAAGACAACATTCATCACACCTTGGGGCACGTTCTGTTACAAAGTGATGCCATTCGGACTGAAGAATGCTGGTGCAACATATCAACGGGCTATGGTGACATTATTCCACGATATGATCCATAAGGAAATAGAATGTTACGTGGATAATATGATCGCCAAGTCCCTTACAGAGGAAGATCACCTGGTGAATCTGCTGAAGTTGTTCAAGCGTCTGAGGAAGTACCAACTAAAGCTGAACCCCAACAAGTGCACATTCGGGGTGCGATCCGGTAAGCTGCTGGGCTTTATTGTAAGCGAGAAAGGGATTGAAGTTGACCCTGATAAAGTCAAAGCCATCCAAGAGATGCCTGCACCGAAAACTGAAAAAGAAGTTCGAGGGTTCTTAGGTCGATTGAACTACATTTCAAGGTTCATATCTCACCTCACGGCAACCTGTGAACCCTTGTTCAAGCTGTTAAGAAAAGAACAGACGGTCAGGTGGAACGAAGATTGCCAGAAGGCTTTTGACAAGATCAAAGAGTACTTACAAGAACCTCCAATCCTCATGCCGCCAGTTGAAGGAAGACCTCTAATTATGTACTTGACAGTATTAGAAGAGTCGATGGGGTGTGTGTTGGGCCAGCATGACGAGTCTGGTCGAAAAGAGTATGCAATATACTACCTAAGCAAAAAGTTTACCGACTGTGAACAGCGTTATTCACTGCTCGAGAAAACTTGCTGTGCTTTAGCGTGGGCTGCTCGCCGACTGAGACAGTATATGCTGACCCACACTACCTTGTTGATCTCAAAGATGGACCCAGTTAAGTACATATTTGAGAAGCCAGCTCTTACCGGACGGGTTGCAAGATGGCAGATGATTCTCACAGAATATGACATACAGTACACATCTCAGAAAGCCATCAAGGGCAGTGTACTATCTGAATATCTTGCTGAGCAACCCATTGATGACTACCAGCCTATGAGGTTTGATTTCCCTGACGAAGACATCATGTTCATTAAAGCAAAAGATCACGAGGAGCCTATTCACACCGAAGGGCCTGACCTGGAGGAAGAATGGACTATGATGTTTGATGGGGCTGTTAACATGAATGGCCGTGGTGTTGGTGCAGTACTCATTACACCTAAAGGAGTTCACATGCCTTTCTCGGCAAAACTCACTTTCAACTGCACTAACAACGAAGCTGAATACGAAGCTTGCATTATGGGTCTTGAGGAAGCCATTGACCTCAGGATCAAAACTTTGACTGTATTCGGAGATTCATCTTTGGTAGTCAATCAGACCAACGGGAAGTGGTACACTCACCAGGATCATCTGATACCTTACAGGGATTATACAAGGAGGTTATTGACTTTCTTCACAACAGTCAAGCTTGAGTATATCCCTCGGGACGAGAATCAGTTTGCAGATGCTCTTGCTACCATTTCATCCATGATCAAAGTTCAAGCGGCTAACTTTGTACCCCAGATTTCAGTGTCTAGACTTGATAGACCAGCATATGTATTTGCAGCGGATGTTGTCAAAGATAATAAGCCTTGGTTCCATGACATTAAGTGCTTCTTGGAGGATCATACATACCCACCTGGGGCATCTTCCAATGATAAGAAGACTTTAAGAAGGCTTGCTGGAAGTTTCTTTCTGAACACGGATGGGTCTTTATACAAAAGAAACTTTGATATGGTACTCCTCAGATGTGTTGACAAGACGGAAGCAGATTTATTGATGCATGAAGTGCATGAAGGGTCTTTTGGTACCCATGCCGGAGGGCATGCCATGGCTAAGAAGTTACTAAGATCAGGCTATTACTGGATCACAATGGATGCAGACTGTTGTGCTTACGCCAGAAAATGCCACAAATGCCAGATCTACGCAGACAAGGTGCATGTGCCTCCCAATCCTTTGAACGTCATGTCTTCACCATGGCCCTTTGCTATGTGGGGCATTGATATAATTGGCAAGATTGAGCCAACTGCTTCAAATGGTCACAGATTTATCCTGGTCGCCATCGACTATTTCACCAAGTGGGTCGAAGCAGCCTCATATGCAAACGTCACAAGGCAAGTGGTAGCCAGATTTCTGAAAAGAGACATCATCTGTCGATATGGGGTTCCCGAGCGAATCATTACTGATAATGGTTCCAACTTGAACAACAAAATGATGGCAGAGCTGTGCCGGGACTTCAAAATCCAACATCACAATTCTTCTCCTTACAGGCCAAAGATGAATGGCGCTGTTGAGGCAGCAAATAAGAATATCAAGAAGATTGTGCAGAAGATGGTAGTCACTTACAAAGACTGGCATGAAATGCTGCCGTTCGCCTTGCATGGGTACCGCACGTCAATCAGAACATCCACTGGGGCAACACCTTATCAGCTTGTATATGGTATGGAAGCAGTCCTACCTGTTGAAGTTGAACTACCCTCGTTACGGGTATTAATGGATGTTAAACTGAGTGAAGCAGAATGGGTTCGGTCCCGATTCGAACAACTGAGTCTGATCGAAGAGAAAAGATTGGCTGCAATCTGTCATGGACAGCTATATCAGAAGAGAATGAAGAGAGCCTTCGATCAGAAAGTCAGGCACCGAGAGTACCAAGTAGGAGATCTTGTGTTGAAAAGAATCCTCCCTCCTCATACAGACCACAGGGGCAAATGGACTCCAAATTATGAAGGACCATTCGTTGTAAAGAAAGTTTTCTCCGGTGGAGCACTGATGCTCAGCACCATGGATGGTGAAGATTTCCCATCCCCTGTGAATTCAGATGCAGTTAAAAAATACTTCGCATAAAATGACCCGCTGGACGTAAAAAAACAGAATGTGAGTCCAGGCAAAAATAGGGCATCCCGGCGAGTCAAAAACAGAATAAAAGACTCGGGCAAAAATAAGGGAAATAAATGAAAAATGTACACCCGCTGAGTTGAAAAGCCGCATTGGACAGCTCAGGCAAAAATGGGTATCCCGATGGATTAAAAACCCGAAAGGGCAATCCATGCAAAATAAGGGAATAAGCGAACAACTGCATTCTGAATTCGTCTGTATTATAAACAACTTGGTGAGCTTCAAAGGATCAAGCTCCAATCGGAATCAACTCTCTCCAGAAAGCAAGACGAGAAGAACGTCATGGTCATACGAGTCATAGCAGAAGAGGAAGCTCCTTGAAAGCGTCGTCAACACCGCCAGCATTTTGTTTCTCAATTTGTAACAATCTCCTCATTTCAGGGGATTTGTTTCTTTGACTGTATCTCGCCAATTCAGGGCATATGAATTAATAAAATCAGAATTTTCAGTCATGTCTCGTTTTGTACATTTTTATTTGCAAAGAGTGTCTGATGTCTCCAAAAATCAATTGCATAAGTACAGATGCTTTTCTCCCAAAAGTAATAATAATAAAACACATGCTTGCAGGGAATATACTTACTCGTGAGAATGCTTAACTCCTTTGACGGAATTCAGTGAAGGATACCTCGGGACCTTTTGTGCGTTTCCTTATCTTTGCAGGATTGCAGGTATCCAGAACGCAACCCGGGGGATGCAAGTTACGTCTCGGCAAACAGGCGAATCATTATCAACTCGGTCTATCTTCCACGTGGCACTGGAGAGTGCCCATTTCCCCAGCAAAGTTGTCAAATCAACATGCACTCAATCTCAGCATCTGAAATGCTCTATCCCCAGCTGAGTTGCCTCTTGTTGCTATTCCCCAGCCGAGTTGCCATTCCATCCTCAGTTGAGTATAGGAGTCAGGGAACCATCTCCCCACAGAGTTCCAGCCTCTATCCAGAAGAGCAGCGCATAGAAGATCACAACAGAGAGGGAGAAAGCTTCTACAAACCCCAGCTGGGTCCCATTATAAGGATATGTCAATCAGTGACCTATATCCCCAAGCAGATACGTCATCAGATCTATCACTGATCTCATCCCAGCTGGGAGGTCCACTTCGGCAGATCGACCAGAGATCTTCACAGCGACGGGATCCGAATCCCGGATCTGTGCCTCCTTGCATAATCATAGCATTCGCATCATATTATCCCCTCAGAGCGTAGCATTCCGTCTAATACGGAGCATTACGGCAAAAATCAAATACATAGCATAATCATAAGCCATGTTCTGAAGTAACACTTGTGAATAACAAACCGTTCATCATCATTATACAGAAATCCCCACCAGAGTCCTAGCAAAAGCAGTTGCCTCTCCAATCACCAAACACCAGTATATATTTCTGACACCCGTCCGTGTCATCGCTTCCCCAAACAGGTTGCCTGAATACACTTTACAAACAAAATCACCCGTACTACAGATACTTCCTGACACCCGTCCGTGTCATAACTCCCAGCAGAAAGCCAAAGACATCCTTTTTGCACTCACGTATACCTACATACATTTTCTTGGCACCCGTCCGTGTCATATCCCCAGCGCAGTCGCTTACCCCTTCATCACCCATATACTTGTTATTATTTTACTTTTCTCTTTGACACTCGTCCGTGTCACTCTCCCCAGCAGATAAACACTCATCTATACATTATACAATACTCACTACCCATTGGTACACTTATACAGATACTCGTCCGTATCTTGTATACATCATTACTCATATCCCCGCAGATTCGACGGTAGTCCTTGTTCTTTGTTAACCAGTTGGTACTCGTCCGTATCATCATCTCAGAACATTGCGTCTAGTGTTTGTTTCTACATGATACTCGTCCGTATCATACTCTTAGGGATGCTTGTCCGCATCTTTAATCCACACACCGTGTCAAACACTTATGTCTTCTTGAATATAGATACTCGTCTGTGTCTACTATTCCCCAGAAGGATTCTTTCAGATGCAACACTCGTCTGTGTTCTTTGTTAACCAGTTGATACTCGTCCGTATCATCATCCCTGAACATGTGTCAGTTTGTTTCTACGTGATACTCGTCCGTATCATAGTCTTAAGGATGCTCGTCCGCATCTTTAATCTATACATAATACCAAACACTTATACCTTTTGTTTCTTGGATGTAAACGCTCGTCCGTGTTTACTATTCCCCAGTAGATCACCAACAAAGCATTTTCTTTTATCTGACACTCGTCCTGTGTCATGATAACCCCGAGAGCAGCCGTCCCCTGCTGAGTGGTCGTCCTCCACTTCTTGATGGTCGTCCTCCATCATGCTCATCCGATGGTCGTCCCCATCGTTGATATTTTAGCAGCCGTCCCCTGCTAGGTGGTCGTCCTCCACCTTTTTGATGATCGTCCTTCATCACTTTATCCAATGGCCGTCCCCATTGTTGATTTTGGTTATCTGGCATTCGTCCTATGTCATGAGAAACCTCGAGAGCAGCCGTCCCCTGCTGAGTGGTCGTCCTCCACTTCTTGATGGTCGTCCTCCATCATGCTCGTCCGATGGCCGTCCCCATCGTTGACCTTTTCTATCCGATGGCCGTCCCCATCGTTGATATTTTCGGCAGCCGTACCCTGCCAGGAGGTCGTCCTCCACCTTTGATGGCCGTCCCCATCATATTCCTTTTATTCCCAACAGAGCAGCCGTACCCTGCTAGGTGATCGTCCTTCACCTTTGATGGCCGTACCCCATCAGCTGTTTATTTCATTTATTCTTTAACCCGATGGCCGTCCCCGTCGTGGTCCCTTTTCCTTTTAACCCGATGGCCGTCCCCATCGTCGGTTACTTCACCTTTATGAGCTTGATGGCCGTCCCCGTCATGTTTCATTAATCCCCAGAAAATTTTACAGCTTTATCTTGATGGCCGTCCCCATCATAATTTCTTTTCTTTTCCCAGCTAGTCGGCCGTCCCCGTCTTAGCTTTACCTTTTATCCCCAGCATGTCGGCCGTCCCCGTCATTGCTTTATTTTCCTCACCTCCCCAGCATGTCGGCCGTCCCCGTCATTGCTATTTGCCCAGCAGTCGTCCTCTGCTCGACGGTCGTCCTCCGTCGCCCACACTTTACAATACACTTTATTTTCCTTTTACAATCTATATCCCTTTTCTTCTTCATTTCTGTGAGTGCAAATTTTGGACTGTCTTTGGTATTCAACCACAAGTTATCCTGTTTGCCTGCTAAGCCGTCGCTTACAACCTGCACAGCTAACTCATGATTGAATAGGGGCAGCTGTAAACACCCCAAATTTTCCCTCACCCATTCACACCATGGCTTGTGATCATCTCATATGCATAAACACAAACATATCATCTCACATCTCATTTTTTGATTCACTGGATAGTTTCTAAGGCATCTGCATCTAGGGTTTGTGATCTGAGCAATCCCAGGGCATCTTGAGCCATTCCAAAGGCCACCAATCATCTCAAAGGGGTCCATGTGTGTTCTTATATCATATTTCACCTCCTCAAAGTCAAAATTGCAGAGGAATCACAAGAACTAGGGTTTGAGTGGATGCAGAGCCAGGTTTGACTGCACAGTTGACTGAAAATTAGGGTTTTGGTTTCAGAGGCCATGACTCCAAATTTTTTGGTCATTCTTGTTTCCATTGATCTCTATATGGTATAGGGAGTATGCATATCAATTTTCATGAAGAAATTCCATGGGGAAGTCATCTGATCAAAGGTTGACTTTTCAGACAAGTCAGTGTAAAATCAGGGCATCTGAGGCCCCCAATGACCCAACCAATGGGTGATCTTCATCATTTTGAGTGTATATGATCTTTGTTTGATCATGGAAGAAGTTTGAAGTTCATAAAAATCAAGAATTTAGGGTTTTTGCAAATGTTGACTTTTTGGGCATAGTTGACTTTTCAAGAATGCATCATTTTAGGTCATTTTTCAAGCCATGATTCATGATCCAAAAATGCTTCAAATGGAAAAACTTTGGTCATGAAAGTTGTAGATCTCATCTTTCCCTTTTCAAAAAGTACAAGAACATGATCAAACTCTTCTTGGATCAAAAGTTATGGCAATGCAAAGTTGGCAAAAATCACTTATTTTCAAGATATGCACCAAGTGTGAAAATTGCAAAATCATGTGTTAAGTCAAATTGCAACTTCTAATTGGTATCAAACCAGCACATAAGCATTCTCTAAGTCCTAAAAATCAAGTTTGAACCAAGATCACATGTGTTTAGTTCATGTAACAAGGCATTTTTATCATGAAAGTCCATAAAGCAACAACTTGCAAAAGCACTCATAACACTTCACCAACTTATCACATTGGGTGCTGAACCAAGCTGACTCTTTCCCCTCATTTTGCTGCGCATAGCCCATGCCTTGTACCAAGCCTAGATCAAGCCATGCTTTCTCTTACAAAGAAATGGACATTTTGCAAAAGTAAACTTACCAATCACTATAGGCCAGGTCACATCATCTGACCTATAGGATTATAATACAATATCCCTTGGCAAGCCAAAGATATGAGAAGGCAAGGCTGAAACATCTCATACAGACACCAACACAAGAACACTCCACTTTTGCTTTTGCCTTCGAAACTCTCTGCCCAACTCACATACATCCAAACCATCTTTACCAATCATCTCACCATGTCTCATTGAGCCCAAAGCAACCAAGAACCAAGCCTTAAACAAGCTACAACATCACTGCACCATTTTGACACCAGCTTGCAGTTTCATTCGAAACTCTCATCCTAGCTCACAAACAGTCAAACAAACTTTGTAAAGCTTCTCCATTCACCCTCAGGATCCCAAACAACCATTCACCATGACCTGAAGCTCTCTATTTCACCATTGCCATTTCTGATCAAGCTTGAGCAGAAGCTTTCGAATCTCACTATCCAGCCAGCTTAAACTCTCTTTGAGCATTCAAACATCTTCTGGGGACCAAGTGGAGTAGTTTGCACTGAAGGAAGTGGCCAGAAAGTCTTCAAACTGAAAGCTTCAAATCTCAGGTAGCTTGAAAATTATTTTTCCAGAAATCATTTTTCTTGTTACAAACTTGTTCTTTGTGTTGTCCTGATCATGAATATGCTTTTGGTTTTGAAAATGGCTTTGATTTGAGAGTTTAATTTGCCTCTGAAACCTGCGTGCCCTAGAACTTTTTCTCTTCGATTCAGTTTGTTTAGGAAGAATAAATTTGTTTTGAGAGAGGGGTTTGATTCGTGAGAGGTTGAAGAACATTTCCATGGTTTTAGATTTCATTTTAGTGACCTAGGGAAGGATTTGGAAGTTTTCAGGGGAGAAGGTCACCAGAGAAGACGACCGGAGCTCGTCTCCGGTGACCTGAAAGTCATTAATGGGTAATTAGGGTTAGGGCTTCAGGTTTGAATTTCAGGCATTGGATGAGTTGACCAGGTCTTTTCCCGCGCGCATCCAATGGCCCAGATCTTGTCATTAACTTAATTAGGTTTAATTTATTTAATTAATTAAGTTTAGCCCAGTTTGAATGTGGCCCATTGGATCTGGCGCGCAGTCAACCCTCTCATTTCCAGATTGAATCCTGGCCTTCCATGCTGCATACTTTCATTTTATTTAATTTTTATTTCATTTTCTTTCATTTAATTTGCATAATTATTTTAAAATAGCAAAAATGTCTTAAAAATTATGAAACTTTTTCTTTAAAGTTTTATTAATTTTTAAGACCCAAAAATATTTTTATTTTATTTTTTATCATTAAAAAAGTATTTTTAAATATTTAAAAGATTATTTTTAATTGATTAATGGGAATTAATTAATTAAAAATACTTTTAGGTATTTAAAAATTACAAAAAAATTCATGAAATGTTCTAAGACATTTAGAAACATTGTCCAACCTTCAAACCAAATTTCTTTTTTGATCTTGATGCATTTTAAGAATTTTTCATTGAATTAAATCATATTTTGTGCATTATTTTGATCACAAATTCAAAAATTCATTTCTGCCAATTGGAGAAGGTTGAGACATTGATTCTTTTTGCATTGTTTTGTGTTTGGCATGTAGTTTCTAGGGTAAAATGACCATGATTTGATCTTGCATTTTCTAATTGTTTGGCATTTCTTTTGTTAAGAACCCTAAAAAACCCTAATAACTTGTAAAAATCATATCTTGAGTTTGGTTGAGAGTTGAGAGCTCCCCTTTGGGCAGTGGTTTATTATAGGTTTAGGGTTTCTTTGGGTGCCATTTTCCATTTTTATCTTAGGGTTTTGTTTCTGTTTTGGATTTTGGTTTGATGTTTGATCCATGAACCCTAATTTGGGCTTTCTTTTGCATCCTTCTTGCATTTCCTTGCACAACTTGACTTGTCTTTGCATCTTGTGCATTCTTGTGATCCATTTGACATCTTAAGACATATAGAAAGCATGTTTGACCATTGCATTACATGTTTGCCATGTCATTTGTCTTGTATGATTCATAACTTTCCATGCTTGTTCATGCTCCTTAACTTGCATCATTTGCATTCATAATCTTGTATGAGCATCCCCATGCCTTGCCTCATGTTTGCAGCATCTCATAGCATCATTTTCATCATCAACATGCTTCTGGTTTGGTCTATCATCATACCATTTCATTTCATTTAGCATTGCATTGCATTTCTTTCTAACATTTCAGGTGGTGAGTAAACTTGGGAAGTGAATTTGCCTTCACTTCTCATAACTTCTCTTTTCATCTCTCTTGCATCCATTGCTGCATTTATGTTTGTGCTTGAGATTGAGCTTGCTCATTCTTGTTCCTCCCACCTTCTTTCTTCAAGTGACTTGGCTTCTTGAATGAAGCAAGCCACTTTGCTTCTCTTGATCTTGTTCATCTGCTTCCTGGTGGCTCCTTTGAAGACTTGTTCTTGAAAACCTCACAAACTTTAGGATCAACCAAGCATGACAATGAATTAGGGTTTTGATTAGCCCCCCCCATAGTTTTACCTTTGTGTCTCTCTTTGAGTCTTCTCTTCTCATCTCATAATCAGGGGCCAAACCCTAAAGGCTTTAAGACTTTGTGATTAAACTTATGCCTGCATCCTTCTCTTAGGATGGAGTGTATAACTTTAATCCTAAGTATTAAACCCTTAATGTGTTTAAATCCCTTTAATCAATTCACTTAATAATCATCAAGACATCACACTTGTAACTTGGGCCTTGCATTAGGGTTCTAATTCTTCCTTAACTGGTTAAGAAGGACTAACCCTAGTGTTAATGGACAAGTCCCCCTCAAGTTGTCTTACAAACTATAAAATCCACTTCATCATCATATCATTAAGTAAAATCCACTTAATCAAAGGCTTGTTTTGTCATGAGTTTAATCCCTAATCATGGATTAAGTTGAGGAGTCTTCCTCAGCTTGAACATTCTCATCTATCATCCTTCTTTTAGGATGGTGTAATGAGTCTGTTTAATCCCTGATTACGGCTTAACCTCATTACTTAACACTAAACAAAAGCACCAAAAACATCTAAATAATCACAAGTAGGTTAATGATCTTAATCCTACACCAAAGGTGTTTAAGTGTGAGAATCTGACTTCACACTTAAGGTACTCTCATTACCCCTAATCAGAGGGAAGATGTGATGAGTTTACTAAATCCATTGGTTTAGACTTAAGCTCATTACCCTATGACAAACTTTCAAAAGCAATAAAAGACTGAAAACACAAAAGCAAACAATAATCGTCTCCTCCGGGATTCTTTTCTCATCTCATTCACTCACAAACGAGAACTCGCTTCTTCCGTCTAATGCAAGACAGTAAGCACCTGAGCCAGACAGGTCATACACTTGAGCATAGGCAAGCAAGCAGTTCATCAAGTCAACTCATCTATCAGTCTCTTTGGGCCGAACTACGGTGTTCTGACTTCCTCATTGCACGAGAGGATACGTAGGCATAACTTAACAGTTATCGAACAAAAGTCTCTGTATATTCCCCCTCTTTCTAGCCTTATTCTTTAGCCTCATGATCATGAACATTTCACTCCTGTCCTTACACTGACACTTCACCTATACACTTCACTTACACTGACACCTGTACATCCTTTTCCAGCTCTTTTATACACAAATTGCACTGACACTACCCCTTTAAAACACAAATCTCTTAAGCGTGGATCCCGTCGAGTACGACGGACAATCTGGGTGCTAATACCTTCCCAGGTTGTAACCAACCCCCTTTCTCAGTCTCTCTGGTTCGCAAACCGTCTTATCCATCTTTTTTCTAGGCCTATGCAGCATTGCCTTTCCTCCGGGATAAAAATGCCTAGCTGGCGACTCTTTTCATCTCCAGTGAGTTCACGGCTGTGTGTTCTCACTGTTCCTTTCGCCGACAGTTCGCGCTTGTACCTGGATGCAAATCTTTGGGAGCGACAGTTGGGTGTTTATATGTGTGTTGTTGTGTGTTTATTTACTGTTATTTACAGTTTTACTTTACAACATTTATTTATCGTTTTCAGTATTTATTTTCCATGCATCATATATACTGGACTGTGCTGGTTTGTATTTTTTCTGTGGGTGGGAGTTACTGTGAGATAAGCCAACTACCCAGCTTGAGTGCACTCTAGGATTAGCATGGACAGACATTGTACTCGCATGGTATCATGATGAGTGGTGGTGTGTTACACACCCAGACTGCGACCGTCTTGGAACTATTATGTGTGGGGATCTCCCCCACTTAAGGGTATGACCTCGATAATTATGTGCATCTGGTGACCGATCATTGAAGACCTTAGTGGAAACAACCATCTCCAATTATGACAGTGGCAGACCATATTTGTTGGCAAACCCACTCGCATTTGAGGGCCCACTAGGAACTCGCATAGGATGGACTGGTTCTGTCATAGGAATCCAGTTAAAGCAAATTGTTCGTATGACGATAGTACTGTATCCCAAGTGCTGAATGTACTATTGTTTCTCGATTCAGTGCTTGAAGCTAGGGACTTATGAGGGATGCTTGTTTCCTTGGACTCAGCTGAGACCTCCCTGAGTAATACATAATGCCAAACCGATTCCTTGATTTGGTCATGAGCCATTTCTCGGAAATGGTGAACGTATTATTGCTATTCGGATTTGAGAGTCCGTGATGTTGACCCGAGTAGCACACCCATGAGATGAGAGGGGTTTATAGGTTTGCAGGAACCATGAAACTTCTAACATACCCATTTTGCCAATTTTGTTTAGTATTGTGATGTGGTTCCATGATTTTTGGTTCTGAGAACCGAGATTTTTATTCAGAGAAACTATTACCATGATTGCCATTGTGACCTTGCACAGACACTTGATTATCTGATCTGCACAACACAGACACTTCACTTATCACATACCTTGCCTTACATAAGCATCATAGCATCATTATTCATTTGTGTTCTTTTCATTTCTCAGGGTTGATACAATTCCTAGTTCCCGGTCGGACTTCTGCTTCAGAAATGGAAGATATCAGGAAGAAGAATATGCACTACAAGTTCTTTGATACCAAAGTGGACCTGCTTAACCAGATGGTATCTCTTATTGTCCCGGGTCACGTGGGATACTTCAAAGAGAATTATGGTGATATTTTGGATCTAGTAGTTAACCTGGACAGTTCTCAGAGGAGTGTAATTCATACCTTGTTACAATACTACGATCCTTTGCTCCGATGCTTCACCTTTCATGACTTCCAGTTAGGTCCCCTGCTTGAGGAGTATGTTGTGATTCTGGATGTCCCGCTCAAGGACCAGGTCCCTTTCAACTCAGAGATAACCAGACCAACTCATCTTGACATCGCCAAAGCTCTTTATTTGAGCTCATCTGAAGTGGAGGCTAACTTGACTTCTACCAAAGTTGGGGTACTTGGATTTTCTCTCGACTTTATGGTTAGAAGAGCCGAAGAACTTGTTGTTGCTTCACAATGGGATTTAGTTTGTGCTATCTTGGCCTTATCTATCTATGGGATCATCCTGTTTGCTGACATGGATAAATTTGTGGATATGAATGTCATCCATTTATTTGTACTGAAGAATCATGTGCCCAATCTTCTGAGTGACTTGTACTATTCAGTGCATTAAAAAATGAGAAGAAAAAGGATGGTCTAGTCCGGTGTTGTGCTCCTATATTCTACAATTGGTTCATGATACACCTACCCATTACTGAAGTCTTCACCGATCCCGATGTGATATGGGCGCAGAAACTTAGCACATTGTCTGCCAAGGACATTAGATTGTTTACCCCGAGGCTGAAGGGAAAAAACTTTATCACTAGTTGTGGAAGCTATCTTAATGTACCATTACTAGGAGTGGCTGGAGGCATCAGTTATAACCCCATCCTCTTGAGAAGACAGTTGGGATATGCACTCAAATATGTTCCCGAGGAATCAGAATTATTCCAAACCTTCTACTTCCCAGTGAAAGATAACCTTCCTTTGGTCAGGAAAGCTGCAGGTTCTTGGAAGCTTATCATAAGAAAAGGGGTATCATGTCTAGGCAGAAGCAACAATCAGATGTTCCCCGAGTATGAATCTTGGATCAATGAGAAAGCCCAAGTGGTCTTGATCTCCTTTTCTACACCAGCTCCGTCACCTGCTACCGTGCCATTAGAAGATTATCAGAAGTTGGAACCCTTGGTCCAACAACTTAGATTTGAAAATCTAGAGGCCAACAATACTTGTCAGAAGTTGATGATCCCCAATAAGAAGCTAGAGGAAAGAGCTCATAAATCTGAAGAGATAGTATGGCTTAAGCAAAAGGACTTCGAAGAAAGGGAGCTCTACTTCAAGAAGAGGAGGATAATCTGAAAAGCAAAAAGAGGTAGAAGTGGGAGGATAATCTGAAAAGCAAAAAGAGGTAGAAGTCGAGTACAAGCTGAAGATCAAAAATCTTCAAGAGCTCCTGGATGAACAAGAAGAGCTACTCCAGAAAGCCCACGAGCAGCGTGGAGACCACCTTCGGAGGATAGCTCAAGGTCAATAAGTGGTTGAAGATATTCAGAAAGAGGTAAAAGAGCTGAAGCTCCGAGTCGGCGTCAAGAAAGTCAAGACTGAGCAAAGGCCTAACAAAGAGAATAAAGAAGTGTTCCTGCAACAAATCAATGGACTACATGCTTCCTTTGATCAGAGGGATCTCCTTATTTAGAAGCTCATCCAGGAGCCATGTCATCCACACATAGTTAAGCTATTCCAGGTGGTAAAGCGTCTTAGCTGGAGGCTAAAGGACATGGAGCTTCCTAGGGCTTAGTTTCATTTTCTTGTACCTGGAGGCCTATTGTGGGATTCCTCTTTACTTTGTGCTTTGCTATTCTATTGTTGTATGAATTGGCACCCTTCGGGGAATTCGTTATCTTCAGATTTCAGTTTATGATATTTGACTTGGGTGGAATCTCTAGTTGTTATCCTTGCACTTACACGGGGTTCTAAGCACCAGTTTTCCATAATTATCTGATTTGAGCTCCACGCAGGGTCTTCTTCCCTAAAAATCTGAATGATCAAAGGCTATCTGAATTCTCTAAATACCGGAACGAGAATGTATAACCTTGAGAATGAAAAGAACACAACATTTAATGCATTCATATCATTTGCATTTTTCTTTTGCAGGTTATCCGAATTTCTTAACGTATCTGTTTATTCAGGAAAGATTGCGAGAGCTGCAAGGTCCTATCTCCTCTGACACGACACTCCTCTGCATCGCTACTCTACTCACCGTAACCAGAGAAACATCATGGATACCGTACAGGATGAGATGAATGAGTTTCGCACCAGGATAGCGAAATTTATGACTATGATGCAGGGCATGGCCCAGGTGCAGCAAGAGTTGTTGTTCTCAGACTGGATCCACCACAGACAGACCCTCCAGTTGTCACTTTGGATACTCAGGGCAATCCAATCAAAAACACTATTATTCCACCTATAGGTAACAGACCTCCAACTCTAGAGGGTGGTAGACCTATTACTGTTCAGGTGGAAGACCGTCAGGAAGATCAGTTCAGTTTGGTCAATGAGGATATGGGATTTGGTACCAAAGCTAATAATCAAGACTTTCAGATGATGGCTGAGAAAGTTAGAGCTTTGGAATGCAGGGATACTCTAGGCATCGATGTCTCTGACATGGCCTGGTCTAAGGGGTGTTCATCCCTCCAAAGTTTAAGCCTCTAGGTTTCAACAAATACAATGTTAATTCTTGCCCAAAAACTCATCTGAAAGCTTTTTACCGCAAGATTGTTGCGCATACCAAAGATGAGAATCTTTGGAAGTACTATTTCTAGGACAGCCTGTCTGGGGGCTCACTTGAATGGTACATGAAATTGGAGAGGACCGTTGTCCTCAATTGGAAATATCTTGGGGAGGATTTCCTCAAGCAATACCAATATAATATCGTCATGGCTCCACGTCGGACCCAACTACAAAGTTTGTCTCAAAAGAACTCTGAAAGCTTCAAGAAATATGCGCAGAGGTGGCGCGAACTTGCGGCTAGAGTTCAACCCCCATTGATGGGGAGAGATGGTTGATTTTTTCATGGATACCCTCCCTGGGCACTTCATGGAAAGATTAGCAGGTTGTTCATCAAGCGACTTTTTTGATATCATCCTAACTAGCGAAAGAATTGAGAGTTGGATGAAGCAAGGGAAAATTCAGAATAACGGAGCGTCGACCTCTAGGGCCAAGAAACCTTTCGCGAAGAGAATAAAAGGTAAAATGGGGGTTGTGTACACCCAAAGGAAGAGGGGGAATCAGAACTCCTATCATCAGGAAGATCCTGTTACCATTTCTGCTCCCGTGAATCAACAACAAGTTCAACAACCGCAACAACAACGTCAAAAGAATTACCAACAACAGAGAGCTCATCGTCAATACTATCCTCCCAGACCAAAGGATTGGCATCTTGAAACGCCGCTGATGTCTTATTCCCAGCTTCTGTAAAATCTTCTTCAACTTCAAATCCAGTTGAGAACCTTGCAGCCTCCAAGATCGGGGCAGATTCCTGAGGGTTACGATGCTAACACCCACTGCAAGTTCCATTTCGGGGCTCTAGGCCACAATATTGAAAATTGAAAAGCCCTTAAAAGAAGGTGCAGGATTTGATAGACTCCAAGGCAATCAATTTCGCTCCAACCCCGGATGTGTTGCAGAATCCCATGCCTCCGCATGGAAGGATTGCAGGAGCCATTGATAATGGTGAAGGCTTGAATCTGGTGTACAATGTCAATGCCTTAAAAACTTCATTGTTGGTCGTGAAGAGTTGCCTCGCCAAGAAGAATATATTTCCTGGCTGTGGAAAGGGCTGTTCAGATTGTGAGAACTCCGTTGATGGATGTGACCGGTTGAGATCAGGTATACAAAGAATGATTGACGAGGGCAGTATCCAATTTGACAAAATTGTGAAGGAAGATGAAGTCACAACAGTGACTATCTACTACAATCCAGCACAGGTTCAAGCACCAGTTAAGTTGGCACCCGTGACATTCACTACTCCTGGACCAATTTCGTACCAAAGAGAAAGAGCCATCCCGTGGTACTATGGGGGCGAATTTTATTGTAATGGTCATAATAAAGATTTGACCTCTTCCAGTTGAGCTCAACACCAAGTTGAAAATGTTGGAGTTGGAGGGTTCACAAGGAGTGGGAGACTATTTTCGCCGGAGACATTGAGGAATAATGTGGTGCCACCAAGGGACAATGCAGAGGCTCAAGCTAAAGCCAGGGGAAAGCAGCATGTGACGAGTGATGCTCTTGCGTCAACTCTGGATCATGATATCACCTTTGACAAGGAAGAGGAAGAATTTTTGAGGATCATCAAAAAGAGCGATTACAAAATAGTCGATCACTTGCAGCAGACTCCCTCTAAGATTTCAAACTTGTCCTTGTTGATGTGTTCAGAAGTACATAGGAAAGCCCTGCTGAAGATCTTAAACAATGCCTACGTACCGCAGGACATATCAGTAAACCAGCTTGAGACAGTGGTGTCAAGTGTGAACGCCAACCATGATTTGGGGTTTACGGATATGGCTTTGACTACTGAGGGATGCAGCCACAATCGAGCTCTACACATTTCTATGGAAAATGTAAAAGAGTTGTGCTCTCTCACGTGCTTATGGATACGAGGTCATCCTTGAATGTACTGCCAAAGAAAGCACTGATCAAGTTGGACTATGACAGGGTTGTGCATAGAACGAGCGACTTGGTAGTCTGTGCATTTGATGGCTCGAAAAGGTCTGTCTTTGGAGAGGTAGAACTACCAATCAAGGTAGGTCCACAGGTTTTCAATACTACCTTTTATGTTATGGATATCCAACCAGCTTACAATTGTTTGCTGGGACGACCCTAGATACATGCAGCAGGGGCTGTATCTTCAACCCTCCACCAGAAGCTCAAATTTGTCTGGGAAGTCCAGATCGTTACAGTGTGCGGGGAAGAAGATATCTTCATCAGTAACTTGGCTTAGTTCAAATATGTAGAGATGGATGGAGAGATTGTTGAGACTCCCTGTCAAGCCTTCGAGCCCGTCATAACTGAGGGTGCATCTTCATCAGCTTCCTTTTCAGAGGATAAGAAGAAAGGAGCGTCCATAACGTCCTACAAGCAGGCCTTAGAGGTTGTGGAATCCGGTACGAACGAAGGCTGGGGCAAAATGATTGAAGTCCCAGAGAAGAAGGATATGTTCGGGGTTGGCTATAATCCTGGCCAGTCGATGCTAGATCAGAGCTCTAGAGGTTGGAAAGGCCCAATTACCTTCACCAGTGCAGGGTGGTTTGATCACGGTAGCATCTGTGTCCTGCAAGATGAAACAGTTGATTGTGATTGTGAAATGGACGAGTGGATAAAGCCTTGCGTCCCGGGTGTATAACTCAGCAACTAGTTGGCCGAAGCGATCATCTCTGCACTCAACTAGAAGAGTAATAGCCTCGTGTTTCTATTCTTTTGTATGAAAGCTCTATGCTTTACCCGGGGCATAGTAACTCATTGTAAGGGTTCATCATTTCATAATGAAATAACATCATCATTAATAAAGTGGACATTTTTGGCATTCATTCATGGTTTTCCTTGTCTTTCATTTTATTTTTGTTTTAAAAAGAATAAATGGAAATGTTTTTCCATGTCTCCCACCTTTTCTAAATCTAGCATGAATCATCATTCATGCAGATGTACCTCATCAGGTCTCATCAGTGACGACCTTACTATGGCTCAATATGACTTCGACAATCCAATTTACCTAGCCGACAAGGAAGGTGAAGAAGATTGTGAATTACCCGAGGAATTAGCCAGAATGCTCAAGCAGGAGGAGAGGGTGATTCAACCACACGAAGAGGCCATTGATATGGTGAACCTGGGTATTGAAGATGGCAAAAAAGAGGTCAAGATCGGTTGTATTGGAAGGATCTTTCAAGAGATATTTGATTTCCTTGCTCTAAAAGTATGTTGACATCTTTTCCTGGTCTTACCAGGATATGCTAGGGTTGGACACTGATATCGTAGTGCACAAGCTGCCATTCAGAGAAGACTGCCCACCAGTGAGGCAGAAATTGAGAAGAACTCGACCCGACATGGCTATCAAAATCAAGGAAGAGGTGCAAAAGCAGTTTGATGCCGGATTCTTGGTTGTGAAAAGTTATCCTCCATGGGTTGCAAATATTGTTCCAGTTCCTAAAAAGGATAGTAAGGTCAGAATGTGCATGGATTATCGGGACTTGAATCGGGCGAGCCCCAAATATGACTTTCTGTTGCCGCATATTGACGTGCTAGTTGAAAACACTGCCTAATTCTCTGTGTTTTCCTTCATGGATGGCTTCTCGGGTTACAATCAGATCAAGATGTCGCCATATGACATGGAGAAGACTACTTTCATTGCCCCATGGGGCACCTTCTGTTACAAGGTAATGTCGTTTGGTTTGAAAAATGCTGGAGCTACATACCAACGGGCACTGGTGACCCTATTGCATGACATGATTCATCACGAGATCGATGTCTACGCCGATGACATGATCGTGAAGTCACAAACAGAAGAAGAACACTTAGTCAACCTAGCCAAGCTATTTGACAAGCTTCGGAAGTTTAGATTAAGATTGAACCCGAACAAGTGCACATTCGGGGTGCGTTCCGAAAAGCTGTTGGGCTTTATTGTCAGTGGAAGGGGGATTGAGGTCGACCCTGCAAAAGTGAAAGAAATTCAGGAGATACCTGAACCAAGAACCGATAAGGAAGTATGTGGTTTCTTAGGTAGGTTGAACTACATTGCACGGTTCATCTCTCACCTAACAACCACGTGTGAGCCTATTTTCAAACTTCTAAGGAAGAATCAGGCCACCACTTGGAATGATGACTGCCAATTAGCTTTTTGACTGAATCAAGGAGTGTCTGCAAGAACCTCCGGTTCTCATACCTCCAGTTCCAGGGAGACTTTTGATCATGTACCTAACAGTGCTTGAGGGATCAATGGGATGTGTGCTGGGTCAGCAGGATGAGTCTGGTCGAAAAGAGCATGCAATCTATTACCTTAGCAAAACGTTTACCGACTATGAGACGCGGTACTCATTGCTCGAGAAACTTGTTGCGCTTTGGCAAGGGCTACTCGCCAACTAAGATAGTACATGCTGACTCATACCACTCTGTTGATTTCCAAGATGGACCCCGTAAAATACATATTTGAAAAGCTAGCTCTAACCGAAAGAGTAGCCCGACGACTAATGATTCTGACAAAATATGATATCCAATACATTTCACAAAGAGCTATCAAGGGAAGTATATTGTTAGATTATCTGGCCCATCAGCCGATTGAAGATTACCAGCCGATGAAGTTCGAGTTCCCGGATGAGGAGATCATGTTCCTCAAGTCGAAATATTGTGAAGAACCACTTCCGGAGGAGGGGCTATACCCTGAAACCAAATGGAGTTTGATGTTTGACGGAGCCATTAACATGAATGGAAGTGGAGTTGGTGTCTTTATCATCTCGCCGAAAGGGATCCATATGCCCTTCAGTGCCCAACTGACATTTGAGTGCACCAACAATGAAGTAGAGTATGGAGCCTACATAATGGGGATCGAGGAATCAATTGGTTTGAGAATCAAGAACCTCGAGATCTTTGGTGATTCGACTTTAGTCATCAATCAAGTTAACGGAAAATGGTTGGTTCATCAACCTCATCTGATTCCTTACAGGGACTATACCAGAAGGCTATTAACTTTCTTCACGAAGGTCAAGCTGCACTATATACCTCGGGACGAGAATCAGTTTGCTGATGCCTTGGCAACATTGTCTTCCATGATCAAGGTTCACCAAGAGAACTATGTTCCCAAAATCGACGTGTCTCGTCTCGAGAGACCGACATACGTGTTTGCAGTTGAGGGGCTAATGATGACAAACCTTGGTACTACGATATTAAGTGCTTTCTTAAATCTCAGGAATACCCGGAAGGGGCGTCCAGTAAAGACAAGAAGACCCTTAGGAGGTTGGCAGGCGGGTTCTTCTTAAACCAGGATGATGTGCTCTATAAACGGAACTTCGACATGGTCTTACTCAGATAAGTGGATAGACACGAAGCAAACCTGTTGATGCAAGAAGTTCACGAAGGCTCCTTTGGTACCCATGCTGGAGGACAGTTATGGCAAATAAGCTACTAAGGTCGGGGTATTATTGGATCACCATGGAATCCGATTGCTGTAAATACTCCCGCAAATGCCACAAGTGCCAAATTTACGCTGATAAGGTGCATGTGCCTCCAAACCCGTTGAGTGTCATGTCTTCACCTTGGCCTTTCACCATGTGGGGCATTGATATGATTGGCAAGATTGATCCAATTGCTTCTAACAATCACCGCTTCATCCTAGTTGCCATAGACTACTTCACGAAGTGGGTCGAAGCAACGTCTGATGCCAATGTCACTAAGCATGTGGTAGCCCGATTCATCAAGAGGGATATCATCTGCCGATATGGAATTACCGAAATAATCATTACTGACAATGGTTCTAATCTCAATAATAAGATGATGGCAGATTTATGCCGAGATTTCAAGATCGAGCATCACAACTCTTCGTCGTACCGCCCGAAGATGAATGGCGTCGTCGAGGCGGCCAATAAGAACATCAAAAAGATTGTGTAGAAGATGGTTGTGACATACAATAATTGGCATGAGATGTTGTCATTTGCACTACATGGGTACCGAACATCGGTGCGCACCTCAATTGGGGCAACCCCGTTTTCGCTTATGTACGGTATGGAGGCAGTCCTACCGGTTGAAGTCGAGATCCCTTCGCTGAGGTTAATGATGGACGTCAAGCTTAACGAAGCTGAGTGGCTCCGATCCAGGTACAATCAGCTGAGCCTCATTGAGGAGAAACGCCTAGCAGCTGTATGCTATGGAAAGTTGTATCAGCGACGAATGAAACATGCTTTTGACCAGAGAGTACGCGCTTAACGGTACATACCCGATGACTTAGTGCTGAAAAGGATCCTTCCTCCTTTAACAGATCACAAGGGCAAGTGGAAACCCAATTACGAAGGTCCATTGGTAGTTAAAAAAATCTCGGGCGGAGCCTTGATGTTAACAACCATGGATGGCGAAGACTTCAATTCCCCTGTCATCGCAGACGCAGTTAGAAAATACTTCATCTAAGAGACCTGCTGGACGAAAACAGAATAAAAGTCCAGGCAAAAAAGGGCATCCCGATGAGCCAAAAAACAGAATAAAAGGCTCGGGAAAAAATTAGGGAAATAAACGAAAAATGTACACCCGTTGAGATGAAAAGCCACATTAGACGGCTCAGGAAAAAAGGGTATCCCGGTGGATTGAAAACCCAAAAGGGTGATCCACGCAAAAGAGAGACTAAAATGAACAATTGTGGTCTGCAAGATCTGTGATGCGTCATCAACAATCAAGGACAATCTGAGGGTCAAAGATCAATCCCATCGTCTTCCTCAAAAGCGAAGCATGTGGAGCATCTTGAGGACATACAAGTCATAGTCGGGTCGGAGCTTTATGAGATCTGATTTCCACATTGTCATTAGGATAATTTATTTTCCTTTTGTGCAATTTCCTCTTTCCAAGGATTGCTTCCCGGTGTAATGCCTATTCATGGCCTCTTTTCAATCAATAAAATTGCAATTTCATTAAAATTCACTCTCATTTGTTTTTGTTTTTCATCTACCATTGATTGATTGAAAAAATGTCCAACGAACTATGATAAATATTACATTGTGGATACATGAATGCTTCAAAATATGTGCATGAGAGTAAAAACACATGACATATATCTGATGTGTTGAGTAAAAGGGATGGTGATTCAGACCATGAACCTAGGGCACACAGGCCGAGCTGACTCTCATTTTGCAGGTACTACCAATTGTGTTCATGCAAGTACAAGTGTTACCAGCAAAGCCACTGCTAGCACGAGACTTCAGGAAACCTTTCCTCAGTAGGTTTCATTGAGCGAGATTCCTCAGCAAGTCTCATCAGAACATCCCTTCTCCAGCAAAGCAGAAAAAAGAAGGATACTTCATGAGCAGAAGGGGATCATTACCTCTCAACCCCAACATGAGACGCCTTACATCTGCCATCCTCAACATGAAATGATATGTTCTCTCATTCCCAGCGCAAGAGACTGCATACCTCTTCATCTCAACAAGAGGTGATCCAACACTTGTAGCTTCAACAGGGAGTATTCTCATTTGACATCCCCAGTAGAGTGAGAATTGAAATCTTCCCCAGCGAAGTAACAAAAGGCTGGTGATGTTCTCCCCAAGAAGAGAGCCCTCCTTCAACAGAGGAGTATTCCCAACCAGAGTCTTCACTATCCCTAGTGTAACACCCCAAATTTGCCCTCTCCTGTTTAGCATCATCATCATATCATAATCATCATCAGCATGTCATGCCCTTAGCATATTGCATAGAAAAATGAAGCATAGCACTCGCGTGTTCCAGCATAAGGCATATGATCAATCATCAGTGTCGCTCCCGGGATTTTCATCCTAGTACAAACGCGAAAGTGGCGCAGAAAGGTTAGAGTCGCCAGCCAGACATTTTTATCCCGAATGAATGGGAAAGGTAATGTTGCACAAACCTGAGGAAGAAGGAAAAGACAAGGCCTTGCGAACCAAAGATCTGAGTTCGGGAGTCGGTTACGACCTGGGAAGGTATTAGCACCCCAGATCGTCCGCCGTACCTGACGGGATCCACGCTTGCTTGTTTTGTTTCAAAGGGTGAGAAAATAATATACTGCTGAACAAATGAACCGCTAACTGGAAACTGGAATGAAATGAAAGGAACTGGAAAAGAGAATGAACAAAAGGGGAAATGTAGGGAAAATAAAGAGTGTGCTCGAACGGGCCCTACCCCGCTGCCTACGTACCTCATCGGAATAATGAGGATCAGAGTCGACGTAGTTCGCCTAACCTAGGAGGGAAATATTTGTTTGTGTTTTTTACAGCTGGAACTGCGTATGTCTATGCTCAGGTGTTGCAGGCTCGTCTGGTACGAGTGCGTTTACCGTCTTGCATGTGAGACAAGTCGTCGCGAGTTCGTGTTGTGAGTGAATGAGATGAGAAGAGAAGTTCCCGCAGGATAGTCGCTTATCATTTGTTTTTTTTTGTCTTTTAAAAGAAGTGTTTTGATTTTGTTTGTGAACGGTCCTGTACTAAGACCTATCCATCGCGGGAAGCATTTACACCTCGCCCCGAAACAGGACGCGTATAAACACTCCGCAACAAAGTCTCGTGTCGTACAAGATTGTTCGGTTTTTATTAAGTGTTTTATTGCTTTTCTTTTGAGATGAGAAAGAATGACTCAAGTTGATAAAGGACAAAATCTAAGGGACTAAGACTCAATCCTAATTTTGTTGTTTATTTACAAGTGATCCTATGGTTTGTGTGGTTTCTAATCCTAATGGAAAAACTAGAAACTACTAGAATTCAACTTACTTCTTAATGAAGTTAAGTTGATTCTAAGAACAATGGGGAAGCCTATACAAGTGTAAGATCCAAATGATAAGGCAAAAACAATGAAGTTAAACATAAGAAATAAAATTCTAAAATGCATTTAAAGGCATGAACTAAAAAAATAGTCTATTTTATTTATTCTAGTTCTAATGACAATGAAACCTTAAGCCTAAGTTATAAACTAAGTCAAGCCTAATATTCATTCTAAAAAATCAAATTTAAACTAATCTAAGCCTATATTAAATTCTAATACTAAATCTAGTCTAGGCTATTATTATTTTTTGTATTGAACTTTAATTTTTTAATGACCTAAACTAATGGGAATTATGCATAACTAGGCCTAAAACTAATATTCTAAAAAAATATTAAAACTTCTAGAAAAATTATGAAAATTAAACTATAGGGTCCTAACACTATCTCTAAAATTGTACTAAGAGGGACCCTAAAAAATCTTATTTTTCCTTAGCCTAAAAATCCATTATTTCTACCTAAAGATTAACCATTATTTCCTAAGGATTAAGCTACTAAAACATAGGATAAAATGCCCTAAAAAATCCACTAAAAATATCCTAAGAACTATTATGAGTCCTCTAATTACAGAAAAAAGAATGGCTCAAAAAAGTTGCTGGAAGTTATAAAAATAAAATGAACAAAATTCAGCACAATTAAAAGAAATTCAATAAAGCTAATTAAAAGAAAAATCAGAATTAAATTGAAAAATAACTCAAATTTAGAAAATAAAAATGTCACAAATTTCTAGATTTAATTATTAAGCTACTGGAATTTTTGGGGAATTTTCTAATGGTTTTTACTATTTTTATTGGATTTATTTTCTAATCTATGTAAAACAAAAAATTAATTCTTAAAAGCAAATAACATGGGGGGTTCTGGGAGTATTTTTAATAGTTCATTTCTAATATGGGCCTTTTAACTAGGGGTGTAAACAACAAAATGCTTGGGCCCAGATGCGCATAAGCCAGGGGGTATGAAGAGCGAGTTTTTTTAACTTGTTTTATTATTGGGCTGAAAAGAGGGTGTGAATAGCAACAATGACCTAAGCCCAGATTTTGCAGGTTACAAATGAAATTAAGGGTTTTAATTGAGATTCCAAAAGAATTAAATCAAATTTATTACAAATAATTTACATTAAGACTAATAATTTATATTAAACTATATGATTTAATATTAATTAATAATCTTTATTAAAACTATATGATTTTATATTAACTAATAATCTTTATAAAAAACAAAAAAATCAACCAAGAATTTCCAATAACCCTAACCCTTTCTTCTTCATCCTGCGACACCCCCACCCTCTCTTCTTTCCGCCGCCAACCCCCCCATGCTTCTTCTTCTCCGGTTTCGAACCATCGCCACCATCCACACATCATCCCCTTTCCTACATGATCAAATTCTTCCGCCATTAACCTTCAACCTTGCCCTTCGCCTTCCATACCCTAGCCCCCTTTTCTCGAATTCTCTTCGTTTTCAAACGATACAATCACCACTGAACCTTAACGTCTTTCATCATCACCTATTGAACTCAAACAAACTTCGTCCTCTATATTTTCCACATGACTCACCGAACCCTAACTTTAGCTAAACTCGCGGATTGAAGAACAGAACCTACGACAAACTATATAACTTCACGAATTGTAAATGGCTTGCTCTTACCTTGAATTGGAATTATGAGCTTCGGTGACGTTTCGCTGTTGGTCCAAGATGACGCTCAATGTTATGCTTGGTCCGGTTCGTTTGCTCTTTCGCGCAACTCAGCTGGTATCGTGAACGCTCTCCTGTTGTAGATGATGATGATAATCAGTGACGAAATCAGCTCTTCTCACACGGTAAACTGCTTTTGTTCTCTGCGCAATCCCTTATTGTAACTCAACTGTGAATTCGCTTAAACTTGTTTTGCGTATTTGATGAAGGATTGTTGTTGAGGCTGGAAATTTGATGAGGGCGATGCAAAGATTCAATCAGTGCCGAAGACTATTGATGAAGATGGATCAACGAAGCATGGATGAAAATTCTTGAACTTGCGCTGATTCGACGAAGGTACGGCACCTTTGATTCCAGCCTCCTTTTCTGTCACTGTGTATTGTTCAATGATTTTCCTGATATTTGTGTTTCTCTTCCTGATTTGTTGTATATGATAAGAACTTTGATAAAGACTGAAACTGAATTGATGTAGATTTTGCAGCGGCAATTGAAGATGTTCTTGAAAGGAAGTCACTGATTCAATGGAGGATATGTGAAGACGCTGCAGAATTGAGCTTAACCTGCGGATTTGTTTCCAAGTTGGTGATGAAGAAGTGAGGTAGATGATTGAAGGTGATGAAGAAGTTGATGAACAATTGATGAAGAAGACCAATGGAAGGTGAAGTGAATGAGAAAGGAGATTGAAGTCTCTGAAAGAAATGGTGAGGGATAGATTGGAGAGAGATGCAGATGGAAAGAGGGTCGAAGATTGTTGAAGAAGATTGAAGAAGAAGAGTGGTTTTGGAAGATGGTTTGTTGTAGGGGAGAAAATGGTTGAAGAGGTTGAGAAAATTGTGGAAGAGGATTGAGAAAATGGTGAGGAGATGGTTGAAGAATTTGGAGGATTGGAAAAAATGGTTGGCCGAACTGATTGAAGAAGAAGAGGTTCTGCTTTATAGAGATTCAAACAAACTGTGTTCTAGAGCTTTCTAAGGTATTCCAATTAGTTTTTCTGTTACGAATTCGGTTAGGATTTGATTATGAGCTGTAACTACTTTTGATTTTTTTGGTTTGAATTACTCTCCTGTTTTCCTCTTTTGTTTGGATTTTTTTCCTGAACTTGTGCAATCGCCGGTAGAAACATTGTTATTTGCATTGGATAGGCCATAAAGAGATTTCATCTTATGCCTTGCTACACTTTCTGTTTGAGTGGTATTCTTTCTCTTCTTCTCACTTTTGGTATCCACAACACCATTGTCCACAGGTTTCGATGTGTTATGCAGTTACAATCCCTTGCCTCTTCATATTTTTGGTGTTCACTAATCTTTTTGATTTTTACTATTCATGGCAGATGGAGATTGGAGATTAAAATAGAGTGATCCGGGATTGATAACGGTCGAGAAATACGAGATAATTGAAGATTTTGAAGGGCTGCCCCTGTGATGGGAAAGATAAAGATTGAAGAGATTTCTGTTTGCTTCTATTCTATTACAGATTTTTTCTGATAATAGAATTTTTCTTTACATTCATAACTGGAACTTTTGTTGTTAAAACTCTAGTTAGATTTCCGAAATTTTACGGTGTAACGGCTGCGACTTTTTGGTCCCTTGTATAACTGTGTTTCTTTCTTTTTGTAACCGCCTCATAACTGGAATGCTCTTTTATTTATAAGTGAATTTTTTTTACTTCTAGAGGAAATTTGTCAAGCTTTTCGCCATTCGTATCGCTGTGCAAAGCAATAGAAAACTCAACTGGATAGAAACATGCTAAAACCCTTTCAACCACTTCATTCAGAGATTTCTTTTCATGCTCATAACCCACAGCTTCAAAGCTTGCATAACTGAATCCATCTTCAGGGGTTACATGGATAGTTGATGTTGCATTTCCAAATTCAAAGTCACATATGTCAGATTCTGGAAGGACCTTCCTGATTCCAAAATTCTTAGTTATCAAAGCTGCTGAAGATGAGCTTGTCTTGAAAGCTTCCGGTGAAGCTTCTAGTTTAGCACTGGCAGAGTAAATGTGCCAAATTTGTGACTTATCCGCATCACCCATCATATAAGCTTGGCTACCAGAACCAAGTTTGCCAAAATAACTGCCAAGAACAACAACTTCCTCCAAAAAGCTTTGATGAGGAAATAATTAAACTCCGGGGAAAAATGAAGCTGCCGTGAGTGTATCTCACCAACTTCACAGCAATGTTAAGACCATCAGCAAGCTTGAGAATTGTAGGAATAAACAAAAGCAGCTTAGTTGTCCCACAGGTTTTAACGATAAGTTTGTAAGCATAAACAAACAAACTTGACTCAAAAAAAGAAAAAAGGAAAAACAAATCTGGTTGTTTGTAGAGAAATAGAACAAGAGCAAAAGAAATGAGCTAGGAGAAGGAGGGAATTAGGTTGAGAAAAATATAGAAATTAGAATTAGAGTTGGCTTAGTGATTTGGATACTAAAAAAGAAATTGACCTCTTAGTATTTTTTGTGTAGAAATTTATGATGATTCTAAAACGAAATTGCTATCGAGTTTAAATGGTGTAAAAAATGGACAAAAAGAAAACATGAGTTTGATATGAACTATGAAAAATGAAAGATGGTTCAAAATGGATTACGGACAAAAACAAATGAAACCGTAAAAGGTAATGGAAATTGAAGAAATGAAAATAGAATGGAATAGTCGGGAACGGCTTATAATAATGAGAATGAATGAATATAGAGTCCCGATTTTAGCCCAAATCCTATTTTGCATTCTTTCCACATGTCTACAACCACTTCTGAGCCACTGATTATTTTTCGGATTAGTCACAACTCTTTGAATCGTCTGAAACATGCCATGATCATTCGAATCTAGATGAATCGCTAATAAACTGAAGATCCAAACACTACTCGGTAAACTGATGACTCCTTAATGGCAACCTGAACTTTAAATATGCATTGTCTAAGAAATAGTTCAGTGGCCCAAATAATCTTGCAGCTGCAGTGATCCTTTGATAATTCGACCAAAATTAAGTCAACCTCCCATCTGGATTGAAACACAACTGAACAACCGCATTTGAAGTGGAATCATCGTCCAGTGAATATCCTCTATCATTTCAATCTCTGACAGATAACGTATGAAACCCTACTTTCCCTGGGTCCTGATCACATGCCTTATGAATCCGTGCAATGCACTATTATGATGTCAATGAATTGATGAGAAATGCCGATGAATACAAAATGATGAGCCAATAGAGGGAATAAATATGAGGGCAAATTTTGAGGTATTACAGCTGCCCCTATTCAATCATCTGCAAGCCTGAACGAATAATTGCAACGGCTTTTATACGTTCAAGGCAGGGAGTGATTGAATACTCGAATAAAACCTGAAAATTTGCACACTGAGGGTAATGGAAATGCCATCTGCCCATTTATTTATTTATGTATTTTTTTGATTTTGACCTCTGAATAGGTAACGGGGATAGAACCAGGTGGAATAGAATCAATGCAATCACTACGATTACTGAACGAATCAAAACCACAACGAGGGTGCCTGTTGGCGAAACAGGACTTAACGCAACATCAACCGATTTGCGACTCAAATAAGATCAACCGATCTAACACTGAGATGGTATCAACCGATCCACCCCAGAAAGCAAGAAATGTAATATCATCCGATTTACAACTTGAAGAGAAATGATATCGACCGATTCATAACTCAAATAAGATCAACCGATCTAACACGGAGATGGTATCAACCGATCCAAAACCAAGAAACGCGAGAATGTAATATCATCCGATTTACAACTCGAAGAGAAATGATATCAACCGATTCATGACTCAAATAAGATCAACTGATCTAACACGGCGATGGTATCAACCGATCCATAACCAAGAAACACGAGAATGTAATATCATCCGATTTACAACTCGAAGAGAAATGATATCAACCGATTCATGACTCAAATAAGATCAACCGATCTAACACGGAGATGGTATCAACCGATCCATTATCTTCGCACTGAAACGAGACCATTGTACTTAAATGGAGACTCGAAAGGAACGGGATCGTTGTACTTAAACGAGAGCCCAAGACGCGACCGTTGTACTGAAACGGAGACGCGGAAAATGATATTGTTGTACTGAAACAATACTCAAAGACGAGACCATTGTACTTAAATGGAGACTCGGAAGGAATGGGATCGTTGTACTTAAACGAGAGCCCAAGACGCGACCGTTGTACTGAAACGGAGACGCGAAAAAAAATGAGACTGTTGTACTGAAACAAGACTCAAAGACGAGGCCATTGTACTTAAATGGATACTCGAAAGGAACGGGATCGTTGTACTTAAACGAGAGCCCAAGACGCGACCGTTGTACTGAAACGGAGACGCGAAAAAATGAGACTGTTGTACTGAAACAAAACTCAATTGGGGATAACAACGAGACTCGGTAGAAGTAACCACCCTGGGAAACGGAGTTGCATTCTGTGGGGAACCCTTCAATATGATTGGAGATGTAACGGGTCTTATACCTCAAAACTGGCCCATGCTGGCATGCATATGTTTGAATTTATGGCGTAATGCTCCATGACGATGGAAATGCTACGCTTTGGAGGATGCAGACGCGATGATGATTATGCGAATGACAATGCAAGGAGATCTCCTGATAAGGAGACTGCAGGTATCCCAGATGGCTTGGCTGGGAAGAAACGATGATCACTGCATTGATCTAGTTCATCCTGATGAGGAGGAAACAACTCTGCGGGGAAAGCTGTTAATAATTCACTGGCTCTGAATAGCCGCCACTGCCAAAAATAAATTGGACTCTGAGATTGGAGCGCCAAGACCCTGCTGGAAGTGGACCCTTCTTGAACTCTGATGGGGAAGTGAGGACTTCCTGGGAACCAAAGGCATGACACTGCTGAGGAAGCAACTGCTGGGGAGGCAAAACACTCCTTATACTGTTGAGAATTGCCCCTGTCTGAAAGGAGACTTCTGCTTGGGGACGACACCCACTCTCTGCTATCTTGCTGGGTGAAATTTCAACTTCCAACTCTAACGGGGATGATGGAGGATGTCAATGATGAAGCTTCCTGCTGAAGATAAGAGTTTAAGTTGCCACTTGCTGGGGATAAGAGATAAATCCTCTCATGTTGGGAATGAGAGATGTAAGGCGTCTCATGCTGGTGATGAGAGACGATGATACCCTTCTTCTCAAGAAATAACCTCCCATGAGACTTGCTAAGGAACCTTGATCGATGAAGTCCGCAGATGAAACAACTCTTACAGTACTGTGCTGACACTGGCTTTGCCCCTAGCCCTGGGTTGATAGGTTGCCGGCTAATCACGTGTGAACAATGGTTCTTTGCAATTTTCGACTCGCCTCAGATTAAAGTCCATCAGAAGTAAATGTCTCAAGAGGATTTTACAGAAAACATGGCATATGAAATGCCTCAGTGTCTTCAAACTCTTGGAGAGATTCATCGGATCTCGAAATAACTGCCCCAGACTGCATGATATGAAAGAAATTTGCCTCGCGAGGATTCATGAAAAACCTCATATCACCGTGAAATATTCTGCCCCAGTATTTCGAACTTTGGATAGGTGCTTTGGATTAACCGTCTTCAGGAGAAAGTAACTTCTAGTGCTCTTGGGGTGGTCTGTCCCAGTACAAGTCTTGAAGTGATCACCTCTGAATGACTGCTTTGAAGAAAACACCCAGATCAACTATTCTTCGAGAGATTGGATCTCGAAGTGATTGCCCTAGTTTGGCTGAATTCTGAAGAGATCGCTCGACGTGATTGCCCCGGATTAGTTGGCTTTCATCACGACTAGTTGGTAAAGTCCCCACTCAATGGAGTTTTCTTGAAAAGTGCACCTCGACGGATTGTCCTTCGGAAGTTTCAGACTTCTCAACTTGGCAAGATTAAGCTTCTGGACTGAGATTCCATACACGGAATTTTATGATGCCAAACAAATGTATGCAAGCAGAAAATGTTTATTTTAAGAATGAAAATTCTAATGCAACACACATATTAATCTTGAAGTTTTACTGAAAAAGATGTCGCAAACCTTTGTGAGCGAATCACTGGTTAAGATACGACATTGATTTTTGAATAATAGAAAGCATGCACATGCAACACCAACAAAAATCTTTCAACACCACTCATAGGAGTCAGGAACGCGGTCTCGTGGTAGTACGCTCTCAAAAAATAACCCTGTTTCAGTTAGGACTTTTGAGGGTTGTATCGTGGCCTGGTTAACAGTTATAGAAACAAAGGATATAGGCTCAAAATTTATTTGTACCCACCCATCTTCGTGATGTTCTCCATTCCTATGTTCTGCTAGCTTTCACAAGCGCTCACTTTTCAAGAAGGGTTTTGTGATGGTTGAGGAACCAATTACACTTACGGTTTAAGCACCACTCAGGTTGTTGTTTGGAGTCAGTCACCCCTCTTATCATTAGTGTCTGTGCCACACGACTTTGTTCTTGTTCAAGGATCTTTCTTGTGTAATCCTTTTTGTCTTTTGCTTTTGCATTATTTTTCTTATCCCTAACTTTTGCCTGGACTGATTCTTGTGAATCTTTGATTGCGAAGTCCAGCGGGATGCCCTAATTTTTGCCTAAGTCGCTTGTTTTCAAGTTTCGACTTAGCGGGCTTTTTCATTCATTTTTTTTTCAATTCTTCTTTTTTGAACAAATCGTGTGACACTGTTCGTCCTGATTGCGTTGAAAGGATCGTGACTGTCTCACTTCTTGGTTGAGGAAGGATAACCTTTGCGGTTTCCGGTCTCCGGACCTCTTGCTTGGGATAACCATTGTGGTTTCTGGTCATTGGACCTCTTAATTTGGTACAACGAAAGGTAATGGATCCTCAGGTTTTCACTCCTTTTTGAAATTTGAACGCTCGGTCAAACTAACTGATGCCTACCCTGCCCCTGGGTTAAGTGCAAGGGTTTTTTCATGCAAAAAGAAACTCCTACTTCAAGGCCCAAATGGGTTGGCGAGGGTCTATCTCCCTTATATCTCCGATGTTTAGGATTTGAAACAATGCCTGTACATCGTCAACAGGGTCTTTCTCAAAAGCACACAATTAGAGTTTTTGCGTTTTCATTTCGTCATCCTCCCTCATAGAGTTTAAGCACGACAGTGGGTATTGCAATGCACATACACAAAATCATGAGTGAATACGAATGGATTACTTCAAGAAAAACATGTGCATTTTATTATGGTTAACATTCAAAAACAAATAAATTTCATACAAGTAAACAAATGCTTAGCATATAAAAGAAACTACAAATGGAAATGCAGTAAAGAAACTGAATATAGCCGTAGTTGAGGAGGCTTGGCTCCGTCTGGACCCGTCAGTCTTGGATACTTTCAGCGATCAATAACTCTTTCACGGACTTGTAGTCTTCAATTCGCAGTGGTATAATTACCCACGACAATCATACCTCTTCTTCTAGTTGTTCTGACTCCGACACGAGACATCTGAAGAGGGAAGTGAAGCTGAGGAGTAAAGTTTCCCCATAAGGTTGCTCGGAAAGACCTGACGATCTTCTGCCTACGTATCTCCATTAATCCAAGACCAATGAAGAATCAGAGCGACGTAGTTCCCCTCAACATGGATGAAACTGCACTGCAAAGACGCACCATTACCAAAACAAGAGTATCCGAATTACTTCTGGCTTCAAAACTTCAAATCAAAGAAAGTATCCTCTCTCTCATATGTTTCGTGCGAAGTTGATAGCTTTCGAGTCGATTAAGTCCTGCACTGTGTGGTGAAAAGCTTTACATCCATCAATATGATGCCCTGGCGCCCCAGAATGAAAATCACAGTTGACATTGGCATCCCATCCCTCCGGTAGTGGAAAAGGAGGTGGAGACAGCTTGCGAAGCCCAACCAACTTCAATTAAAGCAAATGCTGGAGGAGATCAGTGTAAGACATTGGCAAAGGGTCAAAAAATCTTTCTCTCCTTTGTTGCTGACCCTGTTGAGGATTATGCTGACGACGATTTTGCTATTGTGAACGTGTGGCACTTGGGATGATCGTAGATGCTGTCTGGTAATGTGAACCTTGATTTCTCTTCTTTCGCTGGACACAAACTGCCCATGCTTCTTCGTACTGCTTCTTTTGCTCATTGGACAACGACTTCTTAGTTCCAGGAGTGGAGGCACCGTTGACCTGAATCTTTCCTCACTTCATCCAATTTTCAATTCTTTCACCAGTCAAGACGATATCAGAAAAACCATTAGCTGAACAGCTTGCCAAACGTTCAATGAAGTGCCCCGGGAGGGTATCCATGAATAGGTCTACCATTTATCTCTCCTGCAATGATGGTTGTACTCTGGCTGCGACCTCGCGCCACCTCTGTGCGTACTCCTTAAAGCTCTCGGAGTTCTTTTGTGACATGCTCTGAAGCTGGGTTCGGTTGGGAGCCATGTCAATATTATACTGGTACTGCTTGAGAAAGGCTTCCCCAAGTTCCTTCCAATTGCGGACATAGTTCTTTTCCAGCTTTATGTACCATTCTAGCGAACCCCCGGAAAGGCTGTCTTGGAAGTGGTACATCCAAAGCTTCTCATCTTTCGTATGTGCAGCGATTTTGCGATGGAAGGCCTGCAAGTGCATTTTCGGGCAAGATCTACCACTGTACTTGTCGAAAACGGGAGGTCTGAACTTTGGAGGGATCACCAACCCTGAAACCAGCCCCATATCAGCAACATCAATGCCAAGGGTGTCTTTGCATTCTAAAGCCTTTACCTTCTCGGTTAGCATCTGAAAGTCCTGGTTATTGGCCCCAGAACCAAATCCCACATCTTCATTGAGACAAGTAAATTGATCCTTCTGTCGGTCTGCTACACGAACAGGAATTGGACCAATGCCTTCAGGGATAGGAGGCCTATTATCCGTAGATGGGATGACTGTGTTGATCGGATTGCCTTCGGCGTCCAAGGTAACCATTGGAGGATCAACCTGTGGACGATTAAGCCTCAGCATGGCGGTTCTCATCTCTTGTTGCCCCTACACTATACTCTGCATTGCTACCATGAACTCTCCCATCCGAGTGCGAAACTCGTTCAACTCGGCTTGTACTGTATTCATGATTTGACTCGGGTAGCGTACTGGTACGGCCGATACTTCCCCTGAAATGGTCAAATAAATTAGGAAATCCAGATAACTCGTTAATATGCAAAAATGATATGCGTGCAAATGCCATGTCACTGATCCCACTTCATTCAGATCAGGGGACAGATATCCACGGAGTGCCACATCATAAGATAAACTCTGTGAGTGTGCAGGGAGAAAGTGCGGTGTATCGGGAATTCAAAATAAAATTGCCAGGATATAAAAGTTGCAACAATGGTACCGACACACTTCCATAAAGAAAAGGATACACCAACATGCGAAACCTTATACAATTATTTGCCAACAATACTGAAATACAGGAAAATGTCACAATCCACAACAGAAAAACAAAAGATTCCTTCAACAGCTCTGAAGGTAATCTAGAAATACAATAAAGCAAAATGCATGTATCAAAGAAATCTACATCTCCTGATTTAAGCTTCGTGCAGTCTGCATGGCCAGCTGGATCAAAGGCTTCAGCTCCTGAGGTACCCTTCTGGTGTAATGATCCCTGAATCAATTAGATATTGGACATTTTGCTCGAAGGCTTTGCACTCGT
Source organism: Lathyrus aphaca (assembly GCA_963966055.1). NCBI lineage: Eukaryota > Viridiplantae > Streptophyta > Magnoliopsida > Fabales > Fabaceae > Lathyrus > Lathyrus aphaca. The sequence goes on from OZ014519.1 coordinate 593,218,596, forward strand.
CGATGGTATGTCCAAATGTTCCGGAGTGGAACTCACACCTGACATCCATATTGTAATCTGGGGGAATGGGGTAGGGTATTGGAAAGGCATTCCCTGGCTGAATCAAAGAATTCTCGAGCAAACGGGCAAACACTTGACTAGGGGTAAACACTTCTTCAACCTGCTTGAGCTTGAGTCTCCCCTGTTGTTGATAATTCTGATGATGAGATGAATTCGAACATCTAAAGTTCTTCTGCACTTTCTTCTTTATGTCGGATCGGTGAATGGGTAAAGGTGACTGGCACGATGTCTTTAAAACCCAGATCGGAGGCACACACCCCTGATTGGGGATAATTCTTGTGGTAAGGAAAGGAGAAGCTCCTCCTAGTGATATGAAATCCTTTGACACATCCCCGCTGATCGGTGCGAACTCGATTACTTTTGCATCAATGAGCTCTTGAACTTGATGCTTAAGCCTTTTGCAGTTTTCCACATGATGACCAGGTGCCCTAGAATGGAAAACACACCTGGCATTGGCGTCAAAATCTGGAGGAAGCCTTTTGGGTGTGGCTGTCATGGTGACAAGTTCAACCAGATTAAGCTCGAGCAAACAAACAAGCAACTGTGCATATGACACCGGGATCAAATCAAACTTGGCTTTAGACGTCTTTGGCATTTGTATACGGCTTTTGTCTTTATCTTCCCTTTGATGAACTGAAAGAGTCTGCAAATTGGGAGGCTTAGGATCCCAAAGTTGAGGAGAATTCCTGTGAAACGCTTCCTGATCTTGGAACAAAATCACTGAACCAGGATGACCGACAACTTTTGCAGTAATAAAGGGGAGATGGTGCCCTTCTTGGAGCTTTGGGACTTCCCTGGTCTGGTTCTCTTGTTTCTTCAGTTGGTAAACCTTCTCCATCAATAGTGTGTGGTCATGGCACAAGGTCTGCATGTCCTCCGAAAGTTGATCCATTCGGACTTTCATTTCAGCTATTTCTGCTCGGCATTGTTCCATATCCACCCCTTGATGACTGTGATTCAAATTGGCCATTCTGAAGAGTAAACGAATCAGGATGAGAATCTGTCCCAGGACACCTGTAATGAGAGTAAGGATGCATGCAAATGCCATGTTCGACTATTTCCAAGGAATCCATCTGCTTTGATTCCAATTTGGGATACAGGAACATATAATGACAAGGTTCAAACATAGGATCTTTGGAAATAGCCGAACATGTATGATAGAATGCTATGATGTTATGTATGCAACAAGCATGTGATCAGTGAAGTGTCTGCGATGTGCCAATCAGGTGTCGGTGCAAGGTCTCAAAATCCAGATATCACAATAATCATCCCTCTGATCCGGGATCCATATCTTAAGAACAGAAATCCAGATCACAAAACTGAACCAAAGGCAAAGTGGGTATGCTGAAGGCATCAGGGTTCCTGCAAACCTGTAAACCCCTCCCAAATCTCACGGGTGTGCTACTATGGGTTAACATCACGGACTCTCAAAGCCGAATAGCAATAATACTTTCACCATTTCCGAGAAATGGCTCATGACCAAATCAGGGAATCGGTTTGGCATTATGTACTACTCAGGGAGGCCTCAGCTGAATTCCGGAAAAACAAGCATCCCTCACAGGTCTCCAGCTTCAAGCACTGAATCGAGAAACAATAATACATTCATCCCGAAGGGTACAATACTATCGTCATACGAACAGTTTGCTTTAACTGAATTCCTATGAGAGAACCAGGCCATCCTATGCGAGTTCCCAATGGACCCTCGGATGCGAGTGGGTTTGCCAACAAATGTGGTCTGCTACTGTCATCACTGGAGAGGGTTGTTTCCATTAAGGTTCTCAATGATCGGTCCCCAGCTGCACATAACTATCAAGGTTGTACCCTGAAGTGGGGAAGAACCCCCACACAGAATAGTTCCAAGACAGTCGCAACCTGGGTGCGGAACACATCACCACTCATCATGTAACCATGCGAGCACAATGTGTCCACGCTAATCCTATGGTGCACTCAAGCCGGGTATTTGGCTTATCTCACAGTAACTCCCATCCCGCAGAAAAAATGAAAACCAACACAGCCAGACAGTCCAGTATAATATGATGCATGGAAAATAAAATACTGAAAGCGGTAAATAAATGCGATAAAGTAAAGCTGTAAATAAAAATGTAAATAAAAACAGTAAAGCTAAACTAAAGCACACAGCAACAAACAAATATACACCCAAAGAAACAAAACTAAACAGGCGCTAGGATTGACTCTACAAGGGAAACCAGAAGAATCAGGTTAGTCCCCAGCAGAGTTGCCAGCTGTCGCTCCCGGGATTTTCATTCTAGTACAAACGCGAAAGTGGCGCAGAAAGGTTAGAGTCGCCAGCCAGACATTTTTATCCCGAATGAATGGGAAAGGTAATGTTGCACAAACCTGAGGAAGAAGGAAAATACAAGGCCTTGCGAACCAAAGATCTGAGTTCGGGAGTCGGTTACGACCTGGGAAGGTATTAGCACCCCAGATCGTCCGCCGTACCCGACGGGATCCACACTTGCTTGTTTTGTTTCAAAGGGTGAGAAAATAATATACTGTTGAACAAATGAACCGCTAACTGGAAACTGGAATGAAATGAGAAAGGAACTGGAAAAGAGAATGAACAAAAGGGGAAATGTAGGGAAAATAAAGAGTGTGCTCGAACGGGCCCTACCCCGCTGCCTACGTACCTCATCGGAATAATGAGGATCAGAGTCGACGTAGTTCGCCTAACCTAGGCGGGAACTATTTGTTTGTGTTTTTTACAGCTGGAACTGCGTATGTCTATGCTCAGGTGTTGCAGGCTCGTCTGGTACGAGTGCGTTTACCGTCTTGCATGTGAGACAAGTCGTCGCGAGTTCGCGTTGTGAGTGAATGAGATGAGAAGAGAAGTTCCCGCAGGATAGTCGCTTATCATTTGTTTTTTTTTGTCTTTTAAAAGAAGTGTTTTGATTTTGTTTGTGAACGGTCCTGTACTAAGACCTATCCATCGCGGGAAGCATTTACACCTCGCCCCGAAACAGGACGCATATAAACACTCCGCAACAAAGTCTCGTGTCGTACAAGATTGTTCGGTTTTTATTAAGTGTTTTATTGCTTTTCTTTTGAGATGAGAAAGAATGACTCAAGTTGATAAAGGACAAAATCTAAGGGACTAAGACTCAATCCTAATTTTGTTGTTTATTTACAAGTGATCCTATGGTTTGTGTGGTTTCTAATCCTAATGGAAAAACTAGAAACTACTAGAATTCAACTTACTTCTTAATGAAGTTAAGTTGATTCTAAGAACAATGGGGAAGCCTATATAAGTGTAAGATCCAAATGATAAGGCAAAAACAATGAAGTTAAACATAAGAAATAAAATTCTAAAATGCATTTAAAGGCATGAACTAAAAAAATAGTCTATTTTATTTATTCTAGTTCTAATGACAATGAAACCTTAAGCCTAAGTTATAAACTAAGTCAAGCCTAATATTCATTCTAAAAAATCAAATTTAAACTAATCTAAGCCTATATTAAATTCTAATACTAAATCTAGTCTAGGCTATTATTATTTTTTGTATTGAACTTTAATTTTTTAATGACCTAAACTAATGGGAATTATGCATAACTAGGCCTAAAACTAATATTCTAAAAAAATATTAAAACTTCTAGAAAAATTATGAAAATTAAACTATAGGGTCCTAACACTATCTCTAAAATTGTACTAAGAGGGACCCTAAAAAATCTTATTTTTCCTATGCCTAAAAATCCATTATTTCTACCTAAAGATTAACCATTATTTCCTAAGGATTAAGCTACTAAAACATAGGATAAAATGCCCTAAAAAAATCCACTAAAAATATCCTAAGAACTATTATGAGTCCTCTAATTACATAAAAAAGAATGGCTCAAAAAAGTTGCTGGAAGTTATAAAAATAAAATGAACAAAATTCAGCACAATTAAAAGAAATTCAATAAAGCTAATTAAAAGAAAAATCAGAATTAAATTGAAAAATAACTCAAATTTAGAAAATAAAAATGTCACAAATTTCTAGATTTAATTATTAAGCTACTGGAATTTTTGGGGAATTTTCTAATGGTTTTTACTATTTTTATTGGATTTATTTTCTAATCTATGTAAAACAAAAAATTAATTCTTAAAAGCAAATAACATGGGGGGTTCTGGGAGTAATTTTTATAGTTCATTTCTAATATGGGCCTTTTAACCAGGGGTGTAAACAGCAAAATGCTTGGGCCCAGATGCGCATAAGCCAGGGGGTATGAAGAGCGAGTTTTTTTAACTTGTTTTATTATTGGGCTGAAAAGAGGGTGTGAATAGCAACAATGACCTAAGCCCAGATTTTGCAGGTTACAAATGAAATTAAGGGTTTTAATTGAGATTCCAAAAGAATTAAATCAAATTTATTACAAATAATTTACATTAAGACTAATAATTTATATTAAACTATATGATTTAATATTAATTAATAATCTTTATTAAAACTATATGATTTTATATTAACTAATAATCTTTATAAAAAACAAAAAAATCAACCAAGAATTTCCAATAACCCTAACCCTTTCTTCTTCATCCTGCGACACCCCCATCCTCTCTTCTTTCCGCCGCCAACCCCCCCATGCTTCTTCTTCTCCGGTTTCGAACCATCGCCACCATCCACACATCATCCCCTTTCCTACATGATCAAATTCTTCCGCCATTAACCTTCAACCTTGCCCTTCGCCTTCCATACCCTAGCCCCCTTTTCTCGAATTCTCTTCGTTTTCAAACGATACAATCACCACTGAACCTTAACGTCTTTCATCATCACCTATTGAACTCAAACAAACTTCGTCCTCTATATTTTCCACATGACTCACCGAACCCTAACTTTAGCTAAACTCGCGGATTGAAGAACAGAACCTACGACAAACTATATAACTTCACGAATTGTAAATGGCTTGCTCTTACCTTGAATTGGAATTATGAGCTTCGGTGACGTTTCGCTGTTGGTCCAAGATGACGCTCAATGTTATGCTTGGTCCGGTTCGTTTGCTCTTTCGCGCAATTCAGCTGGTATCGTGAACGCTCTCCTGTTGTAGATGATGATGATAATCAGTGACGAAATCAGCTCTTCTCACACGGTAAACTGCTTTTGTTCTCTGCGCAATCCCTTATTATAACTCAACTGTGAATTCGCTTAAACTTGTTTTGCGTATTTGATGAAGGATTGTTGTTGAGGCTGGAAATTTGATGAGGGTGATGCAAAGATTCAATCAGTGCCGAAGACTATTGATGAAGATGGATCAACGAAGCATGGATGAAAATTCTTGAACTTGCGCTGATTCGACGAAGGTACGGCACCTTTGATTCCAGCCTCCTTTTCTGTCACTGTGTATTGTTCAATGATTTTCCTGATATTTGTGTTTCTCTTCCTGATTTGTTGTATATGATAAGAACTTTGATAAAGACTGAAACTGAATTGATGTAGATTTTGCAGCGGCAATTGAAGATGTTCTTGAAAGGAAGTCACTGATTCAATGGAGGATATGTGAAGACGCTGCAGAATTGAGCTTAACCTGCGGATTTGTTTCCAAGTTGGTGATGAAGAAGTGAGGTAGATGATTGAAGGTGATGAAGAAGTTGATGAACAATTGATGAAGAAGACCAATGGAAGGTGAAGTGAATGAGAAAGGAGATTGAAGTCTCTGAAAGAAATGGTGAGGGATAGATTGGAGAGAGATGCAGATGGAAAGAGGGTCGAAGATTGTTGAAGAAGATTGAAGAAGAAGAGTGGTTTTGGAAGATGGTTTGTTGAAGGGGAGAAAATGGTTGAAGAGGTTGAGAAAATTGTGGAAGAGGATTGAGAAAATGGTGAGGAGATGGTTGAAGAATTTGGAGGATTGGAAAAAATGGTTGGCCGAACTGATTGAAGAAGAAGAGGTTCTGCTTTATAGAGATTCAAACAAACTGTGTTCTAGAGCTTTCTAAGGTATTCCAATTAGTTTTTCTGTTACGAATTCGGTTAGGATTTGATTATGAGCTGTAACTGCTTTTGATTTTTTTGGTTTGAATTACTCTCCTGTTTTCCTCTTTTGTTTGGATTTTTTTCCTGAACTTGTGCAATCGCCGGTAGAAACATTGTTATTTGCATTGGATAGGCCATAAAGAGATTTCATCTTATGCCTTGCTACACTTTCTGTTTGAGTGGTATTCTTTCTCTTCTTCTCACTTTTGGTATCCACAACACCATTGTCCACAGGTTTCGATGTGTTATGCAGTTACAATCCCTTGCTTCTTCATATTTTTGGTGTTCACTAATCTTTTTGATTTTTACTATTCATGGCAGATGGAGATTGGAGATTAAAATAGAGTGATCCGGGATTGATAACGGTCGAGAAATACGAGATAATTGAAGATTTTGAAGGGCTGCCCCTGTGATGGGAAAGATAAAGATTGAAGAGATTTCTGTTTGCTTCTATTCTATTACAGATTTTTTCTGATAATAGAATTTTTCTTTACATTCATAACTAGAACTTTTGTTGTTAAAACTCTAGTTAGATTTCCGAAATTTTACGGTGTAACGGCTGCGACTTTTTGGTCCCTTGTATAACTGTGTTTCTTTCTTTTTGTAACCGCCTCATAACTGGAATGCTCTTTTATTTATAAGTGAATTTTTTTTACTTCTAGAGGAAATTTGTCAAGCTTTTCGCCATTCGTATCGCTGTGCAAAGCAATAGAAAACTCAGCTGGATAGAAACATGCTAAAACCCTTTCAACCACTTCATTCAGAGATTTCTTTTCATGCTCATAACCCACAGCTTCAAAGCTTGCATAACTGAATCCATCTTCAGGGGTTACATGGATAGTTGATGTTGCATTTCCAAATTCAAAGTCACATATGTCAGATTCTGGAAGGACCTTCCTGATTCCAGAATTCTTAGTTATCAAAGCTGCTGAAGATGAGCTTGTCTTGAAAGCTTCCGGTGAAGCTTCTAGTTTAGCACTGGAAGAGTAAATGTGCCAAATTTGTGACTTATCCGCATCACCCATCATATAAGCTTGGCTACCAGAACCAAGTTTGCCAAAATAACTGCCAAGAACAGCAACTTCCTCCAAAAAGCTTTGATGAGGAAATAATTAAACTCCGGGGAAAAATGAAGCTGCCGTGAGTGTATCTCACCAACTTCACAGCAATGTTAAGACCATCAGCAAGCTTGAGAATTGTAGGAATAAACAGAAGCAGCTTAGTAGTCCCACAGGTTTTAACGATAAGTTTGTAAGCATAAACAAACAAACTTGACTCAAAAAAAGAAAAAAGGAAAAACAAATCTGGTTGTTTGTAGAGAAATAGAACAAGAGCAAAAGAAATGAGCTAGGAGAAGGAGGGAATTAGGTTGAGAAAAATATAGAAATTAGAATTAGAGTTGGCTTAGTGATTTGGATACTAAAAAAGAAATTGACCTCTTAGTATTTTTTGTGTAGAAATTTATGATGATTCTAAAACGAAATTGCTATCGAGTTTAAATGGTGTAAAAAATGGACAAAAAGAAAACATGAGTTTGATATGAACTATGAAAAATGAAAGATGGTTCAAAATGGATTACGGACAAAAACAAATGAAACCGTAAAAGGTAATGGAAATTGAAGAAATGAAAATAGAATGGAATAGTCGGGAACGGCTTATAATAATGAGAATGAATGAATATAGAGTCCTGATTTTAGCCCAAATCCTATTTTGCATTCTTTCCACATGTCTACAACCACTTCTGAGCCACTGATTATTTTTCGGATTAGTCACAACTCTTTGAATCGTCTGAAACATGCCATGATCATTCGAATCTAGATGAATCGCTAATAAACTGAAGATCCAAACACTACTCGGTAAACTGATGACTCCTTAATGGCAACCTGAACTTTAAATATGCATTGTCTAAGAAATAGTTCAGTGGCCTAAATAATCTTGCAGCTGCAGTGATCCTTTGATAATTCGACCAAAATTAAGTCAACCTCCCATCTGGATTGAGACACAACTGAACAACCGCATTTGAAGTGGAATCATCGTCCAGTGAATATCCTCTATCATTTCAATCTCTGACAGATAACGTATGAAACCCTACTTTCCCTGGGTCCTGATCACATGCCTTATGAATCCGTGCAATGCACTATTATGATGTCAATGAATTGATGAGAAATGCCGATGAATACAAAATGATGAGCCAATAGAGGGAATAAATATGAGGGCAAATTTTGAGGTATTACAATCAGGGAAATTCAAAGCTCACAAGGCATGTTACAAGGTTGATATCATGGTCAAGGACCTAAAAAAAGGATTGAAGATCAAAATCAGGTCAAAACGGTTGACGCCAGGTTATTCCTGAGGTTTCCCACCAAAAGGAGGGAAAATTCAAAATTCACTGGCGTTAACCGGTTAAAGCTTTGGTTAACCGGTTAACGGCTGCGAATTTTGAATTCCAGCAGCAAATTCAGCATGTGCTTTGGCTCAAATTTCCAAATTTATGATTTTCCATCCATTTGAATTAAAAGAGAAGGATCTAGACCATTAACCCAAGCCTAATTCCCTTGCTAGATCCTAATCACATTGCCAAACCATATTTTTTGGATCCCAAGCCTAATTTTGGGCCCCAAACCTAAACCATATTTAATCCATTTCTCTCCAAACCAAGAGGGAATTCTCTCATTTTTCACTCTCCATTCTGAATTTTCACTCTTCTCTCTCACTTTTCTCTCATTTTCTCTCCCACATTTTCCAAATTCACTAAGAGTTCCTCTTTGAAGATCACATAACCTTGCCTTAAGGTGTGTGGATCTTGGAACTAGACCTCCATCCATAGCTTCTTTGCATCATTTTGCTGGTTTAATTGGTGATTCAGATCTGGTTTGGGATTTAGAAGTGCTTTTGGATCCAAAATTCTGCATTAAGACCTTGTTCTTGCATTTATTTTGCATGGAGTGTGAAGCTTAGTACCTGATCTTCAAAGTTCTCCGCGAGATCTCTCATTTCCAGCTCAATCAACAACTACCAAAGCATACCTCAGCTTTGTAGGTTGGTTAAATTCAGATCTAGCTCTGTTTTAGCTTATTTGCATGCTTGTGCTTTAGATCCACCATGTGCTTGTGTATTTGCTTGTGTTGCTTGATTTGATTGGTTGATTTGTGACCGGATCCGTGTATTAATGTTCATGAGCTTGATGATCCCTTTTAATGTGAATTGATCCTCTTATTTCATGCTCAATTGATGGCTGGTCTGGTGTGAGATTAATTGGATAAGCTGGTTTGAACTGATTTTCTGCAGGAAATTGCTGCTATTTTTTCAGTGTTAACCGGTTAACGCTTTGGTTAACCGGTTAATGCACCTGTTTTCTATGTAAATTGCTGCAGGTTTGGATTGGTTAACCGGTTAACGCTTTGGTGCGTTAACCGGTTAACACTGAAGCATTATGCCATATTTGCTTTGTTTTGGGCTTGTTTGATCCCCTTACTTGTTTTAAATGCCATGGATCATTGTATTATCATTGAACATACTTGTTTAGGGTGATTTGCTTGCTGGTTGATGCATGCTTCCATGTTCTCGACGCGTAAATGCTTGTGTGTGTAATGTGACATGTTGTTTGATCTTTGTTAATGTGAGCTTTGAGCATGTCATTTCCATGAGTTTTGTTGATGAACATGTGCTGGATTTTGCTAACACTTGCAGGAGCTCATGGTAAGAGAAGTGTGGATGTTCGTTCATCCACATTTCAACTCTTCATCCTTTTCTTTTTAAGTTTCTTTCTCTTTGTGTTTTGATGTGCCTTATTCCATCATGTGATACAACTCTTTTCTTCCCCACTTTAGGAGCAACTTATCACCTTTAGAGGAGTAAGTTGCTTGCTAGCTCTTGCCTCCTCTTCTCTTTTGCTCCTCTTTGGTTCTTCTTTTCTCTTAGGATAGTTGAAACCTCACTAACCTTAGGACCACTTTTGCATGATAACATTAGGTTTAGTCTTTCCCCATTTTAGACTTTTACCTTTTGCTCCTTTGGTTCTTTCTCTTCTCATCTCAAAACAAAACCTAAAAAAACATTAATAAAGAAAGAAGTGACTTTTGTGTAATAGCCTTATTCCATGGGGCATATGTATTCATTCCATCTTGGAATAGTGTATTTGTCTAGCATGATGCACAAGTCGGATCATGAGGTCATCTTCATCAAGAAAAACCCTAAAAAACACTTCTTCATTTTTAATCACTAAAACACCTAATAAATTCAACAAGTCGATGAAATTAGGCCCTCTCCTTTGGAAACAAGTCTTGGATAAGTTCTCCTTACTTGGTGTGCTTGTTCTATTATTCCATCTTGGAATGTAGTAGCAAGTACACATTCCATAGAAAAGAGCTTGAGTTTATTCTCTTGTGCCACACTAATAAAAAGCTCATAAAAAACACAAACAATAATCGTCTTTCCTTTGGGAATTCTTTTCTCATCTCCTTCGCTCCGTCCGCGAAGTTGTTCCTACTTGTCATTTTGCAAGACGGTTACGCACTCGTCGTCCGAGCCTGCAACACCTGAGAATTGACATAGGCAGTTCAAGCCTTAATTCACAAGTAATCTTTTCTACCCCTAGTTAGGGGAACTACGACGTCTCTGATCCTCATTGTCCATATGAGGTACGTAGGCAGCAGGGTAGGGCCCGTTCGAGCACAATCTTTATTTTCCCTACATTTTTCCTTTTCATTTCTTTTTCAGTTCCTTTCTCATTCCAGTTTCAGTTTCGCAACAACTTTCATTCCTTCACCCTTTGAAATAGTTTCTTTGCAAGCGTGGATCCCGTCGGGTACGGCAGATGATCTGGGGTGCTAATACATTCCCAGGTCGTAACCGACTCCCAATCTTAGATTCTTTGGTTCGTAGGACCTTTGTCCTTCCTTTTCTTTTCTTCTGGTTTGTGCAGCATTACCATTCCCGTTCCTTCGGGATAAAAATGCCTGGCTGACGACTCTACCTCTTTCCGCGCCACTTTCGCATTTGTACCAGGATGGAAATCCGGGGAGCGACACCCAGCAGTACGGGAGAATTCATCATTCCCCAATAGAGGCGAAGATATGGAAGAACCTGAGGATCTTCCATCTTACACAACATTGTTCGCAATTTTCCTCAGCTAAGTCGCTAATCAAGAGTCCAATCCTCATTGGTGTCTCTTCCCCGAGCAGAAGAATGTGTATCTGAGAGATTCCCCAACAGGTTTTTTCCTCAGTAGAATATCAACCCATCTGATTCCCCAACCGAGTCATAAGGGCATCACCTCCCCAATAGAGTTCAACGGGTAGCGTACCTCTAAGGTCCAATTCATTCCCAACAGGGTCTTGGCTCTTCAATCTTAAAGTACAATTTATTTTTTGTAATGGCGGCAGTTCAGAGTCGGTGTATCATTAACATTCTCCCCCGTAGAGTTGCTTTTCCCTACAGGAGTTTATCAAATCAATGCAGTGATTATTTTCTCCCCGAGAAGGCTACTCAGAACACCTACTATCTCCTCATTAGTAGATCCCCTTGCATTTTCATTTAGTAATTTTCATTACATTTGCATCCTCAAAACTCATAGCATTTCCATCATTTTGGAGCATTACGCCATGGGAATTCAAACACATGCATACGAAGCATAAGTTAGTTTTGGGGTACCTTGCACAAAAGCCGGAAACATCATTTCTTCGATCAGACTGAAGTATCCCCATAGAATGTCAATTCATTCCTTAATGTGGTTGCTCATACTAATCCACTTGTTGTCCCTAGTTGAGTCTCTCTTTAAGTACAACGTTCTCTCTCTCTGTCCCTCTCTCTCTCTCTCTCTCTCTCTCTCTCTCTCTCTCTCTCTCTCTCTCTTCGCGTCTCCATTTCAGTACAACGGTCTCGTGTCGGGTTATCATTTAAGTACAATGATCCTGTTCTTTTTTATTTCATTTAAGTACGATGATTTCATCTCTTTGATTCCATTTAAGTAAAATGGTTTCGTACCTTCGAGTCTCCGTTTAAGTACAACAGTCTCTTTGTTTTCTCGTTTCCGTTTAAGTACAACGGTCTCATGTCGGGTTTTCATTTAAGTACAATGATCCTGCTCCTTTTGATTTCTTCTAAGTACAATGATTTTATCTCTTCGATTCCATTTAAGTACAATGGTTTCGTACCTTTGAGTCTCCGTTTAAGTACAACGGTACCTCACTCCTTTCTTCGAGTCTCTGTTTAAGTACAATGGTCTCGTGTCGGGTATTTATTTAAGTACATTGGTTTCGTATCTTTGATTCCATTTAAGTACAATGGTCTCATCTCTTTGAGTCTCCGTTTAAGTACAACGGTCTCATGCCGGGTTTTCATTTAAGTACAATGATCTCGTCCTTTGTTGATTCCATTTCAGTACAATGGTCTCATCTTTCTGATTCCGTCTAAGTACGATGGTCTTATTTTCTTCGGAGTTGTCATCTAAGTGCGATGAGCTCGTCCCTTTTGATTCTGTCCGAGGCCAGTTTCATGTTTTAAGATGTCATCCGAGAATGGCGCTTGTTCCCAACTTATTTCATTTCCCACAGAGTGCAAATTTCTGGTCTATTCGGGTATTTAATTCCTCCATACCTTGAAAGTCTAAAAGTCGTTGCTATCATCCCTTCAGGTCTGCAGTTGATTGAATAAGGGCAGCTGTAATACCCCAAAATTTGCCCTCTCATTTTCATGGCATTTAGCGCGTCACATTTCATATACGCCCATACATTGCATAAATAAAATAATAAAAAATAAATAATTCATGCAACAATGGTTAGCGTGCAAGGCATGTGGTTAGGGTTCACTCAGAGGCAAAAAAAATCAAATACCAGAACTCAAGGTTGAATCTGGCTCGGAACTGACGGTGGAGATACATTCTAAGGGTTTCCCACCAAAAGTGGGGAAATTCAAATTTTTCTTCCATTAACCGATTAACGCCAGGGGTTAACCGGTTAACGGTGGCGAAAATTGGGTAAACAATTCAAAAATTAGTTGGTGCTTCACTCCTCCTTTCCACTTTCCACTTTGTTTCCCATTTCACATTACCATTGAAGTTTCTAGCAAGTTCTAGACTCTTCTACCATGTTTTAAGGAATATGAATATTCCAAGGAATATTCTAGAAACCCTAACCACCTCCAACTAACTCCTAAGCTAGCTCCTAACCTAAGTCCTAACACAATGCCAAACCTAACTTCTATATATGCTCATTTCACTCCAAACCTCATAATCCTAATCTCATTTTTCCAACTTCAACCATTTTAACAATTTCATCTCATTTTCATCTCAATTCTCTCAACTTTTCTCTCCATTTTCCAAATTCACCAAAGTTTCTTCATTATAAGTTCTTCAAGTTTGGCATTGAAGCTTGAATAACTTGAAGCTAAACCTTCATCCAAGTATTAATTCCATGGTTTATTGAAGATTAATTGGAGTAATTTCTTTTGTTTGAGGCTGATTCTTCATTTTGGAAGTGCTTTTGTGGTTATTCATCAAGATCTTCATCAATTGCATTTATTTTACATTCTCACGGATTGAAGCTAGGAATCTCTAGTATTCTCTTTGTTTGTGCATCAATCAACTCGCAACAATCACCAAAGTAAGCCTCTGCTTTGTAGGTTGGTGAATCTGAAATCACTTTCTCGATTTAACTTATTTCTATTCATCTCGCCTCGCGCATTCTTCGTTTTATCGTTTTTGTGCTTATTGATGTTTTGGTTGATTAGTCATTAGAAACTAGGTATTGTGATGTGAATGTGGTTTTATTAGGAGCTAAGATGTTGCTTTTGGGTGTAGAATTTGTGCTCATTGGATAGGGTAGGTATTAGGAGCTTTTAGAAATAAGTTGTTAGCTAAGAAGTGCTTTTCATAACTAATTTTTCAGCTTCTGTTCAGTGTTAACCGGTTAACACGTGTTTTGCTTTTCTGTTTGGCTGAGTTTGGGGTCCGTTAACTGGTTAACGCTGTTCAGATTTGCAAAAATATGTTGTTTCATTGCATGTCCATTTTCCATTGCTTCTTTAATCTTTGTGGAACCATAGTGCATGATTTTAGAGAATTGTTAAGACTGATTTAGGTGCAAGATTTTGTATTTATGAGGTCTTTCGACATGCTCGTTTGCTAATTTCATTTTTGTGCTTAAATTGTGAACTTGTGCTCATAATGAATTATGATGTTGTTCTCATGTTTGAACTCTTTTTCTAGCATGACTATAATTGTTTTAGGTTCTGTTTTGTTTCACCTTCATGATCCATGCATGTTTCGACAACTTGAGCGCATAATCGCATGTTGTACTTTGCTTAAAAAATGAATAATTCACATGGATGTTCATTCTTGCTTTCTTGCTTGTTGCACTTCAACGTGTTTGATTCTAGTTTTGAACATCACGATACATGTTAATCTTTTGCTTGTTTGCAATATGTACATGTTCACTTTGTGTTTACTTGCCATATGTGTCAAATCTTAAAAATGCATAACTTCCACCTTTTTGTAAGTATCCCTTAGTGACTAATCTTGAAAATGCTCACATGCTTACAAATCCATGCTTGTACCACTCTTGTGGTTTTTCTTTGATGATGTTATGTGGTGTGTATTCATGTATTGTCACTCATGTATTCACCATTACAAATAATCCAAATCTGCCTTACTTTTTTTACCGTTGTGTTTAAATCCAGAAGCTGTTAAATGCATGCTGATTATGCTGTTTTTGAATTTTTACACCTATTTTGCATGTTGTTGGATAGCTGTAATAGGCTGTTTGCATTTTGCATTGCATTTAGTAGTTGTTTGTGCTATAGGAGTTGTAGTAGCTGCTGGATTTTTGCTTTTCCTAGTTTTTAGGTCCCTTAGACTTAAGATTGAGTCTAGCTAGGTCTTAGATGCATTAGGATTTGTTTGGTACTTGTTTACCTCATTCCTTTTATCATGTTTATCCCTTTAGAAACAACTTATCTTCCTTAAGAAGCAAGTTGATTTCTAAGTTCCATTTTCTCTCCTTTTCTCATTAGGATTAGAAAACCGCACTAACCTAGGTTCATCCATGGATGACAACACTTAAGATTATTAGTCCCCTTAGACTTTTACCTTTAGTTCGCTTTGCTTTCTTTCTCATCTCAAAGAAAAGTAAAAAAAAACTAATAAAGAGATTATCTTCTCGTACGCCATTAGACTTTGTCGTGGGTTACTTATGCGCGTCCCATTTCTGGGAGAGGTGTAAGGAATCTACCACGATGAACAAGTGTTAGTATGAGAATGTTTCACAAATAACAAACTCAGAAAACACTTCTTTAAAAGACAGGTAACAAACATCACTCATCGTTTCCTGCGAGATTTCTTTTCTCACCTCACTCATTCTCAACGCGAACTTGGTACGACTTGCCTCATTTGCAAGACGGTTACGCACTCGTACCAGACGAGCCTGCAACACCTGAGCATGGACTTATTCCATGGGGCACTTGTAATCATCCCATCTTTTGATAGTACAAGTTTCTCTAGCATGATGTACAAGTTGCCGCTCCCGAGATTTTCATCCTAGTACAAACGCGAAAGTGGCGCAGAAAAGGTAGAGTCGCCAGCCATGCATTATTATCCCGAATGAATGGGAAAGGTAATGCTATACAAACCGAGGAGAAAAGGAAAGAAATAGGTCTTACGAACCAAAGATCCGGGTTCGGGAGTCGGTTACGACCTGGGAAGGTATTTGCACCCCAAACCGTCTGCCGTACCCGACGGGATCCACGCTAGTAAGTCTGTTTCAAAGGGTGAGATAATAAAGTTGCTACTGAAATAAACCGCTAACTAGGATGGAAAATGAAATGAGAAAGGGGACATGGAAAAAGAGATTGAAAATAAAGGGGGAAATGTAGGGAAAATAAAGAATGTGCTCGAACGGGCCCTACCCTGCTGCCTACGTACCTCATCGGGAATATGAGGATTAGAGTCTACGTAGTTTGCCTAACTAAGGCGGGAACTTTGTTTGTGTTTTTTAGAGCTGAACTGCTTATGTCTATGCTCAGGTATTGCAGGCTCGCCTTGAACGAGTGTGTTTACCATCTTGCAAATGAGACAAGTCTTCGCAAGTTCGCGCTGAGAGTGAGTGAGATGAGAAAAGAATTCCCGCAGGAAAATACGAGTGTTGTTTGTGTACTGTCTTTTATGAATTTTTTTATTGGTGTGGCACAAGAAAGTGAATTCAAGTCTGTTTCCATGGAATGTGTACTTGCTACTACATTCCAAGATGGAATAATAGAACAAGCACACCAAGTAAGGAGAATTTATCCAAGACTTGTTTCCAAGGGTTAGGGCCTAAGATCACTAACTTGTTGAAATTATTAGATGTTTTGTGATTAAAATGAAGAAGTAACTTTTAAGATTTTCTTTGTGAAAGTAGTCCCATGATTAGACTTGTACATCATGCTAGACAAGTTTACTATTCCAAGATGGAATGAATACAAATTCCCCATGGCATAAGTCCCTACACATAAGACTATTTCAACCATTATTAAGTGTTAGGTTTTGTATGAAGATGAGAAAGAGAGACTCAAATCGAGAAAGGGAAAGACTAAAGGGGACTAAGACACAACCCTAAATTATTTATTGTATGAGAAAGGATATCCTAATGGTTTGTATGGTTTCCTAATCCTAATGAGAAAAGGAAAAGAACTAGAAAACAACTTACTTCCTAAGGAAGTTAAGTTGTTTCCTAAAGAATAAAGGGGGAACTTATACAAGTAAAGCACATAAGGCAAAGGAATTTAGAAAGCATAAAGAGATGAGGTAGAAGTTGGTAACCAAAGGCTTACCTCAACCTTCTCATGATGCATATTAAACACATAAAGCAAATACAAAGGCTAAACAAGTCAAGGAAACACACCAAGGGATTCCTAAGCCTAAATCCTAAACTAAAGGATTTTAAATGATAAAAAGCTTCTAAAGTCAGTAGCTAAACCATATTAAGACAATCTAAAGCTCTAAGATCAAACATAATCAAACTATGTCCTAATGAGGTGTTAAAACCCTAAAGGGAACCTAAGTGAAATTAGATGAATAAAGTTGAATGAAAGCAAGGCACTAAAAAAATGGCAATGGTCCTAGAAAAAATGTGAAATTAATTCCCTAAAATCATCAACCAGAAGCTAGTATTATGTTAAAATATCTCCTAAAAATTCACAATTTAACTATACCAAATGATCACTCAAATCTACTTGATAATTATCTACAAACTTGCACAAACAATGCTACCAAAACAGTGGACTAAATGAGTTCAAAAATATAACAAAAATGTTTTTAGGTTCCTTTATGAGTCCTCTAAAATATACAAAAATAATGGGGCGAAAATGTTGCTAGAGGTGGAATAAATAAATTGTACAAATTGAAATGTTAATGTGGAGATTCCATGAAAAGGAAATTAAGTGAAAAATCAAAATAAAATTGAAAAATCAGTGAAATTAGAAAATAAAAGCATGGAAAAATTCTAGAATGAGTTAGAATGTCTCTGTAATTTTTGTAGAATTTTATCTCGTGTTTTATTATTTTTCATGAATTAAAACTAAATCTATGCAAAACAGAAATTAAAAAAGAATAAGGAAATAGAAGGAGGTGCACCACTAGTAATTTCCTAGTAAAAAACCAATGGGCCTAGAATGAGAGGTGTGCGAAAAGCAAAGCTTCCAAGCACATGCGCTGGAAATTCTAAAGGTGCGTGTTATAGGGCTTCAGTTAACAACGTTGACCTCATGAGGACCGCACGATCGGTGGATTGCGCAAGTATGATCATCAGACGGTTAATAGAGCTAGGGAACATGACATTGTGGTGGTCTTGCATGCGCAGGATTGGCCTGGAAAGAAACCTACTGGACGGTGACAAGTGTCACTGCTGGTATGGTTGAAAATAAAATAAAAACCTCTCTGCCTTATCCAATGGAAATCTGGATCGGATGAAATTAAAAGGATTTTAATGGTTGTTTATGATATTTTATTTTTCTTTAACATTTCCATTATCATTTACATTTATAAAACTGAGGTATCACAAATCAAAATAAACCCTAAATCCCATTTTCTTCTTCCTATTGCTGCGACCTTCATCCCCCAACGCCGCCGCGAATCCACCATCTGAGAAAAAAGACGACTCCTACGACACTCGCCCCCTTTTCTATAACCTTAACCTAAATCTTCCTCCATCTGCCACTATGCTCATTCTTCCTCTTCCTGAAACCGACACCGCTAATGATCGATCGGAGACAACGAAACAACAACGGCATGACCTCATCCCACACGGTCTCCACTCAATCCTCACCAACAAACCTAACCTATTCCGCCGTGAAATTTTATCAGTAATCCATAACCTAATCAACATATCTAACACAAATCCGAAATCAAAACGCAACAACCTACTCGCTCCTCCAATCTAACCGATACGAAATCTCGAAAAAAAACGAACGAAAACCAAAAGCAATCAACAGCGCAACAACGCTTTCAACAAGAGGGATGAAAACTCGTACCTTGTGATTCGATGTCACAGATATCAGAAAAAGGACGCGTTCGTTATTGCGATGTCGCTTCGACAAAGATGCTTCCAATTGATGGATGAAGACGTGACAAGCACGCTTAGGTATATGCGATTTTGCCTATTCTTTCGTTCAATTCGGACTCTTTAATTGCTACTTCAACTGTTGACAATTTGTGTTCTTGAATACTCTTCTTCTACCTTGCGATTCTGAGCCGAGCATTCGTTCTTTATGAACTGTTATTGTTGATATAGCAGGTTTGATGCCGATGGTTGAAGAAGTGTGAAGAAGATGTGGTGATTGACGAAGCTAAGGGAAGTTTGATCTGCGGTGAGATTGATGAAGCTTGAATTTAAGATTATGATGATGAAGGTTCAGAGAGAGTCATTGAATTAAATAATTCTTGAAGGTTGGTGAAGATTTATTGGTATAAGAGAATGAGGAAGAAGCGAAAATGGAGAAAGAATGTTGAAAAAATGAGGAAGAGGATGGAGAAAGAATGGTGCTTCTGATTTATAGAGGAAGATCATAGGGATGATTTGGGAATTTCTCAGGTAAAACACTTATGAATTCTGTTAGGATTTTGTGTGATTCTCTACTTTTTCTCCTTTGAGTGTTCACTGAATTTTTTTAGTTTGTTATTGTGGGAGTATGCAGTTCTTAATGTGAATGGAGGGTGGAGAATAGGAACGAGTTGGAGAGGGAGATTAAACTTCTGAGAGAGAAAGGGATTTTGATGATGATTCGAAAGTGGCCTCCTAATGATGATTCAGAGAGAGGGTTTTAAGGTGGTAGAGCTTCATTGGAAAAAAAAAGAAAATCCCGCGAAGAAAGACCCAATCATCAATTTGTTATAACCAAATTTTCTCTCCTATTTTCCCTTCCCCTTTTGTAATTGTATTCTCATTGTAAACACCCCAAATTTACCCTAACTAATTTCACACCATGGCTTGTGATCTTTCATATTGGCATAAGTTTAAGCATATCACCTCATATTGCATCTTTATTTCATCTGCATTAGTTCAAGTTCATCTGCATCCAGGGTTTGTGATCTGAGTAATCCAAGGATCCATCTGAGCCACTCCAAAGGTCTCCAATCATTCCAATATGGTCCATTTATGTTCCATCATCATATTATATCCCTCAAATATCAAGGAAGTCAAGAAATCACAAGGACTTGGAAAGCATGGAAGCAGAGCTAGGGTTTCACTACACAGATGACCTGAAATTAGGGTTTTGGTTTCAGAGGCCATAACTCCAAAATTATTGGTCATTCTTGTTTCTAATAGTCTCAATATGTTATAAGGATCACATGTACCAAGTTTAATGAAGAAATTCATTGTGGAAGTCATTTGTCCATTGGGTAACTTTTTGAGCAAATCAGAGCAAAATCAGGGCATCTGAGGCCCCCAACAATGGAACCAAAGTGGATTTTTCATCAAATTTAAGTTATATGATCTTTATTTGATCATTGAAGTGCTTGGAAGTTCACAAAATTGAAGAAATTTGAGCTAAACCAAAAGTTTCCAAAAATGGAAATGACTTGTAATGGAAACTTTCCATTTTGGGAAAATATTTCAACCTCCTCTTTCTCAACCAAAAATGCTTCAAATGAAAAATTGTTGGTCATGAAAGTTGTATATTGGATCATTCCCTTTTCAAAAAGTACAAGAACAAGTCCTAATTCATTATGGAACTCAAGTTATGGCTTTGCAAAGTTGGCAAAAATCCTATAATTTTCACTTTCACACCAAAGAGGATTTTGTGCAATTTCACATACCAAGTCATTTTGTGACCTCTAATCACTCTCTAAGCATCATACAAACATAATAAAATGAATTGTGACCAAAATTTCCCAAAGAATCATTCTATTTCATGCCTTGAACTTCAAGAAATTCAAAAAGGGCCAAAGTTCTTCAAATTTGCAAAATGGCATGAATCTTCTCATACACTTGCTGCAGCACCCCAAATCAGTTTCCATGGCTCTCCTTGATCAATGCTGAGCCAGGACATGCCAAAGAACAACTGCAACATGAGCCCATACCTCAAGTACATAATTTGTTGAATTTTTGCAAAATGACCCATACCAATCAGCTGCAGCCACAACCACTCTCTGGCCAATAGGGTTATGTTATGTGGACCAAAAGCAAGCCAATGCATAACACACACAAGCCTGAATCAGTTCATACACCAAGTTTCACAAAATCACCCTCAAGCTTCAAACTTTCGAAACTCTCTGTCCAGCCACTCAAACTTCAAACAAACTTCACCATTCAACTCACCATCATCATTAGAACATTTCCCAACCATCAAACAAGCCTGAAAGCCAGCTAAACACAAACACGATTTCAGACCAGTTGGAGTGTAACCTCTCATTCCAGCCATTCTAAACTCCATCAAAGCATTCCAACATCATCAGGAGGTCAAGTGAGGTAGATTTGCACAAGAGAAGAGGTCTGAAAGCTCCAAAAGTGAAAGCTTCAGCTCAGGTAGCCACCTTCAAACTTTTTTCCAGAACTTGTTTTTTATGTTATAGAAATTATCTATATGCTTCATTGATCACACTGCACTTGTTGGTTTTGAAAATGATTGAGTATTGAGCCTGTATCATGTTTCTGAAAGTTTCACCATTTTTATGTTCTTCTTCGAATCTTGAGTTTGATGCATGAGAAATGAATTTTGAGGGTTGAATCTTGCTTAGGGTTGTTAGAAGATGTGATCTGGAGCTTTAGAGCTCAGGAAATGACATAGGGAAGAAGTTTGCAGTTTGGTCTCGCCGGAGAAGACGACCGGAAGTCTTCTCCGACCACCTGAAACTGATTAGGGTTTAATCCACGTAATTAGGGAAGTTTGAATTTAGGCCGTTAGATGAGGATTAGGGTTAGGCAGTGGATGGCTCAAATTAGTTCATTAAGATTAAACTTGATTAATTAATTGTAAAACCTAATTAAATGCCAAAACGCATCCCAGCCATTAATCTGCGCGCGCAGTCAATGCATTTCCCCCCAGTTTGAATCTGATCCATTGGATTGGATTACTTTCTTTTATTTCAATTTTTATTTCATTTAAATCCTATTTTCTTTACCATTTTATTTAAAATACCTAGTAAAATTATAAAAAAAAATTCCTTATGCATTTTTATTTCAAATATTTTTCTTCACCCAAAAACATTTTTATTTTTATTTTTTTCATTTTTAAATCATTTTAAAAATATTTAAATGTTTATTTTAATTAATTAATGGAAATTAATTAATTAATATACCATTTAGGTTTCTAAAAATCACAAAAAATTCACATTACATCTTAGGACATTTAGAAACATTGTCAAACCATTCATACAAATTTCTTTTTGGTTTTGATCCAATTTTGACATTTTTCTTGAATTTAGGGTTCATAAAATTCCCTT
This sequence comes from Lathyrus aphaca, assembly GCA_963966055.1. NCBI lineage: Eukaryota > Viridiplantae > Streptophyta > Magnoliopsida > Fabales > Fabaceae > Lathyrus > Lathyrus aphaca. The sequence goes on from OZ014519.1 coordinate 593,240,535, forward strand.
TTTAGAACCCTAACTTTGAAAATTCGTTTCTGCCTAACCATGAAGGGTTTGACAATGATTCTTTTTGCATTGTTTTCCATATAGCATTTAGTTTCTAGGATATTTTTTGTCATGAATGTATCTTGCATTTTCAAATTGATTTGCGTTTTTCTTCTTAAGGTACCCAAAAACCCTAGTTAACTTAGAAAAATCACAACTTCTTTTAGGTTAAGAGTTAGACCTTCTCCTTTGGGGTGCGATATCATATGGGGTTAGGGTTTGTTTGAGCTCATTTGAAATTTTTTATCGTGTGAATTGCTTCTATTTTGATCATTTGCATCTCATCCTTTCATGTAACCCTAATTTTGCATCCATACTTGTATCTTACATTGCATTGCATGAACATGTGAACTTGTCATGACATTCTAAGCACTTGTATGCCATCTTAGACATATTAAGACATTTCTTTAACATTTATTGGTCATTTCTTCATACATTTGCTTTGCTTTGCATCCATTTCATTTCATAAACATACATGTGTTTTCATACTTCAAAGCATGCCTCATCTGCATCCAATTTCTTGTATGAACATTAATAACACTTGGTATGCCTTTGTATCATCTCATAGCATCATTTGCATCATGTGTTTGCTTCTGGTTTTGGTTTTTTACCTTTGCATATCTTTCATTTTCATTTCATTTCTTTCCTTATGCTAACATTTTCAGGTGGTAAGTAATTTGAGAAGTGAATTTGCCTTCACTTCTCATTTCTCTTATCATTCTTCATATGCACCATTGCTGCATTTTTCTTTGCCTTAGAGTGATATTTCTCATTCATGTTCATCATTCACTTTCTTTCTCGAAGTTATTATCTTCTTCAGTGAAGTAAGTAACTTGTTTCTTCTGTTTCTCCTCCTCTCATCTGCTTCTTCCATTGGTGGCTTCTCTGGAGATCTTTCTCAAGCATCACAAACCATAGGAACATCCAAGCATGACAATAATTAGGGATGTGATTAGTCCCCCTTTAGCTTTTACCTTTATGTCTTCTTTGTGTCCCCCTTCTCATCTCTTAATCAGAGACTAAACTCTTAAAGTTTTAGGACTTTGGAATTAGGGTTATGCCTGCATCCTTCTCTTAGGATGGAGTGTATAAATTTTATCCTAAGTGTTAAACCTTTAATTTGTTTACATCTCTTAATCAAAACACGTAATAATCACTAAGACTTCATCTTGTAACTTGGGCCTTGCATTAGGGTTCTAATTCTTCCTTTATTGCTTTAGAAGGACTAACCCTAGTGTTAATGGACAAGCCCCCCTCAAGTTGTCTTACAAACCATAAAATCCACTTCTTAATCTCACCCTTAATTAAAAACCACTTTAATAAAGGCTTGTTTTGTCATGAGGTTAATCCCTAATCATGGATTAAGTTGAGGTATCTTCCTCAGCTTAAGTGTGCTCATCTATTATCCTTCGATTAGGATGGTGTAATGGGTTCACTAATCCTTGATTATGGCTTAAACTCATTACTTAACATTAAACAAAAACTCAAAAACATCTAAATAATCACCAGTAGGTTAATGATCTTAATCCTACATCATCATGGTAATTAAGTTGAGATGTTTATCTCATACTTAAGGTATTCTCATTATCCCTAATCAAAGGGAGGATATGGTGAGTTTACTAACCCTTGGTTTAGGCTTAAGCTCATTAACTTATGACAAACACAAAAACAATAAAAGATTGAAAACACAAAAACAAACAATAATCGTCTCCTCCGGGATTCTTTTCTCATCATCTTCACTCATAAATGAGAACTTGATTCTTCCGTCTAATGCAAGACAGTTAGCACTTGAGCCAGACAAGTCGTACACTTGAGCATAGACAAGCAAGCAGTTCACTAGTCAATTTATCTTTCAGTCTCTTTGAGTCGAACTGCGATGTTCTGAATTCCTCATTGCATGAGAGGATACGTAGGCATAACTTAACTGTTATCGAACAAAAGTCTCTGTGTCTTCCCCCTCTTTCAGCATTCTTTTCTAAGCCTCATTCCTGAGCATTTCACTTCATTTTCTTGCACTGACACTTGTATATTCTTTTCCAGCTTTTGCACACAGATAGCACATACACTACCCCTTTAAACACAAACTTTCAAGCGTGGATCTCGTCGAGTACGACAGACAATCTGGGTGCTAATACCTTCCCAGGTTGTAACCAACCCCCTTTCTCAGTTTCTCTGGTTCGCGACCGTCTTATCCATATCTTTCTAGGTTTATGCAGCATTACCTTTCCTTCGGGATAAAAATGCCTAGCTGGCGACTTTTTTCACTTCATTTCATCTTCTTTTTTCGCCGACCGTTCACGTCTGTACCCTATCTGACCAGGTGTCTTTTCGGGGGAGCGATAGCTCGGCGACTCTGCTGGGGAACCTTATATTGCAACCAGGGCTTCTGGTTCTTTTTGTGGGTTCCTCCTAGCGCTTGTTTGATTTGTGTTTAAGGGGGTGTTATGCGCTACTTGTGCTTATATATTTGCTTTATTTATTGCTTTCATTTACAGTTTTATGCATTTCATACTGTCATTATCATGTGCTGGATCTCTTGTCTGTTTTGGTGGGTGGGGTTCATTGAGTGATTAAGGTCCTATACCTGGGCCCTGAGTGACACATAGGCTAGATTGGCTTCATATTCTTTCCCATTCCATTTCGGTCTAGTGCGGGAATATGAAACACGGTTCAGACATGGGTTTCTTCTTAAGAACTCTGTGCTACAGATTTCCTGTAGTACTAAGGCTATCTGGGAAGCCTGCTAAGTCTGGATGACCTTTTTATGACCTTCAGCATCTGAGGAGAATTAGAGGAGGATATTTTATGGTTATTGTAAACATTATACCTCAGGGTTAGAAGTGATTACACTTCTCATAACTGATCCAAGTCTGAGGATCCTTGTTCTAGAACATTACATGTGAGGGGGTTGGGATATTTGCAGGTTTGCAGGAACCCTTGGCCTCATCATACCTTGTTACTAGATTTGTTAAGGTTGTATTATTTGGACAGTTCTTGTGATTACCCTGGACTTGTGACTCTTTATTTGAGTCCCCCACCTGGTTACTGTATTTCTAAGCCTCCATCTGGACTTATGAACATACATGGACTTTTACCAAGGCAGATACTAGATCCAACACTTGATCACAAACCCTTTGCATATCATTTTGCATACATCATTCTGCATCATTTAACATTTGCTTATTTGTTTTACAGGGTATCCATCATATTATCTTTGGTTTGGTTTTGACCCCTTCTGCTGCTCAGACTCCTTCAGTTATCTTCTTCAGCATCTCCATCAGTTTGTCAGTGATTCTCCTCCAGCTATCTTTATCAGAGACTCACCTCCAACATCTCATTCAGTGAACTTCATCAGCAGTTTCTCTCAGCTTCTTCATCAGCATTCATCATCAGCATGGACACTTCAAGGAAGAGCAACATCACATACCACTTCTTTGAGCCCACCCTGACTGGCATCAGGCAGATCCAGTCCCTCATTACCCCTGATCATGTCCCACTATTCAGAGAACATTATGGAGGCATATTGGACATGGTCATGGATCTAGATGCATCTCAGAGGAGCATGATCCATACTTGCTTGCAGTTTTATGATCCTCCACTCAGATGTTTCACTTTTCTTGATTTCCAGTTGGGACCTCTGTTAGAAGAATTTTCCATGTTGTTAGGAGTTCCTATCAGGAGAGGGATTCCTTTCAACCCTGAGATGGTTTCTCCTAGAAATGAAGACATAGCCATGGCATTGCATTTGGAGCATGCCCTCATTGATCAGAACATGACAACCAAGGCTGGGGTTCCAGACCTTCACCTAGACTTCTTGGTCTCCCAGGCTACCCTGCATGCTGCAATAGGAGAATGGAAGGCTGTTTGTGCACTTCTAGCCCTCAGTATATATGGGGTTATCATGTTTGCAGATGAGCCAAAGTTTGTGAGCAAGAATGCCATTCACTTGTTCTTATTGAGGAACCCAATTCCTACCTTGCTGGGAGACTTCTACTACTCAGTACATCAGAGGAATGAGAAGCAAAGAGGAAGACTGGTCAGATGCTGTGCTCCCCTCTATTACTCTTGGCTGCTAAGACACTTTCCAAAATCAGATACTTTCCTGAACCCTCATCAACAAAAGAATTGGGCTAAGAGATTTATTGCCTTGACATCAGAAGACATTAGATGATGCACTCAGAGCACCAAAGGTAAGGACATCATTACTAGCTGTGGGCAATATCCTAATGTGCCTTTGATAGGAGTGAAAGGTTGTATCAACTACAACCCTTTACTGTTTAAGAGACAATTAGGATATGCTTTGGTTCATCCTCCAAGAGGGCAAGATTTGGCTGAGACCCTCTACTGTGAAATCCAGCCCAACTCTGCTGTTGTTAGACAAGCTGCATGGGCTTGGGATAACATTCAGACCAAGGGAACAGCCATCCTCGGCAAGTGCAACAACATTGCTTCAGCATAATATTTTGATTGGTCTCGTACCAGAGCTCAGATCACCCGGATGCCATTTACTTTAGAAGATGTACCTGGGCCTTCTACAGTACAGCCTGCAGCTACTGTCAGTTTGGAAGAGTTTGAAAAGCTGAAAGAGAGGAATACTCAGCTATCTGAAGCCTTGAAGAAGACTCTCTGTGAGAGAAATGATAGCCGTCTAGATAATGAGAGATTGGAAAGGCTCGGGATTAAGCACTTGACCAAGATTGAGAAGACGGATGACTACATCAGGAAGGCAAAAGCAGGGGAGTTAGTCCTGAAGAATGCTTGCAAGGAAGCAAAGACTCATAAGGCTAGGGTAGAGCATTATCTAGAGGAGAGCCAGACTAGGTGGATCAGGATCACTGAAGCCCGTGCACAAGAAGATCAAAGGACTCAGGCTAAGATAGAGAAGTTGGAGGCTAGTGAAAAGAAGCATCAGGAGGCTTTGCTGGCAGCTCAGAAAGAGATATCTGAATTGAAACTCCGGGAGGGGTTGAAGAGGTCAAAGGATCAGGATAAGCATAAGAAGTTGACCAGTGCCATTGCTACCAGGAACCTCCTCATTAGGACTATCACAGAGCACCCGGTAGGTCCAGTGACTGAGGCCCTCCTAAAGGAAGCCAGAGAGGATGACTTTGGATTAGATGTTTGACTCTTTTGCTTGTACTTTTCTTTTGTTGTACTTTTGATTTTGCTATTGTATTTTGACCCACCATGGGGATGTATTGTAATCAAACTATGTATTTTCACTCTTTGTAATATATCAGTTTGTATTATTGGTGGGCTTTATCTATCTCTACAACATCATCAACATTTCCTCGAGGTCTGGGAAGGTCAAAACCAAAGAACCAAACCGGATACCCTTGGAAGACGAATAGGCATATTGCATTGCATACTAACATTTTCTTTGTTTTGTAGGTTTTTGTTTTATTGTTTTTTCTCACTTTGTTATGGTTTTAGGAAACATTGCTCGCAGGAGAGTGTTCCCTGTCAACAGAACACACCGGTACCCGACAAGAAACAACCTTCCGGGACTCCAAATGGATCAAGTTCAGCAAGACTTGAATGAAGTAAGGACCCAGATGGCCAATGAGAGGGTTGAGATGAGGAATCAGATGACCCAATTCATGACTGTGATGACTGGTTTAGCTCAGAGCCAGGAAAGACTAAGGGAGTTGGTTGAAAGGCAGACTCCTGAAGAACACCATCCAGGTACAAGAGGCACCAGTAACAATGATCACGGGCAACCTCGCACTGATCCACCAGAGTTTGGGCCTCATCTAAACCCATAAATCAATGCCATAAGGAATACTCAGGGTAACACTGCTGGAGGAAGGGTCTTGCAAGAGGATCCTCAAGAAGAGCAGTTTACAGTTGTCGGGGCTGGAGACGAAGTTTACGACCGTAGGCTGGATGAAATTGCAGAGAAGCTGAGGTCTCTTGAATTCCAGAATTCCATAGGTTTTGATGTCATGGACATGGGACTGGTGGAAGGGGTGAGAATTCCTCACAAGTTCAAACCCCCGTGTTTTGAAAGGTATAATGGCACATCCTTCCCACGCACCCACCTTCAATCATTCTTGGGAAGATTAAAAGTATACACCATGGATGAAAAGCCGTGGATGTTTTACTTCGAGGATAGTCTAACAGGGGTATCCCAAGAATGGTATTCCCATTTGACCAGAGCCACAGTAAGAAACTGGAAGGACTTGGCTGAAGCTTTCATCCGACAGTATCAATATAACTTAGACATGGCTCCGAACAGGACCCTTCTAATGGGAATGTCTCAATCTTCCTGTGAGAGCTTCAGAGAATATGCCCAAAGGTAGAGACAACTTGCTGCTGCAGTTAAACCCCCCATGTCTGAAAGGGAAATGGCAGACATGTTCATGAATACTCTCCAAGGAACTTACATTGACAGATTGGCTGCATTTTCTTCTACCAGCTTCGCAGACGTGGTGATAGCTGGGGAAAGAATAGAGAGCCTATTGAAGATGGGAAAGATCTCCGATAACGGTGCTAGTCCAAGCAGTACATGAAAACCATTTTCCGGGCCCCGTAGATCTGGTGAGACAAACTTTGTGCACATGGGAAGAGGGAGACCCCAATACTTGCCCAAGACAATTGATGTTGTTACTATCCCTGCTCCATCTCCTCAGTATGCTCAACAACCGCAACACTTTCCATAACAACAACAGTTTCCACAACAGAGATCATACAACAACAATAATAACAATCAACAACAACGCCCTTTTCAACAGCGGCCATCTCAGATCAACAGGGTGATTGACCCTATTCCAATGCCATATGCTACACTACTGCCACAACTCCTAAAACTCAATCTTGTTAAGTTGAGGACATTGGCTCCACCTGATCCTCAAAACCTTCCTAGAAACTATGATGTCAATGCTAGGTGTGCTTTTCACTCTAACGCACCTGGTCACTCTACGGAAAAATGCAGAGCTCTGCATATGAAGGTTCAGGATCTAGTAGATTCAAAAGCCCTGAACTTTGCACCTCCTCCCAATGTAATGAAAAATCCTATGCAAAGCCACAGTGGGCCAAGGATTAATGCTATAGAGGATGGTTCACCCATGAGTTTAATAGAAGACATTGCAGGCATTCAGACACCTCTGGCAGAGGTTAAAGCCCAGCTTTTAAAGTGCCAAGTGTTCCCAGGTTGTGAGGCCTATTGTGAATTATGAAAACTCTCTGAGAATGGGTGTGCCAGCTTAAGGAGTGGAATTAATGGCTTGATCAAAGAGGGCATTCTGCAAATTACAACCACAACTTCTACAACACCTGCAACTCTTTTATCAACAACAAGTGAATCTTCTACAAATACAACAACCATCTTTCCTATTGATTCTTCTACAAATGCAACAACCATTGTTCCAACTGATTCAGCTACAACTTCAGCAATCATTCCATCTGTCACTTCAACACACAATAATTCATTTGCACCAGCTATTACAACTTCAGCAACCACCAACAATGATGTTTCCACCGTCACAATTTATTATGACCCGACAACGGTCCCGAATTCCAACAACTTTCAACAACCTCAACAACAGTCTCAACAAAGCTTCAATTCACCTTCACCAACATCCACCAGAGGTCCTGTTACTATTTTCTATGATCCATAGACTGTTACAGTCCCAACATCTGCTGTAGTGAGCCCAGTCACCATCACGGTGCCCGGGCCAATTCCATATGATAAAGACAGTGCTATACCATGGCATTATGGTGCTGATCTGTACTACAACGGAGAGAAAGTCCTTCTTGATTCTCCAGTTCTCACTCCCCAAGTGGACAATGTTGGGGGAGGCGGAGGCTTCACCCGAAGCGGACGTCTCTTCGCATCACAAGTCCCTAGAACCAACACTGAGGAAGAGGCTATTGCCAAAGCCAAGGGGATGAGTGTGATACCGGAAGAATCTGCACCAAAAGAAACTCATAAATCATCCTTCGATCAAGATGTGGATGAGTTTATGAGAATTATTAAAAGAAGTGACTATAAGGTTGTGGACCAGCTCCACCAGACTCCTTCAAAAATCTCAATCTTATCTTTGCTGTTGTGTTCCGAAGCTCATCGGGATGCACTACTCAAAGTTCTGCACGCTGCCTACGTGCCAGAAGAGATCACAGTAAATCAGCTGGAAGCAGTGGTATCAAATGTCAATACTATCCATGGGCTAGGTTTCACTGATGCTGATTTGACCACAGAAGGATGTCTCCACAATAAAGCTTCGCACATAACCCTGGAGTGCAAAAGAGCTGTATTATCTCATGTTCTTGTAGACACTGGGTCCTCACTCAATGTCTTACCTAAGTGTAAACACCCCAAATTTGCCCTCACCCATTCACACCATGGCTTGTGATCTTTTCATATGCATGAGTTCAATCATAACATCTCATATCACATATTTGCTTCACTGCATTGGTTCAAAGTCATCTGCATCTAGGGTTTGTGATCTGAGCAATCTAAGAGCCATATGAGCCACTCCAAAGGTCATCAATCACTTCAAAGGGGTCCATGTATGTTCAAGAATCATATTATATCCCCTCAAAGTCAAGAATGTCAAAAAATCACAAGAACTGAGATTGGCATGGAGGCAGAGCCAGGTTTAACTGCACAGATGACCTAGAATTAGGGTTTTGGTTTCAAAGGCCATAACTCCAATTTTTTTGGTCATTCTTGTTTCTATTGGTCTCTATATAGTATAGGGATCATGCATATAAATTTTCATGAAGAAATTCCATGGGGAAGGCATCTGATCAAGAGTTGACTTCTTGAGCAAGTAAGTGCAAAATCAGGGCATCTGAGGCCCCCAATGACCCAACCAAAGGGTGTTCATCATCATTTTGATTGTGTATGATCTTTATTTGATCATGGAAGATGTTAGAAGTTCACAAGATTGAAAAATTTCAAGCCATTTGCAAAGTTGACTTTTTGGGAAATGACTTGTAATGGAAACTTGCCATTTTGGGAAACTTTTTCAACCCTTGCTTTTTGATTCAAAAATGCTTCAAATGGGAAAACTTTGGTCATGAAAGTTGTATAATGGATCATTCCCTTTTCAAAAAGTACAAGAACTTGTTCTAATTCATTTTGGATCAAAAGTTATGGCTTGTCAAAGTTGGCCAAAATCACATAATTTGAAGTTTTCTACCAAAGAGGCATTTTGCAAAATGGTATGATCAAGTGTTCTAAAGGCTTCAAAAGTGTACAAACTCTTCACAACATGATCACATGACCTCTAAAGATCAGAATGGGCCAAAGAATATTGCATTTTGATGCCTTGAATCTCATGAATTTCCAAAGGGGCCAAACTTTGTGAAAATTGCAAAACATCTCATAAGTCTTGATCCACTTGCTGATTTATCTCATAAACAATTCCATGGTTCTCCCTAAACTCAGCTAAGCCAAGACAAGCAAAAAGGCTAGCTATACCATTGCCCATACCTCAAGTACAAGTCAAGTTGACATTTTGGCAACTTGCCCATACCAATCACAACAGGCCACCAACAACTCTCTGCCCAATCCAGACTTTACAAACACACCCCAAGGCCTCATTTTCATAAGACACACAAGCCTGAAAGCTCCAAGAAGACAGGCTTCTCATTCTTCACCTCATATGCAAAACCATTCGAAACACTCTCCACAAGCATCAAACACACAAACAAACTTCACCATTGATCTCAACATGACTCACTGATCACAAACCAACCATTGAAACAGCCTGAAAGTCACTGAAATCAAAACACGATCATCACCCCTCACTGAACAGAACTTCTGCAATCTCCCAAATCAGCCATCAACAAAAGCTTTGAAGCATTCCATTGAGCTCAGGGGGACCAGAGGAGTCAGTTTGCATAAGAGAAGGGCTCAGAAAGCTCCAGTTCGAAGAACTTCAGTTCAGGTATCCATCAAGAACAAATTTTCCAGAACTTCATTTACTTGTTCTAAATTGATTCTACATGTTATCCTGATCATCATGATGTGTTTAAAAATGAAAATGGTGGAGTATTGAGTATGTATGAGCTGTCTGAAACTTTCTGCCCTAAATATGTTTTGCTTCGATTTGCATGATTAATGAATGAAAAATAGTTTTTGTTTGGGGGTTTTGATTCAGTGATGAGTGGGGTTTGATTCTGTGCAGAGAGATTTCATTTTTATGGAGTTTAGAGAGAGTTAGAAAAATGGCTCGTCGGAGAAGACGATCGGAACCACTGTTTCGGCCGTCTGAAGGTCATTAATGTTAATTAGGGTTTAAGTCCAGGTTTAAATGTGGAGCGTTGATCTGGTTGACTAAGTCAATCTCCCGCGCGCGTGTGTGGCCCAGATTTGTCATTAAGCTCTAATTCCACTTAATTAAATTAATTAATCAGTTTTAATCAAGTTTGAATTTCAACCACTGGATAACGCGCGCAGTCAACTCCCGCGCGTCCAGTTTGAATACCAGCCCTCAGATCTGATTACTTCCTCATTTATTCATTTTTATTTTCATTTTATTTCATTTGTTTTGCATATTTAATTTAAAATAGTAAAAAAGGTCTAAAAATTCTGAAATTTTTTATCCAAGCTTTAATTAATTTTCAGAACACAAAAATATTTTTATTTTCATTTTTTGCATTGAAAAATATTTTTAAATCATTTAAAAGTTTATTTTTAATTGATTAATGAGAATTAATTAATTAAAAATACTTTCAGGTATTTAAAAATCACAAAAAAATTCATGTAACATTTAAAATCATTTAGAAACATTTTCCAACTCTCAAACCAAATTTCTTTTTTGATCTTGATGCCTTTTGACAATTTTCAATGGATTTAATTTCATTTCAAGGCATTATTTTGATTCAAACTTCAAAAATTCATTTCTGCCTAACCATTAAGAGTTGGACAATGATTCTTTTTGCATTGCATCTTGCATATCATGTAGTTTATAGGATTAAATTGACATGAATTGATCTTGCATTTCCTATTTGTTTGGCATTTTTCTTGATGAGGTACCTTAAAACCCTAGCCAACTTAGGAAATTCATAACTTTCACTAGGTTAAGAATTGGATCCTCTCCTTTGGGCAGTGAGTTTGTATAGGTTTAGGGTTCCTTTGAATGCATTTTCAAATTTTTATCATGTCATTAGCTTCTGGTTTTGGTTTTTGTTTTGTGTATTGATCATAAACCCTAATTCATGCTTTCCTTTGCATCCATCTTCCATTTGCTTGCATACCATGACTTGCTATGACATCTTGTGCATCCATTTGATTCATAATACATCTTAGGACATATTAGAATCATGTTTAATCATTGCTTCCTTCATTTGCCATGTTATATGTCTTTTGCATTCCATAACTTTTCATGAATGTCCATGGTTCTAAGCATGCTTCTCTTGCATCCATATGTTTGTATGATCATCCTCATGCCTTGCCACATGTTTGTATCATCTCTTAGCATCATTAATATCATACTCATGCTTCTGGTTTTGGTTTGCATCATCATATTTCATCTCATTTGCATGGCATTTCATTTCTTTTGCTAACTTTGCAGGTGGTAAGTTGTTTTGAGAAGTGGATTTGCCTTCACTTCTCACAATCTCTTTTCATCTCTTTTATGCATCATTGCTGCATTTTATCTTGTGTATTGGATTGAGCTTGCTCATTCTTGTTCATCTTACTTTCTTTCTTCAAGCAACTTGTCTTCTTAAGTGAAGCAAGTTATTTTGCTTCTCTTTGTTCCTTTCATCTGCTTCCTGGTGGTTTCCCTGAAGATCTTCTTGCAAACCTCACAAACCCTAGGAACAACCAAGCATGACAACAATTAGGGTTGATTAGTCCCCCACTTAGCTTTCACCTTTGTGTCTCTTTGAGTCTTCTCTTCTCACCTCATAATCAGGGACTAAACCCTAAAGGCTTTAAGGCTTTGTGATTAAGCTTATGCCTGCATCCTTCTATTAGGATGGAGTGTATAATTTTAATCCTAAGTGTTAAACCCTTAATGTGTTTAACTCCTTTAATCAATTCATTAAATAACTATCAAGACATCAAGCTTGTAACTTGGGCCTTGCATTAGGGTTCTAATTCTTCCTTAATTGGTTAAGAAGGACTAACCCTAGTGTTAATGGACAAGTCCCCCTCAAGCTGTCTTACAAATCATAAAACTCACTTCTTCATCTTACCATTAACTAAAATCCATCTAATAAAGGATTTGTTTTGTCATGAGGTTAATCCCTAATCATGGATTAAGTTGAGGAGCTTTCCTCAGCTTAAACATTCTCATCTATTATCCTTCTATTAGGATGGTGTAATGAGTCTGTTTAATCCCTGATTATGGCTTAATCTCATTACTTAACACTAAACAAAAACAACAAAAACATCTAAATAATCACAAGTAGGTTAATGATCTTAATCCTACACCATGGTGATTAAGTGTGAGATGCTGACTTCACACTTAAGGTATTCTCATTACCCCTAATCAGAGGGATGATGTGTTGAGTTTACTAACCCATTGGTTTAGGCTTAAGCTCATTAACTTATGACAAACTTTCAAAAGCAATAAAAGACTGAAATCATCAAAAAACAAACAATAATCGTCTCCTCCGGGATTCTTCTCTCACCTCATTCACTCACAAACGAGAACTCGCTTCTTCCGTTTAATGCAAGACAGTTTGCACCTGAGCCAGACAGGTCATACACTTGAGCATTGACAAGCAAGCAGTTCACAAGTCAATTTATCTTTCAGTCTCCTTGGGTCAAACAAAGGTGTTCTGACTTCCTCATTGCACGAGAGGATACGTAGGCATAACTTAACAGTTATCGAACAAAAGTCTCTGTGTATTCCCCCTCTTTCCAGCTTTATTCTTTTAGCCTCATTATCATGAGCATTTCATTCCTGATCTCACACTAACACTTCACTTATACACTTCACTTTTCTTTTACACTGACACCTGTACATCTTTTTCCAGCTCTTTTATACACAGATAGCACTGACACTACCCCTTTAAAACACAAATCTTTTAAGCGTGGATCCCGTCGAGTACGGCGGACAATCTGGGTGCTAATACCTTCCCAGGTTGTAACCAACCCCCTTTCTCAGTCTCTCTGGTTCGCAACCGTCTTATCCATATCTTTTCTTAGGTTTATGCAGCATTACCTTTCCTTCGGGATAAAAATGCCTAGCTAGCGACTCTATTCATTCCCTCTCCTCTTTTCGCCGACCGTTCGCGTCTGTACCCCTATTGGCCATGTGTCATTTTGGCGGGAGCGACAGCTTGGCGACTCTGCTGGGGAACCTTATACTGTAACCAGGGCTTCTGGTTCTTTTTGTGGGTTCCTCCTAGCGCTTGTTTGATTTGTGTTTACTGGGGTGTTATGTGCTAATTGTGTTTATATAGTTGCTTTATTTATTGCTTTATGTACAATTATTTATTGCTTTCTTTACAGCTTTATATATCATACTGTCATACTGTTATCTGGCTGGATCTGTTTTCTGTCTTGGTGGGTGGGGTTCATTGAGAGATAAGGTCCTATACCTGGGACCTGAGTGACACCTAGGCTAGAGTGGTTCATGTTCTTTCCCATTCCATTTCGGTCTGGTGCGGGAATATGAAACAAGGTTCAGATATGGGTTTCTTCTTGAGAACTCTGTGCTACAGATCTCCTGTAGTGCTAGGGCTATCTGGGAAGCCTGCTAAGTCTGGATGACCTTTATTATGACCTTCAGAAATTGAGGTGAATTAGAGGAGGATCTTTTATGGTTATTGTAAACACTGTACCTCCGAGTTAGAAATGTTTACACTTCTCATAACTGATCCAAGTCTGAGGATCCTTGTTTTAGAACATCACCCGTGAGGGGGTTGGGCTGTTTACAGGTTTGCAGGAACCCTTGGCCACATCATACCCTGTTACCTATTGTGTTTAAGAATGCTTCACTTGGGACAGTTCTTGTGATTTAACCCTGGACATGTGACTCTTTATTTGAGTCCCCCACCTTGGTTACTGGACTTCTGAACCTCCATCTGGACTTCTTAAACATACATGGACCCATATCAAGGCAGTTATCAGATCCAGCTCGATCAAAAACCCTTGCATATCATTTTCATACATCATCATTGCATCATTGCATCATTTAACATTTGTTTATTTGTTTTTCAGGGTATCCATATTCCATTTGGCTTGGTTTTGACCCCTTCATCTACATAGACCCCTGTTCACCAGTTATCTGCTTCAGCTCTCTTCATCAGTTGCCTGCTTCAGTTACCTCCATCATCATCCTCAGCCTATCAGTGGCTCATCTCTAGTATCAGTCTTCATCATCAGCATCTGTTCTAAGCTCTTCATCAACAGTCATGGCACCTAAGAAGAGCAACATTTCATACCACTTCTTTGAGCCTGTGCTGGCTGGCATCAGGAAGGTCCAGGCACTTATCACTCCAGACCATATCCCACTATTCAGAGAACATTATGGAGGCATACTTGATATGGTTATGGACTTGGACCCTTCTCAGAGGATTTTGATTCACACTTGCCTACAGTTCTATGATCCTCCTTTAAGGTGCTTCACTTTCCAGAATTTTCAGTTGGGACCTCTGTTGGAGGAGTTTTCATCACTGATTGGAGTACCTGTCAGGGGTGGTATCCCCTTCAACCCAGAGATGGCTTCTCCCAGCAATGAAGAAGTGGCAAAGGCACTGTATTTGGAACCTATTTTGATTGAGCAGAACATGTCAACAAAGGCTTGAATTCCTGGTCTACACTTGGACTTTCTAACTTCTCAGGCTATCCTGAAGGCCTCCTTGGGAGAATGGAAGGCAGTTTGTGCATTGTTAGCCCTCAGTATATATGGGGTTATACTTTTTGCAGACGAGCCCAAGTTTATCATCCAGAATGCTATTCACCTCTTCCTTTTGAGGAACCCAGTGCCCACATTGCTGGGGGATTTCTATTATTCTGTTCACCAAAGGAATGAGAAGCAGAGAGGGAGGTTGGTGAGATGCTGTGCTCCTTTGTTTCACACTTGGCTGCTTAAACACTTACCCAAGACTGATGCTTTCCTGAACCCTCACCAACAGAAGAAATGGGCTAGGAGACTTACTGCTTTGACCTCAGATGACATCAGGTGGTGCACCCAGAGCACCAAAGGCAGGGACATAATAACTAGTTGTGGGCAGTTCCCCAATGTACCCTTAGTAGGAGTGAAGGGTTGCATCAACTACAATCCTGTGCTGTTTAAAAGACAATTGGGCTATGCTTTGGTCCACCCTCCTAGAGTTCAAGACTTGGCTGAAACCCTGTATTGTGAGATAAAGCCTAATCTAGCTGTTGTCAGACAAGCATCCTGGGTTTGGGACAACATCCAGACCAAAGGGATGGCCATTCTTGGAAGATGCAACAATGTGGCCTCAGCTCAGTATTATGAATGGTCCCATGCTAGGGCTCAGATTTCTGGGATGCCCTTCACCATTGAGGATGCACCTGGACCATCCATAGTACAGCCACCAGCCACTGTCAGCCTAGAGGAATTTGAGAAGCTGAAGGAGAGAAATGAGAATCTGTCTCAAGCTCTGCAGAGGACCCTCTGGGAGAGGAGTGATGGTCGTCTAGACATTGAGAGGTTAGAAAAGCTTAAGGTGGAGCATCTAGCCAGGATTGAGAAATCAGAGGACTACATCAAGAAATCAAGAGCAGGAGAGCAAATTTTGAAGAATGCCTGTAAAGAGGCCCAATTTCAGAAGGCTAGGACTGATCTCTATCTGAAAGAGAGTCAAGATAGGTGGGTCAGAATCACTGAAGCTCGCACTCAAGAGGATAAGAGAACTCAGGCCAGGATTGAGCAGTTAGAGGCCATTGAGAAGAAACAACAGGAGGCTCTGCTAGCAGCCCAGAAGGAAATCTCAGAATTGAAGCTTAGGGCTGGTGTGAAGAGGTCAAAGGACCAAGACAGACACAAGAAGCTAACCACTTCTATTTCCACCAGGAACCTTCTTATCAGAAGCATTACAGAGCATCCGACTGGTCTTGTAACTGAAGCACTTCTCAAGGAGGTTAAGGAGGATGAGTTTGGCTTAGATGTTTGATCACTTTGCTTGTTGCTATTTCCATTTGATGTACTTTTCCTTTTTATGTTGTATTTTGGCCCTTCAGGGGCATGTGTTGTAAAAACAGACTATGTATTATCCATCTTTTGTAATATATTTGTTAGTTTCATTAAGTCTCTTTCTCTCAAGCAACATCAGAGCATCTTCCTCAGGGTCTGGAAAGGTCAAAACCAAGAGCCAAGCCAGATACCTTGGAAACAAATAAGCATATTGCATTGCATACTAACCTATGTTTTGTTTTGTAGGTTTTGTTTTTGGTTTGTTTGTTACTAACTCTGTTGTGGTTCAGGAATTATTGCTCGCCGTCGGGTGTTCCCTCTCAACCGTCCACACAGATATCCTACTCGCAACAATCTTCCTGGTATCCAGATGGACCAAGTACAGCAAGATCTGACAGAGGTCAGAACCCAGATGGCTAACGAAAGGCTGGAGATGAGAAACCAAATGACCCAGTTCATGGAAGTAATGAATGGCTTGGCTCAAAGCCAAGAAAGATTGAGGGCATTGGTGGAAAGACAAACCACAGAAGAACCTCCCCTGGGAACTGGAGGAACAAGTAATAATGAGAGGGGTCAGCCTCATGTTAACCCACCAGTATATGGGCCTCATCTACATCCGGAAGTCAACATCCCGGGTATTGTGCAAGGAAATACTACTGGAGGAAGAGTCTTACAGGAAGACCCCCAGGAAGAACAGTTCACTGTGATGGGAGCTGGGGATGAAGCCTATGATAGGAGGCTTGATGAAATTGCTGAGAAATTGAGATCTCTGGAGTCTCAAAACTCCTTGGGTTTTGATGTCATGGATATGGGGTTAGTGGATGGGGTAAGAATTCCCCACAAGTTTAAACCCCCGTGCTTCGAGAAGTACAACAGAACTTCCTGTCCACGAACCCACCTGCAGTCTTTTCTGGGAAGACTTAAGGCATACACCATGGATGAAAAACCGTGGATGTTTTACTTTGAAGACAGTTTGACTGGGGCTTCAAGGAAGTGGTACTCTCACTTGACCAGAGCTACTATCAGGTGCTGGAAGGACCTAGCTGAAGCCTTCATCAGACAGTACCAATACAATCTGGACATGGCTCCTAACAGGACTCTCCTGATGGGAATGTCTCAATCCTCCAGAGAAAGCTTCAGGGAATATGCCCAGAGGTGGAGACAGCTTGCTGCTGCTGTTCAGCCACCCATGTCGGAAAGAGAAATGGCCGACATGTTCATGAACACTCTGTAAGGGACATATATTGATAGGCTAGCTGCCTTTTCTTCCACCAGCTTCGCTGACGTAGTCATAGCTGGAGAAAGAATTGAAAGCCTTCTGAAGATGGGTAAGATTACTGATAATGGTGCAAGTTCGTCGAGTAATCCTAGGAAGCCTTTTGTGGGACCTAGAAGAACCGGTGAGACTAATGCCATTCATGCCAACAGGGGCAGACCTCAGTTTGTTCATAGGTCAGTGGCAGCTGTCACAATTCCAGCTCCGATTCCTCAGTAACCAGCATATCAACCATAACAACAACCACATTATCAGCAACAAGTTCAGTATCCGCCACAGAGAAACTACAACAACAACAACAACAGCAATCAACAACAAAGATTCTTTCAGCAGAGACCATCACAGGCAAATAGGGTGATTGACCCAATCCCTATGCCTTATGCCGCTTTATTGCCACAACTCCTGAAGCTCAACTTGGTTGAGTTAAGGACATTAGCACCATCAGATCCTTCCAGTCTTCCAAGAAATTATGATGTCAATGCCAGATGTGCTTTTCACTCGAATGCACCTGGCCACAGTATAGAGAAATGCATGGCTTTACAAATGAAAGTACAAGATCTGGTGGATTCTAAAGCCCTCAACTTTGCACCCCCGCCAAATGTCAATAAGAATCCCATGCCCAATCATGGAGGACCGAGAATTAATGCTATTGAGGAAGACAAGCCATCTTTCTTAATCACCAGTGTTGGGCAGATTCGAACACCTCTGGTAGAAATTAAAGCTCAGCTTCTAGAATGCCAGATGTTCCCCGGGTGTGAGCTCGGTTGTGGTTATTGCAACATTTCGGTCAACGGGTGTGATAATTTGAGAAGCGGCATAAATGGTCTTATCAAAAGTGGTATACTTCAGATCATAACATCAGCACCTACAAATTCAGCAATTCCTTTGTCAACAATTCCTGACTCTTATACAACTACAACAACAATCATTCCGACCAATTCATCAATATCATCAACAATGGCTCCGTCCATCACTTCAAGCCAGATGTCAAAAACCATCTCTTCTACAACATCAGCACCCCTTTATTCAGCAGAATCTTCTACAACGCCAACAAATATCTCAGCAGTCACCATTTACTATGATCTAGCATATGTTCCTCCAAACAACAATTTTCAACAACAAGCAGTGGCATCTCCTGCCAGATCACCAGTCACCATTTACTATGATCCGCACACTATTTCAGTACCCTCCTCTGCTGCAGTCAGTCCAGTTACCATCACGGTACCCGGACCAGTTCCATATGAAAGCAGTAATGCCATCCCTTGGCATTATGGCTCTGACCTCTACTGCAATGGGGAGAAAATCACTTTGGATTCTTCAACCTCTTCTCCACAGATTGATAATGTTGGGGGAGGCGGAGGCTTCACCAGAAGCGGACGCCTTTTTGCCTCACAATTGCAAAAACCTAATGCCGAAGCAGAAGCTGCTGCCAAGGCAAAAGGAAAGAGTGTGGTGGTGGAAGAACCAACTATCAAAGAAACTCAGAAGACGTCTTTTGAACAGGATGTAGATGAGTTCATGAGAATCATAAAGAGGAGTGATTACAAGGTGGTGGATCAGCTTCACCAAACTCCCTCAAAAATCTCCATATTATCACTGTTGATGTGTTCTGAAGCTCACAGGAATGCATTATTGAAAGTCCTGCACGCAGCATACATGCCAGAGGAGATTACCGTTAATCAGCTAGAAACCGTGGTGGCAAATGTCAACACCAGTCATGGGCTGGGCTTTACCAATGCTGATTTAACAACTGAGGGACGTAACCACAACAAGGCTTTACACATCACTCTAGAATGCAAGGGTGCTGTTCTATCCCATGTACTGGTGGACACTGGGTCTTCACTCAATGTTCTACCAAAGAAAGCCTTGGTGAAGCTGGAGTATGATGGCTTGGCACTGCGACCGAGTAATTTGGTGGTAAGATCATTTGATGGCTCTAAAAGATCAGTGCTAGGGGAGATTGATCTGCCTGTGATGATTGGCCCGCAGACTTTTAAAATTACCTTCTATGTGATGGACATTCAGCCGGCCTACAACTGTTTGTTGGGTAGACCTTGGATCCATGCCGCTGGCGCAGTTACGTCTACCCTTCATCAGAAGCTGAAATTCGAGTGGGAAGGCCAGATCATCACCATCTTGGTGAAGAGGACATCTTTGTTAGCCATCTGGCTACGTACAAGTATATTGAGATGGATGGAGAAATCCATGAAACCATGAGCCAAGGATTTGAGGCCCTGAACATAAATGAAGCATCTGCTGTACTGGGAACCTCCATAACATCTTATCAGCAAGCCAGGAAGGTTGTTGAAGAGGGGACTGCCCAAGGCTGGGGCAAGCTGCTGCCCGTGGAGAAGAAGGAGGACAGATTTGGGTTGGGTTACAAACCAACTCAACAAGATCAATCAGAGGCTGCTCAGAAGCCCAACTTTGTCAGCGGGGGAATGCTCACCCCGGATGCAGTGAACAACTTGGAAGATGAGTCGGAAGATGAGCGCAACCTGGAGAGCTGGATACGTCCAAGGATCCCGGGGAGCCGTATCTCAAACTGGTCTTCCCAGGAAATTATAAGGGTTACTCCTGCAGAGTAATTATTATTTCCTGTATATTTTAAGCATGCATCAAGTCTTGCATCTTGCCCAAGATGACAAGACTCATTTTGTAATCGGGCCATCTTTTGTGCAAATAGATCAATCAATGAATATCGGACATCTTTCGCAAATGAGTCTTTTTCTTTTTTCGCTCACTGTTTTTTTCATTTTTCTTTTGTACAAAAATAAAAATGGCAATGTTTTCAAAATGACCAGACTTTACTTCACTTTTTCTAAATAAAATTAAAATCGATCACTAAAATGAACAATTCAAACCCTTGCAGAGAGTGCCTTTCAGACTGCACCGACAACAGCACAGCTAGGGCTTCGTATGACTTTGACAATCCAATCAATCAAGCTGATGAAGGGGTTGAAGAAGATTATGAGCTTCCTGAAGAGCTAGCCAGGCTGTTAAGGCAAGAGGAGAAGGTTATTACTCCTCATCAGGAGGAGGTCGAAACGATTAATCTTGGTACGGATGAAGATGTGAAAGAGGTTAAGATCGGGGCCTGCTTACAAGACTCAGTAAAAGAACAACTGATTGACCTGCTTCGTGAGTATGTGGATGTGTTTGCTTGGTCTTATGAGGATATGCCAGGATTGGACACCGATATTGTCATGCACAAGCTGCCTTTAAAAGAAGATTGCCCACCAGTGAAACAGAAACTACGCCGTACTCGCCCAGACATGGCAATGAAGATCAAGGAAGAGGTACAAAAGCAATGGGACGCCGGGTTCCTTGCTGTGACTAGCTATCCGCCGTGGGTTGCTAATATTGTACCTGTGCCTAAGAAGGATGGCAAGGTGAGGATGTGTGTGGATTACCGGGATCTGAACAGAGCAAGCCCGAAAGATGACTTCCCTTTAACTCACATTGATGTATTGGTGGATAATACAGCTCAGTTCTCGGTGTTCTCCTTCATGGACGGATTTTCAGGATACAATCAGATCAAAATGTCACCTTAAGACATGGAGAAGACAACTTTCATCACTCCCTGGGGCACGTTCTGTTATAAGGTGATGCCATTCGGACTGAAGAATGCTGGTGCAACATATCAACGGGCTATGGTAACATTATTCCACGACATGATCCATAAAGAAATTGAATGTTATGTGGATGACATGATTGCCAAGTCCCTCACAGAAGAAGACCACTTGGTAAATCTGTTGAAATTATTCAAGCGTCTGAGGAAGTACCAACTGAAGTTAAACCCCAACAAGTGCACATTCGGGGTGCGATCCGGTAAGTTGCTGGGATTTATTGTAAGTGAAAAAAGGATTGAAGTTGACCCTGATAAAGTTAAAGCCATTCAAGAGATGCCTGCGCCGAAAATTGAGAAAGAAGTTCGAGGTTTCCTAGGAAGATTGAACTACATTTCAAGGTTCATATCTCACCTTACAGCAACCTGTGAACCCTTGTTCAAGCTGTTAAGAAAAGAACAAACGGTCAGGTGGAACGAAGACTGCCAGAGGGCTTTTGACAGAATCAAGGAGTACTTGCAAGAACCTCCAATCCTTATGCCTCCAGTTGAAGGAAGACCTCTAATCATGTACTTGAAAGTATTAGAAAAGTCAATGGGGTGTGTGTTGGGCCAACATGACGAGTCTGGTCGAAAAGAGTATGCAATATACTACATAAGCAAACAGTTTACCGACTGTGAACAACATTATTCACTGCTCGAAAAAACTTACTGTGCTTTAGCGTGGGCTGCTCGCCGACTGAGACAGTATATGTTGACCCACACTACCTTATTGATCTCAAAGATGGACCCAGTTAAGTACATTTTTGAGAAGCCAGCACTTACCGGACGGGTTGCAAGATGGCAAATGATCCTCACAGAATATGACATCCAGTACACATCTCAAAAAGCCATCAAGGGCAGTGTATTGTATGATTATCTTGCTGAGCAACCCATTGAGGATTACCAGCCTATGAGATTTGACTTCCCTGATGAAGACATCATGTTCATAAAAGCGAAAGATCACGAAGAGCCTGTTCACACTGAAGGGCCTGACCCTGAAGAAGAATGGACTATGATGTTTGACGGGGCTGTTAATATGAATGGTCGTGGTGTTGGTGCAGTACTTATTACACCTAAAGGAGTTCACCTGCCTTTCTCGGCAAAACTCACCTTTAACTGCACTAACAACGAAGCTTAATACGAAGCTTGTATTATGGGTCTTGAGGAAGCCATTGACCTCAGGATCAAGACTTTGACTGTATTCGGAGATTCAGCTCTGGTAATCAATCAAACCAATGGCAAATGGTACACACACCAGGATCATTTGATACCTTACAGGGATTATACCAGGAGGTTATTAACTTTCTTCACAACGGTCAAGCTTGAGTATATCCCTCGAGACGAGAATCAGTTTGCAGATGCTCTGGCTACCATTTCATCCATGATCAAAGTTCAAGCTGCCAACTTTGTACCTCGGATTTCAGTGTCCAGACTTGACAGACCAGCATATGTGTTCTCAGCAGATGTTGTTAAAGATGATAAGCCTTGGTTCCACGACATTAAGTGCTTCTTGGAGGATCAGACATACCCACCTGGGGCATCTTCCAATGATAAGAAAACATTAAGAAGGCTTGCTGGTAGTTTCTTCCTGAATACCGATGGTTCCCTGTATAAGAGAAACTTTGATATGGTACTTCTCCGGTGTGTTGATAGAACAGAAGCAGACTTGTTGATGCACGAGGTGCACGAAGGATCCTTTGGTACCCATGCAGGAGGGCATGCCATGGCCAAGAAGTTGCTAAGATCAGGTTATTACTGGATCACAATGGATGCCGACTGTTGTGCTTATGCCAGAAAATGCCATAAATGCCAGATTTATGCGGATAAGGTGCATGTGCCTCCGAATCCTCTGAATGTGATGTCTTCACCCTGGCCCTTTGCTATGTGGGGCATTGACATGATTGGCAAGATTGAACCGACCGCTTCAAACGGCCACAGATTCATCCTGGTCGCCATTGACTATTTCACCAAGTGGGTTGAAGCAGCTTCCTATGCAAATGTTACAAGGCAAGTGGTAGCCAGATTCCTGAAGAGAGATATCATCTGTCGGTATGGAGTTCCCGAGCGAATCATTACTGATAATGGTTCCAACTTGAACAACAAAATGATGGCAGAACTATGCCGGGACTTCAAGATCCAACACCACAACTCTTCTCCTTACAGGCCAAAGATGAACGGCGCTGTAGAGGCAGCAAATAAGAATATCAAGAAGATTGTGCAAAAGATGGTAGTTACCTACAAAGACTGGCATAAAATGCTACCGTTTGCCTTGCATGGGTACCGTACGTCAATCAGAACATCCACTGGGGCAACACCGTATCAGCTTGTGTATGGTATGGAGGCAGTCCTACCTGTTGAAGTTGAATTACCCTCCCTGCGGGTACTGATGGATGTTAAGCTGAACGAAGCAGAATGGGTCCGATCCCGATACGAACAACTGAGTCTGATTGAAGAGAAGAGATTGGCTGCAATCTGTCACGGGCAGTTATATCAGAAAAGAATGAAGAAAGCCTTCGATCAGAAAGTCAGGCTCCGAGAGTACCAAGTAGGGGATCTTGTGCTGAAAAGACTCCTCCCTCCTCATACAGACCACAGGGGCAAATGGACTCCGAATTATGAAGGACCATTCGTAGTAAAGAAAGTTTTCTCCGGTGGAGCACTCATGCTCAGTACTATGGATGGTGAAGACTTCCCGTCCCCTGTGAATTCAGATGCAGTTAAAAAATACTTCGCATAAAATGACCCGCTGGACATAAAAACAGAATGTAAGTCCAGGCAAAAATAGGGCATCCCGGCGAGTCAAAAACAGAATAAAAGACTCGGGCAAAAATAAGGGAAAATAAACAAAAAAATGTACACCCGCTGAGTTGAAAAGCCGCATTGGACAACTCAGGCAAAAAAGGGTATCCCGATGGATTGAAAACCCGAAAGGGCGATCCATGCAAAATAAGGGAATAAGCGAACAACTGCATTCTGAATTCGTCTGTATCACCCACAACTCGGTAAGTTTCAAAAGGGTCAAGCGCCAATCAGAATCAGCCTTCTTCAGAAAGCAAGACGAGAAAAACATCAAAAGTCATACGAGTCATAGCAAAGGGAAGCTCCCCGAAGCGTCGTCAACATTGCCAATACCTTTTATTTCTCAATTTGTAACAATCTCCTCATTTTAGGGGATTTGTTTCTTTGACTGTATCTTGCCGATTCAGGGCACATGAATTAATAAAATCAGTTTTTTCAGTCATGTTTCGTCTCGTACATTTTGTTTTCATTTGCAAAAATGTCCGATGTCTCTAAGATACTGATTGCATAAATACAGATGTTTTTCTTCTAAAACACGTGCGTGCAGGAAATATACTTACTCCCGGGAGTGCCCAAACTCCTATGACGGAATCCGGTAAGGGATGCCTCGGGATTACTTGTGTGCTTCTCTATCTTTTCAGGATTGCAGGTACTCAAAGCACACCATGGGGAATGAAAGCTTCATCCCAGCAAGCTGGCAAAACATTGTCTACTCAGTCCTAGCACCGGAGATGGTTTCTCCCCAGCTGAGTTGTCAAGTATCATCCTCAGCAGGACCCCTACAGAAATCTCCAGGAAGACCTTCTCATGGTCTTTCTTCTTCCCCAGCCGAGTTGCCATTTCCTATTCCTCCAACAGCCAAGTGCAAAAGCCGGGGAACCATCTCCCCACAAAGTTTCAACCTTTATCCAGAAGAGCAACGCCCGGAGGCCTCACAACAGAGTGAAGAAAGCTTCTACAAACCCCAGCTGGGTCCCTCGTTACCCAAAATAGGACTATCAGTGGCCTATGTCCCCAAGCAGAGTCCCATATATCAGATCTACCAATGATCACATCCCCAGCTGGAATGTTCACTTCAAGCAGATCAACCAGAGATCTTCGTAGCAACGGGACCCGGATCCCAGATCGGTATCTTTGCATAATCATAGCATTCGCATCATATTCTCCCCACAGAGCGTAGCATTCCGTCTAATACGGAGGATTACGACAAAAATCAAACATATTGCATAATCATAAGCCATGGTCTGAATCAAACACTTGTGAATATTGACAATCCGTCAGCAATATACAAAAAATCCCCAAAATTCCCCATCAGAGAGCCAAAGCACTGGCCTTACACTTGCAAATACAGATACACACCCCTTTTGGCACCCGTCCGTGTCATTATTCTCCCTAGTAAAGTCACCCGAGCTTCTTTACAAGCAGACACTTATATATTACAGATACTTCTTGACACCCGTCCGTGTCATATCCCCAGTAGAAAGCCAAAGCGTCCTCTTTGCACTCACAGATACATACTTATACCACTTCCTTGACACCCGTCCGTGTCACTTTCCCCAGCACAGTTGCCTAAACATTTTGTAAACCATACACTTGTTTATATTACACTTTTCTCTTTTAAACACTCGTCCGTGTCACTCTCCCTAGCAAGTTAAACACTCCTGAACACCACTCATACTTGTTACTCCTGTTTCACTCATACAGATACCCGTCCGTACCTTGTGCATATCACCCAAATCCCCTCAGAGTCGACACTTGTTCGTGTTCTTTGTTAACCAGTTGATACTCGTCCGTATCATCATCTCAGAACGTGCGTCAAGCGTTTGTTTCTACCTGATACTCGTCCGTATCATAGTCTTAAGGATGCTCGTTCGCATCTTTAATCCATACACGTGTCAAACACTCATGTCTTCTTGAATTTAGATGCTCGTCTGTGTCTGTTATTCCCCAAAAGAGTCCCCTCAGATTCGACACTCGTCCGTGTTCTTTGATTAACCAGTTGATACTCGTCCGTATCATCATCTCAGAACTTGCGTCAGTGTTTGTTTCTACTGATACTCGTCCGTATCATGGTCTTAGGGATGCTCGTCCGCATCTTTAATCTATACACAACGTCAAAACACTTATACCTTTTATTTCTTGGATGTAAACACTCGTCCGTGTTTACTATTCCCCAGTAGGTCGCCAGCAAAACAAAACTTCTTTTTGACATTCTTCCTATGTCACGGTACTTTCGGCAGCCGTCCCCTGCCAGGTGATTGTCCTTCACCTTTGGATGACCGTCCCTCATCCTTTCCCCAGCGGAGTCTCTATTCATTAGAACCCCTTTTCTATCCAACATTCGTCCTATGTCGTGATACTGAGAGCAGCCGTCCCCTGCTAGGTGATCGTCCTTCACCTCTTGATGATCGTCCTTTATCATGCTCGTCCGATGGCCGTCCCCATCGTCGACCTTTTATCCGGCATTCGTCCTATGTCGTGATTTTTAGCAGTCGTACCCTGCTAGGTGATCGTCCTTCACCTTTTGATGATCGTCCTTCATCATTTTATCCGATGGCCGTCCCCATCGTTGATCTTGTTATCTGACATTCGTCCTATGTCATGATAACCCTGAGAGCAGCCGTCCCCTGCTAGGTGATCGTCCTTCACCTCTTGATGATCGTCCTTCATCATGCTCATCCGATGGCCGTCCCCATCGTCGACCTTTTTATCCGACATTCGTCCTATGTCGTGATACTTTCGGCAGCCGTACCCTGCCAGGTGATCGTCCTTCACCTTAGATGACCGTCCCTCATCTTATCCCCAACAAGAGCAGCCGTCCCCTGCTAGGTGATCGTCCTTCACCTTTGATGACCGTCCCTCATCATTATTTCATTTATTCTTTAACCCGATGGCCGTCCCCGTCATTGCATTATTTCCCGCATCTTCCCCAGCATGTCGGTCGTCCCCGTCATTGCTCTTTCCCCAGCAGTCGTCCTCTGCTCGGCGGTCGTCCTCCGTCGCCCACACTTTACAATATACTTTATTTTCTTTTACAATCTATATCCCTTTTCTTCTTCATTCTGTGAGTGCAAATTTTGGACTGTCTTTGGTATTCAACCACAAGTTATCTTGTTTGCCTGTTAAGCCGATGCTTACATCCTGCACAGCTAACTCATGCTTGAATTGGGGCAGCTGTAAACACCCCAAATTTGCCCTCACCCATTCACACCATGGCTTGTGATCTTTTCATATGCATGAGTTCAATCATAACATCTCATATCACATATTTGCTTCACTGCATTGGTTCAAAGTCATCTGCATCTAGGGTTTGTGATCTGAGCAATCTAAGAGTCATTTGAGCCACTCCAAAGGTCATCAATCACTTCAAAGGGGTACATGTATGTTCAAGCATCATATTATATCCCCTCAAAGTCAAGAATGTCAAAAAATCACAAGAACTGAGATTGGCATGGAGGCAGAGCCAGGTTTAACTACACAGATGACCTAGAATTAGGGTTTTGGTTTCAAAGGCCATAACTCCAATTTTTTTGGTCATTCTTGTTTCTATTGGTCTCTATATGGTATAGGGATCATGCATATCATTTTTCATGAAGAAATTCCATGGGGAAGGCATCTGATCAAGAGTTGACTTCTTGAGCAAGTCAGTGCAAAATCAGGGCATCTGAGGCCCCCAATGACCCAACCAAAGGGTGTTCATCATCATTTTGATTGTGTATGATCTTTATTTGATCATGGAAGATGTTAGAAGTTCACAAGATTGAAAAATTTCAAGCCATTTGCAAAGTTGACTTTTTGGGAAATGACTTGTAATGGAAACTTGCCATTTTGGGAAACTTTTTCAACCCTTGCTTTTTGATTAAAAAATGCTTCAAATGGGAAAACTTTGGTCATGAAAGTTGTAGAATGGATCATTCCCTTTTCAAAAAGTACAAGAACTTGTTCTAATTCATTTTGGATCAAAAGTTATGGCTTGTCAAAGTTGGCCAAAATCACATAATTTGAAGTTTTCTACCAAAGAGGCATTTTGCAAAATGGTATGATCAAGTGTTCTAAAGGCTTCAAAAGTGTACAAACTCTTCACAACATGATCACATGACCTCTAAAGATCAGAATGGGCCAAAGAATATTGCATTTTGATGCCTTGAATCTCATGAATTTCCAAAGGGGCCAAACTTTGTGAAAATTGCAAAACATCTCATAAGTCTTGATCCACTTGCTGATTTATCTCATAAACAATTCCATGGTTCTCCCTAAACTCAGCTGAGCCAAGACAAGCAAAAAGGCTAGTTATACCATTGCCCATACCTCAAGTACAAGTCAAGTTGACATTTTGGCAACTTGCCCATACCAATCACAACAGGCCACCAACAACTCTCTGCCCAATCCAGACTTTACAAACACACCCCAAGGCCTCATTTTCATAAGACACACAAGCCTGAAAGCACCAAGAAGACAGCCTTCTCATTCTTCACCTCATATGCAAAACCATTCGAAACACTCTCCACAAGCATCAAACACACAAACAAACTTCACCATTGATCTCAACATGACTCACTGATCACAAACCAACCATTGAAACAGCCTGAAAGTCACTGAAATCAAAACACGATCATCACCCCTCACTGAACAGAACTTCTGCAATCTCCCAAATCAGCCATCAACAAAAGCTTTGAAGCATTCCATTGAGCTCAGGGGGACCAGAGGAGTCAGTTTGCATAAGAGAAGGGCTCAGAAAGCTCCAGTTCGAAGAACTTCAGTTCAGGTATCCATCAAGAACAAATTTTCCAGAACTTCATTTACTTGTTCTAAATTGATTCTACATGTTATCCTGATCATCATGATGTGTTTAAAAATGAAAATGGTGGAGTATTGAGTATGTATGAGCTGTCTGAAACTTTCTGCCCTAAATATGTTTTGCTTCGATTTGCATGATTAATGAATGAAAAATGGTTTTTGTTTGGGGGTTTTGATTCAGTGATGAGTGGGGTTTGATTCTGTGTAGAGAGATTTCATTTTTATGGAGTTTAGAGAGAGTTAGAAAAATGGCTCGTCGGAGAAGACGACCGGAACCACTGTTCCGGCCGTCTGAAGGTCATTAATGTTAATTAGGGTTTAAGTCCAGGTTTGAATGTGGAGCGTTGATCTGGTTGACTAAGTCAATCTCCCGCGCGCGTGTGTGGCCCAGATTTGTCATTAAGCCCTAATTCCACTTAATTAAATTAATTAATCAGTTTTAATCAAGTTTTAATTTCAACCACTGGATAACGTGCGCAGTCAACTCCCGCGCGTCCAGTTTGAATACCAGCCCTCAGATCTGATTACTTCCTCATTTATTCATTTTTATTTTCATTTTATTTCATTTGTTTTGCATATTTAATTTAAAATAGTAAAAAAGGTCTAAAAATTCTGAAATTTTTTATCCAAGCTTTAATTAATTTTCAGAACACAAAAATATTTTTATTTTCATTTTTTTGCATTGAAAAATATTTTTAAATCATTTAAAAGTTTATTTTTAATTGATTAATTAGAATTAATTAATTAAAAATACTTTCAGGTATTTAAAAATCACAAAAAAATTCATGTAACATTAAAAATCATTTAGAAACATTGTCCAACTCTCAAACCAAATTTCTTTTTTTATCTTGATGCCTTTTGACAATTTTCAATGGATTTAATTTCATTTCAAGGCATTATTTTGATTCAAACTTCAAAAATTCATTTCTGCCTAACCATTAAGAGTTGGACAATGATTCTTTTTGCATTGCATCTTGCATATCATGTAGTTTATAGGATTAAATTGGCATGAATTGATCTTGCATTTCCTATTTGTTTGGCATTTTTCTTGATGAGGTACCTTAAAACCCTAGCCAACTTAGGAAATTCATAACTTTCACTAGGTTAAGAATTGGATCCTCTCCTTTGGGCAGTAATTTTGTATAGGTTTAGGGTTCCTTTGAATGCATTTTCAAATTTTTATCATGTCATTTGCTTCTGGTTTTGGTTTTTGTTTTGTGTATTGATCATAAACCCTAATTCATGCTTTCCTTTGCATCCATCTTCCATTTGCTTGCATACTATGACTTGCTATGACATCTTGTGCATCCATTTGATTCATAATACATCTTAGGACAAATTAGAATCATTTTTGATCATTGCATCCTTCATTTTCCATGTTATATGTCTTTTGCATTCCATAACTTTTCATGAATGTCCATGGTTCTAAGCATGCTTCTCTTGCATCCATATGTTTGTATGATCATCCTCATGCCTTGCCACATGTTTGTATCATCTCTTAGCATCATTAATATCATACTCATGCTTCTGGTTTTGGTTTGCATCATCATATTTCATCTCATTTGCATGGCATTTCATTTCTTTTGCTAACTTTGCAGGTGGTAAGTTGTTTTGAGATGTGGATTTGCCTTCACTTCTCACAATCTCTTTTCATCTCTTTTATGCATCATTGCTGCATTTTATCTTGTGTATTGGATTGAGCTTGCTCATTCTTGTTCATCTTACTTTCTTTCTTCAAGCAACTTGTCTTCTTAAGTGAAGCAAGTTGTTTTGCTTCTCTTTGTTCCTTTCATCTGCTTCCTGGTGGTTTCCCTGAAGATCTTCTTGCAAACCTCACAAACCCTAGGAACAACCAAGCATGACAACAATTAGGGTTGATTAGTCCCCCACTTAGCTTTTACCTTTGTGTCTCTTTGAGTCTTCTCTTCTCACCTCATAATCAGGGACTAAACCCTAAAGGCTTTAAGGCTTTGTGATTAAGATTATGCCTGCATCCTTCTATTAGGATGGAGTGTATAATTTTAATCCTAAGTGTTAAACCCTTAATGTGTTTAACTCCTTTAATCAATTCATTAAATAACTATCAAGACATAAAGCTTGTAACTTGGGCCTTGCATTAGGGTTCTAATTCTTCCTTAATTGGTTAAGAAGGACTAACCCTAGTGTTAATGGACAAGTCCCCCTCAAGCTGTCTTACAAATCATAAAACTCACTTCTTCATCTTACCATTAACTAAAATCCATCTAATAAAGGCTTTGTTTTGTCATGAGGTTAATCCCTAATCATGGATTAAGTTGAGGAGCTTTCCTCAGCTTAAACATTCTCATCTATTATCCTTCTATTAGGATGGTGTAATGAGTCTGTTTAATCCCTGATTATGGCTTAATCTCATTACTCAACACTAAACAAAAACAACAAAAACATCTAAATAATCACAAGTAGGTTAATGATCTTAATCCTACACCATGGTGATTAAGTGTGAGGTGCTGACTTCACACTTAAGGTATTCTCATTACCCCTAATCAGAGGGAAGATGTGATGAGTTTACTAACCCATTAGTTTAGGCTTAAGCTCATTAACTTATGACAAACTTTCAAAAGCAATAAAAGACTGAAATCATCAAAAAACAAACAATAATCGTCTCCTCCAGGATTCTTCTCTCACCTCATTCACTCACAAACGAGAACTCGCTTCTTCCGTTTAATGCAAGACAGTTTGCACCTGAGCCAGACAGGTCATACACTTGAGCATTGACAAGCAAGCAGTTCACAAGTCAATTTATCTTTCAGTCTCTTTGGGTCGAACTACGGTGTTCTGACTTCCTCATTGCACGAGAGGATACGTAGGCATAACTTAACAGTTATCGAACAAAAGTCTCTGTGTATTCCCCCTCTTTCCAGCTTTATTCTTTTAGCCTCATTATCATGAGCATTTCATTCCTGATCTCACACTAACACTTCACTTATACACTTCACTTTTCTTTTACACTGACACCTGTACATCTTTTTCCAGCTCTTTTATAAACAGATAGCACTGACACTACCCCTTTAAAACACAAATCTTTTAAGCGTGGATCCCGTCGAGTACGGCAGACAATCTGGGTGCTAATACCTTCTAAGGTTGTAACCAACCCCCTTTCTCAGTCTCTCTGGTTCGCAACCGTCTTATCCATATCTTTTCTTAGGTTTATGCAGCATTACCTTTCCTTCGGGATAAAAATGCCTAGCTGGCGACTCTATTCATTCCCTCTCCTCTTTTCGCCGACCGTTCACGTTTGTACCCCTCTTGGCCATGTGTCATTTTGGCGGGAGCGACACTAAGAAATCTCTTGTCAAGCTCGAAAATGATGGGATAGCTCTCCGGCCAAGTAATCTTATGGTCAGGGCTTTTGACGGCTCCAAAAGATCCATTCTTGGGGAGGTGGAGCTGCCAGTGATAATCGGTCCACAAGTCTTTAAGACCATTTTCTATGTAATGGACATACAGCCTGCTTATAGCTGTTTGTTAGGTCGACCTTGGATTCACGCCGCAGGTGCAGTAACATCGACCCTTCATCAGAAACTGAAGTATGAGTGGGAAGGGCATATTATCACCATCTGTGGTGAGGAAGACATGTTTGTTAGCCATCTGGCTTCATACAAGTATATTGAGATGGATGGTGAAATCCATGAGACAATGAGCCAAGGGTTCGAGGCCCTGAATGTCAATGAGGCGACTGAAGTATTTGCTGCATCCTAGGAAGACAGGATGGGTACTTCAATTGTCTCCTATCAGCAAGCCCGAAAGGTTGTTGAAGACGGTAATGCCCAAGTCTGGGGCAAGATGCTGCCGGTTGAGAAAAAGGAAGATAGATTCTGTTTGGGTTACAGACCATTCCGACAAGATCAATCAGAGGCTGCCAAAGAGCCCAAATTTGTCAGTGAGGGGATGCTCACCCCAGATGCTGTTAACAACCTGGAAGACGAGGCGGAAAGCGACCGCAACTTGGAGAACTGGATACGTCCAAGGATCCCAGGGAATCAAGTCCTTAACTGGTCTTCCCAGGAAATTATAAGGGTTACTCCTGCAGAGTAATTATTATTTCCTGTCTTTTTTAGCATGCATCAAGTCCTGCATCTTGCCCAAGGTGTCAGGACTCATTTTGTAATAGGGCCATATTGTAATTTTGTGCAAATGATTAATCAATGAATAACGGACATCTTTTGCAAACTAGTCTTTTTTCGCTCACTGTCTTTTCATTTTTCACTTTTGTACAAAACAATAAAATGGCAATGTTTTCAAAATAAATAACTTCATTTTCACTTTTTCTAAACAAGATTAAAACTGATCACTAAAACGAACCAATCTCAACCCTTGCAGAGATTATCCTCCAGATTGCACCGACAACAACACTACTATGACTTTGTATGACTTCGACAATCCAGTTAATCAAGCTGATGAAGGGGTTGAAGAAGACTATGAGTTACCTGAAGAGTTAGCCAGGTTGTTGAGGAAAGAAGAGAAAGTGATTACTCCTCATCAGGAGGAAGTGGAAACAATTAATCTTGGTACCAAAGAAGACTTGAAAGAAGTGAAGATTGGGGCCGGTCTGCAAGATTCAGTGAAGGAACAGCTTATTAACATGCTTCGAGAGTATGTTGACGTCTTTGCTTGGTCCTACCAAGACATGCCGGGTCTGGAAACTGATATTGTTATGCACAAGCTGCCTTTGAAGGAAGATTGCCCTCCAATAAAACAGAAGTTACGCCGTACTCGTCCAGATATGGCCATGAAGATTAAGGAAGAAGTACAGAAACAGTGGGACGCCGGTTTCCTTGCTGTAACTAGTTACCCGCCGTGGGTTGCTAATATTGTACCAGTGCCTAAGAAAGATGACAAAGTAAGGATGTGTGTGGATTACCGGGATCTGAATAGAGCTAGCCCAAAGGATGACTTCCCTTTACCTCACATTGATGTATTGGTTGACAACACAACTCAGTTCTCGGTATTCTCTTTCATGGATGGATTTTCCAGGTATAATCAGATCAGGATGTCACCCGAAGACATGGAGAAGACTACCTTCATCACACCTTGGGGCACGTTTTGTTATAAGGTAATGCCTTTTGGAATGAAGAATGCCGATGCTACTTATCAATGGGCTATGGTAACATTATTCCACGACATGATCCACAAAGAAATTGAATGCTACGTGGATGACATGATTGCCAAGTCCCTCACTGAAGAAGACCATCTGGTAAATCTGCGAAAGTTGTTCAAGCGTCTGAGAAAATACCAGTTGAAGTTAAACCCCAACAAATGCACATTCGGGGTGCGGTCCGGTAAACTGCTGGGATTCATTGTAAGTGAAAAAGGAATTGAAGTTGATCCTGACAAGGTCAAAGCCATTTAGGAGATGCCTGCACCTAGGAATGAAAAGGAAGTTCGGGGGTTCTTAGGTAGATTGAACTACATATCAAGGTTCATATCTCACCTTACTGCAACCTGTGAACCCCTTTTCAAATTGTTAAGAAAGGAACAAACGGTCAGGTTGAACGAAGATTGTCAGAAGGCTTTTGACAAAATCAAGGAGTACCTACAAGAACCTCCAATCCTTATGCCTCCAGTTGAAGGAAGACCTCTAATAATGTACTTGACAGTATTAGAAGGATCAATGGGGTGTGTGTTGGGTCAGCATGACGAGTCTGGTCGAAAAGAGTATGCAATATACTACCTAAGTATAAAGTTTACCGACTGTGAACAACATTATTCACTGCTCGAGAAAACTTGCCATGCTTTAGCGTGGGCTGCTCGCCGACTAAGATAGTATATGTTTACTCACACTACTTTATTAATCTCGAAAATGGATCCAGTCAAGTACATATTTGAGAAGCCAGCACTTACCGGAAGGGTTGCAAGATGGCAAATGATCCTGACAGAGTATGACATTCAGTACACATCTCAAAAGGCCATCAATGGCAGTGTATTGTCTGATTATTTGGCTGAGCAACCCATTGATGATTACCAACCAATGTGATTTGACTTCCCTGATGAAGACATCATGTTTCTGAAAGCAAAAGATCATGAAGAGCCTATTCACACTGAAGGGCCTGGCCCAGAAGAAGAATGGACAATGATGTTTGATGGGGCTGTCAATATGAATGGTCGTGGAGTTGGGGCAGTGCTCATTACACCTAAGGGAGTTCGTATGCCTTTCTCGGCAAAACTCACCTTTGCTTGCACTAACAACGAAGCTGAATATGAAGCCTGTATCTTGGGTCTTGAGGAAGCCATTGACCTCAGGATCAAGACTTTAATTGTATTCGGAGATTCAGCTCTGGTAATCAATCAGACCAACGACAAATGGTACATTCACCAAGAGCATCTGATTCCATACCGTGACTACACGAGGAGATTGTTGACTTTCTTCACAACAGTCAAACTTTAGTACATCCCTCGAGACGAAAATCAGTTCGCAGATGCTTTAGCTACCATTTCCTCCATGATCAAGGTTCAGACTGCAAATTATGTGCCTCGGATTTTGGTATCCAGACTTGACCGACCAACCTACGTTTTCTCTGTGGACATTGCTAAAGATGACAAGCCTTGGTTCCATGATATCAAAAGTTTCTTAGAGGATCAGACATACCCACCTGGGGCATCATCCAATGATAAGAAGACATTAAGAAGGTTAGCCAGTAGTTTCTTCCTTAATACTGATGGTTCATTATACAAGCGAAACTTTGACATGGTTCTGCTCAGATGTGTTGACAAGAGAGAAACAGACTTGCTGATGCACGAGGTGCATGAAGGATCTTTCGGTACCCATGCTGGAGGACATGCAATGGCTAAGAAATTGTTAAGATCAGGTTACTACTAGATCACAATGGATGCAGATTGTTGTGCCTATGCCAGGAAATGCCATAAATGCCAGATCTACGTAGATAAAGTGCATGTGCCTCCAAATCCTTTGAACGTGATGTCTTCACCTTGGCCCTTTGCCATGTGGGGCATTGACATGATTGGAAAGATCGAACCGACTACTTCAAATGGCCACAAATTCATCCTGATAGCCATTGATTACTTCACCAAATGGGTTGAAGCAGCTTCATATGCAAATGTCACCAGACAAGTGGTATCCAGATTCCTGAAGAGAGACATCATCTGTCGATATGGAGTACCCGAACGAATCATTACTGATAAATGATGGCAGAACTGTGCCGGGATTTCAAAATCCAACATCACAACTCTTCTCCTTACAGGTCAAAGATGAATGGCGCTGTTGAGGCAGCTAACAAAAATATCAAGAAGATTATGCAGAAGATGGTGGTTACTTACAAAGACTGGCATGAAATGCTACCATTTTCCTTGCATGGGTATCGGAACTCAATCAGAACATCCACTGGGGCAACACCGTATCAGCTTGTGTATAGTATGGAGGCAGTCCTACCTGTTGAAGTTGAATTACCCTCCTTACGGGTACTGATGGATGTAAAGTTGAATGAAGCAGAATGGGTCCGTTCTCGGTACAACCAACTGAATCTGATCGAAGAAAGGACATTAGTGGCAATTTGTCATGGGAAGTTATATCAGAAAAGAATGAAGAAAGCCTTCGATCAGAAAGTCAGACTTCAGGAATACCAAGTGGGAGATCTTGTGCTGAAAAGACTCCTTCCTCCTCATACAGACCACAGGGGCAAGTTGACTCCAAACTACGATGGCCCGTTCATAGTAAAGAAGGTTTTCTCTGGTGGAGCACTGATGCTCACTAATATGGATGGTGAAGATTTCTTATCCCCTGTGAATTCAGATGCAGTTAAAAAATACTTCGCATAAAATGACCCGCTGGACATAAAAACAGAATGTAAGTCCAGGCAAAAATAGGGCATCCTGGCGAGTCAAAAACAGAATAAAATACTCAGGCAAAAATAAGGGAAAGTTGAAAGAATGTACACCCGCTGAGTTGAAAAGCCGCATTGGACAGCTCAGGCAAAAATGGGTATCCCGGTGGATTGAAACCCTAAAAGGGCGATCCACGCAAAATCAGGGAATAAGCGAACAACTACATTCTGAATTCGTCTGTATCACTTACAACATGGCAAGCTTCGAAAGGTTAAAGCATCGGTCAGAATCAACCTTCTTCAGAAAGCAAGATAAGAAGAACGTCAAGGTCATACGAGTCATAGCAAAGGAAGCTCACCAAAGCGTCACCAACATTGCCAGTACTTTACTTTTTCAATTTGTAACAATCTCCTCATTCTAGGGGATTTGTTTCTTTGACTGTATCTGCTAGTTCAAGGCACCTAGATTAATAAAATCAGGATTTTCAGTCACACCTCGTTTCATACATTTTTGTTTTGTTTGCAAAATGTCCAATATCCATGATATAACACTTGCGTAAAACATATGAGCCATTATTAATAAATGCTTGCAGGAAATAATCTTACTTCTAGGAATATCTAACTCCTATAAGGGAATCCGGTAAGGGATACCTCGGGATACCCGTGCGTTTCTTTGTCTTAACAGGTTGCAGGTATTCAATACGTAGCATGGGGCATGCCAAGCATCATTTCCCTAGCACACCTCCTCCAAGTAGTATCTGGAATGCTTTTCCCAGCGGAGTTGTCAAAGCCTCCTCATTTCCAGCCGGGATCCCCACAGATATCTCTAGGAAGATCGTTCAGTGATCTTTCCTCCCCCAAAAAGAGTACCAGGTCTCTCGAAGACAAAAGAATCATCTCCCCGCAGAGTTCCAGCCTCTCCCCAGGAGAGCAATGCCTGAATTTCTCATGCAACAAAGTGACAGAAGCTTCCTCATCCCCAACTGGGTTTTCTCCTTACCGGATAGATCTATCAGTGATCTATTTCCCCAAGCAGAGCCATATATCTTATCAGACCTACCAATGATCTTCCCCGGCTGGGATTCTCCTTCAAGCAGATCAGCCAGAGATCTTCACAACAGCGGGATCCGAATCCCGGATTGGTTTCTTTTTGCATAATCATAGCATTCACATCATCTTTCCCCCACAAAGCGTAGCATTCCGTCTAATACGGAGCATTACGGCAAAAATCAAACATTTGCATGATCACAAGCCAGGTTTGAGCCAGCCACCTGTAAATACAATCAATATCTCATCAGCAATGTATGTACAAAACCCACATCCCTTGCAAATAAAGTCCAAAGCATCCTCCTTGAACTCTCCAACACAAATGCCTGTTATATACTCTTTCGACACTCGTCCGTGTCATATCATTCCCCTGCAGGTATAAGCCAAAACATCCTCCTTGCACTCTCCAATACAAATACCTATATACACTCTTCTGACACTCGTCTGTGTCGCCTTTCCCCAGCATGGTTGCCAAACACTTATTGCAAACCAAACACTTGTTTATAATACACTCTTGTTGACACCCCTCCGTGTCGTCCTATCCCCACAGGCCGCCGAGACACCTTTTACACGCTCATATATAAATGATTGTTCATAACTTATACACTTTCTCTTCTGACACCCGTCCGTGTCACCCTTCACCAGCAAGTTGAACACTCATCCGTGTCTTGCTCATACTTCACAATACTCATTCATACTTATACAGATACTCGTATGTATCTTGTATATATATATTATCATCCCCCACAGATTCGACACTCGTCTGTGTTCTTTGTTAACCAGTTGGTACTCGTCCGTACCATCATCTCTAAACATGCGTCAGCGTTTGTTTCTATCGATACTCGTCCGTATCATGGTCTTAAGGATGCTCGTCCGCATCTTTAATCTATACACATCGTCAAACACTTATACCTTTTATTTTGGAAAGCATAAATACTCGTCCGTGTTTACCATTCCCCAGCAGAACAACTTTTCTCCTATCCGACATTCGTCCTATGTCGTGATATTTTCGGCAGCCGTACCCTGCCAGGTGATCGTCCTTCACCTTTGGATGACCGTCCCTCATCCCCTCCCTAGTGGAGTCTCCATTATTGGAACCCTTTTCTATCCGACATTCGTACTATGTCGTGATATTTAGCAGCCGTCCCCTGCTAGGTGATCGTCCTTCATCAATTTATCCGATGGCCGTCCCCATCATTGATCTTTCTATCTGACATTCGTCCTATGTCGTGGTAAAGAGCAGCCGTACCCTGCTAGGTGATCGTCCTTCACCTCTTGATGATCATCCTTCATCATGCTTATCCGATGGCCGTCCCCATCGTCAACTTTTTCTATCCGACATTCGTCCTATGTCGTGATAAAGAGCAGCTGTCCCCTGCTAGGTGATCGCCCTTCACCTTTGATGACCGTCCCTCATCATTATTTCATTTATTCTTTGAATCAATGGCCGTCCCCATCGCTGTTTACGTTACTTTGCAAACCTGATGGCCTTCCCAATCATTGCCTTTATTTTTAAAGCCCAGAGAATCTTATTTCCTTTACTTGATGACCGTCCCCATCATGATTTCTTATTTCCCCAGCTTGTCGGTCGTCCCCGTCATTGCTTCTTTTCCCAGCAGTCGTCCTCTGCTCGATGGTCGTCCTTCATCGCCCGCATTTTATAATCATACTATACTTTCTTTTAAAATTTATATCCCTTTTCTTTTTCTCCCCAGTGAGTGCAAATTTTGGACTGTCTTTGGTATTCAACCACAAGTTATCTTCTTTGCCTGTTAAGCCCGTCGCTTACATCCCGCACAACTAACTCATGTTTGAATAGGGGCAGCTGTAAACACCCCAAATTTTCCCTCACTAATTTCACACCATGGCTTGTGATCTTTTATATTGGCATAAGTTTAAGCATATCACCTCATATTGCATCTTTGTTTCATCTGCATTAGTTCAAGTTCATCTGCATCTAGGGTTTGTGATCTGAGAAATCCAAGGATCCATCTGAGCCACTCCAAAGGTCTCCAATCATTCCAATAGGGTCCATGTATGTTCCATCATATTATATCCCTTAAAGATCAAGTAAGTCAAGAAATCACAAGGACTTGGGAAGCATGGAAGCAGAGCTAGGGTTTCACTACACAGATGACCCGAAATTAGGGTTTTGGTTTCAGAGGCCATAACTCCAAAATTTTTGGTCATTCTTGTTTCTAATAGTCTCAATATGTTATAAGGATCACATGTACCAAGTTTAATGAAGAAATTCATTGTGGAAGTCATCTGTCCATTGGGTAACGTTTTGAGCAAGTCAGAGCAAAATCAGGGCATCTGAGGCCCCCAACAATGGAACCAAAGTGGATTTTTCATCAAATTGAAGTTATATGATCTTTATTTGATCATTGAAGTGCTTTTAAGTTCACAAAATTGAAGAAATTTGAGCTAAACCAAAAGTTGCCAAAAATGGAAATGACTTGTAATGGAAACTTTCCATTTTGGGAAAGTATTTCAACCTCCTCTTTCTCAACCAAAAATGCTTCAAATGAAAAATTGTTGGTCATGAAAGTTGTATATTGGATCATTTCCTTTTCAAAAAGTACAAGAACAAGTCCTAATTCATTATGGAACTCAAGTTATGGCTTTGCAAAGTTGGCAAAAATCCTATAATTTTCACTTTCACACCAAAGAGGATTTTGTGCAATTTCACATACCAAGTCATTTTGTGACCTCTAATCACTCTCTAAGCATCATACAAACATAATACAATGCATTGTGACCAAAATTGCCCAAATAATCATTCTATTTCATGCCTTGAACTTCAAGAAATTCAAAAAGGGCCAAAGTTCTTCAAATTTGCAAAAGGGCATGAATCTTCTCATACACTTGCTGCAGCACCCCAAATCATTTTCCATGGCTCTCCTTGATCAATGCTGAGCCAGGACATGCCAAAGAACAGCTTCAACATGAGCCCATACCTCAAGTACTCAATTTGTTGACTTTTTGCAAAATGACCCATACCAATAAGCTGCAGCCACAACCACTCTCTGGCCAATAGGGTTATGTTATGTGGACCAAAAGCAAGCCAATGCATAACACACACAAGCCTGAATCAGTTCATACACCAAGTTTCACAAAATCACCCTCAAGCTTCAAACTTTCGAAACTCTCTGTCCAGCCACTCAAACTTCAAACAAACTTCACCATTCAACTCACCATCATCATTAGAACATTTCCCAACCATCAAACAAGCCTGAAAGCCAGCCAAACACAAACACGATTTCAGACCAGTTGGAGTGTAACCTCTCATTCCAGCCATTCTAAACTCCATCAAAGCATTCCAATATCATCAGGAGGTCAAGTGAGGTGGATTTGCACAAGAGAAGAGGTCTGAAAGCTCCAAAAGTGAAAGCTTCAGCTCAGGTAGCCACCTTCAAACTTTTTTCCAGAACTTATATTTTATGTTATAAAAATGATCTATATGCTTCACTGATCACACTGCACTTGTTGGTTTCGAAAATGATTGAGTATTGAGCCTGTATCGTGTTTCTGAAAGTTTCACCATTTTTATGTTCTTCTTCGAATCTTGAGTTTGATGAATGAGAAATGAATTTTGAGGGTTGAATCTTGCTTAGGGTTGTTAGAAGATGTGATCTGGATCTTTAGAGCTCTGGAAATGACCTAGGGAAGAAGTTTGCAGTTTGGTCTCGCCGGAGAAGACGACCGGAAGTCTTCTCCGACCACCTGAAACTTATTAGGGTTTAATCCACATAATTAGGGAAGTTTGAATTTAGGCCGTTAGATGAGGATTAGGGTTAGGCAGTGGATGGCTCATATTAGTTCATTAAGATTAAACTTGATTAATTAATTGTAAAACCTAATTAAATGCTAGAACGCATCCCAGCCATTGATCTGCACGCGCAGTCAATGCGTTTCCCCTCAGTTTGAATCTGATCCATTGGATTGGATTACTTTCATTTATTTCAATTTTTATTTCATTTAAATCCTATTTTCTTTACCATTTTATTTAAAATACCTAGAAAAATTATAAAAATATTTCCTTCTGCATTTTTATTTCAAATATTATTTTTCACCCAAAAACATTTTTATTTTTATTTTTTGCATTTTAAAATCATTTTAAAAATATTTAAATGTTTATTTTAATTAATTAATGTAAATTAATTAATTAAAATACCATTTAGGTTTCTAAAAATCACAAAAAAATTCACATTGCATATTAGGACATTTAGAAACATTTTCAAACCATTCATACAAATTTCATTTTGGTTTTGATCCAATTTTGACATTTTTCTTGAATTTAGGGTTCATAAAATTCCCTTTTTAGAACCCTAACTTTGAAAATCCTTTTCTGCCTAACCATGAAGGGTTTGACAATGATTCTTTTCTTATTGTTTTCCATATAGCATGTAGTTTCTAGGATATTTTTGTCATGAATTTATCTTGCATTTTAAAATTGATTTGCATTTTGCTTCTTAAGGTACCCAAAAACCCTAGTTAACTTAGAAAAATCACAACTTCTTTTAGGTTAAGAGTTAGACCTTCTCCTTTAGGGTGTGATATCATATGGGGTTAGGGTTTGTTTGAGCTCATTTGCAAATATTTATCATGTGAATTGCTTCTGGTTTGATCATTTGCATCTCATCCTTTCATGTAACCTTAATCTTGCATCCATACTTGCAT
Source organism: Lathyrus aphaca (assembly GCA_963966055.1). NCBI lineage: Eukaryota > Viridiplantae > Streptophyta > Magnoliopsida > Fabales > Fabaceae > Lathyrus > Lathyrus aphaca. The sequence continues at coordinate 593,282,673 of OZ014519.1, forward strand.
CTTACATTGCATTGCATGAACATGTGAACTTTTCATGACATTCTAAGCACTTGTATGCCATCTTAGACATCTTAAGACATTTATTGAACATTTCTTGGTCATTTCTTCATACATTTGCTTTGCTTTTCATCCATTTCATTTCATAAACATACATGTGTTTTCATACTTCAAAGCATGCCTCATCTGCATCCAATTTCTTGTATGAACATTCATAACACTTGGTATGCCTTTGTATCATCTCATAGAATCATTTGCATCATGTGTTTGCTTCTGGTTTTGGTTTTTTACCTTTGCATATATTTCATTTTTCATTTCATTTCTTTCCTTATGCTAACATTTTCAGGTGGTAAGTAATTTGAGAAGTGAATTTGCCTTCACTTCTCATTTCTCTTCTCATTCTTCATATGCGCCATTGCTGCATTTTTCTTTGCCTTAGAGTGAGCTTGCTCATTCATGTTCATCATTCACTTTCTTTCTCCAAGTTACTTATCTTCTTCAGTGAAGTAAGTAACTTGTTTCTTCTGTTTCTCCTCCTCTCATCTGCTTCTTCCATTGGTGGCTTCTCTGAAGATCTTTCTCAAGCCTCACAAACCATAGGAACATCCAAGCATGACAATAATTAGGGTTGTGATTAGTCCCCCTTTAGCTTTTACCTTTGTGTCTTCTTTGTGTCCCTCTTCTCATCTCTTAATCAGAGACTAAACTCTTAAAGTTTTAGGACTTTTGAATTAGGGTTATGCCTGCATCCTTCTCTTAGGATGGAGTGTATAACTTTAATCCTAAGTGTTAAACCTTTAATTTGTATACATCTCTTAATCAAAACACTTAATAATCACTAAGACTTCATCTTGTAACTTGGGCCTTGCATTAGGGTTCTAATTCTTCCTTTATTGGTTAAGAAGGACTAACCCTAATGTTAATGGACAAGTCCCCCTCAAGTTGTCTTACAAACCATAAAATCCACTTCTTGATCTCACCCTTAATTAAAATCCACTTTAATAAAGGCTTGTTTTGTGATGAGGTTAATCCCTAATCATGGATTAAGTTGAGGTATCTTCCTCAGCTTAAGTGTGCTCATCTATTATCCTTCTATTAGGATGGTGTAATGGGTTAACTAATCCTTGATTATGGCTTAAACTCATTACTTAACATTAAACAAAAACTCAAAAACATCTAAATAATCACCAGTAGGTTAATGATCTTAATCCTACATCATCATGGTAATTAAGTTGAGATGTTTATCTCATACTTAAGGTATTCTCATTATCCCTAATCAAAGGGAGGATATGGTGAGTTTATTAACCCTTGGTTTAGGCTTAAGCTCATTAACTTATGACAAACACAAAAACAATAAAAGATTGAAAACACAAAAACAAACAATAATCGTCTCCTCCGGGATTCTTTTCTCATCATCTTCACTCACAAACGAGAACTTGCTTCTTCCGTCTAATGCAAGACAGTTAGCACTTGAGCCAGACAAGTCATAAACTTGAGCATAGACAAGCAAGCAGTTCACCAGTCAATTTATCGTTCAGTCTCTTTGAGTCGAAATACGGTGTTCTGACTTCCTCATTGCACGAGAGGATATGTAGGCATAACTTAACTGTTATCGAACAAAAGTCTTTGTGTCTTCCCCCTCTTTCAGCATTCTTTTCTAAGCCTCATTCTTGAGCATTTCACTTCATTTTCTTGCACTGACACTTGTATATTCTTTTCCAGCTTTTGCATACAGATAGCACAAACACTACCCCTTTAAACACAAACTTTCAAGCGTGGATCCCGTCGAGTACGACGAACAATCTGGGTGCTAATACCTTCCCAGGTTGTAACCAACCCCCTTTTTCAGTTTCTCTGGTTCGCGACCCTTATCCATATCTTTCTAGGTTTATGCAGCATTACCTTTCCTTCGGGATAAAAATTCCTACCTGGCGACTCTTTTCACTTCATTTCATCTTCTCTTTTCGCCGACCGTTCGCGTCTGTACCCTATCTGACCAGGTGTCTTTTCGGGGGAGCGACACTCATATGTAACATAATTTCTAACTGAATTGTGATTCTCTGTTATTGTGAAGATGCATGATTATTGGAGAAGAGAAAACTAGTTTTTATTCTTCTATTAACTTAAAGAGTGAAAAGTTGAAGAAAGTTGAAGATCCATGATACATAGAGGAATATATGAGGCACAAATTGATGATGAGATATGAGAGTTCATTAAAGATCTTGGTGTTGATATGAGATGAAAATGATGACGATATGAGACGAAGATGGTGAAAGAGTTTTTTTCGGTTCTATTATATCAGTTTGTGGTTGTTACTGAGTTGTGATTTCGATGGTAGAAGTTGCGAAGAGGATTGTGAAGAGAAAATGGGATCTCATCGTTCTCGTCTTTCTCCTTTTTCTATTATCGAGAGCCACAAAAGCTTTGTTGAGTTTTCGGTTATGTCCCTACAACTGATTTGTGTTAAAGTTTTCTAATTCCGCGTTTCTTCTTGTAACTGATCTTGTTTTCTATTATTTTCCATTGATTTTCCTGATATTCTTATTCTAGATTCAAATTCCAATTTTCTTTTTGTGATAATCTTACCACATATACCTTAATTAACCGCAATCTATGCATAATGAGAATGAGAAGAAACACCATCACATGCATTGACCTTTTGCGCCTCTAAACCACCACCTTTATGAATTCATAGTCATACATGGGTTTGTCTTGATAGAATATATACAACATGTGCCAATTGAGGTCATTCTAGTTCTATGTTATGTGAACTAAATCAGACAAAATGGGTGGAATGAAAATTAACAAAAATGTGTTGAATAAAATCGAATAATGATTCTTTTTAAGAATATGGACACTGGATAAATTTGGACCTTTAAGCAACATGGATTGAAAAGGGCTTTTGGGATTGTGACTTGATTTGCACACCCCCTTTTAGACTCTTGGTGATGGGCACAAAAGTGTGGGCTTTAAAATGGGTTAAATAAAGATAACGAATCAGTTTAGGAAACGGGCGGGCTTGAAATTGGGTGTAGAATAGATAAATATGGAGTTGGATATTAAATATGAATGGAGGAAACCGAGTATTTATCCTATGAATAGATGATAAAACAGATTTTGGACAAAAATGAGCAAAGAAATTTTATGGTGATATGTGGACTAAATGGCTTTAATGGCGTGTTTTTTTAATTGAATTGACTATTCAAATGTGGCTTATGATAACTTTCAGATATGCTCAGATGATGAACGATGATGAAACCCACATCTTTGAATCCAAAACAATATTTACAGACTATGATACCAACATAAGTCTACAGATGAACACCTTCAATCCTGCTTCTTGAATTACCCAAGAAAAGGGTAGGATAGCCTAATAGCCTGATGAAGAAGATCCTTAGTTACCCTATTTCCAGTCTTCTTAGCCTAACAATTGATGACATTGAGAAACCCTGAAGAAGGTTAAGTTGATACTTGATGAGCCTTGATAAGAATATTCCTATGTTGATAGGAGTTCAATCCTTTGTCTCAATCTTAAGTGCCACAACCAGGTAGATTACCTTTGAATGAGAGAATTCTAGTCACAAGAAAAACCTTGATCCCATGCCTTAAGTGCCAATAAAATGCATGATTATGATGTTAATGACCTAATAGAAAATACAGATGAATGTGAAGCATAAGCCAGTTCGATGGTAATAACTAAGAGGGCAAATAACACACGTCTTTTCCTGCGGGAATTCTCTCATCGTCTCATTCACTCTAAACGAGAACTTGCTACGACTTGTCTCTTTGCAAGACGGTAACACACTTGTACTAGATGAGCCTACAACACCTGAGCATAGGCATAAGAAGTTCAACTCTAAAAAACACAAACAAGTTCCCGCCTTATTTAGGAGAACTACGTTGATTCTGATTCTCATTTCCCATGAGATACGTAGGCAGTGGGGTAGGGCCCATTCAAGCACACTCTTTATTTTCCCTACATTTTCTCCCTTTCTTTTCCAGTCCCCTTTCTCATTTCCAGTTCCAGTTAGCATTTCTTTTATTCAACAACAATTTATTTCTCACCCTTTGAAACTAATAAACAAGCGTGGATCCCGTCGGGTACGGCAAACGATTTGGGTTGCTAATACCTTCCTAGGTCGTAACAGACTCCCGAACCCAGATCTTTGGTTCGCAGGACCTTGTGCTTTCCTTTTCTCTTTGGTTTATGCAACATTACCATTCTCGTTCCTTCTGGATAAAAAATATCTGGCTGGCGACTCTACCTTTTCCGCGCCACTTTCGCGTTTGTACTTGGATGAAAATATCGGGAGCGACAACTAGCGACTCTGCTGGGGATCGAACCCAGAATCTCTGGTTCCCTTTGACGGTAAATCCTAGCGCTTGTCGGTTTTTTTTTGTTTCTTTGGGTGTTTAGCTGTTTACTATTGTGTGTTTAAGTTTACTGCTTTATTTACAGTCTTACTTTACAACTTTATTTATCGCTTTTAGTATTTTATTTTTCATGCATCATATGTATATACTGGACTGTCTGGTTGTACTTGTTTTCTTTTGGCGTGTTGGGGGTTACTGTGAGATACGCGTTTTGTGGATGAAAATATAATGATGATTACTACGTGAAAAATGCAAAGAGATCTCCTGATGAGGAGATAACAGGTATCCGAGTAACTTTATTGGGAAAAAAAAAGATCAATGCATTGATTTAAAGAATCCATGTGGGGAAAAGCAACTTTTCGGGGGATAGTGTTAATGACATTTTGGCTCTGAACTGCCACCATTGCCAAAAATAAATTGGACTTTAAGATTGGAGAGCCAAGACCCTATTGGGGATGAACTTGATTTGAGAGGTACGCTACCCGTTGAACTCCGTTGAGGAATTGATATCCTTCCGACTCGGTTGGGGAAACAAATGTGTTGGTACTCTGCTGAGGAAGAAAACTGCTGAGAAATCCCTCAGATACACAATCTTCTGCTTGAGGAAGAGATACCAATGAGGATTGGACTTTGGCTAACAACTTCACTGGGAAAAAATGCGAACAATGTTGTGCAAGAATCTGAGGGGGATACTCCTCGTTGAAGGAAAACTCTCTGCTTGGGGAGAACATTAGTCTTCTATAACCTACTGGGGAAGATTTCCATTTCTAAATCTACAGGGGACAATGGAGAACATCAAGGAGAATGTTCCTACTGAATCTTGTTCAACAATCTGTTGAGGAAAGGTTTCCTGAAGCTCTATGCTGGCAACGAAATTGCTGTTAACACATGTACCTGCATGAACACAATTGATAGTGCCTACAAAATGAAGAGTTATTTTTGCCTGTATGCCTAAGGTCCATGGTCTGAATCACCATCCCCAGTCACCCAACACATCAGATATGTGTCAAATATTTTTACTCTCCTGCATGTGTAATAAGGCATTCATGTATTCGTAATGCAATATTTATCACAATTTGTTGGACGTTTTTGCAATCAATCAGTGATAGAAAAAAAACAAAAAACATAGGGAAACAAATTTGAATGAAATTGCACTCTTATTGATCGAAGAATGGCCATGAATATGCATTACATCGGGAAACAATCCCTGGAAAGAGGAAATGACGCAAAAGGAAAAATAAACTATCCTAATGGCAATGTGTATCATCCTAATTTTTCCCTAAGTTTTCTTCGCATTTCATCTGCATCTTGCATACAAACAAGGTCGCACTGGTTGTTCGATTCTTCTCGGGTTAGGTTTATAACTCACAGGGGATTACCGTGACTTTTAATTGGTTTATTTGTTTAAGTTTACTAACCATTAATTAAAATCCAAAAATATTTTTTTTTCTTTCACTAACTTTTTCTAGAAGAGGAACCATGTGAAAATGCCAAAAATAGCAGTCCTGCAGCTCGAGAAAAATTTCACAGATAAAAGTCAAAGTTGACCCGTAAATAATTCAAAGTTATCTGATCAAGGATTTCCCAAGTTATAGATTCATTCAAGAAATTCCAAGGTTCATGTGTTTATTTCCATTCCTTCTTCGACGTACAAAAAGAGTTGGGCCACAACAACCAAGCAGTCACATTTGAACAATATATTCAAATTTTAGCTTGGTTAACCGGTTAACCAAATGCGTTAACCAGTTAACCAGTGTGAAATTTGAATATTTTATTCAAATTCAGCACCATTAGATCATTGATATAATTGGAATATTCTAGATCCATTGGTCTTTGATTTCTCTACATCACTTTGATCATTTCCTACCATAAACCCTCACTAATCACCACTCTTTTCCATTTCCCACCAAATTTGCAATTACCAAACCTAATTTTAATTACCAAAGCAAGCTCCATTCCACCAAATTCCCATACCTAAAGTCTTTAAATAGGACCATAATTTCATTCATTCACCAAGCTTTGAAGAGCCAAACAATCCCTTGCAAAATACTCCCCCAAAACCAAAAATTCACTAAAGCTCTTTTTCTTTCTTTTGAAGTTATCAAGAATTCACATTGAATTATTGGCTAACTTGAGCTAAACCTTCATCCTATTCTTCTTTTTGTTCATCCATTGCAGTAGATCTAGCTTGATTTGGTCTAATTTGAAGAAGTGCTTTTGGTAATTCACTCACTCCATAAACCCATATTCACCATCAACATTCAAGATGTAGATCTTTGGTGCCTTTGTTTCTAGATCCTTTGGATCTCAATTATTTGTTTGATTGCACAGATTCCACTGTATTTTGGTTTTAAAATTCATGCAAATTCAGATCATGATCACCAAATGTTTGAAAAGGGTTTTGAAAATGGATCATGCTGAATTTCTGCAATTTTTCTGCTACTAGTTCAGTGTTAACTGGTTAACCATTTACAGTGTAAATTGGTTAACCGGTTAACCAGTTTTAAGCTGCGCAGGATTTGAAATTTGCTTGCGTTAACCGGTTAACCAATTTGGTTAACCGGTTAACACAAGTCAGAATTGACTTTTTGGCTTGTTTTAAGCCCCTTTTTGGTTCCTCTTTCTTCTTCTTCTCCCTCCTTTTTATTTTTACCTTGGGAAGTACTTTTGGGAGTAATTTCTCCTTAACTTCAATGAACTTTGGGTGTAGATTAGAGTAGTTAATGTTCATTAATTCAAAACTTCCTTTAAGTGGATTATTCAATTCATTTAAGGTACTTTGCATTAGTGATACATTTTCATGCTTGAATTCACCGAGATGAGTGATTGAACTTAAGGATGGAAGAATACCATGAGTGCGACTCAATTTGGTATTCATCTTTAGTTTTGTGCGGTATTGCGTCCGGATAGCGATTTACATATCGTTTATCTCGCATACATTAGCACTAAAATTATGCACCTTAATTGGTGGTGGCTGTAACACGGTGGGAGAACTGACTTTAGTTATGTTGCAGATAGCAAGAGTCGCCACCGACTTTTATTTTATCCAAAGGAAAGGCATAAAAGAACAGGAAAGACCTTGGAAAAGATTTTTGGGTCCGGGGGGTAGGTTATGTAAAGGGAAGGTGTTAGCACCCTTTACATCCATGGTTATCCATGGGCTCTTAGTTACTTAGCTCACTTTAAACTGTTTTTGAAATGTGAAGTGTGTGAATAGAAATTTTCATAAGAGTTTGATAATGATCCATGTACGGATGCGTAAAAAACTTGTGTTTGAAAATTGTTTAAAATTGTGAAGTGTTTGAGAAATTTGAATAGTGAGCAAGTAACTATGAGGAACCTACCCTAAAGTTAAAGTCTTTCTGTTCTTTAATCCCTTAAATGGTAAGACTATCCCTATTATTAAGGAATAGGTAGTCGTTACCTTAGATGTGAGGGACATGTGAAAGGGACATCTGTTTAATGAAGGCAATTGTAGGGTGTATTAAGCATTTGGAGGGACTGTCATCATTATTCGAAAGGGACTAGATCATATTGAAAGGCAACCTTTTAAGGGACTTGATCTTTAACTGTGAAGGGACTAGATGACTTTTCTTTTAAGGGACTTTGCTTTATACACCCCACTTGACCTTATGATTAGGCAACATTGAGAGGCAACCCTAGAAAGTGAGATGGCGATTAAAAATCGACTTACGTGTGTGGGTGTTTAATTTTGTATTTATCTTATAATTTAAATGTCCTAAATTCAAATTTTAAATATAATACATGTTTACACTCCCTATTTTACTAACCATAGCATGAAAATTAAATAATTTAAATATTTACAAAAATTACATCTAGGAGCATTTACATAATAATAAAGCAATTTAAATAAATAGCAAAAATAAATAAATAAGCAAAATATAAATAATAAATAAATAAGCAATAATAATTATAATAGGGGTTAGTAATAATAATTAAAAATAAATAAGGTTAGTGAAATAATAATAATAAGCATAATAAAAAGATAAATGGATTAGTAATAAGCATGATTAGTAATAATAATAAACAAAATAAAATTTTAATGGCTTAATAGAAAAATAAGAACAATTATATTAATTAATCATAAAAATTTAAAATTATAAACAAATTAAATAAATTATGAACATATTATAAGAAATTATTAAATTTGTAATTTTAGAAATTATTTACATATATAATTAATTATAAACAATGATAAAATATTTATATATTAAAATGGGATTAATTATAATTTAATTATAAAATATATACATAATAATTATATTTACAAAAAAAAAAATTAGAAAAAAAAATTAGGGTTTTTAATATTTGTTTAGAAAAATAAACTAGGGTTTATAAAATTAGGGTTGTAGAAAATATTTTTTAGGATTTATAATTTAATATACAAAATTATTTTAATAAATATATATATATATATATATATATATATATATATATATTATAATTTTAAATGCATAATAAATAAAAAAAACTAGTTTTTGAATTAAGAAAATAAAATTTTTTAGAATTCTAGAAAATATAAGTGTTATTTTAGAATTATTTAAATATATATATATATATATATATATATATATATATATATATATATATATATATATGCATGATTATTTTTTAATTAATAATAAGAAAACAATTAAACAAATTAAAACAGAAAAAGTGGTAAAAAGAACTTACCTGGGTGGGATTTGAACCCAGGACGTTCAGCTTGTCAGCAACAAAACACACCACCAGACCAGCCACGCATGTGTGATAGAGAAGGGGGTTCAATTGGTTTTGTTCTTTGTCTGGAAAAATCCAGAAAAATAATAAGAAGCAAAAAGGCCTGGGGGAGAATCGACCCCAGGACCTCTCAAACAAACACATGTACACATTGCCAATCCTGCTGGGTGAGCGCGTCTGTTAACAAACCAACAACAAATGATAATATATTATATTCAGTGCATAAATGAGAAAAACTCAAAAATATTTGTCACAGCCAGGATTCGAACACAGGTCCTATTGCCACACACATGCGCTTCCTTCCACTGGGACAAGCTGCACGCTTGTGATAATAAACAAACAATGAAACATAAAATATTTTAAACAAAATTCAAATTTTCCAGAACGCGCGCAGGGTCATCTTCAACCTCCAGACCTGCCATTTTTCTTGCGAATTTTGCTTCCATTTTTCCTGCGATTTCTAAACTGCAGCAATACCTACGAAAATCAATAACCAACAAAACCATACATTTTCATAAAATTGAACCTATCAATATGATCCAGACATTCATGCGAATCATTCTATGGTTTTAGAATCCATTTATATTCCACAAATCAGAAAACCCTAATCCTTGGTCCAAACCCTAATAATGGCCGATTGTGATTCAAGCCATGAAACTTTGGTTTAATTGTCCAGAAACGATCCATACAACATCACAAACATGATTGCACAAACAAAATTTGTTAGAATGCATTGAATTAGTATAATCGAAAAAAAATATTCAAGAACAAGCAAGCTTCGGGTTATGCATTATGGAGTGTATGGGATGCATATGAGTATTGGTTTATGATCAGTGAGGTCCAAGGATCATAGCTGTGTCCTTAGTTTACCTTCAAATGCCCTGTAAATTGAAAACCGAATGTGAGTTTTGCTTGAATTTTTGAAGTATGAAACTTACTCTTGAGGCTGTGGAATCCGTGAGTTCATGTTAGGGTTGCACTAAGTACTTATAGGAGAATGTATTAGGTCAAAAAGATTGATTACTTGTGTGGAAAATTTGATATGAAAAGATTCAAAATGATCATGCCTTAAAAATCAAATATTCATGTATGAACACTTGCTATTTTTGGCTAATCCTCATGATTTCTTTCCACTTCAATTCTAATCAAATTTATGATTTTCTAGAAGCTTGATCCAATTCAAATCTTACATTTTCATATTTTATTTTTATTTAAAATGATTTTTAATGAATTAAATCAAAATAAATAAAAATAAAATAATAAAAAATCTGATTTTTATTGATTTGGGTCGTGCATGAAGTTATTGTATGGATTGGGTCATCATTTGGCAAGCCCATTTGGAAGAAATTGGTTTTAGACCTCCATTTTCATCATAAACCAACCCAAAATTTCCCAACTTTGCAAGGGCACATATCCTTCAATTTTAATGCTATGAGGGTGTTCTTGGACATTTTGGAAAGCTTGAAGAGTCCTTTAAACAACCCCACTGGTTTCATGTCCATATCATTTACCAATCTCTAGTTATGCCCTTTTGAAGTTGTTGACTTTTTGTTGACTTTCAAAAGGACCTATAATGTCTTAGCTCATACCTTCCAAATGAAGCATTTTTGGGATTGGCTTGTGAGACACAAAGTTGTAGAGAATTTAATTTACTTCAAAATGGGCTTTGGATGGAGACTTGGTGATGAAGTATGTGAAAGTTATGGCTGGTCAAAGTTCAGTTGACTTTTACTGAGAAAACCCTAATTTAGAAACTCCTGATTCTTGATGATCTGAAATCTCCTTGATGAATCATGATCAACCCTTGATCAAATGATGAATTTTACTTCATATACTTGATGTTGGCAAAAAATCATGAAGTTTGACTTTGATTTGACCACAGTTGACCTCAGTTTGACTTTTAAACTGCTTTGACTGATTTTGACTTATCTGATCATCTGACTGAGCAAACTTTTGAGAAAAGTCTTGAAACTTGTCATGGGGGTTCTTACACTCATATAAGATGCTATGAAGCTCACTTGAAGTCTTGGAAGTTCATTTAGCCTGATTAAAATCAAAACCCTAGTTTTGGATGCACTGCTTAGGAGGTGCATTGTCTGAGGGAATTGTCAACTCTTCTGACCAATTGTGAACTTTGTGAACCTTGTGAACCATCATAAAATGTCTTGTGAACCTCATGGAAGGTATTGTGAACCTTGTGAACCTTGTAAACCTCATAAAGTGACTTGTAGACTTCATGAACCTCAGGAAAGATCTTGTAAAGCAATGTGAATCTTGTGAACCTTGTGAACCTTCATAAAGTGACTTGTAGACTTCATGAACCTCATGAAAGGTCTTGAAAACATTGTGAATCTTGTGAACCTTGTGAACCTTCATGAAGTGACTTGTAGACTTCATGAACCTCATGAAAGGTCTTGAAAACATTGTGAAGCTTGTGAACCTTGTGAACCTTCATAAAGTGACTTGTAGACTTCATGAACCTCATGAAAGGTCTTGAAAGCATTGTGAAGCTTGTGAACCTTGTGAACCTTCATGAAGTGACTTGTAGACTTCATGAACCTCATGAAAGGTCTTGAAAACATTGTGAATCTTGTGAACATTGTGAACCTTCATGAAGTGACTTGTAGACTTCATGAACCTCATGAAAGGTCTTGAAAACATTGTGAAGCTTGTGAACCTTGTGAACCTTGTGAACCTTCATGAAGTGACTTGTAGACTTCATGAACCTCATGAAAGGTCTTGAAAGCATTGTGAAGCTTGTGAACCTTCATGAAGTGACTTGTAGACTTCATGAACCTCATGAAAGGTCTTGAAAGCATTGTGAAGCTTGTGAACTTTGTGAACCTTCTTAGCACACAAAGTCTTGTATTGTGAGGGCAAATTTTGGGGTGCAACAGCTGCCCCTGTTCAATTTTCTGAAACCTGAGGGGTTAGATTGGTATATTTGCCAGTCGTGACCTGGAAGGTTGAAGGGGATTGAACACAAAAGCCCAAAAATTTGCACTCACCAGTGCATAAAGTGATACAGATGGCTAGTTGAATATGATTGAGTGGGCTTAAAGATGCCACTTGGAGAAAAGTTCTTAGATACATTTCTTGGAGGATAAAGCAGTCCAAAGTATGAAGGTATAATGATAGCTTTCAGGAGGATAAAGCAGTCCTGAAGTAATGATAATAGCTGTCAGGAGGATGGAGCAGTCCTGAGGTATTTATGTGCTTTCAGGAGGATAAAGCAGTCCTGATGAGATAATAAGCTTTCAGGAGGATGAAGCAATCCTGAGGTAATGATAGCTGTCAGGAGGATAAAGCAATCCCGAGGTAATAATAAGCTGTCAGGAAGATGAAGCAGTCCTGAGGTAATAATATGATTTCAGGAGGATAAAGCAGTCCTGAGGTATAAGAAGCTGTCAGGAGGATAAAGCAGCCCTGAGGTAATAATATGATTTCAGGAGGATAAAGCAATCCTGAGGGATGATATGCTTTCAGGAGGATAAAGCAGTCCTGATGGATGATATGCTTTCAGGAGGATAAAGCAGTCCTGATAATCATAAGTCTGTTTGCTGGATAATTAACCTGAAAACAAGGTAGCATTCTGTATGATAGTATTAGTTTATGTATTATGTATGCATGTATAATATGATGCACTTAAGTAATGTACTATGTATCTATGGATATGTATGTTATGGTATGATGTTGCCGGAAGCGTCTGGATATCTTCGTATAACAACTGCTGGCCAGGGAAAATAAATCCCGATTCGTTGTTGAAGAATATGAGGAACTCATTCCCGTCTTGTGTGATAATATATTATACATAACCTTCTGTATGCTGGGGATAGCAAGGTATATATATAACCTCCCGTCTGCTGGGGATAGCAAGGTATATATAACTTCCCGTCTGCTGGGGATAGTAAGGTATACATAACCTCCCGTCTGCTGGGGATAGTAAGGTATACATAACCTTCGTCTTCGTTTGATAGTAGGATAGATATAGCCTCCGTCTTCGTTCGTCGTACCCTTATTGGAAAATAAATTCCCGTATATCCGTATGAGGATAAAAGAGATGGATATAAATTCCAGGGGAGATGAGACTTTATGAAGATGGATTCGTCCTACTGAGGGTTTGTAACTGTCTTGTAAAGATGAACCGGCGAAGCTTCGTTGAAATCCTTCCCTCGTTCGTCCTTAGTAAATACTATTACTGCATTTTCATGCATTTCTGGTAAACATCAATCATATTCAAAAGCATACATACATTCAAACACAACCAATGGACGTTTCGCTTATGTAAATAGGGTAAAAGTAAATCTGGATTCAAAAGAGGGGATTTATTTATATCAAAAAGTGACCCATATACGGGTAAGCTTGTACAAGGAGACATAAACCCTAGTAAGAGGATTTTGTCATAAACTTTTACAAAACAAAGAAAATCAGCTATGTGGGAAATAATCCTATTGAGTTTCAATTCTACTATTGCCATTATCTTCAAGTATCTCATCTTCTGCTGTTGAGACGAAAACGATTGGATTGAGCTTTATCTGTTCGAGCTTGAGTAAGTAATACAACTGGTTGCAGTTTCATGGGTGATCCAAACGAGACATAGTCATACGCTTTAATCCCTAACTTTTGCCTGGATTGCCCTTTCAGGTTTTCAATCCACCGGGATACCCTTTTTTGCCCAAGCCGCCTTTTCAGGTTTTCGACTTGCCGGGTGTACATCTTTTCATATATATCCCTAATTTTTGCCCAAACCCTTTTGGTTTGCCGGGATGCCCTTATTTTTGCCTAGGCCTGTCAACCTAGCGGGTTTCTTTTTATGCGTAGTATTTTTTAACTATGTCTGCGTTTACAGGCTGCGGGAAGTCTTCACCATCCATTGTAGTGAGTATCATGGCACCTCTTGAGAACACTGTCTTGACTACAAATGGTCCTTCATATGTTGGAGTCCACTTGCCCCTAAGATCACCCTGTGGTAATATGATACGCTTGATTACCAAGTCACCAGCCTGATATACCTTTGGCTTAACCTTCTTATTAAAAGCTTTGATCATTCGTTTCTGGTACATCTGGCCGTGACAAACTGCTGCTAGCCTCTTCTCATCAATCAAATTTATCTGGTCAAGTCGGGTCTGAATCCATTCATCCTCATCTAAGCCTGCATCCTTCATAATTCTCAAGGAGGGGATCTGAACTTCAATGGGCAGAACTGCTTCCATACCATAGACTAAGGAGAATGGGGTTGCCCCTGTTGAAGTACGTATTATAGTACGATAACCATGAAGAGCAAATGGTAACATCTCATGCCAGTCTTTGTAAGTAACAATCATCTTCTGTACAATCTTCTTGATGTTCTTATTAGCAGCTTCAACTGCCCCATTCATCTTCGGACGATACGGAGAAGAGTTGTGATGCTTAATCTTGAACTGCGTGTAGAGGTCAGTAATCATAGTGTTGTTCAGATTAGAACCATTGTCAGTGATAATCCTTTCAGGGATGTGTAAACACCCCAAATTTGCCCTCACCCATTCACACCATGGCTTGTGATCATCTCATATGCATAAGTTCAATCATATCATCTCACATCTCATTTTTGATTCACTGCATAGATTCTAAGTCATCTGCACCTAGGGTTTGTGATCTGAGCAATCTCAGGGCATCTTGAGCCACTCCAAAGGCAACCAATCAATTCAAAGGGGTCTACATGTGTTCAAGCATCATAGTACATCCTCTCAAAGTCAAGAATTCAAAGGAATCACAAGAACTAGGATTTGGATGGATGCAGAGCCAAGTTTGACTGCACAGTTGACCTAAAATTAGGGTTTTGGTTTCAGAGGCCATAACTCCAATTTTTTTGGTCATTCTTGTTTCCATTGGTCTCTATATGGTATAGGGAGTATGCATATCAATTTTCATGAAGAAATTCCATGGGGAAGTCATCTGATCAAGAGTTGACTTTTCAGACAAGTCAGTGCAAAATCAGGGCATCTGAGGCCCCCAATGACCCAACCAATGGTTGATCTTCATCATTTTGAGTGTATATGATCTTTATTTGGTCATGGAAGAAGGTTGAAGTTCATGGAAATCAAGAATTTAGGGTTTTTGCAAATGTTGACTTTTTGGGCATAGTTGACTTTTCAAGAATGCCTCATTTTAGGTCATTTTTCAAGCCTTGATTATTGATCCAAAAATGCTTCAAATGGAAAAACTTTGGTCATGAAAGTTGTAGATCTCATCTTTTCCTTTTCAAAAAGTACAAGAACATGACCTAATTCATTTTGGATCAAAAGTTATGGTGCATCAAAGTTGGCTAAAATCACTAATTTTCAAGTTATGCACCAAATGGAAAACTTGCAAGAACTTTGTACCAAGGCATTTGTGACTTCTAATTCACATCAAACCAATGCACAAACATTCTATGTGACCTAAAAATCAGAATGGGCCAAGGGTTTCTCATTTGTTTGGCCTTTGGAGCAAGATATTTTCATGAAGATTCAAAAGCAAGCAAGTTGCAAGAACTCATGATCACTTCCATCCACTTGCTGCCTAGCCTGCTGACCACTCCTAGCCTTTCTCCCTCACCTTGCTGCGCAGCCCACACCTCTTGTACTTGGCTGAAACATGACCCATGCCTCTCTTACAAGAAGTTGACATTTTGGCAAAAGTAGCTACACCTATCACAAAAGGGCATGTCACATCTTCTGACCAATCCCATTTGTTTATACAAACAAAGAGCAAGACATTTCATATAGCCAGCAAGCCTGAAACACAAGAGGGCATCACTTTCCCATTTTTCACCCTTGGAGCAAAAACCTTCGAAACTCAGAAAACAAGCCACCAACTCACAAACACACTTCATAGAACTCATCACCACATCCTCCTGATCATTTCCCTGCCTTCATCCACCCTTGAAACACCACATAAGCCAAACACGATTCTCACCTGAGCTTGAACAGAACCTGTCTAAACTCTCAAACCAGCCAACAAAAATCTTTTCTAAGCATCAAGGGTTCATCAGGAGCACAAAGGGAGTGGATAGCACAAAGGAAAGCACCCAGAAAGCTGTGAACTGAAAGCTTCAAAACTCAGGTAGCTCAAGAACATTTTTTCCAGAAATCCTTTTTTAAGTTCTAAATAGATTCTATATGTTCTCCTGATCATCCTGATGTCATTGGTTTTGAAAATGGTGGAGAGATGAGAGTTTAATCGTGTTCTGAAATTTTTGCCCTAGAAACTGTTTTGATTCGATTCTCTTTGTTCTTGAATGATAAATGATGTTTGAGTGAGGGGTTTGAATCGTTTTAAGGTGGGGATGATTTCTGGATAGTTAGTTTTCATTTTCATGGCTTGTAGAGAGACTTAGCATTTGAGCTCGCCGGAGAAGATGACCGGAACCACTGTTCCGGTCATCTGAAAGTCATTAGGGCAAAATTAGGGCTTAATCAGTGTAATTAGCAAGTTTGAATCTGAGCCGTGAGATGTGGCGCGCAGTCAACTCCCGCGCGTGTGAGTTTGAATCTCCACCTTAGGATCTGATTACTTCTCATTAATTCATTAAAAATTCATTTTAATTTCATTTTATTTCCTTTTATTTGCACAATTAATTTAAAATAGTAAAAAATGCATAAAAATTATGAAACTTTTTCTTCTGAGTTTTATTAATTTTTATGACACAAAAATATTTTTATTTTTATTTTTCTCATTAAAAAAGTATTTTTAAATATTTAAAAGATTATTTTTAATTGGTTAATGGAAATTAATTAATTAAAAATACTTTTAGGTATTTAAAAATCACCAAAAAATTCATGAAATGTTCTAGGACATTTAGAAACATTGTCCAACCTTCAAACCAAATTTCTTTTTTGATCTTGATGCATTTTAAGAATTTCTCATTGAATTAAATCATATTTTGTGCATTATTTTGATCATAAGTTCAAAAAATCATTTCTGCCTATTTGAGAAGAGTTGGACATTGATTCTTTGTGCTTTGTTTTGTGTTTGGCATGTAGTTTTTAGGATTAAATGGCCATGATTTGTTTCCCCATTTTCAATTTGTTTGGCATTTCTTTTGTTTAGGAGCCCTAAAAACCCTAATAACTTAGAAAAATCATAACTTAGGATTGGTTAAGAGTTGAGACCTCCCCTTTGGACCTTGGTTTAGTATAGGGTTAGGGTTTTCTTTGAGTGGCATTTTCCATTTTTTATCTTAGGGTTTGCTTCTATTTTGGGTTTTTGTTGTTGTTTGATTCATAAACCCTAATTTGGGCTTTCATTTGCATCCCTCTTGCCTTCTCTTGCATAACATGACTTGTCTTGGCATTTCAAGCATTCTTGTGATTCATTTGACATCTTAAGACATATAGAAAGCATGTTTGATCATTGCATCACATATTTGCCATGTCATTTGCCTTGTATGCTTCATAACTTTCCATGCTTGTTCATGCTCCTTAACTTGCATCATTTGCATCCATGATCTTGTATGAACATCTCCATGCCTTGCCTCATGTTTGCAGCACCTCATAACATCATAATCATCATCAACATGCTTCTGGTTTTGCTTAGCATCATACCATTTCATCTCATTTTGCATTGCATTGCATTTCTTTCTAACATTTCAGGTGGTAAGTAAACTTGGGAAGTGAATTTGCCTTCACTTCTCATAACCTTTTCTTTTCATCTCTCTTGCATCCATTGCTGCATTCCTATATGTGTTTGAGATTGAGCTTGCTCATTCTTGTTCTTCCTACTTTCTTTCTTCAAGTGACTTGTCTTCTTGAATGAAGCAAGTCACTTTGCTTCTCTTGATCTTGTTCATCTGCTTCTTGGTGGCTCCTTTGAAGATTGTTCTTGCAAACCTCACTAACCTTAGGAACAACCAAGCATGACATTGAATTAGGGTCTTGATTAGTCTCCCCTCATAGTTTTACCTTTGTGTCTCTTTGAGTCTTCTCTTCTCATCTCATAATCAGGGACTAAACCCTAAAGGCTTTAAGGCTTTGTGATTAAGCTTATGCCTGCATCCTTCTCTTAGGATGGAGTGTATAACTTTAATCCTAAGTGTTAAACCCTTCATGTGTTTAAATCTCTTAATCAATTCACTTAATAACCATCAAGACATTACACTTGTAACTTGGGCCTTGCATTAGGGTTCTATTTCTTCCTTAATTGGTTAAGAAGGACTAACCCTAGTGTTAATGGACAAGTCCCCCTCAAGTTGTCTTACAAATCATAAAATTCACTTCATCATCATATCATTAAATAAAATCCACTTAATCAAAGGCTTGTTTTGTCATGAGTTTAATCCCTAATCATGGATTAAGTTGGGGAGTTTTCCTCAGCTTAAACTTTCTCATCTATTATCCTTCTATTAGGATGGTGTAATGAGCCTGTTTAATCCTTGATTATGGCTTAACCTCATTACTCAACACTAAACAAAAACACCAAAAACATCTAAATAATCACAAGTAGGTTAATGATCTTAACCCTACACCAAAGGTGATTAAGTGTGAGAACCTGACTTCACACTTAAGGTATTCTCATTACCCCTAATCAGAGGGAAGATGTGATGAGTTTACTAACCCATTGGTTTAGGCTTAAGCTCGTTAACTTATGACAAACTTTCAAAAACAATAAAAGACTGAAAACACAAAAACAAACAATAATCGCCTCCTACGGGATTCTTTCCTCATCTCATTCACTCACAAACGAGAACTTGCTTCTTCCGTCTAATGCAAGACAGTTTGCACCTGAGCCAGACAGGTCATACACTTGAGCATAGGCAAGTAAGCAGTTCACAAGTCAATTCATCTTTCAGTCTCTTTGGGTCGAACTACGGTGTTCTGACTTCCTCATTGCACGAGAGGATACGTAGGCATAACTTAACAGTTATCGAACAAAAGTCCCTGTACATTCCCCCTCTTTCCAGCTTCATTCTTTAGCCTCATTAGCATGAGCATTTCATTCTGTTCCTACACTGACACCTTCATACTTCATATCACTTATACACTTTACACTGACACCTGTACATCTTTTCCAGCTCATTTACACACAAATTGCACTGACACTACCCCTTTAAGGCACAAATCTTTTAAGCGTGGATCCCGTCGAGTACGACGGACAATCTGGGTGCTAATACCTTCCCAGGTTGTAACTAACCCCCTTTCTCAGTCTCTCTGGTTCGCAAACCGTCTTATCCATCTTTTCTTAGGTTTATGCAGCATTACCTTTCCTCCGGGATAAAAATGCCTAGCTGGCGACTCTTTTCTTTTCCAGTGAGTTCACTGCTGTGTGTTCTCGTTGTTCATTTCGCCGACCGTTCGCGTCTGTACCTTTATCTGGGCCAGTCCCATTTATCGGGAGCGACAGCTTGGCGACTCTGCTGGGGAGACTTATATTGCAACCAGGGCTTCTGGTTCTTTTTGTGGGTTCCTCCTAGCGCTTGATTGATTTGTGCTTACTGGGGTGTTATGTGCTTATTTGTGTTTGTATGTATTTTATTTTTGATTTATGTACAGTTTGCTTTACTGCTTTCTTTATTGCTTTTGCATTATACCATATTGTCATACTGTACTGCTGGCTGGATCTGGTTTTTTTCTTTGGTGGATGGGTTCTATTGAGAGTTAAGGTCCTACACCTGGGACCGAAGTGACACCTAGGCTAGAGTGAATCATATTCTTTCCCATTCCATTTCGGTCTGGTGCGGGAATATGAAACACGGTTCAGATATGGGTTTCTTCTTGAGAACTCTGTGTTGCAGATTTCCTGCAATACTAGGGCTATCTGGGAAGCCTGCTAAGTCTGGATGACCTTTAGTATTGACCTTCAGAAACTGAGGTGAATTAGAGGAGGAATTGTTATGGTTATTGTAAACACTGTACCCCCGGGGTTGGAAGTGTTTACACTTCTCATAACTAATCCAAGTCTGAAGATCCTTGTTCTAGAACACCACCTGTGAGGGGGTTGGGCTGTTTACAGGTTTGCAGGTACCTTGGCCTCAGAATACCTTGTTACTTTGATTGTTTAAGAACACTTCAATTTGGGACAGTTCTTGTGATTCTAAAACCCTGGACATGTGGCTCTTTATTTGAGCCCCCTACCTTGATTACTGGATTTATAGACCTCATCTGGAATTCTTGAGCACACTTGGACCTACATCAGAGCATTTTGATCAGATCCAGCTCAGTCACAAACCCTTTGCATATCATTTGCATACATAATCATTGCATCATATTGACATTTGCTTATTTGTGTTTCAGGGTATCCATCCTCATTTGGTTTTGGTTTTGACCCCATCTTCAGTTTTGACTTGTCTTCATCAGCTATCTGCTTCAGTTATCACCTGCACCAGCCAGTCAGTGGCCCACTTCTTCAGTATTATCATCAGCACCTGTCTTTACTCAGTCTTCAACATCATGGCCCCTAAAAAGAGCAATGTCACCTATCACTTCTTCCAGCCAGAGTTATCAGACATCAGGAGGATTCAAACCCTGATCACTCCATATCACATACCTTTGTTCATGGAGAGTTATGGAGATATACTGGACATGGTTATGGATCTGGACCCTTCACAGAGGAGCCTCATCCACACCTGCATTCAGTTTTATGATCCTCCACTGAGATGTTTTACTTTTCAAGACTTTCAGTTGGGCCCCTTATTGGAAGAGTACTCCTCATTAGTTGGTATGCCTATCAGGAGAGAAATTCCTTTCAACCCTGAGATGGTCTTTCCTGCTAATGGAGAAGTAGCAAAGGCTTTGCATCTGGAACCTGTTTTGATTGAGCAGCATTTGACCTCTAAAGCTGGAATCCTTGGCTTTCATCTGGACTTCTTAATTTCTCAAGCTAGTCTAAAGGCTTCCCTGGGGGAGTGGAAAGCTGTTTGTGCTTTGTTGGCCCTAAGTGTATATGGAATTGTGTTGTTTGCAGATGAGCCTCGATTCATTAGCAAGAATGCAATCCATCTGTTCATTCTGAAAAACCCAGTGCCAACTTTATTGGGGGATCTTTACTATTCAGTACATCAGAGGAATGAGAAGCAGAGGGGAAGGTTAGTGAGGTTTTGTGCTCCATTGTTTCACACTTGGCTTCTCAGGCACCTACCCAGGACAAATGCATTTTTAAACCCTCATCAGCAGAGCAACTGGGCTAAAAGACTCACTGTTCTAACTTCAGCAGATATCAGATGGTGCACTCAGAGCACCAAGGGCAGGGATATCATCACCAGTTGTGGGCATTTTCCTAATGTGCCTTTGATAGGAGTTAAGGGTAGTATCAATTACAATCCTCTGCTGTTCAGAAGGCAACTGGGCTATGCACTGGTCCACACTCCTAGGGCACAGGACTTGGTGGAGACCCTTTATTGTGAGAACAAGTTTAGTTTGGCTGTTGTTAGGCAGGCTTCCTGGGCCTGGGATAATGTTCAAACCAAGGGAGTCACCATTCTGGGGAAGTGTAATAATGTGGCATCAGCACAATATTATGAGTGGTCCCGTGCCAGGGCCCAATTCTCTGGAATGCCCTTTACCATAGAAGACATGCCTGAGTCATCTTCAGCACCACCCCCTGCCACCATCAGTTTGGAAGAGTTTGAGAGCTTGAAGGAAAGAAATGAGAAGCTAACCCAGGCTTTGCAGAAGACCCTCCGGGAAAGGGGTGAAGGTATGAGGGAGATTGAGAGATTGGAGAAGTTGAGAGTGGAGCATTTGACTAAGATTGAAAAGTCTGGGGATTATATCAAAAAGTCAAAGGCTGGTGAACAAATTCTGAAGAATGCTTGCAAAGAAGCCCAGTTCCAGAGAGCAAGGACAGACTTGTATTTGAAGGAGAGTCAAGCCCGGTGGGTCAGGATCACCGAGGCTCGTACCCTGGAAGACAAGAGAGTTCAAGACAAGATGGAGCAATTTGAAGCCGATGCAAAAGAACAGCAAGAAGCCCTGGCAGCAGCCCAGAGGGAAATATCAGAATTGAAGATTAAGGCAGGGGTGAAGAGGTCCAAGGACCAAACTCAGCACAAGAAACTAGCAGCAGCTATTGCAACCCGGAACCTCCTTATCCGGAATCTCACGGAGCGGCCGGCTGATCCTGTGACCGAAGCACTTCTCAAGGAAGTTCGTGAGGATGAGTTTAGCCTTGGTGTTTGACCATTTGCTTGTTGTTGTTTCTATTTCATGTACTTTTACTTTTTGTGATGTATTTTGACCCCTTAAGGGGCTTGTGTTGTAAAATGAACAAGTTGTATTATTTCACCTTATGTAATGTATTCATGTTAGTTTACTTCGGAAGCAACATTCAGCAGCATCTTCAAGGGTCTGGAAGGGTCAAAACTGAAGGCCAAACCGGATACCTTGAGAACAAATAAGCATAACTGCATTGCATGCTAACCCTTTGTTTGTTTTGTAGGTTTTGTTTTATTGTTGCTAACCTCTGTTGTGATGTTCAGGAACTATTTCTAGGCGTCGGGTATTTCCCCTCAACTGTCCGCACCGTTATCCAACCCGAAACAACCTTCCGGGAATTCAAATGGATCAGATGCAGCAGGACCTTACGGAGGTCAGAAACCAGATGGCCAACGAAAGGTTGGAGATGAGAACTCAGATAACACAGTTCATGGAAGTAATGAACAATTTAGCTCAAAGCCAGGAGAGGCTCAGAGCTTTGGTAGAAGGGAGGAATCAAGAGGAGCCCCATGTGGGAACTGCTGGCACAAGTAACAACGAGAGGGTCCAACCTCATGTCAATCCCCCAGTTTTTGGACCCCATCTCCATCCAGAGGCCAACATCCCTGTCAATATACAAGGGACTGCCACAGCAGGAAGGGTACTACAGGAAGACCCTCAAGAAGACCAATTCACAGTAATGGGTGCTGGGGAAGAGGCTTATGATAGAAGATTGGATGAAATAGCTGAGAAGTTGAGGTCCTTAGAATCTCAAAACTCTTTGGGCTTCGACGTTATGGACATGGGTTTGGTAGACGGGGTCAGGATCCCCCATAAGTTCAAGCCTCCTTGTTTCGAAAAGTATAATGGGACTTCATGCCCCCGGACTCACTTACAGTCATTTCTGGGAAGGCTGAAGGCCTATACAATGGATGAGAAATTGTGGATGTTCTATTTTGAAGATAGCTTAACTGGAGCGTCGAGAGAGTGGTACTCTCACTTGACAAGGGCAACTATTAGATGCTGGAAGGACCTGGCAGAGGCCTTCATCAGACAGTATCAGTATAATCTAGACATGGCACCCAACAGGACCCTCCTAATGGGAATGTCACAGTCTTCAAGGGAGAGTTTCCGAGAATACGCCCAGAGATGGAGGCAACTGGCTGCTGCTGTTCAACCACCTATGTCTGAACGGGAAATGGCGGATATGTTCATGAACACCCTTCAGGGAACATATATTGACAGGTTGGCAGCTTTCTCTTCCACTAGCTTTGCAGATGTTGTCATAGCCGGGGAGAGAATTGAAAGCTTGTTAAAAATGGGAAAGATCTCAGACAACGGTGCAAGTTCGTCCAGTAGTACAAGAAAGCCTTTTGCAGGCCCGAGAAGAACTGGCGAGACCAATGCCATCCACACCAACAGGGGCAGGCCCCAGTATGTTCAAAGGTCAATAGCAGCAGTCACCATTCCTGCTCCAGCTCATCCTCAACCAGTCTACCAACCTCCTCAGCAAAGCTATCAACAACAACCTCAGTACCATCAGCAAAATCAGTTTCCTCCAAGGAATTACAACAACAGCAACATCAACAACAACAGTCAACAGAGGCCATTTCAGCAGAGGCCCTCTCAAGCTAACAGAGTGATCGATCCGATCCCAATGCCATATGCTACATTGCTGCCACAGCTTCTGAAACTCAACCTGGTTGAGCTAAGAACGTTGGCACCTCCGGATCCCAACATTCTACCAAGGAACTATGACTCCAATGCTAGGTGTGCTTTTCATTCAAACGCACCTGGCCACAGTACAGAAAAATGCAGAGCCCTGCATATGAAGGTACAAGACCTGGTAGACTCAAAAGCTCTGAATTTCGCACCACCACCCAATGTCAATAAGAACCCGATGCCGAACCACGGTGGTCCTAGAATTAACGCTATTGAAGAAGACAAGCCGTCTTATTTAATAACCAATGTGGGTCAGATCCGGACACCGTTGGTAGAAATCAAGGCTCAGCTCTTGGAATGTCATATGTTCCCGGGGTGCGAGTTAGGGTGTGCTTACTGCAATATTTCCGTAAATGGGTGCGATAATTTGAGGAATGGCATAGATGGCTTTATTCAGAGTGGCCAACTTCAGATCACCACATCATTTCCAACAAACCCAGCAATCTCATCAACAACGGTTTCAGAACCTCCTACAACTGCAGCAACCATTGTTCCTGACAATTCTTCGGTTTCATCAACAAGTACTTCATCCATCATCTCAACCGATCAGTTTTCAACAAATTTTCCTGCTACAACTTCAGCTTCACTCCATTTTGAACCTCCTACAACAACAACATCATTTCTTCCGACAATATCTCCTACAACACCAGCAACAAATCATGAAGACGTCTCCACTGTCACGATATTCTATGATCCGGAAAACAACTCTGCCTACCATTCAGAAGGTGCTGCTCCCACCAGAGCACCAGTTACAATCTTTTATGATCCACAAACAATTACAGTCCCTTCAGCAGCAGCAATCAGTCCAGTCACTGTCACAGTGCCTGGACCAGTGCCATATGAAAGCAATAGGGCCATCCCTTGGCACTATGGCTCTGACGTGTACTGCGAAGGAAAAAGAATCACTCTTGAAACGTCAACACCTGCACCACAAATCGACAATGTGGGGGGAGGCGGAGGCTTCACTCGAAGCGGACGTCTCTTTGCTCCACCAATTCAAAGACCTACTGCCGAAGCAGAAGCTGCTGCCAAGGCAAAAGGAAAAAGCCCGGTGCAGGAAGATCAAGCTGTTAAAGAAGCCTTGAAGACACCGTTCGATCAAGAAGTTGATGAGTTTATGCGAATCATCAAAAAGAGTGATTACAAAATTGTGGATCAGCTTCACCAAACGCCATCCAAAATCTCTATCCTCTCACTGCTTATGTGCTCCGAAGCCCATCAGAATGCACTACTCAAAGTCCTGCACGCAGCTTACGTGCCTGAAGAGATTACTGTCAACCAGTTGGAAACCGTGGTTGGAAATGTTACTGCCAGCAATGGGCTAGGGTTCACCAATACTGACTTGACAGCGGACGGCCGCAACCACAACAAAGCCTTGCACATCACCATGGAATGCAAAGGAGCTGTCCTTTCTCATGTGCTGGTAGACACAGGTTCATCCCTGAATGTCCTACCAAAGAAGGCTCTGGTGAAGCTAGAATATGATGGATTGGCGTTGAGACCCAGCAACCTGGTAGTAAGAGCCTTTGATGGTTCTAAGAGATCGGTTCTGGGAGAGATTGAGCTACCTGTGACAATTGGCCCACAGACCTTTAAAACTATCTTTTATGTGATGGACATTCAGCCCGCCTACAGCTGTTTGTTGGGTAGACCCTGGATTCACGCCGCCGGCGCAATAACGTCTACCCTTCACCAAAAGTTAAAATTTGAGTGGGAAGGCCAAGTTGTCACAATCTGTGGAGAGGAGGACATTTTTGTCAGCCACCTGGCAACCTATAAGTACATTGAAATGGATGGAGAGATCCATGAAACAATGAGCCAGGGGTTTGAAGCTTTGAATGTGAATGAAGCATCTGCTGTATCGGGGATCTCCATGTCATCTTATCAACAAGCCCGGAAGGTTGTTGAGGAAGGGACTGCCCTGGGCTGGGGCAAAGTTTTAGCTGTGGAGGAGAAGAAAGACAAATTTGGGTTGGGTTACAGACCAACTCAACATCAAGCAAAGGCTGCTAGAGAGCCTGGTTTTGTCAGTGGGGGGATGCTTACCCCTGATGCTATCAACTGTCTGGAAGACGAGCTGGAAGAGGAGCGCAACCTGGAAAGCTGGATTCGTCCAAAGATCCCGGGGAGCAGTGTCTCGAACTGGTCTTCCCAGGAAATTATAAGAGTTACTCGATCAGAGTAATTATTATTTCCTGTATTTTATAAGCATGCATCAAAGTCTTGCATCTTGCCCAAGATGACAAGACTCATTTTGTAATCGGGCCATCTGTACTTTTGTGCAAACAAGATCAATTAATGAAATATCAGACATCTTTTTGCAAACGCGTCTTTTTCTTTTTGTTCACTGTTTTTCCATTTTTCTTTTTTGTACAAAAAATAAATGGCGGTGTTTTCAAAATGACAACTTCATTTCACTTTTCTAAATAAAGATCAAAATTAAGTCACTAAAATGAACAACTTAACCCTTGCAGAGAGTGCCTTCCTGACAGCACCGACAACAGCACGGCTATGACATCGTATGACTTTGACAATCCGATCAATCAAGCTGATGAAGGGGCTGAAGAAGAATATGAGCTTCCTGAAGAGCTAGCCAGGTTGTTAAGACAAGAGGAAAAGGTTATTACCCCTCACCAGGAGGAGGTTGAAGTGATTAATCTTGGTACAGAGGAAGACGTGAAAGAGGTTAAAATCGGGGCTTGCCTGCAAGACTCAGTGAAGAAGCAACTGGTTGATCTACTTCAAGAGTATGTGGATGTGTTTGCTTGGTCGTATCAAGACATGCCAGGGTTGGATACCGACATTGTTGTGCACAAGCTGCCTTTGAGAGAAGAATGCCCTCCAGTCAAACAGAAGTTGCGCCGTACTCGTCCAGACATGGCTAT
Organism: Lathyrus aphaca; assembly: GCA_963966055.1. NCBI lineage: Eukaryota > Viridiplantae > Streptophyta > Magnoliopsida > Fabales > Fabaceae > Lathyrus > Lathyrus aphaca. Next base: position 593,309,539 of record OZ014519.1, read on the forward strand.
GAAAATCAAGGAAGAGGTACAAAAGCAATGGGACGCCGGGTTCCTTGCTGTAACTAGTTACCCACCGTGGGTTGCTAATATTGTGCCTGTGCCCAAGAAAGACGGCAAAGTAAGAATGTGTGTTGATTACCGGGATCTGAACAGAGCCAGCCCGAAAGATGATTTCCCTCTACCTCACATTGATGTATTGGTTGATAACACGGCTCAGTTCTCGGTATTCTCCTTCATGGATGGATTTTCAGGATACAACCAGATTAAGATGTCACCTGAAGACATGGAGAAGACAACATTCATCACACCCTGGGGCACGTTCTGCTACAAGGTAATGCCATTTGGGCTCAAGAATGCCGGTGCAACGTATCAACGGGCTATGGTAACATTATTCCACGATATGATCCATAAAGAAATAGAGTGTTATGTGGATGATATGATTGCCAAGTCCCTCACTGAAGAAGACCACCTGGTAAATCTGCTCAAGTTGTTCAAACGTCTGAGGAAGTACCAACTGAAGTTGAACCCCAACAAATGCACATTCAGGGTGAGATCTGGTAAGCTGCTGGGTTTTATTGTAAGCGAGAAGGGGATTGAGGTTGACCCTGATAAAGTCAAAGCCATCCAAGAGATGCCTGCACCGAAAACAGAGAAAGAAGTTCGAGGGTTCTTAGGTCGATTGAACTACATTTCACGGTTCATATCTCACCTCACAGCAACCTGTGAACCCTTGTTCAAGCTGCTAAGGAAAGAACAAACGGTCAGGTGGAATGAAGACTGCCAGAAGGCTTTTGACAAGATCAAGGAATATCTGCAAGAACCTCCAATCCTTATGCCTCCAGTTGAAGGAAGACCTCTGATAATGTACTTGACAGTATTAGAAGAGTCAATGGGGTGTGTGCTGGGCCAGCATGACGAGTCTGGTCGAAAAGAGTATGCAATATACTACCTGAGCAAAAAGTTTACCGACTGTGAACAACGCTATTCACTGCTCGAGAAAACTTGCTGTGCTTTAGCGTGGGCTGCTCGCCGACTGAGACAGTATATGTTGACCCACACTACTTTATTGATCTCAAAAATGGACCCAGTTAAGTACATTTTCGAGAAGCCAGCGCTTACCGGACGGGTTGCAAGATGGCAAATGATCCTTACAGAGTATGACATCCAATACACATCTCAGAAAGCCATCAAAGGCAGTGTATTGTCTGAATATCTTGCTGAGAAACCCATTGATGATTACCAGCCTATGAGGTTTGACTTCCCTGATGAAGACATCATGTTCATTAAAACAAAAGATCATGAAGAGCCTATTCACACCGAAGGGCCCGACCCGGAAGAAGAATGGACTATGATGTTTGATGGGGCTGTTAACATGAATGGCCGTGGTGTTGGTGCAGTACTTATTACACCCAAAGGAGTTCACATGCCTTTCTCGGCAAAACTCACTTTCAACTGCACTAACAACGAAGCTGAATACGAAGCTTGCATTATGGGTCTTGAGGAGGCCATTGACCTCAGGATCAAGACATTGACCGTATTCGGAGATTCAGCTTTGGTAGTCAATCAGACCAACGGGAAATGGTATACACACCAGGATCATCTGATACCTTACAGGGATTATACAAGAAGGTTATTGACTTTCTTCACAACAGTCAAACTCGAGTATATCCCTCGGGATGAGAATCAGTTTGCAGATGCCTTGGCTACCATTTCGTCCATGATCAAAGTTCAAGCTGCTAACTTTGTACCTCAGATTTCAGTATCGAGACTTGATAGACCAGCATATGTATTCGCAACAGATGTTGTCAAAGATGATAAGCCTTTGTTCCATGATATTAAGTGCTTCTTGGAGGATCAAACATACCCACCTGGGGCATCTTCCAATGATAAGAAGACCTTGAGAAGGCTTGCTGGAAGTTTCTTTCTGAACACTGATGGGTCTTTATACAAAAGGAACTTTGATATGGTACTCCTCAGATGTGTTGACAAGACGGAAGCAGGTTTGTTGATGCATGAAGTGCACGAAGGCTCTTTTGGTACCCATGCTGGAGGACATGCAATGGCTAAGAAGTTGTTAAGATCAGGCTATTATTGGATCACAATGGATGCAGACTGTTGTGCTTACGCCAGAAAATGCCACAAATGCCAGATCTATGCGGATAAGGTGCACGTGCCCCCCAATCCTTTGAACATCATGTCTTCACCATGGCCCTTTGCCATGTGGGGCGTTGATATGATCGGCAAGATTGAGCCGACTGCTTCAAATGGCCACAGATTCATCTTGGTCGCCATTGACTATTTCACCAAGTGGGTTGAAGCAGCCTCATATGCAAACGTCACAAGACAAGTGGTAGCCAGATTTCTGAAGAGAGATATCATCTGTCGATATGGAGTTCCCGAGCGAATCATTACTGATAATGGTTCTAATCTAAACAACAATATGATGGCTGAATTATGCCGGGACTTCAAGATCCAACATCACAATTCTTCTCCTTACAGGCCAAAGATGAATGGCGCTGTTGAGGCAGCAAATAAGAATATCAAGAAGATTGTGCAGAAGATGGTAGTCACCTACAAAGACTGGCATGAAATGCTACCGTTTGCCTTGCATGGGTGCCGCACGTCAATCAGGACATCCACTGGGGCAACACCGTATCAGCTTGTGTATGGGATGGAAGCAGTCCTACCGGTTGAAATTGAATTACCCTCCTTGCGAGTCTTGATGGATGTCAAACTGAGTGAAGCAGAATGGGTTAGGTCCCGATACGAGCAACTGAGTCTGATTGAAGAGAAGAGATTGGCTGCAATATGTCATGGACAATTGTATCAGAAGAGAATGAAGAGAGCCTTCGATCAGAAAGTCAGGCACCGAGAGTACCAAGTGGGAGATCTTGTGCTGAAAAGAATTCTCCCTCCTCATACAGACCACAGGGGCAAATGGACTCCAAATTACGAAGGACCATTTGTGGTGAAGAAAGTTTTCTCTGGTGGAGCACTGATGCTCAGCACCATGGATGGTGAAGATTTCCCGTCCCCTGTGAATTCAGATGCAGTTAAAAAATACTTCGCATAAAAATGACCCGCTGGACATAAAAACAGAATGTAAGTCCAGGCAAAAATAGGGCATCCCGGCGAGTCAAAAACAGAATAAAAGACTCGGGCAAAAATAAGGGAAATAAATGAAAAATGTACACCCGCTGAGTTGAAAAGCCGCGTTGGACAACTCAGGCAAAAATGGGTATCCCGATGGATTGAAAACCCGAAAGGGCGATCCATGCAAAATAAGGGAATAAGCGAACAACTGCATTCTGAATTCGTCTGTATTGTCAGCAACTTGGTTAAAACTCCAAAGGACCAAGCTCCAATCAGAATCAACCTTCTTCAGAAAGCAAGACGAGAAGAACGTCATTGTCATACGAGTCATAGCAGAAGAGGAAGCTCCTCAAAGCGTCATCAACACTGCCAGCACCTTGTTTCTCAATTTGTAACAGTCTCCTCATTTCAGGAGATATGTTTCTTTGACTGTATCTTGCCAATTCAGGGCACATGAATTAATAAAATCAGATTTTCAGTCATGTCTCATTTTGTACATTTTATTTGCAAAAAATGTCTGACGTCTTAAAAGAAAAAAACTGATTGCATAAAAATACAGATGCTTATCTTCAAAGGTAAAGACATGCTTGCAGGAAATATGCTTACTCTCAGAAGTGTCCTAACTCCTATGACGGAATCCAGTAAAGGATACCTCGGGACCTTTTGTGCGTTTCCTTATCTTTGCAGGATCGCAGGTATACAGAACGCAACTTGGGGCATGCAAACTTCATCCCAGCAAGCTGGCAAATCAACCAAAGATCTCAGCATCCGAAATGCTCTATCCCCAGCTGAGTTGCCTCTTGTTGCTCTCCCCAGCTGAGTTGCCTCTCATAAATTCCCCAGCCGAGTTGCCATTTCATCCTCAGCTGAGTACAGAAGTCAGGGAACCATCTCCCCACAGAGTTCCAGCCTCTATCCAGAAGAGCAGTGCATAGAAGATTACAACAGAGTGAAGGGAGCCTCTGCAAACCCCAGCTGGGTCCCACATTACAAGGATATGTCAATCAGTGGCATATATATCCCCAAGTGGATACATCTCACCAGATCTACCAATGATCTCATCCCCAGCTGGGAGGTTCACCTCAAACAGATCAGCCAGAGATCTTCGCGGCTACGGGATCCGAATCCCGGTTTGATATCTTTGCATAATCATAGCATTCGCATCATACTATCCCCTCAGAGCGTAGCATTCCGTCTAATACGGAGCATTACGGCAAAAATCCAAAGCATAGCATAATCATAGGCCATGTTCTGAATTAACACTTGTGAATAATAACCATTCATCATCATTGTACCAAAATCCCCCAGATTCCCAGCAAAAAAACAGTTGCCTCATATTCACAAATACCAGCATATTTCCTTTTGATACCCGTCCGTATCATCACTCCCCAGTAAGGTCGCCTGAACACTCTTTATAACAAAATCACCCGTATTACAGATACTTCATGACACCCGTCCGTGTCATATTACCAGCAGAAAGCCAAAGACATCCTCTTTGCACCTACACATACCTATATATACACTTTCCTGACACCCGTCCGTGTCATATCCCCAACGCAGTCGCCTAGACTTTGTATAGCAGATACTCGTTTATATTACACTTTTCTCTCTTGGCACCCGTCCGTGTCATCCTCCCCAGCAGTTAAAACACTCATCTATATATACTCACAACACTCATACTTATGCAGATACTCGTCCGTATCTTATACGCAACACTTATACCCACAGATTCAACAGTAGTCTTTGTTCTTTGTTAACCAGTTGGTACTCGTCCGTATCATCATCTCAGAACATTGCGTCTAATGTTTGTTTCTACATGATACTCGTCCGTATCATAGTCTTAAGGATGCTCGTCCGCATCTTTAATCCATACACCGTGTCAAACACTTGTGTCTTCTTGAATATAGATACTCGCCTGTATCTACTATTCCCCGGAAAGTTTCTTTCAGAATGCAACACTCGTCCGTGTTCTTTGTTAACCCGTTGATACTCGTCCGTATCATCATCTCTGAACACGTGTCAGTATTTGTTTCTACATGATACTCGTCCGTATCATAGTCTAAGGATGCTCGTCCGCATCTTTAATCTATACACAATACCAAACACTTATACTTTCCTTTCTTGATTGTGAACACTCGTCCGTGTTCACTATATCCCCAGTAGATCACCAACAAAGCTTTTTTTCCTTTATCTAACACTCGTCCCGTGTTATGATACCCCGAGAGCAGCCGTACCCTGCTGAGTGGTCGTCCTCCACTTCTTGATGGTCGTCCTCCATCATGCTCACCCGATGGCCGTCCCCATCGTTGATCTTTTTAGCAGCCGTCCCCTGCTAGGTGGTCGTCCTCCACCTTTTGATGATCGTCCTTCATCACTTTATCCAATGGCCGCCCCCATTGTTGATTTTGGTTATCTGACACTCGTCCTGTGTTGTGATAAACCTTGAGAGCAGCCGTCCCCTGCTGAGTGGTCGTCCTCCACTTCTTGATGGTCGTCCTCCATCATGCTCGTCCGATGGCCGTCCCCATCGTTGACCTTTTCTATCCGATGGCCGTCCCCATCGTTGATCTTTTCGGCAGCCGTACCCTGCCAGGTGGTCGTCCTCCACCTCTGATGGCCGTCCCCATCTTATTTCTTTTATCCCCAACAGAGCAGCCGTCCCCTGCTAGGTGATCGTCCTTCACCTTTGATGGCCGTACCCCATCATCTGTTTATTTCATTTATTCTTTAACCCGATGGCCGTCCCCGTCGTGGTCCCCTTTCCTTTTTAGCCCGATGGCCGTCCCCATCGTTGGTTACTTTACCTTTGTGAACTTGATGGCCGTCCCCGTCATGTTTCATCAATCCCCCAGAAAATTTTACAGCTTTATCCTGATGGCCGTCCCCATCATATTTTGACATTCCCCAGCTAGTCGGCCGTCCCCGTCTTAGCTTTACCTTCTCCCCAGCATGTCGGCCGTCCCCGTCATCGCTTTACTTCACACACTTTTCCCAGCATGTCGGCCGTCCCCGTCATTGCTCCTTACCCAGCAGTCGTCCTCCGTCGCCCACACCTTACAATATACTTTATTTTCCTTTACAAATCTATATCCCTTTTCTTCTTCATTCTGTGAGTGCAAATTTTGGACTGTCTTTGGTATTCAACCACAAGTTATCTTGTTTGCCTGTTAAGCCGTTGCTTACATCCTGCACAGCTAACTCATGTTTGAATAGGGGCAGCTGTAAACACCCCAAATTTTCCCTCACCCATTCACACCATGGCTTGTGATCATCTCATATGCATAAGTTCAATCATATCATCTCACATCTCATTTTTGATTCACTGCATAGATTCTAAGTCATCTGCACCTAGGGTTTGTGATCTGAGCAATCTCAGGGCATCTTGAGCCACTCCAAAGGCAACCAATCAATTCAAAGGGGTCTACATGTGTTCAAGCATCATAGTACATCCTCTCAAAGTCAAGAATTCAAAGGAATCACAAGAACTAGGATTTGGATGGATGCAGAGCCAAGTTTGACTGCACAGTTGACCTAAAATTAGGGTTTTGGTTTCAGAGGCCATAACTCCAATTTTTTTGGTCATTCTTGTTTCCATTGGTCTCTATATGGTATAGGGAGTATGCATATCAATTTTCATGAAGAAATTCCATGGGGAAGTCATCTGATCAAGAGTTGACTTTTCAGACAAGTCAGTGCAAAATCAGGGCATCTGAGGCCCCCAATGACCCAACCAATGGTTGATCTTCATCATTTTGAGTGTATATGATCTTTATATGGTCATGGAAGAAGGTTGAAGTTCATGGAAATCAAGAATTTAGGGTTTTTGCAAATGTTGACTTTTTGGGCATAGTTGACTTTTCAAGAATGCCTCATTTTAGGTCATTTTTCAAGCCTTGATTATTGATCCAAAAATGCTTCAAATGGAAAAACTTTGGTCATGAAAGTTGTAGATCTCATCTTTTCCTTTTCAAAAAGTACAAGAACATGACCTAATTCATTTTGGATCAAAAGTTATGGTGCATCAAAGTTGGCTAAAATCACTAATTTTCAAGTTATGCACCAAATGGAAAACTTGCAAGAACTTTGTACCAAGGCATTTGTGACTTCTAATTCACATCAAACCAATGCACAAACATTCTATGTGACCTAAAAATCAGAATGGGCCAAGGGTTTCTCATTTGTTTGGCCTTTGGAGCAAGATATTTTCATGAAGATTCAAAAGCAAGCAAGTTGCAAGAACTCATGATCACTTCCATCCACTTGCTGCCTAGCCTGCTGACCACTCCTAGCCTTTCTCCCTCACCTTGCTGCGCAGCCCACACCTCTTGTACTTGGCTGAAACATGACCCATGCCTCTCTTACAAGAAGTTGACATTTTGGCAAAAGTAGCTACACCTATCACAAAAGGGCATGTCACATCTTCTGACCAATCCCATTTGTTTATACAAACAAAGAGCAAGACATTTCATATAGCCAGCAAGCCTGAAACACAAGAGGGCATCACTTTCCCATTTTTCACCCTTGGAGCAAAAACCTTCGAAACTCAGAAAACAAGCCACCAACTCACAAACACACTTCATAAAACTCATCACCACATCCTCCTGATCATTTCCCTACCTTCATCCACCCTTGAAACACCACATAAGCCAAACACGATTCTCACCTGAGCTTGAACAGAACCTGTCCAAACTCTCAAACCAGCCAACAAAAATCTTTTCTAAGCATCAAGGGTTCATCAGGAGCACAAAGGGAGTGGATAGCACAAAGGAAAGCACCCAGAAAGCTGTGAACTGAAAGCTTCAAAACTCAGGTAGCTCAAGAACATTTTTTCCAGAAATCCTTTTTTAAGTTCTAAATAGATTCTATATGTTCTCCTGATCATCCTGATGTCATTGGTTTTGAAAATGGTGGAGAGATGAGAGTTTAATCGTGTTCTGAAATTTTTGCCCTAGAAACTGTTTTGATTCGATTCTCTTTGTTCTTGAATGATAAATGATGTTTGAGTGAGGGGTTTGAATCGTTTTAAGGTGGGGATGATTTCTGGATAGTTAGTTTTCATTTTCATGGCTTGTAGAGAGACTTAGCATTTGAGCTCGCCGGAGAAGATGACCGGAACCACTGTTCCGGTCATCTGAAAGTCATTAGGGCAAAATTAGGGCTTAATCAGTGTAATTAGCAAGTTTGAATCTGAGCCGTGAGATGTGGCGCGCAGTCAACTCCCGCGCGTGTGAGTTTGAATCTCCACCTTAGGATCTGATTACTTCTCATTAATTCATTAAAAATTCATTTTAATTTCATTTTATTTCCTTTTATTTGCACAATTAATTTAAAATAGTAAAAAATGCATAAAAATTATGAAACTTTTTCTTCTGAGTTTTATTAATTTTTATGACACAAAAATATTTTTATTTTTATTTTTCTCATTAAAAAAGTATTTTTAAATATTTAAAAGATTATTTTTAATTGGTTAATGGAAATTAATTAATTAAAAATACTTTTAGGTATTTAAAAATCACCAAAAAATTCATGAAATGTTCTAGGACATTTAGAAACATTGTCCAACCTTCAAACCAAATTTCTTTTTTGATCTTGATGCATTTTAAGAATTTCTCATTGAATTAAATCATATTTTGTGCATTATTTTGATCATAAGTTCAAAAAATCATTTCTGCCTATTTGAGAAGAGTTGGACATTGATTCTTTGTGCTTTGTTTTGTGTTTGGCATGTAGTTTTTAGGATTAAATGGCCATGATTTGTTTCCCCATTTTCAATTTGTTTGGCATTTCTTTTGTTTAGGAGCCCTAAAAACCCTAATAACTTAGAAAAATCATAACTTAGGATTGGTTAAGAGTTGAGACCTCCCCTTTGGACCTTGGTTTAGTATAGGGTTAGGGTTTTCTTTGAGTGGCATTTTCCATTTTTTATCTTAGGGTTTGCTTCTATTTTGGGTTTTTGTTGTTGTTTGATTCATAAACCCTAATTTGGGCTTTCATTTGCATCCCTCTTGCCTTCTCTTGCATAACATGACTTGTCTTGGCATTTCAAGCATTCTTGTGATTCATTTGACATCTTAAGACATATAGAAAGCATGTTTGATCATTGCATCACATATTTGCCATGTCATTTGCCTTGTATGCTTCATAACTTTCCATGCTTGTTCATGCTCCTTAACTTGCATCATTTGCATCCATGATCTTGTATGAACATCTCCATGCCTTGCCTCATGTTTGCAGCACCTCATAACATCATAATCATCATCAACATGCTTCTGGTTTTGCTTAGCATCATACCATTTCATCTCATTTTGCATTGCATTGCATTTCTTTCTAACATTTCAGGTGGTAAGTAAACTTGGGAAGTGAATTTGCCTTCACTTCTCATAACCTTTTCTTTTCATCTCTCTTGCATCCATTGCTGCATTCCTATATGTGTTTGAGATTGAGCTTGCTCATTCTTGTTCTTCCTACTTTCTTTCTTCAAGTGACTTGTCTTCTTGAATGAAGCAAGTCACTTTGCTTCTCTTGATCTTGTTCATCTGCTTCTTGGTGGCTCCTTTGAAGATTGTTCTTGCAAACCTCACTAACCTTAGGAACAACCAAGCATGACATTGAATTAGGGTCTTGATTAGTCTCCCCTCATAGTTTTACCTTTGTGTCTCTTTGAGTCTTCTCTTCTCATCTCATAATCAGGGACTAAACCCTAAAGGCTTTAAGGCTTTGTGATTAAGCTTATGCCTGCATCCTTCTCTTAGGATGGAGTGTATAACTTTAATCCTAAGTGTTAAACCCTTCATGTGTTTAAATCTCTTAATCAATTCACTTAATAACCATCAAGACATTACACTTGTAACTTGGGCCTTGCATTAGGGTTCTATTTCTTCCTTAATTGGTTAAGAAGGACTAACCCTAGTGTTAATGGACAAGTCCCCCTCAAGTTGTCTTACAAATCATAAAATTCACTTCATCATCATATCATTAAATAAAATCCACTTAATCAAAGGCTTGTTTTGTCATGAGTTTAATCCCTAATCATGGATTAAGTTGGGGAGTTTTCCTCAGCTTAAACTTTCTCATCTATTATCCTTCTATTAGGATGGTGTAATGAGCCTGTTTAATCCTTGATTATGGCTTAACCTCATTACTCAAAACTAAACAAAAACACCAAAAACATCTAAATAATCACAAGTAGGTTAATGATCTTAACCCTACACCAAAGGTGATTAAGTGTGAGAACCTGACTTCACACTTAAGGTATTCTCATTACCCCTAATCAGAGGGAAGATGTGATGAGTTTACTAACCCATTGGTTTAGGCTTAAGCTCGTTAACTTATGACAAACTTTCAAAAACAATAAAAGACTGAAAACACAAAAACAAACAATAATCGCCTCCTACGGGATTCTTTCCTCATCTCATTCACTCACAAACGAGAACTTGCTTCTTCCGTCTAATGCAAGACAGTTTGCACCTGAGCCAGACAGGTCATACACTTGAGCATAGGCAAGTAAGCAGTTCACAAGTCAATTCATCTTTCAGTCTCTTTGGGTCGAACTACGGTGTTCTGACTTCCTCATTGCACGAGAGGATACGTAGGCATAACTTAACAGTTATCGAACAAAAGTCCCTGTACATTCCCCCTCTTTCCAGCTTCATTCTTTAGCCTCATTAGCATGAGCATTTCATTTTGTTCCTACACTGACACCTTCATACTTCATATCACTTATACACTTTACACTGACACCTGTACATCTTTTCCAGCTCATTTACACACAAATTGCACTGACACTACCCCTTTAAGGCACAAATCTTTTAAGCGTGGATCCCGTCGAGTACGACGGACAATCTGGGTGCTAATACCTTCCCAGGTTGTAACTAACCCCCTTTCTCAGTCTCTCTGGTTCGCAAACCGTCTTATCCATCTTTTCTTAGGTTTATGCAGCATTACCTTTCCTCCGGGATAAAAATGCCTAGCTGGCGACTCTTTTCTTTTCCAGTGAGTTCACTGCTGTGTGTTCTCGTTGTTCATTTCGCCGACCGTTCGCGTCTGTACCTTTATCTGGGCCAGTCCCATTTATCGGGAGCGACAGGATGCCATACCTACAGATGAGATTATTCTTAATGAATCGAGCCACAACATTCTTAGTAACAGATGCAAATGAAGCTGCCTCCACCCACTTCGTGAAGTAATCAATAGCAACTAGGATGAAACGATGCCCATTAGAAGCAGTAGGTTTGATCTCACCAATCATATCAATGCCCCACATGGCAAAGGGCCAAGGAGCAGTCAACACATTCAATGGTGATGGAGGTACATGGACTTTATCAGCATAGATTTGACACTTGTGACAAGTTCTGGAGTGCTGATAGCAATCAGCTTCCATGGTAGACCAATAGTAACCTGCTCTCAATATCTTCTTTGCCATAGTATGACCACTAGAATGAGTGCCAAAGATTCCATCATGCATATCTTCCATAATCTCAGTTGCTTCTTTCTTATCCACACAACGAAGCAAAGTTGAATCATGATTGCGCTTGTACAAAATCCCATTACTCAAAAAGAACTTAGCAGAAAACCTTCTCAGAAACTTCCTATCTTTGACAGATGCCCCTTCAGGGAATTCCTGAGCTTCAAGATATCTTTTCACTTCATAGAACCAAGGCTTCTCCTCTGCTTCTTCAGTACCAATCTCATTGCAATATGCAGGCTTTTCAAATCTATCAATAGTAATCTTGGGAGCTTCATCATCCCAACTAATCTCAAACATGGATGCCATGGTGGCCAAAGCATTTGCCAACTGATTCTCTCTTCGTGGAATATGTTCAAAGGTAATCTCTTTGAAATGTGGGATCAAAGACAACACATGCTCTCTGTAAGGAATGAGGTTATCATGCTTGGTATCCCAATCTCCTTTGATCTGACTGATTACCAGGGCTGAATCTCCATACACATCAAGGAATTGAATCTTCATATCAATAGCAGCTTTAATACCCAGGATACATGCCTCATACTTAGCCATGTTATTGGTACAATAGAAACACAATCTTGCAGTAATTGGGGTATGACAACCTTCAGGGGATCTAATCACAACACCAACACCATTACCAAGTGCATTAGAGGCACCATCAAAAACCATAGTCCATCGGGATCCTTGTTCAGGTCCGTCATATTGTCCAGGTTCTTTGGTAATAATCATAATGTCTTCATCAGGGAACTCAAAACTCATTGACTGGTAATCCTCCACTGCTTGATGAGCCAAATGATCAGCAACAACACTTCCTTTAATGGCCTTCTGAGTAGTGTACTGTATATCATATTCTGTCAAGATCATTTGCCATCTTGCAATTCTTCCGGAGAGAGCAGGTTTCTCAAATATGTACTTGATTGGATCCATCTTCGAAATCAACAAGGTAGTATGGGTCAACATATACTGTCTTAGTCGGCGAGCAGCCCATGCCAAAGCGCAGCAAGTTTTCTCGAGCAGTGAGTATCTTGTTTCACAGTCGGTAAACTTTTTGCTAAGGTAGTATATTGCCTGCTCTTTTCGACCAGACTTGTCATGTTGCCCCAACACACACCCCATTGAGTTGTCTAACACTGTTAAGTACATAATCAAGGGTCTTCCATCAACTGGTGGCATCAAAATTGGAGGTTCTAGCAGGTATCTCTTGATTTCATCAAAGGCAGTCTGGCACTCATCATTCCATTCCATCACCTGATCTTTCTTCAACAACTTGAAGATTGGCTCACAGATGGCAGTTAATTGGGAAATAAATCTTGCAATGTAATTCAATCGTCCCAAGAAACCTCTAACCTCCTTCTCAGTACGGGGAGCTGGCATCTCTCGTATAGCTTTCACTTTTGCTGGATCTACTTCAATACCTTTTCCACTGACTATGAAACCCAGGAGTTTACCAGACCTAACTCCAAAAGTACACTTGTTTGGGTTCAACCTCAACTTGTATTTCTTCAACCTCTCAAACAATTTATGCAAATGATCAAGATGTTGTTCTTCATTCTGGGATCTGGCTATCATATCATCCACATACACCTCTATCTCATGATGAATCATATTGTAAACACCCCAAATTTGCCCTCACCCATTCACACTATGGCTTGTGATCATTTCATATGCATAAACACAATCATATCACCTCATATTACATTTTTGGATCACTGCATAGTTTCTAAGTCATCTGCATCTAGGGTTTGTGATCTGAGCAATCCAAGAACTTCTTGAGCCACTCCAAAGGCCACCAATCACTTCAAATGGATCCATGTGTGTTCTTATATCATATTGCATCCTCTCAAAGTCAAGAGTGCCAAAGAATCACAAGAACTGGGATTGGTATGGATGCAGAGCCCAGTTTGACTGCACAGCTGACCTAAAATTAGGGTTTTGGTTTCAGAGGCCATAACTCCAAATTTTTTGGTCATTCTTGTTTCCATTGGTCTCTATATGGTATAGGGAGTATGCATATCAATTTTCATGAAGAAATTCCATGGGTAAGTCATCTGATCAAGAGTTGACTTTTCAGACAAGTCAGTGCAAAATCAGGGCATCTGAGGCCCCCAATGACCCAACCAAGGGGTGATCTTCATCATTTGGAGTGTATATGATCTTTATTTGATCATGGAAGAGGGTTGGAGTTCACAAAATTCAAGAATTTGAAGATTTTTCAAAGTTGACTTTTTAAGGCATGGTTGACTTTTCAAGAATATGTCATTTTAGGTCATTTTTCAAGCCTTGATTTTTGATCCAAAAATGCTTCAAATGGAAAAACTTTGGTCATGAAAGTTGTAGAATGCATTTTTCCCTTTTCAAAAAGTACAAGAGCATGATCTAATTCTTCTTGGATCAAAAGTTATGGTGTGACAAAGTTGGCCAAAATCACTAATTTTCAAGACATGCCTCAAATGAGAAATTTGCAAAATCATGAACCTAGGCCTTTTGTAACTTCTAGTTCACTTCAAACCAATGTACAAACATCACATGAGTTCTAAAAATCAGAATTGGACCAAAGTTTCTCATGATCATGGTTTGTATAACAAGACTTTTTCATGAAGTTCCAAAAGTAACCAAGTTGCAAAACCATCATGATGCTTCTTACCACTTGCTGCATTGGCCTTTGAACCACTCTAGCCTTCCATACACACCATGCTGCGCCAACCCTAGCCATTGTACCAAGCCTAGCACCAAGCCCATGCTTTCCTTACACAAGTTGACATTTTTGCAAAAGTGAACTTACCAATCAATAAAGGCCAGGTCAAATCATCTGACCTAGGGGATTATTTTATACTATCCTTTGGCAAGCAAAACACATGAAGAAGCCAAGCTGAAACAGATCACAACACACCATACACAAACACACCTCATTTTGCAAAACTCTTCGAATCTGTCTCCACAGGCCTCAAACACTAAAACCAATTCCACAAACCAACTCACCTTGCTTCATTGAGTAGAAACCAACAAGATTCAAGCCTGAAACCAACATGAACTGAGCTTCACCATTTCTCATCCTCAAAACCAGAACTCTTCGAATCCCTTTATCCAACCATCAAACACACCATTTTTCTTCACCAACAAGTCAAGCACATCAAAAGGAGTCAAAACCACCCTTCACATTGATCTCAAGCTGCCTATACACAGAGCTCATTTTCTGCTATATCAGATTGGAACCTCTCAAAATAGCTTGCTTAAGCTCATTCCAAGCCTGCCATTAGCATCAGGAGGATCAATGGAGTAAGTTGGCACCAAGAAGCAGTCCAGAAGGCCCAGAAATTGAAGCTTCCATCTCAGGTATGAACATGAACATTTTCTTCCAAAGCTTGCATTTTAAGTTATAATCTGGTTTCTTATGCTTTGCTGGTCATGGGGATGCTTTCAGAATCAAAAATAAGTGAGAAATGAGTTTGTATGATCCTTCTGAAATTTTGCCCGTGGATTTTGTTTCTTTCGATTCGTTTGATTCATGGTGTTTAAATGATGTTTGAGCATAGATTCGTGTCCTAGGATGTTAGAGGATCACTTAGGTGTGTTTAATTTGTGGAATAGATGCCTGAATCATGTTTTAGGGTTTTTGGGGTGCCGGAGAAGATGACCGGAGCTTCTCTCCGGTCACCTGAATGTGGTTAGCCCTAATCTCAGGTCATTAAGTGTGTTTGAATATTGGGCGTTGGATTGGTTGCTCAGTGGACTTCCCGCGCGCATGAAGGGCCCAGATCCTCTTGCTTTGCCCTAATCCACTTATTTAGATTAATTAATTCATAATTAGGTTAATTAACTCAGATGCAATCCTTTGCCACTAGATCTGGCTCCAGTCAACGTATTCAAACCCAGATTCAATCCCTGCCTTCCATTCGTTTGACTTTCCATTTATTTTGATTTAATTTCATTTCTTTTCATTTTATTTGCATAATTAATTTAAAATAGTAAAACTTGTTTAAAAATTATGAAATTTTTTATCCTGAGTTTCATTAATTTTTCAAACACAAAAATATTTTTATTTTTATTTTTAGCATTTAAAAAGTATTTTTAAATATTTAAAAGATTATGTTTAATTGATTAATGAGAATTAATTTATTAAAAATACTTTTAGGTATTTAAAAATCACCAAAAAATTCATGAAATGTTCTAAGACATTTAGAAACATTGTCCAACCTTCAAACCAAATTTCTTTTTTGATCTTGATGCATTTTGAGAATTTTTCATTGAATTAAAATCATTTTTGTGTATTATTTTGATCCTAAGTTCAAAAAATCATTTCTGCCTATCCATGAAGGGTTGGACATTGATTCTTCTTGCATTGCATTATGTTTAACATGTAGTTTTTGAGATAAAAAGGCCATGATTTGATCTTTCATTTCCAATTTGTTTGGCATTTCTTTTGTTTGGAAACCCTAAAAACCCTAGAAACTTGTAAAAACCATAACTTGAACTTGGTTAGGAGTTGAGACTTCTCCTTTGGGCTTTGGTTTAGTATGAGATTAGGGGTCCTTTGTGTGGCATTTTCAATTTTTTATCTTAGGGTTTGCATCTGATTTTGACTTTTGTTTGATGTATGGTTCATAAACCCTAATTTGGGCTTTCATATGCATTCATCTTGCATTCCCTTGCATAACATAACTTACCATGACATTTCAAGCATCTATTTGATTCATTTGACATCATAAGACATATTGAAAGCATGTTTGATCATTGCATCATGTATTTGCCATGTTGTATGTCATGTGCACTTCATAACTTTTCATGTATGTTCATGGTTCCTAACTTGCTTCATTTGCATTCATGAACTTGTATGATCATTTCCATGTGCTGCCTCATGTTTGTAGCATCTCATAGCATCATTAGCATCATGTATATGCTTCTGGTTTTGCTTCTCATCATGTCATCTCATCCCATTTAGCATTGCATTGCATTTCTTTCCTAACCTTTTCAGGTGGTAAGTGATCTTGAGAAGTGAATTTGCCTTCACTTCTCATACTTTCTCCTCATCCCTCTCTTGCATCCATTGCTGCATTTTTATATGTGTTTGAGTTTGAGCTTGCTCATTCTTCTTCTTCTTACTTTATTTCTTCAAGTGACTTGACTTCTTGAATGAAGCAAGTTACTTTGCTTCTCCTGATCCTTTCATCTGCTTCCTGGTGGTTCCATTGAAGACTTCTCTTGCAAACCTCACAAACCTTAGGAACAACCATGTATGACAATGATTAGGGTTTTGATTAGTCTCCCCTCTTAGTTTTGCCTTTGTGTCTCTCTTGAGTCTTCTCTTCTCATCTCATAATCAGGGACTAAACCCTAAAGGCTTTAAGGCTTTGTGATTAAGCTTATGCCTGCATCCTTCTCTTAGGATGGAGTGTATAACTTTAATCCTAAGTGTTAAACCCTTAATGTGTTTAAATCTCTTAATCAATTCACTTAATAATCATCAAGACATTACACTTGTAACTTGGGCCTTGCATTAGGGTTCTAATTCTTCCTTAATTGGTTAAGAAGGACTAACCCTAGTGTTAATGGACAAGTCCCCCTCAAGTTGTCTTACAAATCATAAAAATCACTTCATCATCATATCATTAAATAAAATCCATCTAATAAAGACTTGTTTTGTCATGAGTTTAATCCCTAATCATGGATTAAGTTGAGGAGCTTTCCTCAGCTTGAACATCCTCATCTATTATCCTTCTATTAGGATGGTGTAATGAGTCTGTTTAATCCTTGATTGTGGCTTAACCTCATTACTTAACACTAAACAAAAACACCAAAAACATCTAAATAATCACAAATAGGTTAATGATCTTAATCCTACATCAAAGGTAATTAAGTGTGAGAAGCTGACTTCACACTTAAGGCATTCTCATTACCCCTAATCAGAGGGAAGATGTGATGAGTTTACTAAATCCATTGGTTTAGGCTTAAGCTCATTAACTTATGACAAATTTCCAAAAGCAATAAAAGACTGAAAACTCAAAAAATAAACAATAATCGTCTCCTCCGGGATTCTTTTCTCATCATCTTCACTCATAAACGAGAACTTGCTTCTTCCGTCTAATGCAAGACAGTCTGCATCTGTGCCAGACAGATCTTACACTTGAGCATAGGCTAGTAAGCAGTTCACAAGTCAATCCATCTTTCAGTCTCTTTGGGTCGAACTACGGTGTTCTGACTTCCTCATTGCACGAGAGGATACGTAGGCATAGCTTAACAGTTATCGAACAAAAGTCTCTGTATATTCCCCCTCTTTCAGCATCATTCTCTTAGCCTCATTATCATGAGAAATTCATTCTCATTCTTACACTGACACATCATTTATCACACTTCACTACTTTTACACTGACACCTGTACATCTTTTCCAGCTCTTTTATACACAGATTGCACTGACACTACCCCTTTAAAACACAAATCTTTTAAGCGTGGATCCCGTCGAGTACGGCGGACAATCTGGGTGCTAATACCTTCCCAGGTTGTAACCAACCCCCTTTCTCAGTTTCTCTGGTTCGCAAACTGTCTTATCCATATCTTTCTAGGTCTATGCAGCATTACCTTTCCTTCGGGATAAAAATGCCTAGCTGGCGACTCTTTTCATCTCCAATGAGTTCACGGCTGTGTGTTCTCATTGTCCCTCTCGCCGACCGTTCGCGTCTGTACCTTTATTTGACTTAGCTTCATTTATCGGGAGCGACAGCTTGGCGACTCTGCTGGGGACGCCTTGTGTTGCAACCAGGGCTTCTGGTTCTTTCTGTGGGTTCCTCCTAGCGCTTGGTTGATTTGTGTTTATTGGGGTGTTATGTGTTTATTTGTGTTTGTATATTTGTATTTATTTTGTTTTATGTACAGTTGCTTTACTGTTTTCTTTATTGCTTTGCATATTATCATATTTGTCATACTGTGCTGCTGGCTGGATCTGTTGTTTGCTTTGGTGGGTGGGTGTTTCATTGAGAGTTAAGGTCCTATACCTGGGACCTGAGTGACACCTATGCTAGAGTGAATCATATTCTTTCCCATTCCATTTCGGTCTGGTGCGGGAATATGAAACACGGTTCAGACATGGGTTTCTTCTTGAGAACTCTGTGTTGCAGATTTCCTGCAATGCTAGGGCTATCTGGGAAGCCTGCTAAGTCTGGATGACCTTTAGTATTGACCTTCAGAAGCTGGGGTGAATTAGAGGAGGAACTTTTATGGTTATTGTAAACACTGTACCTCCGGGTTAGAAGTGTTTACACTTCTCATAACTGATCCAAGTCTGAGGATCCTTGTTCTAGAACACCACCTGTGAGGGGGTTGGGCTGTTTACAGGTTTGCAGGTACCTTGACCTCAGAATACCCTGTTACTTTGTTTGTTTAAGAGTACTTCAATTTGGGACAGTTCTTGTGATTCTAAAACCCTGGACATGTGGCTCTTTATTTGAGTCCCCCACCTCGGTTACTGGATTTTTAGACCTCCAACTGGATTTCTTAAACATACTTGGACCTATATCAGGGCATTTGATCAGATCCAGCTCAGTCGCAAACCCTTGCATATCATCTGCATACATAATCATTGCATCATATTGACATTTGCTTATTTGTGTTTCAGGGTATCCATCTTCATCTGGTTTTGGTTTTGACCCCATCTTCAGTACTGACCTTTCTTCATCAGCACCTGCTTCAGTTATCAGCTATCTACTTCAGCTGTCACCTGCACCAGCCAATCAGTGGCCCTTTCTTCAGTGTCATCATCAGCACTTGTCTCTGCTCAGTCTCAGCATCATGGCTCCTAAAAAGAGCAACATCACCTATCACTTCTTCCAGCCAGAGTTATCAGACATCAGGAGGATTCAAACCCTGATCACTCCAGATCACATACCATTGTTCAGGGAACACTATGGAGATATACTTGATATGGTTATGGATCTGGACCCTTCACAGAGAAGCCTGATCCACACTTGCATTCAGTTTTATGATCCCCCACTGAGATGTTTCACTTTCCAAGACTTTCAGTTGGGCCCTCTATTAGAAGAATACTCATCATTGGTTGGTCTGCCTATCAGGGGTGGAATCCCTTTCAACCCTGAGATGGTCTTTCCTGGTAATGGAGAAGTAGCAAAGGCTTTGCATCTGGAACTTGTCCTGATTGAGCAGCATATGACTTCTAAAGCTGGAATCCCTGGTTTCCATCTGGATTTCTTGATCTCTCAAGCTACCCTGAAAGCTTCTTTAGGAGAGTGGAAAGTTGTTTGTGCTCTATTGGCCTTGAGCATATATGGAGTTGTATTGTTTGCAGATGAGCCTCGATTCATTAGCAAGAATGCAATCCATCTGTTCATCCTGAAGAACCCAGTGCCAACTTTATTGGGGGATCTCTATTATTCAGTGCATCAGAGGAATGAAAAGCAGAGGGGAAGATTAGTGAGGTGTTGTGCTCCATTTTTCCATACTTGGCTTCTCAAGCATCTACCCAGGACAGATGCATTTCTAAATCCTCATCAGCAGAGCAACTGGGCTAAGAGACTCACTGCTCTAACTTCAGCCGATATCAGATGGTGCACTCAAAGCACCAAGGGCAGGGATATCATCACCAGCTGTGGGCACTTTCCCAATGTGCCCCTAATATGAGTTAAGGGTAGTATTAATTACAACCCTCTGCTGTTCAGAAGGCAACTGGGATATGCACTGGTCCACACTCCTAGGGCACAGGACTTGGTGGAGACTCTTTATTGTGAGAACAAGACTAATCTGGCTACTGTTAGGCAGGCTGCTTGGGCTTGGGATAATGTTCAAACCAAGGGAGTGACCATCCTAGGGAAATGCAACAATGTGGCATCAGCACAATATTATGAGTGGTCCCATGCCAGGGCCCGATTCTCTGGAATGCCCTTTACCATAGAAGACATGCCTGAGTCATCTTCAGCACCACCCCCTGCCACTATCAGTTTGGAGGAGTTTGAGAGCTTGAAGGAGAGAAATGAGAAGTTAACTCAGGCCTTGCAGAAGACCCTCCGGGAGAGGAGTGAGGGTAAGATGGAGATTGAGAGGTTAGAAAAGTTGAGAGTGGAGCATCTGACTAAGATTGAGAAGTCTGGGGATTATATCAAAAAGTCTAAAGCTGGAGAACAAATTCTGAAAAATGCTTGCAAGGAAGCCCAGTTCCAGAGAGCAAGGACAGACTTGTATTTGAAGGAGAGTCAAGCCCGGTGGGTCAGGATCACCGAGGCCCGTACTCTAGAAGACAAGAGGGTCCAAGACAAGATGGAGCAACTGGAAACTAGTGCAAAAGAACAGCAGGAAGCCCTGGCAGCAGCCCAGAGGGAGATATCAGAGCTGAAGATCAAAGCTGGAGTGAAGAGGTCAAAAGACCAAAGTCAGCACAAGAAGCTCACTACAGCTGTTGCAACCCGAAATCTCCTCATCAGGAATCTCACGGAGCGTCCGGCTGATCCTGTGACCGAAGCACTTCTCAAGGAAGTTCGTGAGGATGAGTTTGGTCTTGGTGTTTGACCATTTGTTTGTTGTTGCTTTCATTCCATGTACTTTTATTTTCTTGTGATGTATTTTGACCCCTCAGAGGGCTTGTATTTGTAAACGAACTATGTACCATTTTACTTTTGTAATATATGTATTAGTTTGTTCCATCCAAGTTTCACTTCGAAAGCAACATCAACAGCATCTTCAAGGGTCTGGAAGGGTCAAAACTGAATACCAAGCCGGATACCTTGAGAACAAATAAGCATAACTGCATTGCATGCTAACCATTTATTTGTTTTGTAGGTTTTTGTTTATTGTTGCTAACTCTGTTGTGATGTTCAGGAACTATTGCTCGGCGCCGGGTATTTCCCCTCAACCGTCCGCACCGTTATCCAACCCGCAACAATCTTCCGGGCATCCAAATGGATCAGGTATAGCAGGACCTTGCAGAGGTTAGAAATCAAATGGCAAACGAAAGATTGGAGATGAGAACGCAGATGACTCAGTTTATGGAAGTGATGAACAACATGGCTCAGAGCCAGGAAAGATTGAGGGCCATGGTGGAAAGGCAAAATCAAGAAGATCCACATATAGGGATTGCCGGCACCAGCAACAATGAAAGGGTACAACCTCATGTTAACCCCCCTGTATTTGGCCCCCACCTTCATCCGGAGGTCAATATTCCTGCAAATGTTCAAGGGACTGCCACTGCAGCCAGGGTACTTCAAGAAGACCCCCAAGAGGATCAATTCACAGTAATGGGTGTTGGGGAGGAAGCTTATGATAGAAGACTGGATGAGATAGCTGAGAAGTTGAGATCCTTAGAGTCTCAAAACTCTTTGGGCTTTGACGTCATGGACATGGGCTTGGTAGACGGGGTCAGGATTCCCCATAAGTTTAAGCCTCCATGTTTTGAAAAATACAACGGGACTTCATGCCCCCGGACTCATTTACAATCATTTCTGGGAAGGCTGAAGGCCTATACTATGGATGAGAAGCTCTGGATGTTCTATTTCGAAGACAGCTTGACTGGAGCCTCAAGAGAATGGTACTCTCACCTGACAAGGGCAACTATCAGGTACTGGAAGGATTTGGCAGAAGCCTTTATCAGACAGTATCAGTACAACTTAGATATGGCACCCAACAGGACTCTCCTAATGGGAATGTCACAGTCTTCGAGGGAGAGTTTCCGAGAATATGCCCAGAGATGGAGGCAATTGGCTGCTGCTGTTCAACCACCTATGTCTGAGAGGGAAATGGCAGACATGTTTATGAACACCCTCCAGGGAACATATATTGACAGGCTGGCTGCGTTCTCTTCCACTAGCTTTGCAGATGTTGTCATAGCTGGGGAGAGAATTGAGAGCCTGTTAAAAATGGGCAAGATTTCCGACAATGGTGCCAGCTCGTCCAGTAGTACAAGAAAGCCTTTTGCAGGCCCGAGAAGAACTGGCGAGACCAATGCCATCCACACCAACAGGGGTAGGCCCCAATATGTCCACAGGTCTGTAGCATCAGTCACTATTCCTGCTCCGGTTCGTCCTCAACCAGTCTATCAACCTCCGCAACAAAACTATCAGCAGCAACCTCAGTACCATCAACAAAATCAATATCCTCCGAGAAATTACAACAACAGCAACACCAACAACAACAACAGTCAGCAAAGGCCGTTCCAGCAGAGGCCATCTCAAGCTAACAGGGTGATCGATCCGATCCCTATGCCATATGCTACCCTGCTGCCACAACTCCTGAAACTCAACCTAATTGAGCTAAGGACGCTGACACCTCCAGATCCCAACAGTCTACCCAGGAACTATGACTCCAATGCCAGATGTGCCTTCCATTCAAATGCACCTGGCCACAGTACAGAAAAGTGCAGAGCCCTGCACATGAAGGTACAAGACCTGGTAGACTCGAAAGCTCTGAATTTCGCACCACCACCCAATGTCAATAAGAATCCAATGCCAAACCACGGTGGTCCCAGAATTAACGCTATTGAAGAAGACAAGCCGTCTTATTTAATAACCAGTGTGGGGCAGATCCGGACGCCGTTGGTAGAAATCAAGGCTCAACTCCTGGAATGTCAAATGTTCCCGGGGTGCGAGTTGGGGTGTGCTTACTGCAATATCTCAGTAAATGGATGCGATAATTTGAGGAGTGGCATAGATGGCCTCATTCAGAGTGGCCAGCTTCAGATCACCACATCATTTCCAACAAACCCAGCAATCTCATCAGCAACAATTCCAGAACCTCCTACAACTGCAGCAACCATTGTTCCTGACAATTCTTCGGCTTCATCAACAAGTACTTCATCTGTCATTTCAACTGACCAGATGTCAACAAATGTTCCTTCTACAACTCCAGCACCACTCCATTTTGAAACTCCTACAACAACAACATCTTTTCTTCCAACAATGTCTCCTACAACACCAGCAACAAATCATGAAGATGTCTCTACTGTCACAATATTCTACGATCCTGAAAACAACTCTGCCTACAACTCAGAAGGTGCTGCTCCCATCAGAGCACCAGTTACAATTTATTATGATCCACAGACTATCACAGTTCCTTCCACAACTGCAATCAGTCCGGTCACTATCACGGTGCCTGGACCAGTACCTTATGAAAGCAGTAATGCTATCCCCTGGCATTACGGCTCTGACTTGTATTGTGAAGGACAAAAAATCACTTTTGAATCATCAACCCCTGCACCACAAGTAGACAATGTGGGAGGAGGCGGAGGCTTCACTCGAAGCGGACGTCTCTTCGCCCCACAAATTCAGAGACCCACTGCCGAAGCAGAAGCTGCTGCCAAGGCAAAAGGAAAGAGCCCTGTGCAGGAAGATCAAGTTGTTAAAGAAGCTTTGAAAACACCCTTTGATCAAGAGGTTGATGAGTTCATGCGAATCATCAAAAAGAGTGATTATAAAATAGTGGATCAGCTTCATCAGACGCCTTCCAAGATCTCAATCCTATCATTGCTTATGTGCTCCGAAGCCCATCGGAATGCACTACTCAAAGTCTTGCACGCAGCTTACGTGCCTGAAGAGATCACTGTCAATCAGCTGGAAGCGGTAGTTGGAAATGTTAACGCTAGTCACGGACTAGGGTTCACCAATACTGATTTGACAACGGAAGGCCGCAACCATAACAAAGCCTTGCACATAACCATGGAATGCAAAGGTGCTGTCCTTTCCCATGTGCTGGTAGACACGGGGTCATCCCTCAATGTCTTACCTAAAAAGGCCCTGGTGAAGCTAGAATATGACGGATTGGCGTTGAGACCCAGCAACCTGGTGGTAAGAGCCTTTGATGGTTCAAAGAGATTGGTTCTGGGAGAGATTGAGTTACCCGTAACGATTGGCCCGCAGACTTTCACAACGACCTTCTACGTGATGGATATACAGCCCGCCTACAGCTGTTTATTGGGTAGGCCATGGATTCACGCCGCTGGCGCCGTGACCTCTACCCTTCACCAGAAGTTAAAATACGAGTGGGAGGGTCAAATCGTTACAATCTGTGGAGAGGAGGACATTTTCGTCAGCCACCTGGCTACTTATAAGTACATTGAAATGGACGGGGAGATCCATGAAACAATGAGCCAGGGGTTCGAGGCCTTGAACATCAATGAGACGTATGCTGTACCTGGTACTTCAATATCATCATACCAACAAGCCCGGAAGGTTGTTGAGGGAGGAAACGCCCAAGGCTGGGGCAAACTGCTATCGGTGGAGAAGAAAGAAGATAGATTTGGGTTGGGTTACAAACCAACTCAACAAGATCAAGCAGCGGCTGCAAAAGAGCCCAATTTTGTGAGTGGGGGGATGCTTACCCCTGATGCTGTCAACTGTCTGGAAGACGAGCTGGAAGAGGAGCGCAACCTGGAAAGCTGGATTCGTCCAAAGATCCCGGGGAGCAGTATCTCGAACTGGTCTTCCCAGGAAATTATAAGAGTTACTCATGCAGAGTAATTATTATTTCCTGTATTTTTATAGCATGCATCAAAGTCTTGCATCTTGCCCAAGATGACAAGACTCATTTTGTAATCGGGCCATCTGTACTTTTTGTGCAAACAAGATTAATCAATGAAATATCAGACATCTTTTTGCAAACGAGTCCTTTTCTTTTTCGCTCACTGTTTTTCTATTTTTCTTTTTGTACAAAAAATAAATGGCAGTGTTTTCAAAATGACAACTTTATTTCACTTTTCTAAACAAGACTAAAATCAGGTCACTAAAATGAACAAACTTAACCCTTGCAGAGTGTGCCTTCCAGACAGCACCGACAACAACACGGCTATGACTTCGTATGACTTTGACAATCCGATCAATCAAACTAATGAAGGGGTTGAAGAAGAGTATGAGCTTCCTGAAGAGCTAGCCAGGTTGTTAAGACAAGAGGAAAAGGTTATTACTCCTCACCAGGAGGAGGTTGAAGTGATCAACCTTGGTACAGATGAAGACGTGAAAGAGGTTAAAATCGGGGCCTGCCTGCAAGATTCAGTGAAGAGGCAACTGATGGATCTGCTTCAAGAGTATGTGGACGTGTTTGCTTGGTCGTATCAAGACATGCCAGGTTTGGACACCGACATTGTTGTGCACAAGTTGCCTTTGAGAGAAGAGTGCCCGCCGGTTAAACAGAAGCTGCGCCGTACTCGCCCAGACATGGCTATGAAAATCAAGGAAGAGGTACAAAAGCAATGGGACGCCGGTTTCCTTGCCGTGACAAGCTATCCACCGTGGGTTGCTAACATAGTACCTGTGCCTAAGAAAGACGGCAAAGTAAGGATGTGCGTTGACTACCGGGATCTGAACAGAGCTAGCCCGAAAGATGATTTCCCTTTACCTCACATTGACGTATTGGTGGATAACACGGCTCAGTTCTCGG
This sequence comes from Lathyrus aphaca, assembly GCA_963966055.1. Classification (NCBI taxonomy): domain Eukaryota; kingdom Viridiplantae; phylum Streptophyta; class Magnoliopsida; order Fabales; family Fabaceae; genus Lathyrus; species Lathyrus aphaca. Next base: position 593,335,449 of record OZ014519.1, read on the forward strand.
TATTCTCCTTCATGGACGGATTTCCAGGGTATAACCAGATCAAAATGTCACCTGAAGACATGGAGAAGACAACCTTCATCACACCCTGGGGCACGTTCTGCTACAAGGTAATGCCATTTGGGCTCAAGAATGCCGGTGCGACGTATCAACGGGCTATGGTAACACTATTCCACGATATGATCCATAAAGAAATCGAGTGTTATGTGGATGATATGATTGCCAAGTCCCTTACTGAAGAAGATCATCTGGTAAATTTGCTGAAGTTGTTCAAGCGTCTGAGGAAGTATCAACTGAAGTTGAACCCCAACAAATGCACATTCGGGGTGCGATCCGGTAAGCTGCTGGGATTTATTGTGAGTGAGAAGGGGATTGAAGTTGACCCTGATAAAGTCAAAGCCATCCAAGAGATGCCTGCACCGAAGACAGAGAAAGAAGTTCGAGGGTTCTTAGGTCGATTGAACTACATCTCAAGGTTCATATCTCACCTTACAGCAACCTGTGAGCCCTTGTTCAAATTGTTGAGAAAAGAACAGACGGTCAGGTGGAACGAAGACTGCCAGAAGGCTTTTGACAAGATCAAAGAATACTTACAAGAACCTCCAATCCTTATGCCTCCGGTTGAAGGAAGACCTCTGATAATGTATTTGACAGTATTAGAAGAGTCAATGGGGTGTGTGCTGGGCCAGCATGACGAGTCTGGTCGAAAAGAGTATGCAATATACTACCTAAGCAAAAAGTTTACCGACTGTGAACAACGTTATTCACTGCTCGAGAAAACTTGCTGTGCTTTAGCGTGGGCTGCTCGCCGACTGAGACAGTATATGTTGACCCACACTACTTTGTTGATCTCAAAGATGGACCCAGTTAAGTACATATTTGAGAAGCCAGCGCTTACCAGACGGGTTGCAAGATGGCAAATGATTCTTACAGAGTATGACATCCAGTACACTTCTCAGAAAGCCATCAAGGGCAGTGTATTGTCTGAATATCTTGCTGAGCAACCCATTGATGATTACCAGCCTATGAGGTTTGACTTCCCTGATGAAGACATCATGTTCATTAAAGCAAAAGATCATGAAGAGCCTATTCACACTGAAGGGCCCGACCCGGAAGAAGAATGGACTATGATGTTTGATGGGGCTGTTAATATGAATGGTCGTGGTGTTGGTGCAGTACCCATTACACCTAAAGGAGTTCACATGCCTTTCTCGGCAAAACTCACTTTCAACTGCACTAACAACGAAGCTGAATACGAAGCTTGCATTATGGGTCTTGAGGAAGCCATTGACCTCAGGATCAAGACATTGACCGTATTTGGAGATTCAGCTTTGGTGATCAATCAGACCAATGGCAAATGGTACACCCATCAAGATCATCTGATACCTTACAGGGATTATACAAGAAGGTTATTGACTTTCTTCACAACAGTCAAGCTTGAGTATATCCCTCGGGACGAGAATCAGTTTGCAGATGCTCTGGCTACCATTTCATCCATGATCAAAGTTCAGGCTGCCAACTTTGTGCCTCAGATCTCAGTGTCCAGACTTGATAGACCAGCCTATGTATTTGCAGCAGATGCTGTTAAAGATAATAAGCCTTGGTTACATGACATTAAGTGCTTCTTGGAGGATCAAACATACCCACCTGGGGCATCTTCCAATGATAAGAAGACTTTGAGGAGGCTTGCTGGTAGTTTCTTTCTGAACACTGGTGGGTCTTTATACAAAAGGAACTTTGATATGGTACTCCTCAGATGTGTTGACAAGACAGAAGCAGATTTGTTGATGCATGAAGTGCACGAAGGTTCCTTTGGTACCCATGCTGGAGGGCATGCCATGGCCAAAAAGTTGCTGAGATCAGGTTATTACTGGATCACCATGGATGCCGACTGTTGTGCCTATGCCAGAAAATGCCACAAATGCCAGATCTATGCAGACAAAGTGCATGTGCCTCCGAATCCTTTGAACATAATGTCTTCACCCTGGCCCTTTGCTATGTGGGGCATTGATATGATCGGCAAGATTGAGCCAACTGCTTCAAATGGTCATAGGTTCATCTTGGTCGCCATTGATTGCTTCACCAAGTGGGTCGAAGCAGCATCATATGCAAACGTCACAAGGCAAGTGGTAGCCAGATTTCTGAAAAGAGATATCATCTGTCGGTATGGAGTTCCCGAGCGAATCATTACTGATAATGGTTCCAATCTAAACAACAAAATGATGGCAGAGCTGTGCCGGGACTTCAAGATCCAACATCACAATTCTTCTCCTTACAGGCCGAAGATGAATGGCGCTGTTGAGGCAACAAATAAGAATATCAAGAAGATTGTGCGGAAGATGGTAATCACCTACAAAGACTGGCATGAGATGCTGCCGTTTGCCTTGCATGGGTATCGCACGTCAATCAGAACATCCACTGGGGCAACACCGTATCAACTTGTGTATGGTATGGAAGCGGTCTTGCCTGTTGAAGTTGAATTACCCTCTCTACGGGTACTGATGGATGTTAAGCTGAACGAAGCAGAGTGGGTTAGGTCCCGATACGAACAACTGAGTCTGATCGAAGAAAAGAGATTGGCTGCAATCTGTCATGGGCAGTTATATCAGAAGAGAATGAAGAAAGCCTTCGATCAGAAAGTCAGACACCGAGAGTACCAAGTAGGAGATCTTGTGTTGAAAAGAATCCTCCCTCCTCATACAGACCACAGGGGCAAGTGGACTCCGAACTATGAAGGACCATTCGTGGTAAAGAAAGTTTTCTCTGGTGGAGCACTGATGCTCAGCACCATGGATGGTGAAGATTTCCCATCCCTTGTGAATTCAGATGCAGTTAAAAAATACTTCGCATAAAAAATGACCCGTTGGACGTAAAAACAGAATGTAAGTCCAGGCAAAAATAGGGCATCCCGGCGAGTCAAAAACAGAATAAAAGACTCGGGCAAAAATAAGGGAAAATAAACAAAAATGTACACCCGCTGAGTTGAAAAGCCGCATTGGACAGCTCAGGCAAAAATGGGTATCCCGATGGATTGAAAACCCGAAAGGGCGATCCATGCAAAATAAGGGAATAAGCGAACAACTGCATTCTGAATTCGTCTGTATCACTTACAACTTGGTAAGCTTCGAAAGGATCAAGCTTCAATCAGAATCAGCCTTCTTCAGTAAGCAAGATGAGAAGAACGTCAAAAGTCATACGAGTCATAGTAAAGAGGAAGCTCCTTAAAGCGTCATCAACACTGCCAACATTTTGTTTCTCAATTTGTAACAATCTCCTCCTTCCAGGGGATTCGTTTCTTTAACTGTATCTCGCCAATTCAGGGCGTATGAATTAATAAAATTAGATTTTCAGTCATGTCTCGTCTTGTACATTTTTTATTTGCAAAAATGTCTGATATCTTAAAGAAACACTGATTGCATAAGAATACAGATGTTTATCTTCAAATAAAAACATGCTTGCAGGAAATATGCTTACTCTCAGAAATATTTAAACTCCTATGACGGGATCCAGTAAGGGATACCTTGGGATTATTTTGTGCGTTTCTCTATCTTTTTCAGGATTTGCAGGTATCCAGAATACAACTTGGGGCATGAAAGCCTCATCCCAGCAAGTTGGCAAGTCAACACACAATTTTGGCACCCGAGGTGCTCTCTCTCCCCAGTTAAGTTGTCTCTCAGGACCTCCCCCAGCCGAGTTGCCAGTTATTACCTATCCCCATCAGAGTTGCCAGGCATCGCAGAAGGCGCCTATATCCCCAGCTGAGTCAGGGATCCTCCTCAACAGAATCCCTAGGGAGGCCTCTCAAGGATCTCTTTTACTCCCCAGCCAAGTTGTCATCTCGCTTTCAGCCGAGTGCAAAGTCAGGGTACCATCTCCCCACAGAGCTCCGGCCTCCGTCCAGAAGAGCAGCGCATAGAAGATCACAACAGAGCGAAGAAAGCTTCTACAAACCCCAGCTGGGTCTCTCATTTATAAGGATAGGTCTATCAATGACCCATATCCCCAAGCAGATGGCATCTCGTCAGATCCACCAATGATCTCATCCCCAGCTGGGATGTCTACTTCAAATGGATCGATCGAAGATCTTCGCAGCAACGGGACCCGGGTCCCGGTTTTGATATCTTTGCACAATCATAGCATTCGCATCATATTCACCCACAAAGCGTAGCATTCCGTTTTAACACGGAGCATTACGGCAAAAATCCAACTCATAGCATAATCATAAGCCATGTTATGAATCGAACAATTGTGGATAAATGACAGTTCATCAACATACAGAAAAATCCCCACCAGAATTCCCCGGCAAAAGCAGCTGCCTCTCAAATCACAAACGCCAGTATATACTCCTTTTGGCACCCGCCCGTGCCATCTCTCCCCAGTAAAGTCGCCTGAACACCCTTTACAAACAAGATCACCCATATTACAGATACTTCTTGACACCCGTCCGTGTCATACCCCAGCAGAAAGCCGAAGACATCCTCTTTGCACTCACATATACCTATATACACTTTCCTGACACCCGTCCGTGTCATATCCCCAGCACAGTCGCTTACACTCTTACAACCTGTATATTTGTTGATATTATTATACTTTTCTCTCTTGACACTCGTCCGTGTCACCCTCCCCAGCAGATAAACACTCATCTATACAATACTCATACTCACTACTCATGTTACACTCGTACAGATACTCGTCCGTATCCTGTATATACCACTTATACATCCCCACAGATTCGGCACTAGTCCTTGTTCTTTGTTAACTCGTTGGTACTCGTCCGTACCATCATCTTAGAACATGCGTCAAGTGTTGTTTCTACATGATACTCGTCCGTATCATAGTCTTAAGGATGCTCGTCCGCATCTTTAATCCATACACTGTGTCAAACACTTTCGTCTTCTTGAATATAGATACTCGCCTGTGTCTACTATTCCCCAGAAGAACCCTCTCAGATTCAACACTTGTCCGTGTTCTCTGTTAACCAGTTGATACCCGTCCGTATCATCATCTCTGAGCACGTGTCAGTATTTGTTTCTGCATGGTACTCATCCGTATCGTAGTCTTAAGGATGCTCGTCCGCATCTTTAATCTATACACAATACCAAACACTTATACTTTGTTTCTTGGATGTGAGCACTCGTCCGTGTTTACTTTTCCCCAATAGATTACCAACAAGCAAACTTTCCTTTTATCTGACACTCGTCCTGTGTCATGATAAACCCTGAGAGCAGCCGTACCCTGCTGAGTGGTCGTCCTCCACTTCTTGATGGTCGTCCTCCATCATGCTTATCCGATGGCCGCCCCCATCGTTGATATTTAGCAGCCGTCCCCTGCTAGGTGGTCGTCCTCCACCTTTTGATGATCGTCCTTCATCATTTTATCCAATGGCCATCCCCATTGTCGATTTTGGTTATCTGGCATTCGTCCTATGTCAAGACAAACCTTGAGAGCAGCCGTCCCCTGCTAGGTGGTCGTCCTCCACCTCTTGATGGTCGTCCTCCATCATGCTCATCCGATGGCCGTCCCCATCGTTGATTTTCTATCCGGCATTCGTTCTATTGTCGCGATATTTTCGGCAGCCGTACCCTACCAGGTGGTCGTCCTCCACCTTGGATGACCGTCCCTCATCTCATACCCAACAGAGCAGCCGTCCCCTACTAGGTGATTGTCCTTCACCTTTGATGACCGTACCTCATCATCTGTTTATTTCATTTATTCTTTAACCCGATGGCCGTCCCCGTCGTGGTCCCTTTCCCTTTTTAGCCCGATGGCCGTCCCCATCGTTGGTTACTTTCCTTCATGAACTTGATGGCCGTCCCCGTCGTGTTTTGCTAAACTCCCAAAGATTTTTACAGCTTTATTTGATGGCCGTCCCCATCATAATTCTTTTATTCCCAGCATGTCGGCCGTCCCCGTCATTGCCTTATTTTCCTCATTTTCCCCAGCGTGTCGGCCGTCCCCGTCATTGCTCTTTACCCAGCAGTCGTCCTCTGCTCGGCGGTCGTCCTCCGTCGCCCACACTTTACAATATACTTTATTTTCTTTTTTACAATCTATATCCCTTTTCTTCTTCATTCTGTGAGTGCAAATTTTGGACTGTCTTTGGTATTCAACCACAAGTTATCTTGTTTGCCTGTTAAGCCGTTGCTTACAACCTGCACAGCTAACTCATGTTTGAATAGGGGCAGCTGTAAACACCCCAAATTTGCCCTCACCCATTCACACTATGGCTTGTGATCATTTCATATGCATAAACACAATCATATCACCTCATATTACATTTTTGGATCACTGCATAGTTTCTAAGTCATCTGCATCTAGGGTTTGTGATCTGAGCAATCCAAGAACTTCTTGAGCCACTCCAAAGGCCACCAATCACTTCAAATGGATCCATGTGTGTTCTTATATCATATTGCATCCTCTCAAAGTCAAGAGTGCCAAAGAATCACAAGAACTGGGATTGGTATGGATGCAGAGCCCAGTTTGACTGCACAGCTGACCTAAAATTAGGGTTTTGGTTTCAGAGGCCATAACTCCAAATTTTTTGGTCATTCTTGTTTCCATTGGTCTCTATATGGTATAGGGAGTATGCATATCAATTTTCATGAATAAATTCCATGGGGAAGTCATCTGATCATGAGTTGACTTTTCAGACAAGTCAGTGCAAAATCAGGGCATCTGAGGCCCCCAATGACCCAACCAAGGGGTGATCTTCATCATTTGGAGTGTATATGATCTTTATTTGATCATGGAAGAGGGTTGGAGTTCACAAAATTCAAGAATTTGAAGATTTTGCAAAGTTGACTTTTTAAGGCATGGTTGACTTTTCAAGAATATGTCATTTTAGGTCATTTTTCAAGCCTTGATTTTTGATCCAAAAATGCTTCAAATGGAAAAACTTTGGTCATGAAAGTTGTAGAATGCATTTTTCCCTTTTCAAAAAGTACAAGAGCATGATCTAATTCTTCTTGGATCAAAAGTTATGGTGTGACAAAGTTGGCCAAAATCACTAATTTTCAAGACATGCCTCATATGAGAAATTTGCAAAATCATGAACCTAGGCCTTTTGTAACTTCTAGTTCACTTCAAACCAATGTACAAACATCACATGAGTTCTAAAAATCAGAATTGGACCAAAGTTTCTCATGATCATGGTTTGTATAACAAGACTTTTTCATGAAGTTCCAAAAGTAACCAAGTTGCAAAACCATCATGATGCTTCTTACCACTTGCTGCATTGGCCTTTGAACCACTCTAGCCTTCCATACACACCATGCTGCGCCAGCCCTAGCCATTGTACCAAGCCTAGCACCAAGCCCATGCTTTCCTTACACAAGTTGACATTTTTGCAAAAGTGAACTTACCAATCAATAAAGGCCAGGTCAAATCATCTGACCTATGGGATTATTTTATACTATCCTTTGGCAAGCAAAACACATGAAGAAGCCAAGCTGAAACAGATCACAACACACCATACACAAACACACCTCATTTTGCAAAACTCTTCGAATCTGTCTCCACAGGCCTCAAACACTAAAACCAATTCCACAAACCAACTCACCTTGCTTCATTGAGTAGAAACCAACAAGATTCAAGCCTGAAACCAGCATGAACTGAGCTTCACCATTTCTCATCCTCAAAACCAGAACTCTTCGAATCCCTTTATCCAACCATCAAACACACCATTTTTCTTCACCAACAAGTCAAGCACATCAAAAGGAGTCAAAACCACCCTTCACATTGATCTGAAGCTGCCTATACACAGAGCTCATTTTCTGCTATATCAGATTGGAACCTCTCAAAATAGCTTGCTTAAGCTCATTCCAAGCCTGCCATTAGCATCAGGAGGATCAATGGAGTAAGTTGGCACCAAGAAGCAGTCCAGAAGGCCCAAAAATTGAAGCTTCCATCTCAGGTATGAACATGAACATTTTCTTCCAAAGCTTGCATTTTAAGTTATAATCTGGTTGCTTATGCTTTGCTGGTCATGGGGATGCTTTCAGAATCAAAAATAAGTAAGAAATGAGTTTGTATGATCCTTCTGAAATTTTGCCCGTGGATTTTATTTCTTTCGATTCGTTTGATTCATGGTGTTTAAATGATGTTTGAGCATAGATTCGTGTCCTAGGATGTTAGAGGATCACTTAGGTGTGTTTAATTTGTGGAATAGATGCCTGAATCATGTTTTAGGGTTTTTGGGGTGCCGGAGAAGATGCCGGAGCTTCTCTCCGGTCACCTGAATGTGGTTAGCCCTAATCTCAGGTCATTAAGTGTGTTTGAATATTGGGCGTTGGATTGGTTGACTCAGTGGACTTCCCGCGCGCATGAAGGGCCCAGATCCTCTTGCTTTGCCCTAATCCACTTATTTAGATTAATTAATTCATAATTAGGTTAATTAACTCAGATGCAATCCTGGCCACTAGATCTGGCGCCAGTCAACGTATTCAAACCCAGATTCAATCCCTGCCTTCCATTCGTTTGACTTTCCATTTATTTTGATTTAATTTCATTTCTTTTCATTTTATTTGCATAATTAATTTAAAATAGTAAAACTTGTTTAAAAATTATGAAATTTTTTATCCTGAGTTTCATTAATTTTTCAAACACAAAAATATTTTTATTTTTATTTTTAGCATTTAAAAAGTATTTTTAAATATTTAAAAGATTATGTTTAATTGATTAATGAGAATTAATTTATTAAAAATACTTTTAGGTATTTAAAAATCACCAAAAAATTCATGAAATGTTCTAAGACATTTAGAAACATTGTCCAACCTTCAAACCAAATTTCTTTTTTGATCTTGATGCATTTTGAGAATTTTTCATTGAATTAAAATCATTTTTGTGTATTATTTTGATCCTAAGTTCAAAAAATCATTTCTGCCTATCCATGAAGGGTTGGACATTGATTCTTCTTGCATTGCATTATGTTTAACATGTAGTTTTTGAGATAAAATGGCCATGATTTGATCTTTCATTTCCAATTTGTTTGGCATTTCTTTTGTTTGGAAACCCTAAAAACCCTAGAAACTTGTAAAAACCATAACTTGAACTTGGTTAGGAGTTGAGACTTCTCCTTTGGGCTTTGGTTTAGTATGAGATTAGGGGTCCTTTGTGTGGCATTTTCAATTTTTTATCTTAGGGTTTGCATCTGATTTTGACTTTTGTTTGATGTATGGTTCATAAACCCTAATTTGGGCTTTCATATGCATTCATCTTGCATTCCCTTGCATAACATAACTTACCATGACATTTCAAGCATCTATTTGATTCATTTGACATCATAAGACATATTGAAAGCATGTTTGATCATTGCATCATGTATTTGCCATGTTGTATGTCATGTGCACTTCATAACTTTTCATGTATGTTCATGGTTCCTAACTTGCTTCATTTGCATTCATGAACTTGTATGATCATTTCCATGTGCTGCCTCATGTTTGTAGCATCTCATAGCATCATTAGCATCATGTATATGCTTCTGGTTTTGCTTCTCATCATGTCATCTCATCCCATTTAGCATTGCATTGCATTTCTTTCCTAACCTTTTCAGGTGGTAAGTGATCTTGAGAAGTGAATTTGCCTTCACTTCTCATACTTTCTCCTCATCCCTCTCTTGCATCCATTGCTGCATTTTTATATGTGTTTGAGTTTGAGCTTGCTCATTCTTCTTCTTCTTACTTTCTTTCTTCAAGTGACTTGAATTCTTGAATGAAGCAAGTTACTTTGCTTCTCCTGATCCTTTCATCTGCTTCCTGGTGGTTCCATTGAAGACTTCTCTTGCAAACCTCACAAACCTTAGGAACAACCATGTATGACAATGATTAGGGTTTTGATTAGTCTCCCCTCTTAGTTTTGCCTTTGTGTCTCTCTTGAGTCTTCTCTTCTCATCTCATAATCAGGGACTAAACCCTAAAGGCTTTAAGGCTTTGTGATTAAGCTTATGCCTGCATCCTTCTCTTAGGATGGAGTGTATAACTTTAATCCTAAGTGTTAAACCCTTAATGTGTTTAAATCTCTTAATCAATTCACTTAATAATCATCAAGACATTACACTTGTAACTTGGGCCTTGCATTAGGGTTCTAATTCTTCCTTAATTGGTTAAGAAGGACTAACCCTAGTGTTAATGGACAAGTCCCCCTCAAGTTGTCTTACAAATCATAAAAATCACTTCATCATCATATCATTAAATAAAATCCATCTAATAAAGACTTGTTTTGTCATGAGTTTAATCCCTAATCATGGATTAAGTTGAGGAGCTTTCCTCAGCTTGAACATCCTCATCTATTATCCTTCTATTAGGATGGTGTAATGAGTCTGTTTAATCCTTGATTGTGGCTTAACCTCATTACTTAACACTAAACAAAAACACCAAAAACATCTAAATAATCACAAATAGGTTAATGATCTTAATCCTACATCAAAGGTAATTAAGTGTGAGAAGCTGACTTCACACTTAAGGCATTCTCATTACCCCTAATCAGAGGGAAGATGTGATGAGTTTACTAAATCCATTGGTTTAGGCTTAAGCTCATTAACTTATGACAAATTTCCAAAAGCAATAAAAGACTGAAAACTCAAAAAATAAACAATAATCGTCTCCTCCGGGATTCTTTTCTCATCATCTTCACTCATAAACGAGAACTTGCTTCTTCCGTATAATGCAAGACAGTCTGCATCTGTGCCAGACAGATCTTACACTTGAGCATAGGTTAGTAAGCAGTTCACAAGTCAATCCATCTTTCAGTCTCTTTGGGTCGAACTACGGTGTTCTGACTTCCTCATTGCACGAGAGGATACGTAGGCATAGCTTAACAGTTATCGAACAAAAGTCTCTGTATATTCCCCCTCTTTCAGCATCATTCTCTTAGCCTCATTATCATGAGCAATTCATTCTCATTCTTACACTGACACATCATTTATCACACTTCACTACTTTTACACTGACACATGTACATCTTTTCCAGCTCTTTTATACACAGATTGCACTGACACTACCCCTTTAAAACACAAATCTTTTAAGCGTGGATCCCGTCGAGTACGGCGGACAATCTGGGTGCTAATACCTTCCCAGGTTGTAACCAACCCCCTTTCTCAGTTTCTCTGGTTCGCAAACTGTCTTATCCATATCTTTCTAGGTCTATGCAGCATTACCTTTCCTTCGGGATAAAAATGCCTAGCTGGCGACTCTTTTCATCTCCAATGAGTTCACGGCTGTGTGTTCTCATTGTCCCTCTTGCCGACCGTTCGCGTCTGTACCTTTATTTGACTTAGCTTCATTTATCGGGAGCGACACATATCATGAAACAAAGCCACCATAGCACGCTGATATGTTGCCCCTGCATTCTTCAAACCAAATGGCATCACCTTATAACAAAAAGTGCCCCATTGTGTAACAAATGTTGTCTTCTCCATATCTTCCGGTGCCATCTTGATTTGATTGTAACCAGAGAAACCGTCCATAAAAGAGAATACCTTGTGCTGAGCAGTGTTGTCTACCAGAACATCAATATGAGGAAGTGGAAAGTCATCTTTGGGGCTGGCCTTGTTCAGATCCCTGTAGTCTACACACATACGTACCTTACCATCTTTCTTAGGAACTGGTACCACATTTGCAACCCACTGAGGATAAGAAGTCACAGCTAAGAACCCTGCATCAAACTGTTTCATTACCTCTGCTTTGATCTTTTCTGACATCTCAGGACGCATACGACGAACCTTCTGCTTCTTTGGACGACAATCTTCTTTTACCGGTAAACGGTGAACCACAATGTTTGTATCCAACCCTGGCATATCTTCATAAGACCAAGCAAAGATCTCCACATAGTCACGTAACATCTGAATCAACCTGCTCTTGACACTATCCTCTAAATCAGCCCCTATCTTGACTTCTCTCTTGTTTTCTTCAGTTCCCAGATTCACAACTTCGACTGGCTCTTCATGTGGCTGTATAGCTTTCTCTTCTTGTTGTAACAACCTAGCAAGCTCTACAGGTACTTCACAATCGTCCTCATTTCCGTCTTCAGTTTGATAGATCGGATTCTCGAAATTATAATTGGCAATAGTAGAACTGTTATCAACAGGATCCAGAGTGGATGAGGATCTGCATTTTAGTGATGTGGGTGTGTGTAAGAACACATAGCTGATAAAATAAAAGAAAAGAAAGACAAGGAACACAATATTTACGAAAACGAAACGTCCACTGATTTTATTGAATGAAGTATGCAAATGAAATGACAGCCCGTAACAAGCACACCATTGTGCCCCGGGTAAGGCACAAGGCTTAGGAGTTCAATTGTTCAAGAAATTACAAACTTAAAAAACGACAACACAGTAATAGTATTTACTCCTGACTAAAGGAGATAGGGATAACATCTTCAGCTTTCCAAATGTTGAGTCCAGCACCCACAGTAGGAAAAATCCAAGCATCCAGATTGTAGTCTTCATCATAGTCTCCCACAGCATTGATCTGCTCTTTCATAATCCCTTGATTGGTGATACGAACAGCACGAGCACGACGAACAGCCTTCTGGGACTCTGCAGTGAAACCCAAACCAAATTTGTCAGACTTGTATGGGATATCAGGAAGCTGACCCCAAATAGTACAACCACCTTCATCCACCACATCTCTAGCATCATTGAGGGAGGCCATTGCCATTGTTGGAGGTTTTCTGGTGACCACGGGAACTTTCTTTGCAACAGGAGGAGCTACATAATCATTGACAATCCAGGGAACTACTTCAAACGTTTGACACGGAGTTTCAATATATTCACCTTCCATTTCCAGATACTTGAATGTATTCACATGGCTGACAAAATATTATTCTTCTCCATAGACAGTAACAACCTTTCCTTCCACCGAATATCTTAGCTTCTGATGCAATGTAGAGGTTACAGCACCTGCCCCATGGATCCAGGGACGTCCAAGCAGACAAGAGTATGAAGGACGAATATCCATCACAAAAAATGTAGCAGTAAACACCTGGGAGCCAACTTTGATTGGAAGATCAATTTCCCCATGCACTACTCTTCTAGAACCATCAAAAGCCTTCACCACAATATTGCTGGGCTTCAGCACATCATCTTCAGGACTCAGCTTGTTCAGGACTTCCTTGGGCAACACATTCAGAGAGGAACCATTGTCTATCAATACATGTGACAGGGTAGTGCCCCTGCATTCAATTGAGATATGCAAGGCCCTGTTATGATCCCTCTTGGCAGGGGTCAAATCAGCATCAGAAAATCATAACCCATTGTCATAGGTCAGGTGGGCAACACAGTTCTCAAACTGATCAACAGAAATTGCATTGGGTACATGAGCAGTCTTCAGAAACTTGATCAAAGCTTTTGCATGAGCTTCAGAACATAACAACAAGGACAGCATATAAATCTTAGAGGGAGTATGCCCCAACTGATCAACAATGTCATAATCACTCTTGCGAATGATTTTCAATACTTCTTCCATCTGCTTAGAGAGATCATCAGCAGCTGGCACATCAGTAGATACAGGTTCAATAACAGGGCCTTTGCCCATAGCATCAGTGGTGGAAGTAGCAGCAGGAGTAGCTGCATTCTTGGAAGTAACTGGAGGTGAGAAGACTCTTCCACTACGTGTGATCTTACTAGATCCAGCAATATTGTCAACATCAACAGGCACATCAGCTAAGGGCTCTTGCTTAACACCATGGATGTAAACATCATATCCATAATGCCAAGGCACAACTTTATCAGACGTATACGGGATAGGACCAGGAGTAGTAATGACCATAGGAGCTATTCTGGCCTCAACAACAACTTTCACAGGACCTTCAGCACTAATCCTGATTGGACCCTGATGAGTGATTTTGATAGGTCCTTTTGAAGTGATTCTCACCGGCACTTTGTCAACCATGTCAACCTCTTCAGTCTTCTTACCTTGCGTAATATGATCTACCATACTTTCCACGGAAGGTGGTCTTCTTTCGAACACTATGGTGTAATTATTCATGAGACGTTGAATTCCGTCCTTCAACCTCCAACACTTATCTGGATTATACTCACAATAAACACAATCTTCACGACAACCTGGAAAGAACCCAGCTTGTACTAACTTCTCTCTGATGACAGACAATGGTGTGGTCAACTCCGCAACTGAATGGATATGCAGATCTTCCTCAATGGCATTGACAGTCTTCTCATGATTTGACATTGGAGCCATAATCACATTTGGAGTACCCGGAGGATCAAACTCAATCTCTCCAGCATCAATCATATCTTGAATTTTGTTCTTCAAGACCCAGCAGTTATTAGTATCATGTCCCTGACAGTTTGAATGGTATGCGCACCGTGCATTGGGGTTGTACCTGGGAGAGGTAACATTAGGATTCTGAGGAGCCTCTTTCAAAGTAATAAGCTCAGCTTTCAACAAGTGTTGCAATGCCTGAGCCATTGACATGTTGATCTTCGTGAACTGCCTTCTAGCCCTCTGTTGGTTGCCCTGTGGCTGCTCTGTTGTTGCAGGAGTTGGATTTGAAATATGAACTGCACTAACAGACTGATGCCTTCTGTTACGATCAGGCTGACCATAAACAGCATTGGATTCTTTCTTCCCAGTGGGAGGCTTCTTTGCAGCACCTGATGAGGAAGTACCCACTTGGATCTTACCATTCTTTATACCATTTTATACTCGCTCTCCTGTCATTATCAACTCAGTGAAGCCAGATGATGAGCTTCCAATGAGATGACTTTAAAACGGACCATTCAGCGTACACATGAACATATCAACCAATTCCCTGTCAGTTAAAGGGGGTTGAACTCTTCCAGCTAAATCTCTCCACTTCTGAGCATACTCTTTGAAACTTTATTTGGCACCCATAGACATGCTCTGAAGCTGCATGCGAGTGGGGGCTAAGTCAGCATTGTATTGATACTGCTTATAGAAAGCTTCAGCAAGATCATTCCAGTCCCTGATGTTGACACTCTCCAACTGATAATACCACTCCAGCTGAGCTCCAGATAAGCTCTCTTGAAAAAAATGGATCCACAACTTTTTATCAGCAGTGTGAGGTTGAATTCTTCTGACATAGGACCTCAGATGCAGCTTGGGACAAGAGACCCCATCATAAACAACAAAGGTAGGAACCTTGAAACCAATGGGTATGAATACCCTAGATATCAGACTCAAATCTTCAAAATCCAGCCCAGATGACTTCTGCAACTCCATGGCATCCATTCTATCCACCAGCATCTTGAATTTGTCTTCATTAGGATCATGGTAGTAATTAGCCTCAGAATCAGAGTCCCCCATAGTGTTGTGGAGACTGCCTCCCTCTTTCTCAGATTCTTCAGATTCATAGTCTTCAACTGGTTCTTTGGTCTTGGCAAGACCTTTGAACCTTCTTCCCATATTGATCAAACTAGCTGACCTTCTAGTCTTCTTAGTCTTCTTGGCCAGCAGTGCCTTCAATTCATCCTGCCCCTTGGACAAGTTCAAGATCAGCTCTTGGAACTGTGCATTTTGTGCCTGGAGATCCTTAACTGATTGTTCAAGAGCCATTGCTGAAATAAACAGCGAGAAGATGAGAAACCTGTGCACAATTATAAACCTGTGATGCAATGAAATGATATGTGAATGCATATGCAATGTTTTCAAGGACCGCAGGATTTAAATTTGCTTAAACAAACAAGAAGGTAAACTTTTATTAGTAATAAATTTGTTTTGCCTTTTAGGCTTACAAAAAATGAAATGAAATAAGTACAAAATATGGGGTTTTAAGTCTCCCATGGACGTTTCCTCTTTGTGTTAAGGTATGAGTTGAGGTTCCGTTCCTCGTGAAGTTGCTTTGTTAGTTCTAGGACTCTTTCTTGGCTTGCTTTGTAATGAGCCTCGAAAGTATCCCTTTGCTCCTTCAGTTGGATCCATGATCTCTGCAAGTCTTCCATATCAGTAGGCATGTCTGGGTGAAGGATGGTATAAGTTGTGTCTCCTTCAGCAACAGGTTCCATGGTAACTGGTAGGACGGCAGGATATGGCATCATGAGAGTCTGAGCACGAGATCGTACCCATCTGAGATAAGCTTCCATAGGAATAGTGTACTTAGGCTCCAGTGTCTTGCTGTCAACCCTGTTTACTTTTCCCCATGCTCGTATGAATCTCTGACGGTACCCTTGAAGATCGTTGTCGTAATCAAACACAATGCCCTGAATCAACATGTCATGTGGACCATCACTCCGAGCGTAACCAAACTGTCGTAAAGCTAGAGAGGGGTTGTAGGTGATGCCTCCTCTTATGCCTAGAAGTGGCACATTAGGAAACTCCCCACAACGGTCAATGGTGGTGACATTCTCCATAGATCTGGAGCACCAATGGATATCTGAGTGAGAAAGTGACATGATCCTCTTGGACCATCTGAACCCTTGCTCATTCTTCATTACTGAGCGAGGAAGGTGAGAAATAAACCACCTAGAAAGCAAAGGTATGCAGCACATCAAAGTTCCTCTTGCCCTTGTAGTACGGGTGTGAAGAGAATGCAGGATGTCTCCAAGCAATGTAGGTACTGGATTGTGACTCAGGAAAATGTTGATGGCATGAACGTCTATGAACTGATCTGGATTGGGGAACAATACTAAGCCATATATCAGCAAGGCTAAGATCTCCTCAAAAGCATCATAGCTCATGGCCTTCAAGAACACCTGAGCTTTTTCTATCAACACCTTGGCAAGAATACCCTTAACTCCGCTTCTCGTTTCTAGAACAATATCAGACTTCTTCAGATGTAGAGCTGTAGCAATAACCTCTGGTTTAAGCTCCTTCTCCAAACCTGTGAAGGGTCTTTAATCAAGAACAGGTATACCCAGAAGTTTAGAGAACTCCTCCATTGTAGGGACCAGCTGATAGTCAGGGAATGTAAAGCAATGGTGCTTAGGGTCAAAGAACTGAAACAGAACACTCATCATGTCTTCATTGAACCCTGAAGTGACTAAATCCAATAGATGACCATGTCTCTTGATGAACTGGGAATGATCAGACACTTGAGAAACCAACTCTTTAAGTTTAGCAGGTATCCCTACAAAGTTGATCCTGATAATGTTTCTACGAGCAGAAGCCATGACCTGTAACCAAAGAACAAAGATAAATCCTTTGGTCCTTGAAATAGTTAGTGAAAATGCTATGCTTATGATGCATGATGATGTCATGATGTTATGTTCAATCACAAACATGTGGCACACACAAACAAGTCACACCATAGCCCTAGGTTTAAAGGCTTGCATGAGGTTCAAAGGTAAGTACCCTCCCCTGAAGTTTAGATGGTTCATCCTGTCCTACAAAAGTAACCAGGTTCTAAGGGATCTCAATATCATTGATCCTTCACAAGGGTAGTTGTTCAGAAGGCTACTTACTTGCCAACCAAAACCCTCCAAGTTTAAGATCTCAATGAGCGTAGTATCGAGTGTCAACCAACTTCAGTCTGCACCAAAGCCGGTTACCTCACTACCTTCTAAAGGCCAAGATGGGATAACTAGGGTTCTAAAAGTTAGTTAGTGTATTGACAACATATGGCAGCCTCATATTATCCTCAACTTGACTTAAGGAACATAAGCACCAACCAAGAAGTCACACTAACTATGGCCACCAGATCAACCATATCGATATACGTCGTACAGTTTCCTTGGTCTATTGCCATTTACCTAAGGTACACTAGATCCGGGTTAGGACCTTTCACACATAAGAGCACCCCAACAAGATAATATAAAGCAAACAAGGCAAACAATTTAAAGTGATCTAATTCCTAAGGGTACCCCTCTTAAATTTAAATCCCCAGCAGAGTCGCCAGTTCTGTAACACGGTGGGAGAACTGACTTTAGTTATGTTGCGGATAGCAAGAGTCGCCACCGACTTTTATTTTATCCAAAGGAAAGGCATAAAAGAACAGGAAAGACCTTGGAAAAGATTTTTGGGTCCGGGGGGTAGGTTATGTAAAGGGAAGGTGTTAGCACCCTTTACATCCATGGTTATCCATGGGCTCTTAGTTACTTAGCTCACTTTAAACTGTTTTTGAAATGTGAAGTGTGTGAATAGAAATTTTCATAAGAGTTTGATAATGATCCATGTACGAATGCGTAAAAAACTTGTGTTTGAAAATTGTTTAAAATTGTGAAGTGTTTGAGAAATTTGAATAGTGAGCAAGTAACTATGAGGAACCTACCCTAAAGTTAAAGTCTTTCTGTTCTTTAATCCCTTAAATGGTAAGACTATCCCTATTATTAAGGAATAGGTAGTCGTTACCTTGGATGTGAGGGACATGTGAAAGGGACATCTGTTTAATGAAGGCAACTGTAGGGTGTATTAAGCATTTGGAGGGACTGTCATCATTATTCGAAAGGGACTAGATCATATTGAAAGGCAACCTTTTAAGGGACTTGATCTTTAACTGTGAAGGGACTAGATGACTTTTCTTTTAAGGGACTTTGCTTTATACACCCCCACTTGACCTTATGATTAGGCAACATTGAGAGGCAACCCTAGAAAGTGAGATGGCGATTAAAAATCGACTTACGTGTGTGGGTGTTTAATTTTGTATTTATCTTATAATTTAAATGTCCTAAATTCAAATTTTAAATATAATACATGTTTACACTCCCTATTTTACTAACCATAGCATGAAAATTAAATAATTTAAATATTTACAAAAATTACATCCAGGAGCATTTACATAATAATAAAGCAATTTAAATAAATAGCAAATTTAAGTAAATAGCAAAAATAAATAAATAAGCAAAATATAAATAATAAATAAATAAGCAATAATAATTATAATAGGGGTTAGTAATAATAATTAAAAATAAATAAGGTTAGTGAAATAATAATAATAATAAGCATAATAAAAAAATAAATGGATTAGTAATAAGCATGATTAGTAATAATAATAAACAAAATAAAATTTTAATGGCTTAATAGAAAAATAAGAACAATTATATTAATTAATCATAAAAATTTAAAATTATAAACAAATTAAATAAATTATGAACATATTATAAGAAATTATTAAATTTGTAATTTTAGAAATTATTTACATATATAATTAATTATAAACAATGATAAAATATTTATATATTAAAATGGGATTAATTATAATTTAATTATAAAATATATACATAATAATTATATTTACAAAAAAAAAAATTAGAAAATAAAAGTAGGGTTTTTAATATTTGTTTAGAAAAATAAACTAGGGTTTATAAAATTAGGGTTGTAGAAAATATTTTTTAGGATTTATAATTTAATATACAAAATTATTTTAATAAATATATATATATATATATATATATATATATATATATATATATATATATTATAATTTTAAATGCATAATAAATAAAAAAAACTAGTTTTTGAATTAAGAAAATAAAATTTTTTAGAATTCTAGAAAATATAAGTGTTATTTTAGAATTATTTAAATATATATATATATATATATATATATATATATATATATATATATATATATATATATATGCATGATTATTTTTTAATTAATAATAAGAAAACAATTAAACAAATCAATTAAACAAATTAAAACAGAAAAAGTGGTAAAAAGAACTTACCTGGGTGGGATTTGAACCCAGGACGTTCAGCTTGCCAGCAACAAAACACACCACCAGACCAGCCACGCATGTGTGATAGAGAAGGGGGTTCAATTGGTTTTGTTTGTCTGGAAAAATCCAGAAAAATAATAAGAAGCAAAAAGGCCTGGGGGAGAATCGACCCCAGGACCTCTCAAACAAACACATGTACACATTGCCAATCCTGCTGGGTGAGCGCGTCTGTTAACAAACCAACAACAAATGATAATATATTATATTCAGTGCATAAATGAGAAAAACTCAAAAATATTTGTCACAGCCAGGATTCGAACACAGGTCCTATTGCCACACACATGCGCTTCCTTCCACTGGGACAAGCTGCACGCTTGTGATAATAAACAAACAATGAAACATAAAATGTTTTAAACAAAATTCAAATTTTCCAGAACGCACGCAGGGTCATCTTCAACCTCCAGACCTGCCATTTTTCTTGCGAATTTTGCTTCCATTTTTCCTGCGATTTCCAAACTGCAGCAATACCTACGAAAATCAATAACCAACAAAACCATACATTTTCATAAAATTGAACCTATCAATATGATCCAGACATTCATGCGAATCATTCTATGGTTTTAGAATCCATTTATATTCCACAAATCAGAAAACCCTAATCCTTGGTCCAAACCCTAATAATGGCCGATTGTGATTCAAGCCATGAAACTTTGGTTTAATTGTCCAGAAACGATCCATACAACATCACAAACATGATTGCACAAACAAAATTTGTTAGAATGCATTGAATTAGTATAATCGAAAAAAAATATTCAAGAACAAGCAAGCTTCGGGTTATGCATTATGGAGTGTATGGGATGCATATGAGTATTGGTTTATGATCAGTGAGGTCCAAGGATCATAGCTGTGTCCTTAGTTTACCTTCAAATGCCCTGTAAATTGAAAACCGAATGTGAGTTTTGCTTGAATTTTTGAAGTATGAAACTTACTCTTGAGGCTGTGGAATCCGTGAGTTCATGTTAGGGTTGCACTAAGTACTTATAGGAGAATGTATTAGGTCAAAAAGATTGATTACTTGTGTGGAAAATTTGATATGAAAAGATTCAAAATGATCATGCCTTAAAAATCAAATATTCATGTATGAACACTTGCTATTTTTGGCTAATCCTCATGATTTCGTTCCACTTCAATTCTAATCAAATTTATGATTTTCTAGAAGCTTGATCCAATTTAAATCTTACATTTTCATATTTTATTTTTATTTAAAATGATTTTTAATGAATTAAATCAAAATAAATAAAAATAAAATAATAAAAAATCTGATTTTTATTGATTTGGGTCGTGCATGAAGTTATTGTATGGATTGGGTCATCATTTGGCAAGCCCATTTGGAAGAAATTGGTTTTAGACCTCCATTTTCATCATAAACCAACCCAAAATTTCCCAACTTTGCAAGGGCACATATCCTTCAATTTTAATGCTATGAGGGTGTTCTTGGACATTTTGGAAAGCTTTAATAGTCCTTTAAACAACCCCACTGGTTTCATGTCCATATCATTTACCAATCTCAAGTTATGCCCTTTTGAAGTTTTTGACTTTTTGTTGACTTTCAAAAGGACCTATAATGTCTTAGCTCATACCTTCCAAATGAAGCATTTTTGGGCTTGGCTTGGGAGACACAAAGTTGTAGAGAATTCAATTTCCTTCAAAATGGGCTTTGGATGGAGACTTGGTGATGAAGTATGTGAAAGTTATGTCTGGTCAAAGTTCAGTTGACTTTTACTGAGAAAACCCTAATTTAGAAACTCCTGATTCTTGATGATCTGAAATCTCCTTGATGAATCATGATCAACCCTTGATCAAATGATGAATTTTACTTCATATACTTGATGTTGACAAAAAATCATGAAGTTTGACTTTGATTTGACCACAGTTGACCTCAGTTTGACTTTTAAACTGCTTTGACTGATTTTGACTTATCTGATCATCTGACTGAGCAAACTTTTGAGAAAAGTCTTGAAACTTGTCATGGGGGTTCTTACACTCATATAAGATGCTATGAAGCTCACTTTAAGTCTTGTAAGTTAATTTAGCCTGATTAAAATCAAAACCCTAGTTTTGGATGCACTGCTTAGGAGGTGCATTGTCTGAGGGAATTGTCAACTCTTCTGACCAATTGTGAACTTTGTGAACCTTGTGAACCATCATAAAATGTCTTGTGAACCTCATGGAAGGTATTGTGAACCTTGTGAACCTTGTAAACCTCATAAAGTGACTTGTAGACTTCATGAACCTCAGGAAAGATCTTGTAAAGCAATGTGAATCTTGTGAACCTTGTGAACCTTCATAAAGTGACTTGTAGACTTCATGAACCTCATGAAAGGTCTTGAAAACATTGTGAATCTTGTGAACATTGTGAACCTTCATGAAGTGACTTGTAGACTTCATGAACCTCATGAAAGGTCTTGAAAACATTGTGAAGCTTGTGAACCTTGTGAACCTTCATAAAGTGACTTGTAGACTTCATGAACCTCATGAAAGGTCTTGAAAGCATTGTGAAGCTTGTGAACCTTGTGAACCTTCATGAAGTGACTTGTAGACTTCATGAACCTCATGAAAGGTCTTGAAAACATTGTGAATCTTGTGAACCTTGTGAACCTTCATGAAGTGACTTGTAGACTTCATGAACCTCATGAAAGGTCTTGAAAACATTGTGAAGCTTGTGAACCTTGTGAACCTTCATGAAGTGACTTGTAGACTTCATGAACCTCATGAAAGGTCTTGAAAGCATTGTGAAGCTTGTGAACCTTGTGAACCTTCATGAAGTGACTTGTAGACTTCATGAACCTCATGAAAGGTCTTGAAAGCATTGTGAAGCTTGTGAACTTTGTGAACCTTCTTAGCACACAAAGTCTTGTATTGTGAGGGCAAATTTTGGGGTGCAACAGTGGCCGACCTTATTTGTAGGTTAATTACTTCGTAAATTACTTGGAAATTGCTTAACATAGACCTAAATTTGTCCCTAATTTGGAATAAAAATCTAATTGGGTACTTGCACTTTCATGGACCGGACCTCTTGTTGGTCGCGTAATCCCAAAGGGGTTAATATTGTATTAAGAATCGAGACTTATGGATGTTTGATGCGTAGGTGCTTTGGGTCTCCCAATCACCTTTCAAATTTCATTGAATTCGATTCAGTTTGCCTTGATTAATCGCTATAGTGTAAGATGCTAAGCGGATCCGGTTGCCTTTCGATTTTGGTTACTCTTTTGCCTGTGGTTGATTAATTTCACCATACCACTTTTATGTAAATATTATTATACTATTATTATTCTTATTAATATTTTAGATTCTTGAACTTTAATTTCTTTTTCTACTAACATTTAATTTCTTGCACTTTTATCGTTTGTTTTATTTTATTTTGCTTTATTATGCTTTATTCATCCATATCATGTTTATTATTTGCTCTTATTTTGTTGTTGATTTTTCCTTTTGTCCACTTGGACACAAAAACATTAATAAAGAATTAAACCTTAAAAAACTTGTGACTTTAATTTGTGGACTATTGGTTACTATCCTTGGTATTGGAATGGAGATTTTGGACGTAGATTTTAGGATCCCCCTCCATTGCTTTGATCTTCATGAAGTTGAAACTTGCCTTTATTTGGTCATTTGCTAGCTTATAAGGATGGAACTCTTATGCTCATAATGAGAAGTGTCATCAAGTTTGGTTAGATCTTTCTTCCTTTATCTCCTTATTTTCTTTTTTAGGATAGTCCCTTCATCTCCACCCCTTCTTTAATTTTCAAATTCTTCTATCTTTTTAAAAGGATTCTTGCTTTCTAAAATCATCACTTCTTTAATAAATAAAACCTTGACTTTTGTCAAGTGGCTTTTTTACTTTTTTTTCTTTTCTTTCTTTTAAAAACCAATAAATTTAATCATGTTGATCTTAATTCAAAAACAAAGAACCAAACTCATTCAAGTTGTTTTGTGCCTTTGTGCACTTTTGTTCATTTTGTTTAAAAGAGTGCCGATTATGAGTCATTATTCTTTAGTCGGGTGCAAGTCTCTCAATCTCCATGGTTGTAGTTTGATGTAATTGAGCCTCTTGTCATTCGTGGGAGTTTAGTGGCATACTCGTTGATTTTATCCGAGTTGGCGCCCTCCCCATAATGATGTATGAGCCCATGCCTTCATTCTCATGGTAGTTTGTTTGGCCATCCACTTGAAGATGAAAAATTCTCTTCACTTAATAAAATTAATCATAACCCACCCTTTTCACTATTTGTACCACGAACTATGGGGTTTTGATCTCGCATTGCACTTTGTGGGTACGTAGGCATGAGGTGGTAAACCTCTCCAAACACAAAAATATAAAAAAATAATTTTTTTCTCATCCCTCCACTCTCATTTAGCAAACCTTTTTCAAACCAAAAGCAGTAAATTTTTCAAAGAGCTCTCGGGGAGTACCACAGATACTTTGGGTGCGTAAAACCTTCATATTGTGTAACCTATCCCCTTACCTGTTTCTCTGTTGTGTTTCTTTAGCTTTTTTCTTTTAGATTCATTAGGATTTATTCGCTCTTTTTTCCTTTTCCTTTTGGAATAAAATAAAAGTGCGGTGGCGACTCTGTTTCCTTTTGTATGTCCTCACGACTCTCCGGATGCTGCACTTTGAGGAAGGTGATTAAATTGATCTTCAACCCTTGGAATACCTTTGATTGCAAATGACGGATCACAGATATCGCAAATCGCAGTTGTTCGTTTTAGTCCCTCCTTTGCGTGGATCGCCCTTTCAGGTTTTCAATCTGCCGGGATACCCTTTTTTTTCCTGAGCTGTCCAATGTGGCTTTTCAGCTCAGTGGGTGTACATTTTTTTCAAATATTTCCCTAACTTTTTCCCGAGCCTTTTATTCTGTTTTTGCCTCGCCGGGATGCCCTTTTTTAGCCTGGACTCTTATTCTGTTTTTGTCCAACGGGTCTCTTTAAACGAAGTATTTTTTAACTGCGTCTGTGTTGACATGAGATTGGAAGTCTTCGCCATCCATGGTCGTTAACATTAAGGCTCCTCCCGAGAAGACCTTTTTAACCACGAATATACCTTCATAGTTGGGTGTCCATTTTCCCTTGTGGTCGTTTAGAGGAGGAAGAATCCTTTTCAACACTAAGTCTACAGGCATGTTACATTGAGGTCGTACTTTCTGATCGAAAGCTCGTTTCATTCATCGTTGATACAATTGTCCATGGCATACAACTGCAAGGCGTTTCTCCTAAATGAGGCTCAACTGATCATACCTGGATCGGAGCCACTCAACTTCATAAAGCTTGACATCCATCATTATTCTTAGCGAAGGAATCTCGACATCGACCGGTAGGACTGCCTCTATAACGTATATAAACTAGAATAGGGTTGCCCCCGTCAAGGTGCGTACATATGTTCGGTACCCATGTAGTGCAAATGGTAACATCTCATGCCAGTCCCTATATGTCACAACCATCTTTTGCACAATCTTTTTGATGTTCTTGTTGGCCGCCTCGACGGTGCAATTCATCTTCGGGTGATACGACGAAGAGTTGTGATGCTCAATCTTGAACTCTCGACACAAGTCTGCCATCATCTTGTTGTTGAGATTAGAACCCTTGTCAGTAATGATTCTCTCAGGAATTCCATACCGGCAGATGATATCCCTTTTGATGAATCAGGCTACCACCTATTTGCTAACATTGGCATAAGACACCGCTTCAACCCACTTCGTGAAATAGTCTATGGCAACCAGGATGAAGCGGTGACCGTTAGAAGTAGTTGGTTCAATCTTTCCAATCATATCAATGCCCCACATGGAGAATGGCCAAGGTAAAGACATGACGCTTAATGGATTTGGAGGTACATGAACCTTATCAACATAGATTTGGCACTTGTGACATTTGCAAGAGTATTTACATCAATCGAAATCAATGGTAATCAATTAATACCCCGACCTTTGCAGTTTCTTTGCCATAACATGCCCCTAGCATGGGTATCGAAGGAACCTTCGTGCACTTCTTGCATCAACATGTCTGCTTCGTGTCTATCCATGCATCTGAGCAAGACCATGTCGAAGTTCCACTTGTAGAGCACATCATATTGATTTAAGAAGAACCCTCATGCCAGCCTCCTAAGGGTCTTCTTATCTTTGCTTGATGCCCCTGCCGGGTATTCTTGAGACTTCAGAAATTGCTTGATATCGTAATACCAAGGTTTATCATTACCAACTCCGTCAACTGCAAACACATACGCAAGTCTTTCGAGACGAGAGACATTGATTTGAGGCACGTAGTTCTCTTGATGAATCTTGATCATGGAATACAAAGTTTCTAGAGCATCAGCGAATTGATTCTTGTCTCGTGGTATATAGTGCAACATGACTTTTGTAAAGAACATTAACAATCTCCTGGTATAGTCCTTGTAAGGAGCCAGATGAGGTTGATGAACTAGCCATTTGCCATTAACTTGGTTGATAACTAAAGCAAAATCACCGAAGACCTCGAGGTTCTTGATTCTCAAATTAATTGCTTCCTTGATTCCCATTATGTAGGCTTCATACTCCGCTTCATTGTTAGTGCACTCGAATGCCAGCCAAGCAGTGAAAGGCATATGGATCCCTTCATGCGAGATAATGACCGCACCAACTTTGGTGCCATTCATGTTAACGGCTCCGTCAAACATCAGACTCCATTTGGATTCAGGGTCTGGCCCCTCCTCCGGTAGTGGTTCTTCACAGTCCTTTGACTTGAGGAACATGATGTCCTCATCTAGAAACTCGAATCTCATAGGTTGGTAATCATCAATTGGCTATTGGGCCAGATAATTCGACAATACACTTCCCTTGATAGCTTTTTGTGAAGTATATTGGATATCATATTTAGTCAGAATCATTTGCCATCGGGTTACTCTTCCGGTTAGAGCTGGCTTTTCGAAGATGTACTTTACAGGGTCCATCTTGGAAATTAATAAGGTGGTGTGAGTCAGCATGTACTGTCTTAGTCGGTGACCAAACACACAACCCATTGATCCTTCGCGTACTGTGAGGTACATGATTAGAGGTCTCCCTCGAACTGGAGGCATGAGAATCAGAGGTTCTTGCAAATACTCCTTGATATGGTCAAAAGCTTGTTGGCAATCATCACCCTATCTAATGGCCTGGTTCTTCCTCAGAAGCTTGAAAATAGGTTCACACGTGGCTGTTAGGTGGGAGATGAGCCGTGCAATGTAGTTCAACCTCCCTAAGAAGCCACATACCTCCTTCTCGGTTTTTGGTTCAGGCATCTCCTGAATCGCTTTTACTTTTGCAGGGTCGTTTATCTTCTCGAAGGCTATTTTGGGACGTTGTTTATCTTCTCAAAATCCATATCATTACCTTGGGATGTCGTTTATCTACCCAAAGGTTATCTCATTATCTTGGGACGTCGTTTATCTTCCCGAAGGCTATCTTGAGACGTTGTTTATCTTCTCAAAATCCATATTGATACCTTGGGTCATCGTTTATCTACCCATAGGTTATATCATTATCTTGGGACGTTATTTATTTTCCCGAAGGCTATCTTGAGACGTCGTTTATCTTCTCAAAAGACATATTGATACCGTGGGCCGTCGTTTATCTACCCATAGGTTATCTCATTATCTTGGGACGTTGTTTATCTTCCCGAAGGCTATCTTGAGACGTCGTTTATCTTCTCAAAAGCCATATTGTTACCTTGGGCCGTCATTTATCTACCCAAAGGTTATCTCATTATCTTGGGACGTCGTTTATCTTCCCGAAGGCTATTTTGGGATGTCGTTTATCTTCTCAAAAGCCATATTGTTACCTTGGGCCGTCGTTTATCTACCCATAGGTTATCTCATTATCTTGGGACGTTGTTTATCTTCCCGAAGGCTATCTTGGGACGTTGTTTATCTTCTCAAAAGCCATATTATTACCTTGGGCCGTCGTTTATCTACCCAAAGGTTATCTCATTATCTTGGGACGTTGTTTATCTTCTCAAAAGCCATATCATTACCTTGGGGCGTCGTTTATCTACCCAAAGGTTATCTCATTATCTTGGGACGTTGTTTATCTTCCCAAAAGATACATCATCTTACCTTGGGTTTTATTTTCCCAAAATCTATACCTTCGTACTTTGGATTACTTTATCCCCAGAATCATCTTGGACTTCTCTACTCTCTAGGACCACATCAAGTTATACTACTTCATCCTCCAAAAAGTATAACTTAAGAACTTTTTCTCCGAATGGCATCTTTAAGCCCATTCAAGCAATACAGCCAACCAACAGTATTATTCTACGCACCGGCGAGTACACATTTTTGGGCTTTTATGTTTAATTCTCTTCAACCTTCAAGTCACAAATGGCATACATGCCAATCTAACTCTTCAGATTTCAGAAAATTGAACAGGGGCAACTGTTGTACCCCAAAATTTTCCCTCCCACAATCAAAGCAAGGTGTCCCTAGAGTTCTCTCAAGGTTCACAAGGTTCACAAAGTTCACAAGGTGTCCCTAGAGTTCTCTCCTAAGCAATGGATCCACAACTAGGGTTTTGAGTTAATATGAGCTAAATGGACTTCCAAGGCCTCAAGTGAGTTTCATAACATCCCACATGTATTCAAGAATCCCCATGTCAATTTGCAAGAATTTCCCAATAAGTTTGACCAGTCAGATGATCAGATATGCAAAAATCAATCAAAGTAGTTAAAAAGTCAAACTGAGGTCAACTGTGGTCAAATTAAAGTCAAACTTCAAGATTTTTTTGCCAACATCAATTTTATGAAGTAAAATTCATCATTTGATCATGATTCATCAAAGAAGTCTCAGATCATCAAGAATCAGGAAGTTTCTAAATTAGGGTTTTCTAGGAAACGTCAACTGAAGTTTCACCAGCCATAACTTTCACATGCTTCATCAAAATTTCCCATCCAAACTTAATTTTGAAGGAAATTGAATTATCTACAACTTTGGGTCTCACAAGCCAAGCCTAAAAATGCTTCATTTGGAAGGTATGAGCTAAAACATTACAAGTCATTTCAAAAGTCAACAAAAAGTCAACTTTTTCCAAAGAGCATAATTTGAAAATGGTAACAGATATGGACATTATACCAAAAATGTTTGTTAGAGGACTCTTTAAGCTTTCCAAAATGTACAAGAACACCTTCATAGCCTTAAAATTGAGGGATTTATGCCTTGTCAAAGTTGGGAGATTTTCAAGGGGTATATGGAGCAAATAAGGTCTTAAATCCAATTTTTTCCAAATGGGCC
Source organism: Lathyrus aphaca (assembly GCA_963966055.1). NCBI lineage: Eukaryota > Viridiplantae > Streptophyta > Magnoliopsida > Fabales > Fabaceae > Lathyrus > Lathyrus aphaca. The sequence goes on from OZ014519.1 coordinate 593,364,311, forward strand.
TATCAATTTGCAACCCAATCTTAACATCAAGCACGACCCAATTCAAATTATTTCTGATTTTTATAATTTATTCATTATTTATTTGGATTTTATTCATTAAAATTCATTTTAAATCAAAATAAAATATAAAAATTCAAATATTTGATTTGATTCTTCTTCTAGAAACTCTTAAAGACCATTCAAGATGATTAGATGCTAGCCAATTTCGTGCACAACTAATTTGGAAGGATATCATTTGATTTTTGGACAAAATTATGAAAGAGATTTCTTCACACTTAAGAAACCACAAAAGCCCAATAATCCATCAGTCTTTTGACCTAATTTGACTCTCCTACATATACACAATTGAACACAAACACAAGGGACAAATTTTTTTACAGCCAAGAACACAAAAGCAATTTCAAAATCTTCAAGAAAAGTCAAAGTCAGATTTTTCGTTTTAGGCCTTTTCCAAGTTGCATTAGCTTCCTTGATCCTCACTAATCATGATTCAATCATGATAAGCATCCAAATTATGTGCAAATACCCCAACCGAATCATACTTCTCTTCTTGTTTTCAATTTTTCGATTCTTGTCATTTACGCATTATTAATGAATTCTAACCTTATATTGTTGTTTGTGATGATGCTTAGATGGATTCTGGATATGTACTTGAAGTTTCATGGCCGGATTTGATAGTTGCCATTGTTAGGGTTTCAAATTCAAAATTGGGATCCTTTGATTCAAGTGATATAAATTTTGTTTGATACTGGATTAACCCTTAGCAGGTCATGGGCAATCGTTTGGAATCTTTATTTGGGGTTAATATCATGTATTGTCCATGTTTGATTTTCGCAGGTTAAAGGGTGCAGAAAAATTCGCAGGAGAGTTTGTAAATAAGTTCACAAGAAAACCTGCGATTCTGAGGAAGAAGAAGATGGTTTTCAGCGCGAATTTGAAATTCAAATTTTGTTTATTTATTTTATTTTATTTGTGTCATTAGATTATCACAACGCACGTGTGGCTCAGCTGGCATGGGCATTGGTGATGGGAAACACAAGGCCTTGGTTCGATCCCTGTCTTCACAAATTTTTTTAACACATTATTTTATTTTACAGGTTTAATATTTATTGAATGCTACTCGGTTAAACATCAAGCTAGCGCATGTAGCCCAGTGGCAAAACCTTTGATCTGGTAAGGGGGAGATCCTGGGATCCAAACCAGGCCTCCCCTATATTTTTGTGCGCCTGTTTTTGCTTTTTCTTTATATTTTACCTTTTTATTTTATTTTATTTTATTATAATAACTAACTAAAAAAATTCTAATTAATAATTAACTATATAATTAACCCTCAACTAAATCATTTTCTAACCAAATAACAATTAATCTAAATCTTTTTTTAAAACCATATTATTTTTCTTATATCAAATTAGTATTCTCTAAAAAAATTTCTTTTCTTAACCTAATTCTTTTTCAATTTAAACTTTAACCTAATTTTTCACTTTAAATCGTAATTATTATTTCTATAATTTATTTTATTTAATCTTATTATTTTTATTTTATTATCATATTTTATTTATTCTTGCTTTATTTATTTTATTAGAAACAATGTATAGGCTTAATATTATTGTAATTTATTTTCCGCCTATTATATTTTGTATCTGCCCCATAGCCATGTAATAGCTTAGGAATTTATTTTTTGCTTTTATTTTCGTAAATATAAATTGCGTGGTTAGTAAATAGGGAGTGAGAACTAATTGAATTAATACGGACTTAGATAATTAATTAAATAAGATAAATATCTGAAATAAATCATTCACACACGTAAGTCGATCTAAGATCGCCGTCTGCACTTCCAAGGGTATCCCTATTGGTTGCCTTATTTAAATGGTCAAGTCCCTCGAATATAGGGGTGTCTTAAGCAAAGTCCCTTCACGTGTAAATCATCAAGTCCCTACAGATTTAAAAGATCAAGTCCCTTCAAGGTTGCCTACGGAATAATGATCTTGTCCCTTCAAATAAATGATGATAGTCCCTACGAATTGCTAAAGACACCCTTTAAGTTGCCTTCATTGACCATATGATGACCCTACGCCCGTCCCTTAAACAAATCCAAGGTAATGACTACCTATTCCTTAATAATAGGCATAGTCTTACCCTTGAAAGAATATAAAAGAACATGAACGACTTAGTATAGGGTAGGTACCCATAGTTACTTGCTCACTCTTCAAAATAAAATACTTTTCATATCTCACAATATTTTCAAATTTTTTCAAACAAGGCTTTGTATACATCTATACGAGGATCATTACAAAGTACTTATAAAATTTCTAATCACACACTACACTTTTCAAAAACATTTAAGTGAACTAAGTAACTAAGAGCCCATGGATAACCATGGATATAAAGGGTGCTAACACCTTCCCTTTATATAACCTACCCCCCCCCCCCCGAACTCAAGTCTCTTAAAAATAGGTATTTCCTGTTCTTTTATGTCCTTTCCACTTGGATAAAATAAAAGTCGGTGGCGACTCTTGCTATCCGCAACATTTATAGAAAGTCAGTTCTCCCATCGTGTTACAGGTTCAATCTCAATCTGAACTTCCGAAGACTGTCAAACAACTTGGCTAAGTTGACTAGATGTTCTTATTCCGTTTGTGACTTCACAATCATGTCATCGACGTAGACCTCAATCTCGTGATGGATCATGTCATGTAATAGCATCACCATTGCACGTTGGTATGTTGCCCCAACATTTTTCAAACCAAACGACATCAGTTTATAACAGAAGGTGCCCCATGGGGTGATAAATGTAGTCTTCTCCATGTCCTCTTATGAAATTTTGGTTTGATTGTAGCCCGAGAAGCCATCCATGAATGAAAATACAAAAAACTAGGCAGTGTTGTCAACTAGCACATCAATATGCGGCAACGGGAAGTCATCTTTGGGGCTTGCCCGATTCAGGTCCCGGTAGTCCACGCACATTCTGACTTTACCATCATTTTTAGAGACTGACACAATGTTCGCAACCCACTGAGGATAACTCGTCATGGCCAAGAATTCAGCGTCAAACTGCTTTTGAACCTCTTCTTTGATTTTGATGGCCATATCAGGACATGTTCGTCTTAATTTCTGCTTTACCGGTGAGCAATCTTCCCTGAGAGGTAGCTTGTTCACTACAATATCGATATCCAACCCAGGCATGTCCTGGTAAGATCAGGCGAAGATGTCAACATATTCTTGAAGCATGGCAGTCAAACGGCTCTTGACAGTTTCTTCCAATACGGCCCCGATGTTGACCTCTTTCTTGTCTTCTTTAGTACCCAGGTTTATCACCTCAATGGCCTCCTCATGTGGCTGAATCATCTTCTCCTCTTGCTTGAGCAATCTGGCTAGCTCTTCGGGTAGTTCACAATCTTATTCACCTTCCTCGTCGGCTAGGTAAATCGGATTGTCAAAGTCATACTGAGCCATAGCAAGGTCATCATTGATGAGACCCGATGAAGAGCATCTGCATGAATGATGATTCATGCTAGATTTTAGAAATGATGGAAGACATGAAAAACATTTCCATTATTCATTTTATTAATATTATTATTTTTCAAACAAAAATAAAAACGAAAGACAAGGAACAACATGAGTGAATGCAAAAACGTCCACTTTATTAATGATTATGATATTATATCATGAACAACAAACCCTTACAATGAGCTGCTATGCCCCGGGCAAGGCATAGAGCTTGCATATAAGAGAATAGAAACATAAAACTATTACTCTTCAGGTTGAGTGACAGAGATGAGCGTTTCGGCCGACCAATTATTAAGTTGCATCCCTAGGACACATGGCTTTATCCACTCATCCAACTCACAATCACTATCAACCGCTTCTTCCTGCAACGTATAAACGTTGCCATGATCAAACCATCCCACACTGTTGAAGGTAATTGGGCCTTTCTGACCTCTAGCACTTTGCCCTGGTGCTGACTGACCAGGCTGGTATCTAACTTCGAACATATCCTTCTTCTCTGGGACATCAACCATCTTGCCCCAACCCTCATTTGCACCTGATTCTACAACTTTTAGGGCTTGCTTGTAGGAGGTTATGGATGCTCCCTTCTTTGTATTCTCTGACAAGGCAGCTAATGATGATGTGCTTAAAACTTTGCTAGGCTCAAAAGCTTGGCAATGAGTTTCAACAATCTCCCCATCCATCTCTACATACTTAAACGAGGCCAAGTGGCTGATGAATACATATTCTTCCCTACATACCGTCATAATCTGTCCCTCCTAGACAAATTTAAGCTTCTGGTGGAGATTATAGGATACTGCCCCTGCTGCATGTATCCAAGGTCATTCCAACAAACAACTGAAGGCCGGTTAGATATCCATGACGTAAAAAGTAGTATTTAAGACCTGTGGTCCTACCTTGATCAACAATTACACCTCCCCAAATACTGACCTCCTCGAGCCTTCGAATGCTCTGACGACCAAGTCACTTGGCTTAAGCACAACCCCATCATAATCCAGCTTCATCAGTGCTTTATTAGGAAGTACATTCAAGGATGACCCCATGTCTATAAGCACATGAGAGAGCACAACTCCTTAACACTCCATGGAAATGTGCAGAGCGCGGTTATGGCTGCTTCCCTCAGTTGTCAGGTCCATATCCATAAATCCCAAACCATGGCTGGCATTTACACTCGACACTACTATTTCTAGCTGATTTACGGATATGTCTTACGGTACGTATGCATTGTTCAGGATCTTCAATAGAGCCTTTCGATGTGAGTCTGAACACATCAATAAGGATAAGATCGAAATCTTAGAAGGAGTTTGCTGTAAGTGATCAACAATTTTGTAATCACTCTTCTTGATTATTCTTAGGAATTCCTATGCTTCCTTGTCAAATGTGATATCAGGCTCTGGAGTTAACACAGGTGCATCATTGGTCATGGGCTGCTTGCCCCTGGCCATGGCTTGAGCTTCAGCATTGTCCTTCGGTGGTAACACATTATTTCTCAACGTCTCTGGCGTGAACAGTCTGCCACTTCTAGTAAATCCTCCGACCCCAACATTCTCAACTTGGTGCAAAGATAAACTGGATACGGCCAGGCTTTGCTTCTGACCATTGTAATAAACCTCTCCCCCATAGTTCCATGGGATAACCTTATCACTCTGGTACGAAACTGGTCCGGAAGTAGTAATGGTTACCAGTGCCACCCTAGCTCATGCAGGAACTTGTGCCGGATCATAGTAAATCGTGACAATTGATACTTAGTCCTCTTTCACGATCTTGTCAAATTGTATACTCCCTTCGTCCATCATTCTCTATATTTATGACCTCAACAGATCACAACCATTGTCAGAATTAGCACAATCCAAACAACCCACTTCACAACCTGCAAATATGCCCTTCTTAACCAAGCAGGCCTTTACGGTCACAATGAAGTCTTCAGGGCACTAACATCAAATACCAAGTTCAAACATTCACCGCTATCAACAACCCTTACGGTCCTTCCATGATTAGGTATGGGATTCTATAGCACATTTGGAGTTGGATCAAAATTGATTATTTTGAAGTCTATCAGATCTTGGACAACATGCTTTAGAGCCTGACAATTCTCGGTGCTATAGACAGGAGCCCCAAAATGGAACTTACAACGGAAATTAGCATCATAACTGTCGCTCCCGCCAAATGACACCAGGTCAGAAGGGGTACAGATGCGAACGATCGGCGAAAGAGGAGAACACGAGGGTGAACTAAAAAGAGTCGCCAACTAGGCATTTTTATCCCGAAGGAAAGGTAATGCTGCATAAACCTAGAAAGATATGGACAAGACGGTCGCGAACCAGAGAAACTGAGAAAGGGGGTTGGTTATAACCTGGGAAGGTATTAGCACCCAGATTGTCCGTCGTACTCGACAGGATCCACGCTTGAAAGTTTGTGTTTAAAGGGGTAGTGTCAGTGTTATTTTGTGTGCAAAAAAAAAAGCTGGAAAAGAATACAAGTGTCAGTGCAAAAGAAGTGTGAAGTGAAATAAAGGAGTGTCAGTGTAAGGAAAGAGTGCAATGCTCAAGACAATGAGACTTGAAAGGACAAGGCTAGAAGAGGGGGGAATATACAGAGACTTTTGTTCGATAACTGTTAAGTTATGCCTACATATCCTCTCGTGCAATGAGGAAGTCAGAACACCGTAGTTCGACTCAAAGAGACTGAAAGATAAATTGACTTGATGAACTGCTTGCTTGTCTATGCTCAAGTGTATGACCTGTCTGGCTCAGGTGCAAACTGTCTTGCATTAGACGGATGAAGCAAGTTCTCGTTTGTGAGTGAATGAGATGAGAAAAGAATCCCGGAGGAGACGATTATTGTTTGTTTTTGGGTTTTCAATATTTTATTGCTTTTTGGAGTTTGTCATAAAAAAATGAGCTTAAGCCTAAACCAAGGGTTAGTAAACTCATCACATCCTCCCTCTGATTAGGGGTAATGAGAATACTTTAAGTATGAAGTAAACACCTCACACTTAATCACCATGATGTAGGATTAAGATCATTAACCTACTTGTATTTATTTAGATGTTTTTGGAGTTTTTGTTTAGTGTTAAGTAATGAGTTTAAGCCATAATCAAGGATTTAATGGACCCATTACACCATCCTAATAGAAGGATAATAGATGAGAACATTTAAGCTGAGGAAGGCTCCTCAACTTAATCCATGATTAGGGATTAACCTCATGACAAAACAAAGCCTTTATTAAAGTGGATTTTAATTAATGGTAAGATTAAGAAATGAATTTTATGGTTTGTAAGACAACTTAAGGGGGACTTGTCCATTAACACTAGGTTAGTCCTTCTTAACCAATTAAGGAATAATTAGAACCCTAATGCAAGGCCCAAGTTACAAGCTTGATGTCTTAGTGATTTATTAGATGGATTGATTAAGAGGTTTAAACACATTAAGGGTTTAACACTTAGGATTAAAGTTATACACTCCATCCTAAGAGAAGGATGTAGGAATAACCTTAATCACAAAGCCTTAAAACCTTAAAGGTTTAGTCTCTGATTATGAGATGAGAGGAGAAGACACAAAGATGATACAAAGGTAAAACTAATGGGGGACTAATTAAACCCTAATTGTTATCATGCTTGGGTATTCCTAGGGTTTATGAGGCTTGCAAGAGATCTTCAAGAATAACCACCAAGGAAGAAGCAGATGAAAGGAGGGGAAGCAGAAGAAGCAAGTCAACTTACTTCACTTAGGAAGGTAAGTTGCTTGAAGAAAGAAAGTGAAGAAGGAACATGAATGAGCAAGCTCACTCTAAGACAAATACAAAATGCAGCAATGAATGCATAAGAGAGATGAGAAGAGATTGTGAGAAGTGAAGGCAAATTCACTTCTCAAAGTAACTTACCACCTGAAAAGTTAGTAAAAGGAAATGAAAATGAAATGAAAATGAAATGAACGCAAGGATGAAAATCAAAACCAGAAGCACATTCATGATGCAAATGATGCTAAGAGATGGTGCAAAAGCATGTCAAGAGATGCAAATGATCATACAAGCAATGAAGATGCAAATGAAGCATGAAAGGAACATGAAAGTTCATGAATGCACATGAAATGAAATGAAAGCATAACATTGCAAATGGATGATGCAATGATCAAACATGAGTCTAATGTGTCCTAAGATTTCTTATATGTCATGTGAATGCATAAAATGTCATGGCAAGTTCATGAATGCAAGCATATGTAAGTTGTATGCAAAGGGAGATGAGAAATTAGGGTTTTAATGCAACATGAGATGCAAATGACAAAGACAGAAGCAAATGACATGATAAAAAATTGAAAATGCACTCAAAGGAACCCTAAACCTATACTAGGTTACCATCCAAAGGGGGAAGTAAGAAGCTAAACCTAGAAGGAGTTATGAATTTCCTAAGTTTCTAGGGTTTTTTGGGTGATCCTCAATGTAAAATGCCAAACAAATTGAAAATGAAAGATAAAAATGAAACAAAAATGTTTTTGGAAACTAGAAGTCATGCATAGAACAATGCAAAAAGAATCATTCACAAACTCAACTTGGTTTAAAAGTTATGAATTTTTGAAGTTAGGGTTAAACAATGGACAATTTTAAGAACCCTAATTCATTGAAAAATGTCAAAGCATGATCAAAACCAAAAAGAAATTTGTACGGTGAGTTTGTAAATGTTTCTAAATGTCCAAGAATGTTCTCTAATTTTTTGGTGTTTTTTAAATACTTAAATGTATTTTTAATTAATTAATTTTCATTAATTAATTAAATAAAACATTTAAATGATTCAAAAATACTTTTTTTAATGCAAAAAATAAAAATAAAAATATTTTTGGTTTCTGAAAATTAATAAAATGTTTGATAAATATTTTCAGAATTTTTTGATGCTTTTTACTATTTTTAATAATTATGTGAAAAGAAATAGAAAGAAAAATAAAATAAAATACTAAAAATGAAAAGTAAACAGATCCTAAGGCCAGGATTCAAAGATGGAGATGGAGGGTTGACTGGTGCGTTTTTTAAGGGTCAGGATTGATTCTGACTAATTAATTGTGTTTTATTTAATTAAACAGAAATTAAACCTAATGGCTAAATCTGGCCCGTTCACGCATTTAACTAATCAAGAGTCCTACCTGTTGAAGTTCAAAAGTTGAATACATCCTAAATACTTGACCATTTTCAATGATTCAAAGTGCATAATGATCAGAGAAATATGCTTTATCACATTGTAACTGAAAATCAAAGCTCTGAGGAAAAAGTTCCTGAGTTATACCTGAGCTGGAGTTGAGCAAATGTGGATCCCCAGGGCATGCTTCTTGTGCTAGACACCTCCTTTGATCACCCTGATGCTATTGAGAAGCTTTGCAAGTGTTTAAATGGCCTCCTTTTGAAGGTTCAGTTCTGAGAGGTGGAAAATCGTGTTTGAGTATGAGTGACTTTCAGGGCAAAGTGAAGGGTGGTTTTTGTTCCCTATGATGTGTGGAGATGATTGGTGGAAAAAGATTTGAGGTTTGATGTTTGTGCTGAGAATTTTGAAGACTTGAAGTTTTTTGCAAGTTTTGTGAATCCTGGCTTATGGGAGGTTCTCAGCTTGTGTGTGGTGTGTTTTGGATTGCTTTAGGTTAGTATAATGTATTGTGATTGGTCAGAAAGTTGGTAATGTCACAGCTTGATTGGTATGGCTTGTTTTGCAAAAAGTCAAAAGTATGTGTACCACAAGCATGGGCTGGAACAGAAGTGGTTCAATGGGGTTTCTTGCTTCAGCATGGTTTATGGTGAGCCCTAGGATCAAAAGAATGCAGCTGGATGGCTTGGATAGCAAGATGGCATAGGTTTTGCATTTTGCCCTCTTTGAAGTTTCTTGTGAACCAAGGCATGAAATCTTGTGAATTCTTGGGCAATTTTAAGAAAAATGAGTCATGTGATGTTGTTATGATGTTTAGAAGTCAATTAGAGGTCACTTAGATGCTTGGTAAGTGAATTTGCAAAAATCCCTCTTTGGCATGAAACTTGAAATTATGTGATTTTTGCCAACTTTGGAAAGCCATAACTTGAGTTCCATAATGAATTAGATCTTGTTCTTGTACTTTTTAAAAAGGGAATGATCCAATCTACAACTTTCATGACCAACAATTTTTCATTTGAAGCATTTTTGATTGAGAAAGAGGAGGTTGAAAAACTTTCCCAAAATGGAAAGTTTACATTACAAGTCATTTCCATTTTTGGCAACTTTTTGTTTTGCTCACTTTTCTTCAAATTTGTGAACTTCTAAGCACTTAAATGATCAAATAAAGACCATATAACTTCAATTTGATGAAAAATCCACTTTGGTTCTATGTTGGGGGGCCTCAGATGCCCTGATTTTGCTCTGACTTGCTCAGGAAGTTACCCAGTGATCAGATGACTTCCACAATGAATTTCTTCATAAAACTTGGTATGTATGATCCTTATAACATATTAAGACAAATAGAAACAAGAATGACCAAAATTTTTGGAGTTATGGCCTCTGAAACCAAAACCCTAATTTTAGGTCATCTGTGTAGTTAAACCCTAGCTCTGCTTCCATGCTTTGCCAGTTCTTGTGATTCTTTGACTTCCTTGATCTTTGGAGGATAAAATATGATGATTAAACTTACATGGACCCTCTTGAGATGATTGAAGACCTTTGGAGTGGATCAGGTGAATCCTGGATTGCTCAGATCACAAACCCTAGATGCAGATGAACTTGACCTAATGCAGTGAAGCAAGAATGCAACATGATGTGATATGATTGAACTAATGCAAGTATGAAAGATCACAAGGCATGGTGTGAACTTAGTGAGGGCAAATTTGGGGTGTTTACAGCTGCCCCTATTCAAGCATGAGTTAGCTTTGCAGGATGTAAGCGACGAGTTTAACAGACGAACAAGATAACTTGTGGTTGAATACCAAAGACAATCCAAAATTTGCACTCACTGGGGAGAAGAAGAAAAGGGATATAGATTTTAAAAGGAATCACAATATGATTATAAAGTGCGGGCGATGGAGGACGACCATCAGCCAGAGGACGACTGCTGGGGATAAAGCATAGACGGGGACGACCGACATGCTGGGGAAATAAAGGGATCATGATGGGAACGACCATCAAGCCAAGAAACAAGATTCTCTAGGGATTAAAGGTAAAGTCAATGATGGGGACGACCATCAGGTTTGTAAAATAAATGATGAGGGACGGTCATCAAAGGTGAAGGACGATCACCTAGAAGGGGACGTCTGTTCTGTTGGGGATAAGGATGAGGGACGGTCATCCAAGGTGAAGGACGATCACCTGGAAGGGTACGGCTGCCGAAAGTATCACGACATAGGACGAATGTCGGATAGAAAAGGTCGACGATGGGGACGACCATCGGATAAGCATGATGAAGGACGATCATCAAGAGTTGAAGGACGATCACCTAGCAGGGTACAACTGCTCTTGGGGTTTATCATGACATAGGACGAATGTCTGATAACAAGATCAACGATGGGGACGACCATCGGATAAAATGATGAAGGACGCTCATCAACAGGTGAAGGACGATCACCTAGCAGGGGACGGCTGCTAAATATCACGACATAGGACGAATGCCGGATAGAAAGGGTTCCAATAATGGAGACCCCGCTGGGAGAAGGATGAGAGACGGTCATCCAAAGGTGAAGGACGATCACCTGGCAGGGTACGGCTGCCAAAAGTATCATGACATAGGACGAATGTCAGATAGAAAAGAAGTTTTGCTGAGGATTTCGCTGGGGAATAGTAAACACGGACGAGTGTTTACATCCAAGAAAGGAAAGGTATAAGTTTTTGACACTGTGTATAGATTAAAGATGCAGACGAGCATCCTTAAGACTATGATACGGACGAGTATCAGTAGAAACAAACACTGACGCATGCTCAGAGATGATGATACGGACGAGTATCAACTAGTTAACGAAGAACAAGGACGAGCGTTGAATCTGAGGGGAAATAAGTGGTGTATACAAGATACGAACGAGTATCTGTATGAGTAAAAATAAACATGAGTGAGACACAGATGAGTGTTCAACTTGATGGGGAGAGTATGACACGAACGGGTGTCAATGAGAGTGTAAAAAGTATTCTGGCAACCTGTGGGGATAGGATGACACAGACGGGTGTCGAAAGAAGTGCATTATAAACAAGTGTTTGGTTTACAATACGTGATTAGGCAACCATGCTGGGGATCAGTGACACGGACGGGTGTCAAAAAGATTATGTAAAGTTTCTGTATTCAAAAGAAGAAATATTTGTGGCTTATATCTTCAGGGGGTGAATATGACACGGACGAGTGTCGAGTGAGTGTATATAAACATGTATTTATCGGAGAGTGCAACGGGGATTCTTTGGGTTTCTGCTGAGGAAATATGAGATGACACGGACGAGTGTCGAGAAGAACAGGTTATGTATAAGTATCTGTTTGTAGAGAGTGTTCAGGTGACTTTACTAGGGAAAGATGGCACAGACGAGTGTCAAAAGGAGTACGTATCTGTATTCTTAGAAGTGCAAAGTGATGCTTTGGCGTTCTGCGGGAACTGTGAGTCTATATATACATTGCTGATGGAATGTTGGTATTTACAGGTGACTGATTCAAAACCTGACTTGTGATTTATGCAATATGTTTGATTTTTGCCGTAATGCTCCGTATTAGACAGAATGCTACGCTCTGAGGGAAAAATGATGCGAATGCCATGATTATGCAAAAGATACCGATCCGGGACTTGGATCCCGTTGCTGTGGAAATCTCTGACTGATCTGTTTGAAAGAATATCCCAGATGGGGATGAGATCATTGGTAGATCTGATATGTGGATCTGCTTGGGGAAATAAGTCACTGATAGACCTATCTTAATAATGAGGAGCCCAGTTGGGGATGCGTAAGCTTTCGTCACTTTGTTGTGCGGGAAATTCAGACATTGCTCATCTGGGAGAGGCTGGAGCTCTGCGGGGAGATGGTTCCCTGCCTAGCACTCTGTTTGGGGAAGAAAGGATCACTGAACGATCTTCTTGGAGATTTCTGTGGGGATCCTGCTGAGGATGAGGATACTCGACAACTCAGCTGGGGAAATGAGTACTTTCTAGTACTGCTCTGAAAGATGTGCTGGAGAAGTGATGCCTGGCAACTCTGATGGGGAGAGAGCATTTTCGGTGCTGTTTAGAGGATGATGATTTAACAACTTTGCTGGGGAAAGCCTTTCATGCCCCATGTTGTGCTCTGAATACCTGCAATCCTGTTATGACAAAGAAACGCACAAGTACCCCGAGGTATCCCTTACTGGATTCCATCATAGGAGTTTAGACACTCCTGGGAGTAAGTAATATACTTCCTGCAAACATGTGCTTAGAAGGGCACATATGTTTTTATGCAAACATTATATCAAGGATATAAGACATTTTTGCAAATGAAAATAAAATGTACAAGACGAAGTGTGACTGAAAAATCTGATTTTATTAATTTGTGTGCCCTGAATTGGCAAGTACAGTCAAAGAAACAAATCCCCTGAAATGAGGAGATTGTTACAAATTGAGAAAAATGAAAGTGTTGGCAATGTTGATGACGCTTTAGTGAGCTTCCCTCTTGCTATGACTCGTATGGCTTTTGACGTTCTTCTCATCCTGCTATCTGAAGAAGGCTGATTCTGACCGATGCTTTAACCTTTTGAAGCTTTCCATGTTGTAAGTGATACAGACGAATTCAAAATGAAGTGGTTCGCTTATTCCCTTATTTTGCATGGATCGCCCTTTCGGGTTTTCAATCCACCGGGATACCCATTTTTTCCTGAGCTGTCCAATGCGGCTTTTCAACTCAGCGGGTGTACATTTTTTTCTTTATTTTCCCTTATTTTTGCCCGAGTATTTTATTCTGTTTTTGACTCGCCGCGATGCCCTATTTTTTCTTGGACTTACATTCTTTTTTTATGTCCAGCGGGTCATTTTATGCGAAGTATTTTTTAACTGCATCTGAATTCACAGGGGACATGAAATCTTTACCATCCATAGTAGTGAGCATCAGTGCTCCACCAGAGAAAACTTTCTTTACTATGAATGGACCATCATAATTTGGAGTCCACTTGCCCCTGTGGTCTGTATGAGGAGGGAGAAGTCTTTTCAACATAAGATCTCCTACTTGGTATTCCCGAAGCCTGACTTTCTGATCGAAGGCTTTCTTCATCCTTTTTTGGTATAGCTGCCCATGACATATTGCAGCTAATCTCTTTTCTTAGATCAGATTCAGTTGATTGTACCGAGATCGGACCCATTCTGCTTCATTCAACTTGACATCCATCAATACCCGTAAAGAGGGTAATTCAACTTCAACAGGTAGGACTGCCTCCATGCCATACACAAGCTGATACGGTGTTGCCCCAGTGGATGTTCTGATTGAAGTACGGTACCCATGCAAGGCAAATGGTAGCATTTCATGCCAGTCTTTGTATGTGACCACCATATTTTTCACAATCTTCTTGATATTCTTGTAAGTTGCCTCTACAACGCCATTCATCTTTGGCCTGTAAGGAGAAGAATTGTGGTGTTGAATCTTGAAGTCCCGACACAGTTCTGCCATCATTTTATTGTTCAGGTTGGAACCATTATCAGTAATGATTCGCTCGGGCACTCCATACCGACAAATGATGTCTCTCTTTAGGAATCGGTCTACCACTTGTCTGGTGACATTTGCATACGAAGCTGCTTCAACCCATTTGGTGAAGTAATCAATGGCCACCAGAATGAATCTGTGGCCATTCGAAGCAGTCGGCTCAATCTTTCCTATCATGTCAATTCCCCACATGGCAAAGGGCTAAGGTGAAGACATTACGTTCAACGGATTTGGAGGCACATGCACCTTATCTGCATAAATCTGGAATTTGTGGCACTTTCTGGCATAGGCACAACAGTCTGCATCCATTGTGATCCAGTTGTAACCTGATCTTAGCAATTTCTTAGCCATTGCATGTCCTCCAGTATGGGTACCAAAAGATCCTTCATGCACCTCGTGCATCAGCAAGTCTTCTTCTGCCTTATCAACACATCTGAGAAGTACCATATCAAAGTATCTCTTGTACAAGGATCCATCAGCATTCCGGAAGAAACTACCAGCCAGCCATCTTAGTATCTTCTTATCATTGGATGATGCCCCAGGCGGGTATGTTTGGTCCTCTAAGAAGCATTCGATGTCATAGAACCAAGGCTTATCATCTTTAGCAATGTCTACTGAGAATACGTATGTTGGTCGGTCAAGTCTGGATACTGAAATCCGAGGCACAAAGTTGGCAGCCTGAACTTTGATCATGGATGAAATGGTAGCCAGAGCATCTGCAAACTGATTTTCATCTCGAGGGATGTACTCCAGTTTGACTGTGGTGAAGAAAGTCAGTAATCTCCTCGTATAATCCCGGTATGGAATTAGATGCTCCTGGTGAGTGTACCATTTGCCATTGGTTTGATTGATTACCAGAGCTGAATCTACGAATACAGTTAAAGTCTTGATCCTGAGGTCAATGGCTTCCTCAAGACCCATGATACAGGCTTCATATTCAGCTTCGTTGTTAGTGCAGTTAAATGTGAGTTTTGCCGAGAAAGGCATGTGAACTCCTTTAGGTGTAATAAGTACTGCACCAACCCCACGTCCATTCATATTAACAGCCCCATCAAACATCATTGTCCATTCTTTTTTCGGGTTAGGCCCTTCAGTGTGAACAAGCTCTTCGTGATCTTTTGCTTTTATGAACATGATGTCTTCATCAGGGAAGTCAAATCTCATTGGCTGGTAGTCATCAATGGGTTGCTCAGCTAGATAGTCAGACAGTACACTGCCTTTGATGGCTTTTTGAGATGTGTACTGAATGTCGTATTCTGTGAGAATCATTTGCCATCTTGCAACCCGTCCGGTAAGTGCTGGCTTCTCGAATATATACTTGACTGGATCCATTTTTGAAATCAATAAGGTAGTGTGGGTCAACATATATTGCCTTAGTCGGCGAGCAGCCCACGCTAAAGCACAACAAGTTTTCTCGAGCAGTGAATAACGTTGTTCACAGTCGGTAAACTTTTTGCTTAGGTAGTATATTTCATACTCTTTTCGACCAGACTCGTCATGTTGGCCCAACACACACCCCATTGACTCTTCTAATACTGTCAAGTACATTATTAGAGGTCTTCCTTCAACTAGAGGCATAAGGATTGGAGGCTCTTGTAAGTATTCCTTGATTTTGTCAAAATCCCTTTGGCAGTCTTCATTCCACCTGACCGTTTGTTCTTTCCTTAACAACTTGAACAAGGGCTCACAGGTTGCTGTAAGATGAGATATGAACCTTGAAATGTAGTTCAATCTACCTAGAAACCCCCGAACTTATTTTTCAGTCTTTGTTGCAGGCATCTCTTGAATGGCTTTGACTTTGTCAGGGTCAACTTCAATCCCTTTTTCACTTACAATAAATCCCAGCAGCTTACCGGACCGTACCCCGAATGTGCATTTGTTGGGGTTTAGCTTCAACTGGTATTTCCTCAGACGTTTGAATAGCTTCAACAGATTCACCAGGTGGTCTTCTTCTGTGAGGGACTTGGCAATCATGTCATCCACATAACATTCAATTTCTTTGTGGATCATGTCATGGAATAATGTTAGCATGGCCCGTTGATAAGTGGCACCAACATTCTTCAGTTCGAATGGCATTACCTTATAACAGAATGTGCCCCAGGGTGTGATGAAAGTTGTCTTCTCCATGTCTTCGGGTGACATCTTGATCTGATTATATCCTGAAAATCCATCCATGAAGGAGAACACCGAGAACTGAGCCGTATTGTCGACCAATACATCAATGTGAGGTAATGGGAAGTCATCTTTCGGGCTGGCTCTATTCAGGTCCCGATAATCCACACACATCCGTACTTTGCCATCCTTCTTAGGCACAGGTACAATGTTAGCAACCCACGGCGGGTAACTAGTTACAGCAAGGAAACCGGCGTCCCACTGTTTTTGTACCTCTTCTTTTATCTTCATGGCCATATCCGGGTGAGTACGGCGCAACTTCTGCTTTACTGGAGGACAGTCTTCCTTTAGAGGAAGCTTGTGCATAACAATGTCATTATCCAGACCTGGCATATCTTGATAAAACCAAGCAAAGACATCCACATACTCCCGAAGCATGTCAATAAGTTGTTCTTTCACTGAATCTTGCAGATGGGCCCCGATTTTTACTTCTTTCAAATCTTCTTCGGTACCAAGATTAATTGTCTCAACTTCCTCCTGATGAGGAGTGATAACCTTCTCCTCTTGCCTTAACAATCTGGCTAGCTCTTCAAGTAGCTCATAATCTTCTTCAACCCCTTCATCGACTTGATTAATCGGATTGTCAAAGTCATACGAAGTCATAGCAGTGTCGTTGTCGGTGCAATCTGGAGGGCACTCTCTACAAGGGTTTAGATTGGTTCATTTTAGTGATCAATTTTATCTTGTTTATAAAAAGTGAAAATGAAGTTATTTTGAAAAACATTGCCATTTTATTTTTGTACAAAAATGAAAAATGAAAAACAGTGAGCGGGAAAAAAGAGACTCATTTGCAAAAGATGTCCTGATATTCATTAATTGATCGTTGGCACAAAATACAAGATGGCCCGATTACAAAATGAGCCCTGACATCTTGGGCAAGATGTAGGACTTGATGCATGCTAAAAGACAGGAAATAATAATTACTCTGTAGGAGTAACTCTTATAATTTCCTGGGAAGACCAGTTTGAGACATGGTTCCCCGGGATCCTTGGACGTATCCAATTTTCCAGGTTGCGTTCGTCTTCTTCCTCGTCTTCCAGACTGTTCACAGCATCCGGGGTAAGCATTCCCCCGCTGACAAATTTGGGCTCTGTTGCAGCCTCTGGTTGATCTTGTCGAGTTGGTCTGTAACCCAACCCAAATCTGTCTTCTTTCTTTTCTACTGGCAGCAGCTTGCCCCAGCCTTGAGCGGTACCCTCCTCAACAACCTTCCGAGCCTGTTGATATGAAGTGATGGAAGTTCCAGATACAACAGTTGCTTCATTGATGTTAAGGGCCTCAAACCCCTGACTCATAGTCTCATGGATCTCCCTATCCATCTCTATATACTTGTAAGTAGCCAACTGGCTAACAAAAATGTCTTCCTCCCCGCAGATTGTGATGATCTGGCCTTCCCACTCAAATTTTAACTTCTGGTGAAGGGTAGATGTAACAGCGCCAGCGGCGTGAATCCAGGGTCTACCCAACATACAACTGTAGGCTGGCTGTATGTCCATCACGAAGAAGATAGTTTTAAAGGTCTGTGGGCCAATCAACACAGGTAGATCAATCTCTCCAAGCATCGATCTCTTAGAGCCATCAAATGCTCTCACCACCAAGTTACTTGGACGTAAAGCCAAACCATCGTACTCCAGCTTCACTAAGGCTTTCTTTGGGAGGACATTGAGCGAAGACCCAGTGTCCACCAGTACATGAGAAAGAACAACACCTTTGCATTCTAAGGTGATATGTAAGGCCTTGTTATGGTTGCGTCCCTCCGTCGTTAAATCAACATTTGTGAAGCCCAGTCCATGACTGGTGTTAACATTTGCAACCACCGTTTCCAGCTGATTAACCGTAATCTCTTCCGGCACGTATGCTGCGTGCAGGACCTTCAACAGTGCATTCCTATGGGCTTCGGAACATATTAACAGTGATAATATAGAGATTTTGGAGGGTGTCTGATGAAGCTGGTCCACCACTTTGTAATCACTCTTTTTGATTATTCTCATTAACTCGTCTACCTCTTGCTCAAAAGACGTCTTCGGAGTTTCTTTGACAGTTGGCTCTTCGAGTGCCACATTCTTCCCTTTTGCCTTAGCAGCAGCTTCTGCTTCAGCATTGGGCCTCAGTGTTTGTGAGGCAAAAAGGCGTCCGCTTCTGGTGAAGCCTCCGCCTCCCCCAACATTGTCAACTTGTGGTGAAGAGGTTGATGAATCTAGAGTGATCTTCTTTCCGTCGCAGTAGAGATCAGAGCCGTAGTGCCAAGGTATGACATTAATGCTTTCATACGGAACAGGTCCAGGCACCGTGATGGTGACCGGACTGATTGCTGCAGCAGAAGGAACTGTGATGGTATGCGGGTCGTAATAGATTGTGACTGGAGATCTGACAGGAGGTGTTGCCGTTTGTTGTTGGAAATTTTTGTTGGGATGAACATTGGCTGGGTCATAATAGATCGTGACCGTTGAGACATCTTCATTAATGTTTGCTGGTGTTGTAGGCGTTTCCGTTGATAAGATGGGTGCTGATGTTGTAGAAGTATATGTTGCTGAACTCTGATCTGTTGAAAAGAGGGATGGAGTAACTGCTGGAGTTGTGGATGAATCAATGGGAATGATAGTTGTTGCAGTTGTAGGAGTATTTGTTGTTGCTGAAGAAAGATTTGTTGATGTTGTAGGAGAATCCATTGTTACTGAAGAAAGGACTGTTGAAGGAGCTGTTGTGGTGATTTGCAAAGTCCCATCTTTGATAAGGCCGTATATGCCAAACCTTAGCTTCTCACAACCATTAATAGCAGTTTCGCACAATTCACAGCAGGCCCCGCAGCCTGGGAACACTTGGCATCTTAAGAGTTAAGCCTTGACTTCTGCCAGTGGTGTTTGAATCTGTGCAACATTGTCAATCAATGCAGATGGTTGATCTTCCTCTATGGCATTAATCCTGGGCCCACCATGATTAGGCATAGGATTTCTGGTGGAGCCAACGTCCTTAACTCAACCAGGTTAAGCTTCAGGAGTTGTGGCAATAAAGCAGCATAAGGCATAGGGATGGGATCAATCACCCTATTTGCCTGAGATGGCCTCTGTTGAAAGGGGCGTTGCTGTTGGTTGCTATTGTTGTTGTTGTTGTACCTTCTTTGTTGCAGAAAGTGAGATTTCTGTTGATAGTGATGTTGTTGTTGTTGTTGTTTAGGATATAATGGTTGTTGTGGAACCGGAGCCGGAATAGTAATAGCTGCTACTGATCTGTGAGAATACTGGGGTTTGCCCCTGCCTGCATGGATAACATTTGTTTCACCCGCCCTTCGGGGTCCTGTAAAAGGTTTTCTGGGGTTGTTGGAGGAACTGGCACCATTGTCAGAGATTTTTCCCATCTTCAAAAGACTCTCAATTCTCTCACCAGCTATAACTACATCGGCAAAACTGGTGGAGGAGAAAGCAGCAAGTTTATCAATATAAGTTCCCTGCAAGGTGTTCATAAACATGTCAGCCATCTCTCTTTCTGACATGGGTGGCTGGACAGCAGCAACAAGCTATCTCCACCTCTGAGCATAATCCCGAAAGCTCTCCCTTGAAGACTGAGACATGCCCATTAGAAGAGTTCTATTGGGGGCCATGTCTAGGTTGTACTGGTATTGTCGGATGAAGGCTTTGGCCAAGTCTTTCCAACATCTTATAGTGGCCCTTGTCAGATGCGAATACCATTCTCTTGATGCTCCAGTCAGGATGTCCTCAAAATAGAACATCCATAACTTCTCATCCATGGTATAAGCCTTGAGTCTCCCTAAGAAAGATTGCAGATGAGTACACGGGCAAGAGGTACCATTATATTTCTCAAAGCATGGGGGTTTGAATTTGTGGGGAATTCTCACTCCATCTACCAGCCCCATATCCATTACGTCAAAGCCTAAAGAATTCTGGGATTCCAAAGACCTCAATTTTTCAGCAATCTCATCCAACCTTCTGTCGTACACCTCATCTCCAGCCCCAATAACAGTGAATTGTTCCTCTTGGGGATCCTCTTGCAGGATTCTTCCCCCAGCAGTATTACCTTGAACATTCCTTGGGATATTAACATCTGGGTCTAAATGGGGCCCATACTCTGGTGGGTCGATACGGGGCTATCCTCGTTCATTATTGTTGGTTCCTCCTGTCCTAAGGTGGGGCTCTTCAGGGGTCTGTCTTTCTACCAGCTCTCTCAGCCTTTCTTGACTCTGGGCTAAGCCAGTCATCACAGCCATAAACTGGGTCATTTGGTTTCTCATTTCGACCCTTTCATTTACCATCTGATTTCTCACTTCATTCAGGTCCTGCTGTACCTGCTCCATCTGAATGCCTGGAAGATTGTTACGCGTTGGGTAACGGTGTGTGCGGTTGACAGGGAACACTCTGTGACGAGCAATGTTTCCTGAAAGCACAACAAAGTGAGAAACAAATAATAAACAAAAACCTACAAAACAAAGAAAATTTTAGTATGCAATGCAGTATGCTTATTTGTTTTCCAAGGTATCCGGTTTGGTTCTTGGTTTTGACCTTTCCAGACCTCGAGGAGATGCTTGATGATGTTGAGAGAAAGCCCACCAAAATAAAACAAACTGATATATTACAAATGATAAAAATACATAGTCTGTTTACAATACATGCCCATGGTGGGTCAAAAATACAACAAAAAGGAAAAGTACACCAAAAGAAAAGAAATACAAGCAAAAGGAATCAGACATCCAATCCAAAGTCATCTTCCCTGACTTCCTTCAGGAGTGCCTCAGTCACCGGACTAGCTGGGTGCTCTGTAATGGTCCTAATGAGGAGGTTCCTAGTAGCAATGGCATTGGTCAGCTTCTTATGCCTGTCCTGATCCTTTGATCTCTTTAACCCCGCCCGGAGTTTCAATTCTGATATCTCTTTCTGAGCTGCCAACAAAGCTTCCTGCTTCTTCTTCTCATTGGCCTCCAGCTGCTCAATCTTGGCTTGAGTCCTCAGGTCCTCTTGCGCACGGGCTTCGGTGATCCTGATCCACCTAGCCTGGCTCTCTTCCAAGTAATGCTCAGCCCTAACTTTCTGAATTTTGGCCTCCTTGCAGGCATTCTTCAAAACCAGCTCTCCTGCTCTTGCTTTCCTTATGTAGTCATCTGTTCTCTCAATCTTGGTAAGATGCTCAGTCTTGAGTCTTTCCAATCTCTCAATGTCCAGGCGACCGTCATTTCTTTCCCAAAGGGTCTTCTTCAGGGCCTCAGATAGCTGATTATTCCTCTCTTTCAGCTTTTCAAATTCCTCCAAGCTAACAGTTGCTGCAGGCTGTACTGTAGAAGGTCCAGGTGTTTCTTCCAAGGTGAAAGGCATCTTGGTGATCTGAGCTCTAGTACGGGACCAATCTGAGTACTGGGCTGAAGCAATATTGTTGCACCTTCCAAGAATGGTTGTTCCTTTGGTCTGGATGTTGTCCCAGGCCCAGGCAGCTTGTCTAACAACAGCTGAATTAGGTTGCACTTCACAGTATAGGGTCTCAGCTAAATCCTGTCCTCTGGGAGGGTGAATTAAGGCATATCCCAATTGTCTCTTAAACAGTAAAGGGTTGTTGTAATTGATGCAACCTTTTACTCCTATCAGAGGCACATTAGGGTATTGCCCACAACTGGTAATAATATCCTTGCCTTTGGTGCTCTGGGTGCACCATCTGATATCATCTGATGTTAAGGCAATGAACCTCTTGGCCCAATTCTTCTGCTGGTGTGGGTTCAAGAAAGCATCTGATTTAGGCAGGTGTCTGAGTAGCCAAGAGTAGAACAAGGGAGCACAACATCTGACCAACTTCCCCCTTTGTTTTTCATTTCTCTGATGGATGGAGTAGTAAAAATCCCCTAGAAATGTAGGCACTGGGTTTCTCAGCAGAAACAAGTGGATGGCATTCTTACTGACAAATTTAGGCTCATCTGTAAACAATATAGCCCCATATATGTTGAGGGCTAAAAGTGCACATACTGCCCTCCATTCTCCCACTGCAACCTTCAGGATGGCTTGAGAAATCAAGAAGTCCAGATGTAAACCAGGAATCCCAGCTTTTATTGTCATATTTTGCTCAATAAGGGAAGGCTCCAAGTGCAATGCCCTTTCTATCTCTTCACTTCTGGGAGTTGTCATTTTTGGGTTAAAAGGGATCCCTCCTCTGATAGGAACTCCAATCAACAAAGAAAACTCTTCCAACAGAGGCCCTATCTGAAAGTCTGGAAAGGTGAAGCATCTAAGTGGGGGGTCATAAAACTGCAAGCATGTGTGGATCATGCTTCTCTGAGAAGAATCAAGATCCATGACCATGTCTAAAATACCCCCATAGTGCTCTTTGAACAGTGGGATGTGGTCAGGTGTGATGAGTGACTGGACCTACCTGATACTAGTCAATATGGGCTCAAAAAAGTGATAAGATATGTTGCTTTTCCTTGGAACATCCATGAGTGCTGAAGAAGTTGAAGTCAAATGCTGATGAAGATCACAGACTGAGAAGCTGGAGGGAAATCTCTGACAGACTGATGCAGGTGCTGAAGGAGATAGCTGAAGTAGATGCTGAAGAAGATAACTGAAGCAGAGGTCTAAGCAATAGAAGGGGTCAAAACCAAACCAAGAATAATGAGGTGGATACCATGAAAAACAAATAAACAAATGTTAAATGATGCAATGATGATATATGCAAATGATATGCAAGGGTTTGTGATCAAGAATTGGATCTGATTATCTGTCTTGGTATAAGGTCCATGTATGTTCAAAGGTCCGGATGGAGGTTCAGAAATCCAGTAACCAGGGTGGGGGACTCAAATAAAGAGTCACATGTCCAGGGTTAATCACAAGAACTGTCCAAAGTGAAGTACTCTTACACAAAACAGTAACAGGGTATGATGTGGCCAAGGGTTCCTGCAAACCTGTAAACAACCCAACCCTCTCACATGTAATGTTCTAGAACAAGGATCCTCAGACTTGGATAAGTTATGAGAAGTGTAAACACTTCTAACCCAGAGGTACAATGTTTACAATAACCATAAAAGATCCTCCTCTAATTCACCCCAGATTCTGAAGGTCAAAATAAAGGTCATCCAGACTTGGCAGGCTTCCCAAATAGCCCTAGCACTACAGGAAATCTGTAACACAGAGTTCTCAAGAAGAAACCCATATCTGAACCGTGTTTCATATTCCCGCACCAGACCGAAATGGAATGGGAAAGAACATGAACCACTCTAGCCTAGGTGTCACTCAGGTCCCAGGTATAGGACCTTAATCACTCAGTGGAACCCCACCCACTAAAGAAAACCAGATCCGCACAGTGATAATGACAGTATGAAATATGCATAAGACTGTAAAGAAAGCAATAAATAAAGTTGTACATAAAGCAATAAATAAAGCAAATAAATAAACACAATTAGCACATAACACCCCAGTAAACAAAAATAAAAAAAGCACTAGGAGGAACCCACAAAAGAACCAGAAGCCCTGGTTGCAGTATAAGGTTCCCCAGCAGAGTCGCCAAGCTGTCGCTCCCTCCAAATGACACCTGGTCAGAAAGGGTACAGATGCGAACGATCGGCGAAAGAGGAGAACATGAGGGTGAACTGAAAAGAGTCGCCATCTAGGAATTTTTATCCCGAAGGAAAGGTAATACTGCATAAACCTAGAAAGATATGGACAAGACGGTCGCGAACCAGAGAAACTGAGAAAGGGGGTTGGTTACAACCTGGGAAGGTATTAGCACCCAGATTGTCCGTCGTACTCGACAGGATCCACGCTTGAAAGTTTGTGTTTAAAGGGGTAGTGTCAGTGCTATTTTGTGTGCAAAAAAAAAAGCTGGAAAAGAATACAAGTGTCAGTGCAAAAGAAGTGTGAAGTGAAATAAAGGAGTGTCACTGTAAGGAAAGAGTGCAATTCTCAAGACAATGAGACTTGAAAGGACAAGGCTAGAAGAGGGGGGAATATATAGAGACTTTTGTTCGATAAATGTTAAGTTATGCCTACGTATCTTCTCGTGCAATGAGGAAGTCAGAACATCGTAGTTCGACTCAAAGAGACTGAAAGATAAATTGACTTGATGAACTGCTTGCTTGTCTATGCTCAAGTGTATGACCTGTCTGGCTCAGGTGCAAACTGTCTTGCATTAGACGGAAGAAGAAAGTTCTCGTTTGTGAGTGAATGAGATGAGAAAAGAATCCCGGAGGAGACGATTATTGTTTGTTTTTGTGTTTTCAATATTTTATTGCTTTTTGGAGTTTGTCATAAGAAAACGAGCTTAAGCCTAAACCAAGGGTTAATAAACTCATCACATCCTCCCTCTGATTAGGGGTAATGAGAATACTTTAAGTATGAAGTAAACACCTCACACTTAATCACCATGATGTAGGATTAAGATCATTAACCTACTTGTATTTATTTAGATGTTTTTGGAGTTTTTTTTAGTGTTAAGTAATGAGTTTAAGCCATAATCAAGGATTTAATGGACCCATTACACCATCCTAATAGAAGGATAATAGATGAAAATATTTAAGCTGAGGAAGGCTCCTCAACTTAATCCATGATTAGGGATTAACCTCATGACAAAACAAAGCCTTTATTAAAGTGAATTTTAATTAATGGTAATATTAAGAAATGAATTTTATGGGTTGTAAGACAACTTGAGGGGGACTTGTCCATTAACACTAGGGTTAGTCCTTCTTAACCAATTAAGGAAGAATTAGAACCCTAATGCAAGGCCCACGTTACAAGCTTGATGTCTTAGTGATTTATTTGATGGATTGATTAAGAGGTTTAAACACATTAAAGGTTTAATACTTAGGATTAAAGTTATACACTCCATCCTAAGAGAAGGATGCAGGCATAACCTTAATCACAAAGCCTTAAAACCTTAAAGGTTTAGTCTCTGATTATGAGATGAGAGGAGAAGACACAAAGATGATACAAAGGTAAAAATAATGGGGGACTAATCAAACCCTAATTGTTATCATGCTTGGGTATTCCTAGGGTTTATGCGGCTTGCAAGAGATCTTCAAGAAAAGCCACCAAGAAAGAAGCAGATGAAAGGAGGGGAAGCAGAAGAAGCAAGTCAACTTACTTCACTTAAGAAGGTAAGTTGATTGAAGAAAGAAAGTGAAGAAGGAGGATGAATGAGCAATCTCACTCTAAGACAAATACAAAATGCAACAATGAATGCATAAGAGAGATGAGAAGAGATTGTGAGAAGTGAAGGCAAATTCACTTCTCAAAGTAACTTACCACCTGAAAAGTTAGTAAAAGGAAATGAAAATGAAATGAATGCAAGGATGCAAATCAAAACCAGAAGCACATTCATGATGCAAATGATGCTAAGAGATGGTGCAAAAGCATGTCAAGAGATGCAAATGATCATACAAGCAATGAAGATGCAAATGAAGCATGAAAGGAACATGAAAGTTCATGAATGCACATGAAATGAAATGAAAGCATAACATGGCAAATGGATGATGCAATGATCAAACATGAGTCTAATGTGTTCTAAGATGTCTTAATGTGAATGCATAAAATGTCATGGCAAGTTCATGAATGCAAGCATATGTAAGATGTATGCAAAGGGAGATGAGAAATTAGGGTTTTAATGCAACATGAGATGCAAATGACAAAGACAGAAGCAAATGACATGATAAAAAATTGAAAATGCACTCAAAGGAACCCTAAACCTATACTAGGTTACCATCCAAAAGGGGAAGTCAGAAGCTAAACCTAGAAGGAGTTATGAATTTCCTAAGTTTCTAGGGTTTTTTGGGTGATCCTCAATGTAAAATGCCAAACAAATTGAAAATGAAAGATAAAAATGAAACAGAAATGTTTTTGGAAACTAGAAGTCATGCATAGAACAATGAACAAAGAATCATTCACAAACTCAACTTGGTTTAAAAGTTATGAATTTTTGAAGTTAGGGTTAAAAAATGGACAATTTTAAGAACCCTAATTCATTGAAAAATGTCAAAGCATGATCAAAACCAAAAAGAAATTTGTATGGTGAGTTTGTAAATGTTTCTAAATGTCCAAGAATGTTCTCTGATTTTTTTGGTGACTTTTAAATACTTAAATTTATTTTTAATTAATTAATTTTCATTAATTAATTAAATTAAACATTTAAATGATTTAAAAATATTTTTTTAATGCAAAAAATAAAAATAAAAATATTTTTGGTTTCTTAAAATTAATAAAATGTTTGATAAATATTTTCAGAATTTTTTTAAGCTTTTTTACTATTTTTAATAATTATGTGAAAAGAAATAGAAAGAAAAATAAAATAAAATGCTAAAAATGAAAAGTAAACAGATCATAAGGCCAAGATTCAAAGCTGGAGATGGAGGGTTGACTGGCGCGTTTTTTAAGGGCCAGGATTGATTCTGACTAATTAATTGTGTTTTATTTAATTAAACAGAAATTAAACCTAATGACTAAATCTGGCCCGTTCACGCATTTAACTAATCAAGATCCAAGGGTCCAAAATCAATCTGGGCAACTAAACCCTAATTAGGGCTAAACTCTTTCAGGTGACCGGAGCTAAGCTCCGGTCATCTTCTCCGGCAGGCCAAATTCCTATCTCCCTCCTCAAGCCATAAAAACATGCCAAAATCTCCAGAATCCATCCTCTAACATCAAACAACAAGAATCCATAAACAAAAACAATTTATTTTGCACCAAAAGAGAGAATCGAAGCCAAACGGAAAACTGACCAAATTTTCAAAAGTTGAATACATCCTAAATACTTGACCATTTTCAATGATTCAAAGTACATAATGATCAGAGAAACATGATTTATCACATTGTAACTTAAAATCAAAGCTTTGAGGAAAAAGTTCCTGAGTTATACCTGAGCTGGAGTTGAGCAAATGTGGATCCCCAGGGCCTGTTTCTTGTGCTAGACACCTCCTTTGATCACCCTGATGCTATTGAGAAGCTTTGCAAGTGTTTAAATGGCCTCCTTTTGAAGGTTCAGTTCTGAGAGGTGGAAAATCGTGTTTGAGTTTGAATGACTTTCAGGGCAAAGTGAAGGGTGGTTTTTGTTCCCTATGATGTGTGGAGATGATTGGTGGAAAAAGATTTGAGGTTTGATGTTTGTGCTGAGAATTTCGAAGACTTGAAGTTTTTTGCAATTTTTGTGAATCCTGGCATATGGGAGGTTCTCAGCTTGTGTGTGGTGTGTTTTGGATTGCTTTAGGTTAGTATAATGTATTGTGATTGGTCAGAAAGTTGGTAATGTCACAACTTGATTGGTATGGCTTGTTTTGCAAAAAGTCAAAAGTATGTGTACCACAAGCATGGGCTGGAAAAAAAGTGGTTCAATGGGGTGTCTTGCTTCAGCATGGTTTATGGTGAGCCCTAGGATCAAAAGAATGCAGCTGGATGGCTTGGATAGCAAGATGGCATAGGTTTTGCATTTTTCCCTCTTTGAAGTTTCTTGTGAACCAAGACATGAAATCTTGTGAATTCTTGGGCAATTTTCAGCAAAATGAGTCATGTGATGTTGTTATGATGTTTAGAAGTCAATTAGAAGCTTGGTAAGTGAATTTGCAAAAATCCCTCTTTGGCATGAAACTTGAAATTATGTGATTTTTGCCAACTTTGGAAAGCCATAACTTGAGTTCCATAATGAATTAGATCTTGTTCTTGTACTTTTTGAAAAGGGAATGATCCAATCTACAACTTTCATGAACAACAATTTTTCATCTGAAGCATTTTTGGTTGAGAAAGAGGAGGTTGAAAAACTTTCCCAAAATGGAAAGTTTACATTACAAGTCATTTCCATTTTTGGCAACTTTTGGTTTTGCTCACTTTTCTTCAAATTTGTGAACTTATAAGCACTTCAATGATCAAATAAAGACCATATAACTTCAATTTGATGAAAAATCCACTTTGGTTCCATGTTGGGGGGCCTCAGATGCCCTGATTTTGCTCTGACTTGCTCAGGAAGTTACCCAGTGATCAGATGACTTCCACAAAGAATTTCTTCATCAAACTTGGTATGTATGATCCTTATAACATATTAAGACAAATAGAAACAATTATTACCAAAAAATTTGGAGTTATGGCCTCTGAAACCAAAACCTTAATTTAAGGTCATCTGTGTAGTTAAACCCTAGCTTTTCTTCCATGCTTTGCCACTTCTTGTGATTCTTTGACTTACTCGATCTTTGGAGGATAAAATATGATGATTGAACATACATGGACCCTCTTGAGATGATTGAAGACCTTTGGAGTGGCTAAGATGAATCCTGGATTGCTCAGATCATAAATCCTAGATGCAGATGAACTTGACCTAATGCAGTGAAGCAAGAATGCAATATGATGTGATATGATTGAACTAATGCAAGTATGAAAGATCACAAGCCATGGTGTGAACTTAGTGAGGGCAAATTTGGGGTGTTTACAATAACCTACTGGGAGCTAACCTGACTTCGGAGGCTGCATGGTTCTCAACTAGGCCATTTGAAGTTGGAGAAGATTTTGTAGTAGCTGGGAGTACGACATCGGAGGCGCCTGAAAATGCATATCCTTTGACCTTGGAGGGTAATATGGACGGGGAGACATTTGCTGTTGATAATTCTGTTGGCGATGTTATTGCGGTTGTTGAACCTGTTATTGGTTAGCAGGTGCAGAAATAGTGATGGGAGCTTCCTGGTGATATGCATTCCTATTCCCCATATTCCTCTTAGTATATACGACCCCAACTTCTCCTTACCTTCGCTTCACGAAAGGATTCTTAACCCCGGAGGTTGACGCTCCGCCGCTTTGAATCTTACCTTGTTTCATCCAGCTCTCGATTTTTTCGCCTGTTAAGATAATATCATAAATTTCACTGAAGGATCAGCCAGCTAACCTATTTATGAAGTTCCCCGAGAGGGTATCCATGAAGAGATCAACCATCTCCCTTTCCAACAACGGTGGTTGAACTCTGGCAGCAACCTCGCGCCATCTTTGCGCATAGTCTTTGAAACTTTCAGAACTCTTCTGAGACAGGCTTTGAAGTTGAGTCCGACTGGGAGCTATGTCGATGTTATATTGATATTGCTTGAGAAAGGCTTCCCCAAGCTCCTTCCAATTACGAACATAATTCTTCTCCAGTTTCATGTACCATTCAAGAGAGCCCCCAGACAGGCTGTCCTGGAAGTAGTACATCCAAAGTTTTTCGTCTTTGGTATGTGCAGCGATTTTACGATAGAAGGCTTACAAGTGAGTCTTAGGGAAAGAGTTGCCGTTATACTTGTCAAAACCTGGTGGTCTAAACTTTGGAAGGATGACCACCCCTGAAACCAGCCCCATATCAGAAACATTGATACCAAGAGTATCTTTGAATTCCAAAGCGCGCACCTTCTCAACCAACATTTAGAAATCTTGATTATTAGCTCCAGTACCAAATTCCATATCTTCGTTGACCAGAGTGAACTGATCCTCCTGTCGGTCTACCACATGAACAGGAATTGGGCCACCACGCTCATGAGTTGGAGGCCTGTTCACCACAGGTAGAAGAACAGTGTTATTGGATTGCCTTGGGCGTCCAAGGTAACCACTGGAGGATCTGTGTTTGGGGGGTTAAGCCTTTGCATAGCATCCCTCATCTCTTGCTGCCTCAGGGCTTTACCCTACATCATTGTCATGAACTCTCCCATCCGGGTACGAAGTTTGTTCAGTTCTGTCTGCACTGTATCCATGAAGTTCCTTTGATTACGACGGGTAGCTTACCAATGAGGAGGGATATCTTATCCAATGAGACGAGTCTTCTCGGTTCTCGCAATATTTTCCCTGAATACACAAATAAGTTAGCAAATCCGGATAACCTGCAAAAGAAAAAAATGCAAATGACATGAATGCATGCAATGCTGTGTTCTTTTTATTCTCAAGGTTTTTTATATTCCCGTTCCGGTATTGAGAATTCAGATAGCCCTTTCAGATTTTAAGGAAGAATACCTCGCATGATGTTCAGATAAGATAATAGTAAAGCATTGGTGATTAAAACCCCATGTCGGTACAAAGATAACAACCTAAGATTCAAACCAAATCCAATATCATAAACTGAAGTCTATAAATAACAAATTCCCCGAAGGGTGCCAGTTCATACAACCACATAAGAAAAATGGAATCCCACAACAGGCCTGTGGGTAATCCAGGTACAAGTAAATGAAACTAGGCCCTAGGGAGCTCCATGTCTTTCAGCCTGCAGCTGAGACGCCTGACCATCTAGAACAGTTGAACTACGTCTGGATGACCTGGATCCTCAATCAAATTCTGAATAAGGAGATCCCTCTGATCACAGGAAGCATGCAACTCACTGATTTGTTGCAGGAACACCTCTTCACTCTCCTTGTTAAGACTTGATTCAGGCTTAACTTTCTTGACTTCAGCACGGAGTTTTAGCTATTCTACCTCTTTCTAGAGGTCTCCAACTACTTGTTGACCTTGGGCTATCTTCTAGAGGTAGTCCCTATGCTGCTCATGGGCTTTTTGCGGTAATTCTCCCTGTTCAGTCAGAGTCTTTTGAAGGCTTTTGATCTTCATCTTGTATTTGGTCTCTACCTCCTTCTGCTTTCTCAGATGGTCATCCCACTTCTCTTGCCAAATGGTCACAACTTCATTAGCTTCGTCTAAGGCCTTCTTATCCTTCCGGCGCTGACTTGCCTTGTGGATCTCAGCTAAACCCCTTTTCTTGAAGTAAAGCTCTCGTTCTTCAAAGTCTTGCTGCTTGATCCTGATCAACTCTTCAGCATGATAAGCTCTCTCTCTTCTAACTTCTGGTTCTGAATCTTCAACATTTGACAGGAATCATCAGCCTCCTGATTTTTAGCTCTAAGTTGTCTAACCAATGCTTCTAACTTCTTATAATCCTCAAGAGGAACATAATTCTGTGGTAACACCTCCTTTGGATACAAAGGGGATTCCATGGAGAATGGGAGGAGTAGGACCTCTACACAGTTTCTCAACCACGCAGCAAAAGGATCATATGTCTTTGGGTCCACTTTCCCAAAATCTTTCTTCCCTTTCATTGTTATGACTTCCCAGGCTTGGGCTGCCTCAATACACAACTCAATGTTTCCTTCTGCCAAAAAATACAATGACTCAACTATCTCTCCAGTGGATGGCGGATCCTTCAGAGGGTAACCAAATTGCTTCCTAGCCAGCGAAGGGTTGTAGTTTATCCCTCCCTTCCTTCCTAGCAAAGGTACATTAGGAAAACTGCCACAGCTAGAAATAATCTCCTTCCCTATCAAGTTCCTATTGCATCCCCAAGATATGTCTTCTGAAGTCAAGTCCATCAATCTTTTTGATCACTTCCATTCTTGTTTCAAATCTTGGAAAGGTCCTGACTTTGGAAGTTGCCTAACAAACCAATCAGCAAACAAAGGAGCACATCAGCTCACATACCCCTTCCTTTTTCTCGTTCCTGTAATGAACACCATAATAGAAATCTCCTAGCAACGTAGGCACTGGGTTTCTTTGAGTGAAAATGACAACGACTTCCGTGATAATCAAACCTTTCCATCCTGGGAACAAGCTTATCCCATATACCATTAAAACCAGCAATGCACTGAACTCTACCCACTTGTTTCTTACCGCCAGATCTTGAGCTTCTGTGGCAAGAAAATCCAAGGAAATACCTTTACCTTTGTTGACTTCTAGTCCTCTCTTGACGTTGGACAAATCCAAATCGCAAACATCAGCTATGTCTTTGCATGAATGAGTCATCTCTAAACTGTAATAAGGAACACCATTTCTAATTGGAACCCTTAGGATGCTGGAAACTTCTTCTAAGGTAGGAGCCAAGATGTAATCTGGAAACACAAAGGCTCGTAGCTGAGGGTCATATAACTGTAACAATGAATGAAGGTTGTCCCTCTGATCAACTGTAGGCTTATTCACATATTCTAGAATCTTCACATACTCTTTCCTGAAATCATCTAGAACTTTGTCATTCATTAATCTGATCAGCTTCTGAATTCTCTCAGTTTCAAGTTGTGGGAAGGTGTAGTGAACGTTCCTCTTTCTGGGAGTTTCCATTTATGCAGCAGAAATCCGACTGTGAACTGGGAATAATATGAACCCTGAGAATGAAAAAAAACACAAATGATTAATGATGTGATAATATTATGCAAGACAAGGCATGTGATCAGTGACGTGTCTGTGTAATGCTGATTACATAATCACGTGTCTGTGCAAGGTCACAATAGTAGTCACAGTAATAGTTTCTCTGAACATAAATCCCGGGTCTCGAATCCAAAGAACCATAGAACCAGATCATAACACTGGACAATATTGGCAGAGTGGGTATGTAGGAAGTTTTAGGGTTCCTGCAAACCTGTAAACCCCTCCCATCTCACGGGTATGCTTCGGGTCAAACATCACGGACTCTCAAAGCCGAATAGCAATAATACATTCACTGTTTCCGAGAAATGGCTCATGAGCAAATCAGGGAATCGGTTAGGCATTATGTACTACTCAGGGAGGTCTCAACTAAGTCCAAGGAAACAAGCATCCTACATAAGTCCCCAACTTCAAGCACTAAATCGAGAAACAATAGTACATTCAGTCCTTGGGATACATTAATATCGTTATACGAATAATTTATTTTAACTGGATTCCTATGGGAGAACCAGGCCATCCTATGCGAGTTCCCAGTGGGCCCTCAAATGTGAGTGGGTTTACCAACAAATGTTGTCTGCCACTGTCATCATTGGAGAGGGATGTTTCCACAAAGGTCCTCAATGATCGGTCCCCAGCTGCACATAACTATCAATGTTGTGTATTGACCCAGAAAGATTCTGATCCAAGACGATCGCAAGTCTGGGTGTGGAACTCACTAATACCAACATAGTAAGATGCCATGAAGCCAAAGTGGAACCACTCTAAGTCCTAGGTGCACTCAAGTCGGGTACTTGGCTTATCTCATAGTAACAAACCCCATCCCATAGAAAAAAGCCAAACCAGACAGTCCAATATATATGATGCATGTGAAAATAAATATTGAAAGCGGTAAATAAATGTTGTAAAGTAAATTGTAAATGAAAATAGTAAATAAACACACAACATCACACATATAAACACCCAAAGAAATAGAAACAAACAGGTGCTAGGATTGACTCTCAAAGGGGAAAGCAGAGATTTCAGGTTCGTCCCCAGCAGAGTCGCTAGTTGTCGCTCCCAGGATTTTCATCCTAGTACAAACACGAAAGTGGCATGGAAAAGGTAGAGTCACCAGCCATGCATTTTTACCCCGAATGAATGAGAAAGGTAATGCTGCACAAACCGATGAGAAAAGGAAAGGACGAGGTCCTGCGAACCAAAGATCTGGGTTCAGGAGTCGGTTATGACCTGGGAAGGTATTAACACCCCACACCGTCCGCCGTACCCGACGGGATCCATGCTTGTAAGTCTGTTTCAAAGGGTGGGAGAATAAAGTTGCTACTGAAATAAACCGCTAACTGGGATGGAATATGAAATGAGAAAGGGGACATGGAAAAAGAGATCAAAAAGAAAAGGGAAAATGTAGGGAAAATAAAGAATATGCTCGAACGGACCCTACCTCGCTGCCTACGTACCTCATCGGGAATATGAGGATCAGAGACGACGTAGGTCACCTAACTAAGACGGGAACTTTGTTTGTGTTTTTTAGAGTTGAACTACTTATGTCTATGCTCAGGTGTTGCAGGCTCGCCTTAAACGAGTGCATTTACCGTCTTGCAAATGAGAAAAGTCGTGGCAAGTTCATCCTGAGAGTGAGTGAGATGAGAAAATAATTCCCGCAGGAAAATACGAGTGTTGTTTGTGTACTGTCTTTTATGAATTTTTTATTGGTATGGCACAAGAAAGTGAATTCAAGTCCGTTTCCATGGAATATGTACTTTCTACTACATTCCAAGATGGAATAATAGAATAAGCACACCAAGTAAGGAGAATTTATCCAAGACTTGTTTCCAAAGGTTAGGGCCTAAGCTCACTAACTTGTTGAAATTATTAGATGTTTTGTGATTAAAATGAAGAAGTACCTTTTAAGATTTTCTTTGTGAAAGTAGTCCCATTATTAGACTTGTACATCATGCTAGACAAGTTTACTATTCCAAGATGGAATGAATACAAATGCCCCATGGAATAAGTCCCTACACACAAGACTATTTCAACCATTATTAAGTGTTTTTTAGGTTTTGTATGAAGATGAGAAAGAGAGACTCAAATCGAGAAAGGGAAAGACTAAGGGGGACTAAGACACAACCCTAAATTATTTATTGTATGAGAAAGGATATCCTAATGGTTTGTATGGTTTTCTAATCCTAATGAGAAAAGGAAAAAAAGAACTAGAAAGAAACTTACTTCCTAAGGAAGTTAAGTTGTTTCCTAAAGAATAAAGGGGGAACTTATACAAGTAAAGCACATAAGGAAAAGGAATTCAGAAAGCATAAAGAGATGAGGGAGAAGTTGGTAACCAAAGGCTTACCTCAACCTTCCTACAAAAAAAAGATTAGTTTCATGATGCATATTAAACACATAAAGCAAATACAAAGGCTAAACAAGTCAAGGAAACACACCAAGGGATTCCTAAGCCTAAATCCTAAACTAAAGGATTTTAAATGATAAAAAGCTTCTAAAGTCAGTAGCTAAACCATATTAAGGCACTCTAAGGTTCTAAGATCAAACATAATCAAACTATGTCCTAATGAGGTGTTAACACCCTAAAGGGAACCTAAGTGAAATTAGATGAATAAAGTTGAATGAAAGCAAGGCACTAAAAAATTGGCAATGGTCCTGGAAAAAATGTGAAATTAATTCCCTAAAGTCATCAACCAGAAGCTAGTATTATGTTAAAATATCTCCTAAAAATTTACAATTTAACTATACCAAATGATCACTCAAATCTACTTGACAATTATCTACAAACTTGCACAAACAATGTTACCAAAACAGTAGACTAAATGGGTTTAAAAATATAACATAAATATTTTTAGGTTCCTTTATGAGTCCTCTAAAATATGCAAAAAGAATGGGGTGAAAATGTTTCTGGAGGTGGAATAAATAAATTGTACAAATTGAAGTGTTAATGTGGAGATTCCATGAAAAGTAAATTAAGTGAAAAATCAAAATAAAATTGAAAAATCATTGAACTCAGAAAATAAAAGAATGGAAAAATTAAAGAATGAGTTAGGATGTCTCTGTAATATTTGTAGAATTTTACCTTGTGTTTTATTATTTTTCATGAATTAAAACTAAATCTATGCAAAACAGAAATTAAAAAAGAATAAGGAAATAGAAGGAGGTGCGCCACTAGTAATTTCCTAGTAAAAAAAACAATGGGCCTAGAATGAGAAGGGTGCGAAAAGCAAGCTGCCAAGCCCATGCGCTGGAAATTCTGAAGGTGCGTGTTATAGGGCTCCAGTCAACATCGTTGACCTCATGAGGACCACACGATCGGTGGACTGCGCAAGTATGATCATCAGATGGTTAATAGAGCTAGGGAACATGACATTGTGGTGGTCTAGCATGTGCATGATTGGCCTGAGAATAAACCTACCGGACGGTGACAAGTGTCACCGCCATGGTTGAAAATAAAAAAAAATCTCTCTGACTTTATCCAATGGAAATCTGGATCGGATTAAATTAAAAGGATTTTAATGGTTGTTTATGATATTTTATTTTTCATTAAAATTTCCATTAACATTTACTATTATAAAACTGAGGTATCACAAATCAAAATAAACCCTAAATCCCCTTTTCTTCTTCCTATTTCCGCGACCTTCATCCCCCAGCGCCGCCGTGAATCTACCATCGAAGAAAAAAGACGACTCATACGACACTCGCCCCTTCTTTATAACCTTAACCTAAATCTTCCTCCATCTGCCACTATGCTCATTCTTCCTCTTCCTAAAACCGCCATCGCTAAAGACCGATCGGAGACAACGAAACAACAACGGCGTGACCTCATCCCTCACGGTCTCCATTCAATCCTCACCAACAAACCTAACCTATCCCATCGTGAAATTTCATCACTAATCCATAACCTAATCAACATATCTAACACAAATCCGAAATCAAAACGCAACAACCTACTCGCTCCTCCAATCTAACCGATACGAAATCTCGAAAAAAAACGAACGAAACCCAAAAGCAATCAACAATGCAACAATGCTTTCAATAAGAGGGATGCAAACTCGTACCTTGTGATTCGATGTCGCCGATATCAGAATAATGACGCGTTCATTATTGTGATGCCGCTTTGACGAAGAGGCTTCCAATTGATGGATGAAGACGTGACGAGCACGTTCAGTTATATGCAATTTCGCCTCTTCTTTCGTTCAATTCGGACTCTTTGATTGCTACTTCAACTGTTGACGATTTGTGTTCTTGAATACTCTTCTTCTACCTTGCGATTTTGAGCGGAGCATTCATTCTTGATGAACTGTTATTATTGATATTGCAGTTTTGATGCCGATGGTTAAAGAAGTGTGAAGAAGATGTGGTGATTGACGAAGCTAATGGAAGTTTGATCTGCGGTGATATTGATGAAGCTTGAATTGAATATTATGATGATGAAGGTTCAGAGAGAGTCATTGAATTGAAGAATTCTTGAAGGTTGGTGAAGATTTATTGGTATAAGAGAAAGAGGATGAAACGAAATGGAGAAAGAATGGTGAAAAAATAAGGAAGAGGATGGAGAAATAATGGTGCTTCTGATTTATAGAGGAAGATCATAGGGATGATTTGGGAATTTCTCAGGTAAAACACTTATGAATTCTGTTAGGATTTTGTGTGATTATCTACTTTTTCTCCTTTGAGTGTTCACTGAATTTTTTTAGTTTGTTATTGTGGGAGTATGCAGTTCTTAATGTGAATGGAGGGTGGAAATTGGAAACAGATTGGAGAGGGAGATTCAACTTCTGAGAGAGAAAGGGATTTTGATGATGATTCGAAAGTGGCCTCCTAATGATGATTCAGAGAGAGGGTTTTAAGGTGGTAGAGAGTCATTGAAAAAAGAAAATCCCGCGAAGAAAGACCCATTCATCAATTTGTTATAACTGGATTTTCTCTCCTATTTTCCCTTCCCCTTTTGTAATTGTATTCCCATATGTAACAAAATTTCTAACTGAATTGTGATTCTCTGTTATTGTGAAGATGTAGGATTATTGGAGAAGAGAAAACCAGTTTTTATTCTCTTATTAACTTAAAGAGTGAAGAGTTGAAGAAAGTTGAAGATCCATGATAGATAGAGGAATATATGAGGCACAAATTGATGATGAGATATGAGATTTCATTGAAGATCTTGGTGTTGATATGAGATGAAAATGATGACGATATGAGACGAAGATGGTGAAAGTGTTTTTTTCAGTTCTGTTATATTAGTTTGTGGTTGTTACTGCATTGTGATTTCGATGGTAGAAGCTGCGAAGAGGATTGTGAAGGGAAAATGGGATCTCAGCGTTCTCGTCTTTCTCCTTTTTCTATTATCGAGAGCCACAAAAGCTTTGTTGAGTTTTCAGTTATGTCCCTACAACTAATTTGTGTTAAAGTTTTCTAATTCTGCGTTTCTTATTGTAACTGAACTTGTTTTCTATTATTTTCCATTGATTTTCCTGATATTCTTATTCTAGATTCAAATTCCAATTTTCTTTTTATGATAAGCTTACCACATATACCTTAATTAACCGCAATCTATGCACAATGAGAATGAGAAGAAACACCATCACGTGCATTGACCTTTTGCGCCTCTAAACCACCACCTTTATGAATTCATAGTCATACTTAGGTTTGTCTTGGTAGAAGATATACAACATGTGCCAATTGAGGTCATTCTAGTTCTATGTTATGTGAACTAAATCAGACAAAATGGGTGTAATGAAAATTAACAAAAATGTGTTGAATAAAATCGAATAATGATTCTTTTTAAGAATATGGACACTGGATAAATTTGGACCTTTAAGCAACATGGATTGAAAAGGGCTTTTGGGATTGTGACTTGATTTGCACACCCTCTTTTGGACTCTTGGTGATGGGCACAAAAGTGTGGGCTTTAAAATGGGTTAAATAAAGATAATGAATCGGTTTAGGAAAAGCCGGGTTTGAAAATTGGGCGTAGAATGGATATAATATGGAGTTGGATATTAAATGTGAATGGAGGAAACCAAGTATTTATCCTATGAATAAATGATAAAACGAATTTTGGACAAAAATGAGCAAAGAAATTTTATGGTGATATGTGGACTAAATGGCTTTAATGGCGTGTTTTTTTTTTGGAATTGAATTGACTATTCAAATGTGGCTTATGATGACTTTCAGATAAGTTCAGATGATGAACGATGATGAAACCCACATCTTTGACTCCAAAACAATCTTTACGGATTATGAAACCAACATAAGGCTATAGATGAACACCTTGGATCCTGCTTCTTGAATTACCCAAGAAGAGGGTAGGATAGCCTAATAGCCTGATGAAGACGATCCTTAGTTACCCTATTTCCAGTCTTCTTAGCCTAACAATTGATGACATTGAGAAACCCTGAAGAAGTTGAAGTTGATACTTGATGAGCCTTGATAAGAAGATTCCTATGTTGATAGGAGTTCAATCCTTTGTCTCAATCTTAAGTGCCACAACCAGGTAGATTACCTCTGAATGAGAGAATTCTAGTCACAAGAAAAACCTTGATCCCATGCATTAAGCGCCAATAAAATGCATGATTATGATGTTAATGACCTAATAGAGAATGCAGATGAGTGTGAAGCATAAGCCAGTTCGATGGTAATAACTAAGAGGGAAAATTTTGGGGTGTTACACAAGTCTAATCATAAGACTACTTTCACAAAGAAAACCATAAAAGACATTTCTTCATCAAAAATACAAAACACTTAATAAGTTCAACAAGTTAGTGAGCCTAGGCCCTAATATTTGGAACCAAGTCTTAGATAATCTCTCCTCACTTGGGTGTGCTTATTCTATTATTCCATCTTCGAATGTAGTAACAAGTACGCATTCCATGGAAAAGGACTTGAATTCACTTTCTTGTGCCAAACTCATAAAAGCTTTTAAAAGACAGTTAACAAATAACACACGTCTTTTCCTGCGGGAATTATCTCCTCATCTCATTCACTCTAAATGACAACTTTCTACGACTTGTCTCTTTGCAAGACTGTAACGCACTCGTACTAGACGAGCCTGCAACACCTGAGCATAGGCATAAGCAGTTCAACTCTAAAAAACACAAACAAGTTCCCGCCTTAGATAGGCAAACTACATCTACTCTGATTCTCATTTCTCATGAGATACGTAGGCAGTGGGGTAGGGCCCATTCGAGCACACTCTTTATTTTCCCTACATTTTCTCCCTTTCTTTTCCAGTTCCCTTTCTCATTTCCAGTTCCAGTTAGCAGTTCTTTTATTCAGCAGCAATATATTTCTCACCCTTTGAAACAGACAAACAAGTGTGGATCCCGTTGGGTACGACAGACGGTTTGGGTAGCTAATACCTTCCTAGGTCGTAACCGACTCCCGAACCCAGATATTTGGTTCGCATGACCTTATCCTTTCCTTTTCTCTTTGGTTTGTGCAGCATTACCATTCCCGTTCCTTCGGGATAAAAATGTCTGGCTGGCGACTCTACCTTTTCCGCGCCACTTTCGCGCTTGTACTTGGATGAAAATATCGGGAGCGACAGCTGGCGACTCTGTTGGGGATCGAACCCAGAATCTCAGGTTCCCTTTGAGAGTCAATCCTAGCGCTTGTCGGTTTTTTTTGTTTCTTTGGGTGTTTAGCAGTTTACTGTTGTGTGTTTAAGTTTACTTCTTTATTTATAGTCTTACTTTACAACTTTATTTATCGCTTTCAGTATTTTATTTTTCATGCATCATATGTATATACTGGACTGTCTGGCTATACTGGTTTTCTTTTGGCGGGTTAGGAGTTACTGTGAGATGAGCTCGTAACCGGGGCTTGAGTGCACCCTAGGACTTAGCGTGGATAGTCACTTTGGCTTCATGGCATCTTGCTATGTTGGTAGTAGTAAGTTTCACACCCAGACTGCGACCGTCTAGGAAATGTATTGATACAAGAATCTTTCTTGGATCATTACACGACCTCAATAGTTATGTGCATCTAGGGACCGATCATTGAGGACCTTTGTGGAAACATCCCTCTCCATTGGTGATAGTGACAAACCACATTTGTTGTAATACCCACTCACATCCGAGGGCCCACTGGGAACTCGCATAGGATGGCATGGTTCTCTCATAGGAACTCAGTTAAAGAAAATTGTTTGTATGAAGATAGTACTGTATCCCAAGGGCTGAATGTACTATTGTTCCTCGATTCAGTGCTTGAAGCTGGGAACTTATGAGGGATGCTTGTTTTTTCCCGGACTCAGCTGGGACCTCCCTGAGTAGTGTATAATGCTAAACCAACTCCCTGATTTGGTCACGAGCAATTTATCGGAGATGGTAAATGTATTATTGCTATTCTGCTTTGAGTGTCTGTGATGTCAACCCAGAGCACACCCGTGAGATTGGGAGGGGTTTATAGGTTTGCAGGAGCCTAAACTTTCAACATACCCATTTTTCCAGTGTTATTCTGTGATATGATTCGGTTCTATATGGTCTTTTGATTCCGAATTCTGAGATTTCTATACAAAGATATTGTTATTGTGACCCTTCATTGACACTTGATTATTTGATTAACACCGACACAGACACATCACTGATCACATGCCTTGCTTTGCATAACATCATCACATCATTAATCATTTGTGTTTTTTTTCATTCTCAGGGTTTATACATCGTTCCCAGTTCCGGTCGGACTTCTGATTCAGAGTTGGAAACTCCCAGAAAAAAGAATGTTCACTACATCTTTCCGCAACCAAAAGCTGAGAGTATTCAGAAACTGAATGGTTTGAGGAATGACAAAGTTTTATATGACTTTAGGAAAGAGTATGGGAAGATTATGAATTATGTGAACAAGCCTACAATTGATCAGAGAGATAGGCTTCATTCCTTGCTGTAGTTTTATGATTCTCATCTACGAGTTTTTATGTTTCCAGATTATATCCTGGCTCCCACCTTAGAAGAGGTTTTCGACATCCTAAAAGTTCCTATCAGAGAGGGTATTCCTTATTGTGCTTCAGAAAGGGTTCCTCCATATGAAGACATAGCTAATGCTTGCCATTTGGGGTTGCTTAAGGTCAAGATGGGTCTGGAAGCCAACAAGGGTAAAGGGATTTCCTTGCATTTTCTTGTCACGGAAGATCATATTTTAGCATCAGGAAATAAATGGGTAGAATTAAGTGCATTGTTCGCCCTGATGGTATATGGGATAAGTTTGTTCCCAGGAGAGAAAAGGTTGATCAACATAGCAGCCATTGCCATTTTCATAAAAAAACAAACCGTGCCTACTTTGTTAGGATATTTCTACTACGGTGTTCATTATAGGAACGAGAAGAGGAATGGGTATGTGAACTGTTGTGCTCTCTCATTTGCCGATTGGTTTGCTAGGAAACTTCTCAAGTCGGGGACCTTCCAAGAATTGAAACAAGAATGGAAGTGGTCTAGAAGACGGATGGGCTTAACTTCTAATGACATAGCTAAGGGATGCAACAGGGATTTATTGCGAAAGGAATTATTGACTAGTTGTGGTGATTTTCCTAACGTGCCTCTGCTCGTAAGGAAAGGGGTGATAAACTACAATCATGTGCTAGCTAGAAAGAAATTTGGCTATCCTTTGAAGAGTCCACCATCTGCTGAAGAAATAACTGAATCTTTGTTCTTCCCG
Organism: Lathyrus aphaca; assembly: GCA_963966055.1. Taxonomy (NCBI): domain Eukaryota; kingdom Viridiplantae; phylum Streptophyta; class Magnoliopsida; order Fabales; family Fabaceae; genus Lathyrus; species Lathyrus aphaca. The sequence continues at coordinate 593,406,368 of OZ014519.1, forward strand.
GTAGAAGGAAATAAGGAGTTGGTTATCCAGGCATCTCAAGCTTGGGCGCAGAGAGTGAAGAAATGCAAGAAAGAGTTTGGAAGAGTGGATTCTAAGAGGTATCCTCCTTTTGTTGCTTGGATACAGAATCTTGTAGAGGTTCTACTTCTCCCTTTCTCCAAGGAGTCTCCTTTGTATCCAAAGGTGGTTATGCCACGAACTACTGTTCCTCTTGAAGACTACAAGAGGCTGGAAGCCCAGTTGTACATGCTTAGGGTTGAGAATTCAGAGATCACCAGCTTGTATCACCGCATGGCTCGAGCTAATAAAGTGTTAGAAGAGAAGTTGCATAGGGTGTAACAAGATAGTGAAGCCAAAGATAATGAATTTGCAGAAAGAGAGCTCTATTTCCAGAAGAAGGATTTGGATGAGATCCACAAAGCAAGTCAGCATCAAAAGGACAAGAAGTATTTGGATGAAGCCAACGAATCCATAACTCTCTGGCAAGAAAAATGGGATGCCAATCTGCAGAAGAAAAAGGAAGTGGAAGTTGATTACAGGCTGAAGATTAAAAATCTTCAAGAGCTACTGGGTGAACAAGAAGATCTACTCTAGAAAGCCTATGAGCAGCGTAGAGACTACATCCAGAAGGTAGCACATGGTCAACAGGCATTTGAGCAGGCTCAGAAAGAGATATAAGAACTCAAGGTAAGAGGAAAGGTTAAGAAAGCCAAGCCTGAATCAAGTCTTAACAAGGGGAATGCAAAGGTGTTCTTGCAGCAGATTAGTGAACTTCATGCCTCCTTTGATCAAAGGGATCTCCTTATTCAGAAACTCATCGAAGACCCAGGTCATCCAGACATAGCTCAGTTGTTCCAGGTGGTCAAATGTCTCAGTTGGAGGTTGAAGGACATGGATATTCCTAGAAATTAGTTCCATTTTCTTGTATTATGATTACCTACAGGCTTGTTGTGGGATTCATTTATGCTTTTGCTAGTTTCTCTTGTTGTACGAATTGGCACCCCTTGGGGATTTTCTGTTATTCTCAAACTTTAGTTTATGCTATTTAATATGGTTTAAATCTCTGGTTGTTATCTTTGCACTTACACGGGTTCCAAGCATTGGTTCTCCACGGTTATCTAATATGAGCTTCTTGTCGGTTTTCTTCCCCAAAATCTGAATTTTCAAAGGCTATCTGAATATATCTAAAAATCGGAATGGGAATGTAAATAACCTTGAGAATGAAAGAACAGAGCATTAACATGCATTCATATCATTTGCATTCTTTTTATTTGCAGGTTATCTGGGTTTTTAACTTATCTGTTTATTCAGGAAAGATTGCAAGAGCTGCAAAGAGTCGTCTTCATCGACACGACACACCTTTGCACCGGTATGCCACTCGCTGCAACCAAAGAAACATCATGGACACCGTACAAATGGAACTGACTGAACTCCATACAAGGATGACTAAATTTATAAACATGATGCAGGGCATGGCCCAGTGGCAACAAGATCTGAGGGCTGCTGTTCAAAGACTTGATCCGCCACGGGTGGACCCTCCAGTTTTCACTTTGGACGCTCAAGGTAACCCTATTCCACCTAGAGGTAACATCCCCTACTCCAAAGGGTGGCCCTATTCCAATTCATGTGGTAGATCAACAGGAAGATCAGTTCACCTTGGTCAACGAGGACATGGGATTCGGTGTAGGAGGTAATTTCTAGGACTTTAGATGTTGGCAAAGAAAGTCGAGGCTATGGAATGCAGAGATACCTTGGGCATCGATGTTTCTGACATGGGTCTGGTGCAAGGGTTGGTCATCCCTCCAAAGTTTAAGCCCCCAGGTTTTGACAAATACAACGGTAGTTCTTGTCCTAAAACTCATCTCCAGGATTTTTACCGCAAGATCGCTGCGCATACCAAAGATGAGAAGCTTTAGATGTATTATTTCCAGGATAGCCTGTCTGGAGGCTCTCTGAAATGGTACATGAAGTTGGAGAATATTGTTGTTCACAATTGGAAAGAGCTCGGAGAAGCATTTCTCAAAAAGTATCAATATAACATCGATATGGCTCAGAGTAGGACCCAACTACAGAGCTTGTCTTAGAAGAACTCCGAGAGCTTCAAAGAGTACGCACAAAGGTGGCGCGCAGTGGCAGCTAGGGTTCAACCACCACTACTTGAAAGAGAAATGGTGGACCTGTTCATGGATACCCTCCACGTGCACTTCATGGAACGCTTAGCAGGTTGTTCATCTAACGGTTTTGCTAATATCATCCTGATTGGTGAAAGAATTGAAAATTGGATGAAGCAGGGGAAGATTCAGAATAATGGAGCTTCTACTTCTGGGGTTAAGAAGCCTTTTATGAAGAGAAGAAAGGGTGAAACTGGGGCCGTGTACACTCAAAGGAAAAGGGGAAACCAGAACTCCTACTATCAGGCAGCTTCTGTTACCATCCCTTCTCCCACCAATCAGCAATAGGCACAACAACCACATCAACCGCGTCAGCAGAAATACCAGCAGCAGAGGGCTCCTAGACAATATTATCCTCCCAGACCAAGGGATATACAATTCGAAAAGCCACCGATGTATTATTCTCAACTCTTGCAAAATCTCCTTCAGCTACAAATGATTCAGCTAAGAACTTTGCAGCCTCTGAGGCCGGGGAAGATTCCTGAGGACTACGATGCCAACGCCCATTGCGAGTTTCATTCCGAGCTCTGTGCCACACTACTAAAAACTGCAAGGCTCTCAAGCACATCATTCATGACATGTTAGATTCCAAAGCAATCAATTTTTCTCTAACCCCGAACGTTATGCAAAACCCCATGCCTCCGCATGGAAAGACGGTGGGAGCTATTGATGATGGTGAATGCTTGAATCTGGTGTATGATGTCAACTCCTTGAAGACTTCGTTGTTGGCAGTAAAGGGTTCACTACAAGAAAATTGGCAGATTACGACAGTTATTTTGATAGGTTACGTCGGTTAAAACCGCCGTAATTTTCAAGTCACGACGGTTTCAGCACTGTCGTTGAAACGTGCGTCGCGAGGCTGTTTTATGACGGTTTGAAAAACTGTCGCTCCAACTGCTGTAACATTCCACGACGGTTTTAAAACTGCCTCAAATATATTATTATGGTGGTTTTGAAACTGCCTCCAATATATTCTTATGACGGTTGTAACCGCCATAATTATATATAATATATATATTCAATTAAAAATAACGACGGTTGTAACCGCCATAATTATATACTATATATTCAATTAAAAATAACGACGGTTGTAACCTTCATAATTATATAATATGTTAAAATAGCGTCAGTTGTAACCGCCGTTAGTTATGTTAATTTTTTTAAAAAAAAAATCTACATTTTATCCTTATGTCAGTAGAATACCATAATTGATACTTTCAGACCAATCTTGAAAAGCAACATCCTACATTATCAAAGACCATTATTTTAAATAGTAAAAAGTATTAAATATGTATTCATCCTTAAATAGTGAAAAGTACTAAGTTGAAATGATAATAACAACAACAGTGTCCACCCAATTGAACCAAAACCACATCTAGCTAGAGAAAATTAGGAAGAAAGCAATTAAAAGAAAATGTCATCTAAAACAATCTATTTTATCCTCTTCTTTAGATTGATTATTTTCATCCGCTGTCTTGATAGCATATGGGTTTATCTCTGATTCCTCTATGTAACTAACTGAGAACTCAGCGAAAATCTTTGAATCCATATCCATTACGCTGTCATGTGCTAGAGCTTTAAGTCCAATAGCTGCATCTATGCTCTCATTTGACTGTAAAAAAAGTAATTAAAATAAATAATCACATATACAAACAATGATCTAGCATCTTTTATCATACATAATCGTAATGATGTTAATCAACTAATGATGTGCCTGGAAACAAATAAAATGTACAATTCCTATAAGTTAAAATTTAAATATCAATTGATTAGTACAATATAAATGATCAAAATAACGAGAAAGATATCATATATAAGAGAGATACAAAATAAATCTAGGACTTCATTCTTAGAAATGTACCGAATAAATCAGTTTCTTACTGTTCGGAAACAAATAAAGATAAAACCGACTTACGAATCCAAATACGTTAACAGCTGATTTTCTCAATTGCATCTGCTTGACCATTCTACTAGGATCACTCATATAGCCAGAAAATTTATTGCTTATATCATGCAACATGGACAAAAATTTAGGAGTAAAAGAATTGGTGTCATCGCATAGTCGAATTCGCATTCCAGTCACAGAATGTCACCTGATTAAAAGCATGTTTGCCTTTAATTGCAGCAGCACCGGGTGTCACTTGTGTCTTCCTCTGCCATTTGTTGATAGACTTGTCTCTGAAAGTTGCTATACTGCAAGATACAAAGAAGGAGAGCATCAGCCAAGCATACATGCAAAAATAACAGCTCGTGCTTAAGATAGAAATACAGCTAAACTTAAGTACAAAAGTTGCTATACTGCAAGATACAAAGAAGGAGAGCATCAGCCAAGCATACATGCAAAAATAACAGCTCGTGCTTAAGATAGAAATGCAGCTAAACTTAAGTACAGAAGTTCCAAACATAATTGACACAAAGATAAAGCTTGTAAACCAAAATCTACAAATCTAAAATGCTATTATGTCTTGAGAAAATGAATGCCTAGCACAAAAAAAAGAACACTTGGAACGTTACGGAAATACCTGTTGTGCATCCGAGAAATATATGACCACTCTTGATCAAGTTTGTCATCCATATCATTAGGAACTTCTAGATCTTTTGATGACTTGTCTGAACCTTTTAAAAGAAATGAATATTTAGTTATTTTGGAAGCTAAAAGTCATGCATTAGAAATATCATCTCCAGCAGTCAATTGTTTCCAATAGTCAAAAAATAGAAAGGAAAAATAGACATGGAATTTATCAGTTTGAGCAACAATTAACTAGAGACATAACAAACACTTGGCCAATTTTGAACTAGATTTCCAAACTTGTTGCATAGCAGAATGATCTATATATAATAAATTTGATGGCATATCATTATTATTCCAAATGGTAAGTTGATGACATCTCAGTGTTGTCAGAACTGGACCAGATGGTTGGACCCGGAACCGGCCAGTCTGCCGGTTGGTTCAGCTACAGTTCTTTCTCAGTCCCACGGAACTGGATCAAACCGGATTTTAATTTGGTTCAATTTTTTCATATATAATTTTTAATACTTATTTATTTTTATTATTTTATTAATCATTGAACAATTTGATCCATGATCCAAAGGTATCGTATCGCCGGTTCAAACTCTAGTCTGGTCTTTAGAACATTGCTTCAAGTGCATGGTAGAAAAACAGAAGCAATATAAATCCCTTCCACATTCCTAACGCAACTGTGGTACTAGTTGCTTATAGAGAATACTAACCCACGATAATAACTACAAAGATATGTCGCAAACATCAAATATAATAAGGTGTCACTAGAAAACAAAGGGAAACAAGAAAGAAATCTAGAAAAAACAATAATGGGTAAAAAGCATGAAGAAATCACCAATAATAGCTTAGGCTACTGACAAATTCTTTGCAATCAGAGCTTGGAACAAGAAAATGTTGCGATTAATGAATATTTTACATATAGATGTTTGCAGATAAGTTAAAAGAGAGATTTAAATTGCAATGTTAACAATATTGGATGCAACGCCTCAGCCAACTTATCTTATAAGTGTTTTTTAGCTCATAGAGAAACATAGAAATGAAACAACATCGAACAATTTATTTATGTTCAGATTCTAAAACAGCACATACCTCTTGCAGTTCCAATATAGAATCCAAAGTCTCTTTGGAAGAAGTTATCAAATCTGCATATGCAACTCTAACTGTCTCATCTGATTCACAGAATGAAGCTTTTACTGATTCCTGCAGACAAATTACCATATTTCTATGACATTTAGATATGATAAGATAGCAAATCACATTAAATCACAAAAATGGGGTAGGAAAATACCTTGGTATTCTGTTAGAACTTGAGAATGGCTTCTGAAGTAAGAATCTAAGCTCGAGAATTTTGTACCAGAGGGCCTTAAGTCAAAACAAATTTTGATTATATTATTACAAATTCAAAATGGAATTCACTAAATAATAAAATAGTAATCACGAATGCTACAATGACAACCGAAGAATAACTAAGTGACAACAAATGTCCAAACAAAAGAATAACTAAGTGACAACAAATCTCTAAACAAAAGAATAACTAAGTGACAAAAAATCTCTAAAAAAAAGAATAACTAAGTGACAACAAATCTCCAAACAAAAAATCTACTACATAATGAAACAGAAAGTACACCTTCTGAATTTACACTAGCTAACTATGAAGCATCAACACCAGTGTAGTCGGTGGCGGATGGCAGTCCATGGCGGAGAGCAAAAATCCCAACATATCAACCCTTTGTGGTGTCGCTATAGCGGGTTATAGTAGAAAAACCCGCAATATCGGTTGATACTTACCATAACAGCGAGCCCATAAATCGACATGTATACCCGACATAGCAACCATTACAATGCTATTTGATAACATTGATCAACACTTAAGACAAAAAACGGTTTCTGGTGTCCAACATGTGCCGGTTTCTAACGTCGACACGAGTTACATTCAATCCCTTCCAATTTTCTAAATTATAACGGTTTCTACATGTCAGCATAAGATGGCATGATGCCTGTGTTATTATCAGTGTTGCAGAGCTAGCTAGCAATAAAAATTAAAGTGTCATCCACAAACAAACAAACAAACAAAAAGTATGAATTAGTATATCTTACAGCTCTGGCTCCTGATGATGAAGATCCCTATACTGTTTCTCAAGTTCTTCCATCTCCCCATGGTTCCATATGATTTGGACTTTGCTTTTTGGCTCGTCATGTTTCTTTCCATATGAGCTTCAGCCACCAATCTCTCACAGTTTACAGCCATCCCGAAAATCTTTTCCTTATCATATAGAGAACGACATGCAGGGCACCGTCCCTCTGTATTGTCCTTCTCGGCCATGTCCATTATGTGATGCAAATCTGGTAGCCACATTTGCACGGTCTCAATTGCTAATCTGTCAAATGGACTTAATTTAGTAATCTTTCTAATAGGATCTTGCAACATTAAAAAAGATAAAAACAAAATTCAGATTTCAAAACATACCCAAAATTCAAAAATGAATCAGAGACTATACCTCTGTTGATCTTTACTAAAGTTTAGATCAATCTCCAAAATAGGGTTCAGTACAGACCTATATTAAGAGGGTTGGAGCAAGAGTTGCAGCGTGAAAAGGGATTTGCCACAAGAAGGGTTCCGCATTTAGAGATTTTCACAATGGGAAGCAAGGTTAGCATGGATTTTGCAATAAGAACTAAAATCCACTCAAAAATGAAGAAACTATAACAACTCTTTGAGTTGTTGTTATGGATTGATCACTAAATCGTACGATAAATAATGGGTTGAGATAATAATGAATAAACCTTGGTATGATGTCAGATTTGCAACACGATTCAGATTGTCTATCATCCTCCTCTATTTCTAGTTATTGGACATGTGTTCCACCTCTTCACCTTCGTATGTGGTTGTCTCTGAAAATACACGAGTTTCAGCGAGAAAAGGGTTTCGTGGTAACAAGAGCTCCAAAAAGCCAAGCAAGGTCGGCAAGTATTTTGCATCAAGAAGCAAAATCTACTCAAATAAGAAGGAACCCTAACAACTCTTTGAGTTGATGATAGGGATTATAAATCAGAAAGGATTGAACATTTAACTGTAACAATTGTTTGAATCGAGTTTAGGTTTTTTGATTTCATAGCAGAGAGGTTGAGAAGAAATGAGGTACTTCTAAAAAAAATCTTATCCCTAAGATTTTCGTGTACTCAGACTGTTTTTAGGGAATTAAAAATTATATTATTATAAAATAAGGGCAGTTCAATTTAACTGTCGCAAATACTTTTTATATGGGTATTTTGTATGAAGATTTATTAAGTTATGTTAAAAAATTGAGGCAGTTAAGGTTAACTGTCGTGGAAACTGTCACAAATAGGAATTTACGACAGTTTTTTTACAAGGGTCGCAATTTATGTGTTGCAAAATAGATAATTTCTTGTAGTGGTTGTCTATCCAAGAAGGGTATATTCCCAGGTTGTGAAGAGGTATGTTCGGATTGTGATAGCTCTGTTGATGGATGAGATAGATTGAGATCGGGGATCCAAAGAATGATTTATGAAGGTAGTATTCAGTTTGACAGAAATGTTACGAAATATGAAGTTTCAACAGTTACCATCTACTATACACCATTGCAGATTCAGGCACCAACAAAAGTGGCACCTGTAACATTTACCACTCCAGGATCAATTTCGTACCAAAGTGAAAAGGTTGTCCCATGACATTATGGGGCGGAAGTTTATTGTAACAGTCAGAAGTAGGACGTGGCCTTTTCTAGCACAGCTCAGCACCAAGTTGAAAACGTAGGAGTTGGAGGGTTCACAAGAAGTGGGAGATTGTTCGCACCTGAGACGTTAAGAAACAGTGTGTTGACACCAAGAGACAGTGTCGAGGCCCAAGCATGAGTAAAGGGAAAGCAAGCTGTGACCAACGATGTTCCAGTTCCAGAATTTGATATCCCTTTTGACAAAGAGGCGGAGGAATTTCTAAGAATCATCAAGAAGAGCGACTACAAGATAGTCGATCATTTGCAGCAAACTCCTTCCAAGATTTCGATCTTGTCTTTGTTGATGTGTTCAGACTCACACAAGAAAGCTTTGCTGAAGATTCTGAACAATGCTTATGTACCACAAGACATATCAGTAAACCATCTTGAGACGGTTATTTCAAATGTGAATGCTAGCCATGGTTTAAGGTTTACGGATATGGATCTGACCACTGAGGAACACAACTATAACAGAGCTCTGAATATTTATATGGAATGTAAAGGGGTTGTACTCTATCACGTGCTTGTGGACACATGATCATCCTTGAATGTGCTTCCAAAGAAAGTATTGATTAAGTTGGACTATGACGAAGTGGTGCTAAAGCCAAGTGACTTGATAGTCAGGGCATTTGATGGCTCCAAAAGGTCTGTTTTCGGAGAGGTGGAACTACCGATCAAGGTAGGACCACATATATTTAATACAACCTTTTATGTCATGGATATCCAACCGGCCTATAGTTGTTTTCTTGGACGTCCCTGGATCCATGCAGTCGGGGTTGTGTCTTCGACTCTCCACCAGAAACTCAAATTTGTCTGGGAAGGGCAGACTGTGGGTGATTCAGCCACATGAAGAGGTCGTCGAGGTGGTGAACCTGGGGATTGAAAAGGACAAGAAAGAGGTCAAGATCGGGCTACTTTGGAAGAATATGTAAAGGGCTGGTTGATTTCTATGCTCCACGAATATGTTGACATCTTTGCCTGGTCTTACAAGGATATGCCAGGGTTGGACACCAATATCGTAGTACACAAGCTGCCACTCAGAGAAGACTACCTGCTGGTGAAGCAGAAACTGAGAAGAACTCGACCAGACATGGCTATAAAAATCAAGGAACAGGTTCAGAAACAGTTTGATGCCAGATTCTTGGCTGTGACAAGTTATCCTCCGTGGGTTGTAAACATTGAACCGGTGCCTAAAAAAGATGGAAAAGTCATAATGTGTGTGGATTATCGAGACTTGAACTGGGCTAGTCCTAAAGATGACTTCCCGCTGCCACATATTGATGTGCTAGTTGACAATACAACCCAATTTTTTGTGTTTTCCTTCATGGATGGCTTTTCAGGCTATAATCAAATCAAGATGTCACTAGATGACATGGAGAAAACAACCTTTATCTCCCTTTGGGGCACCTTCTGTTATAAAGTAATGCCATTCGGTTTGAAAAGTGCTGGGGCAACATACTAACGGGCAATCATGACTATATTGCATGATATGATTCATCACGAGATCGAGGTCTATGTTGATGATATGATCGCGAAGTCACAAACAGAAGAAGAAAACTTAGTCAATTTGGCGAAGCTATTTGACAAGCTTCGGAAGTTTAGATTGAGGTTGAACCCAAATAAGTGTACATTCGGAGTGCGCTTCGGAAAGCTGCTGGGCTTTATTGTAAGTGAAAAGGGGATTGAAGTCGACCCTGCAAAGGTGAAAGCAATTCAGGAGATGCCTGAGCCAAGATTGAACTACATTGCACAATTCATATCTCACCTAACAGCTACGTGCGAACCAATATTCAAACTTCTAAGGAAAAATCAGGCCATCAGGTGGAATGATGACTGTCAATTGGCTTTTGACCGAATCAAGGAGTATCTGCAAGAACCTCCAATCCTCATACCTCAAGTGCCAGGGAGACCTTTGATCATGTACCTTACTATACTTGAGGGATCAATGGGTTGTGTATTGGGTCAACATGACGAGTCTGGTCGAAAAGAGCATGTAATCTATTACCTTAGCAAAACGTTTACCGACTGTGAGACACGATACTCACTGCTCGAGAAAACTTTATGCGCTCTGGCATGGGCTTCTCGCCGACTAAGACAATATATGCTGACTCATACCACCCTATTTATTTCTAAGATGGACCCTGTTAAGACATTTAGTATGTCCAGAATAGTAGCTCGTTGGCAGATGATTCTGACCGAATACGACATCCAGTATACTTCACAGAAAGCTATTAAGGGAAGCGTATTATGAGATTATATGGCCCAACAACCGATTAAGGATTACCATCAAATGAGATTTGAGTTCCCTGATGAAGACATCATATTCCTAAAATCAAAATATTGTGAAGAACCACTCTTGGAGGAGGGGTCAGACCCTGAATTCAAATGGAGTCTGATGTTTGATGGGGCCGTTAACATGAACAGTTGCGGAATTGTTGTTGTTATCATCTCACCGAAAGGATTTCATCTTCCCTTCACTACTCGGTTGACATTTGAATTCACTAACAATGAAGAAGAGTATGAAGCCTATATAATGGGGATTGAAGAGGCAATTGGTTTGCGAATCAAGAACCTTGAGATCTTTGGAGATTCGGCATTAGTTATCAATCAAGTTAATGGAAAATGGCTGGTTCATCAACCACATCTGATTCCTTACAAGGATTATACCAGGAGGCTGCTAACACTCTTCGCGAAGGTCAAGCTGCATTATATACCTCGTGATGAGAACCAATTTGCTGATTGTTTGGCAACCTTATCCTCCATGATCAAGGTTCACTAAGAGAACTATGTGCCCAAAATCGATAGACCATCATATGTATTGGCAGTTGAGGGTGTCAATGATGACAAGCCATGGTACTACAATATCAAGTGCTTTTTAAAATCTCAGGAATACCCAATAGGGGCATCCAGTAAAGACAAGTAGACTGTTAGGAGGTTGGCTGACGGGTTCTTCTTAAACAAGGATGATGTGCTTTATAAACGGAACTTTAACATGATCTTGCTTAGATGTGTGGATAGACACGAAGCTGACATGTTAATGCAAGAAGTTCACAAGGGATCATTTGGTACCCATGCTGGAGGACATGTCATGACAAAGAAACTTCTAAGGTCGGGGTATTATTGGATCACCATGGAATCCGATTGTTGTAAATACTCCCGCAAGTGCCATAAATGTCAAATTTACACTAATAAGGTGCATGTACCTCCTAATCCATTGAGTGTCATGTCTTCACCTTGGCCCTTCGCCATGTGGGCATCGATATGATTGGAAAGATTGAGCCTACCGCTTCTAACAGTCACTGCTTCATCCTGGTTGCCATCGATTACTTTACAAAGTGGGTTGAAGTGGCGTCTTATGCCAATGTCACTAAACAAGTGGTAACCCAATTCATCAAGACGGATATCATTTGTCGATATAGAATACCCGAAAGAATCATTACTGATAATGGTTCTAATCTCAACAATAAGATGATGGCAGAACTGTGTCGGGATTTCAAGATCGAAGATCACAACTCATCATCGTATCTCCAGAAGATGAATGGCGTCGTCGAGGCGTCTAACAAGAACATAAAAAAGATTGTACAAAAGATGGTTATAACGTACAAAGATTGGCATGGGATGCTTCCATTTGCATTACATGGGTACCGAACATCTGTGCGCACCTCAATAGGGGCAACCCCTTTCTCGCTTGTGTACGGTGTGGAGGCAATCCTACCGGTTAAAGTTGAGATTCCTTCTCTGAGGATAATGATGGACGTCAAGCTTGATGAAGCTAAGTGGCTCCAGTACAGATACAATGAGTTGAGCCTCATTGAAGATCCATTTGCATTACATGGGTACCGAACAACTGTGATCTGCTAGATCTATGATTCATTATCTGCAATCAAGGGTAACTTGAAGGTTAATAATCAATTCAATCATCTTCCTCAAAAGCGAAGCATGCAGAGAGCCTTGAGGACATACAGGTCATAGACGGGTCGGAGCTGGATGAGATCTGATTTTCACATTGCCAGTAGGATAGTTTATTTTCCTTTTGTGAAATTTCCTCTTTCTAGGGATTGCTTCCCGGTGTAATGCCTCTTCATGGCCACTTTTCAATCAATAAAACTGTAGTTTCAGTCAAATTTGCTCTCATGGGTTTTTGTTTTTCATCTACCATTGATTGATTGCAAAAACGTCCAATAATTTGTGATAAATATTGAATTGCAAATACATGAATGCTTTTATAATACATTCATAAGAGTAAGAGCACTTGACATGAATCTGATTTGTTGAGTAACAGGGATGGTGATTCAGACCATGAACCTGGGGCATGCAGGCCAAACCAACTCTCTCTTTTATAGGTACTATTAGTTGTGTTCACTAACATGCAGGTACAAGTGCAGGAAATAAAGCCAATGCTAGTACAAAACATCAGGAAGTCTTCCCTCAGTAGATCATTGAGCAAGTTTCACCAGCAAGTCTCATCAGACCAGCTCTTCTCCAGCGGAGAAATGAGATGATGTATTATTTCATCCCTAGCATGAGACTCTTCTTACTTCTCATTCACAGCGAGAGGTGACCAAAAATTTAATCTTCAGCAGGAAGTGTCCTCATTTGATGTTCTCCATCATCCCTAGCAAAGTTGGAAATTGAAATCTTCCCCAGCGAAGTAACAGAAGGCTAATATTCTCCCCAAGCGGAGAGTTTTCCTTCAACAAAGAAGTATCCCCCACCAGAGTCTTCTTATCCCTAACATTGCATGAAGATTTGATATTCCCTAGCAGAGATGGGGATATGGAAGGACCTAAATTTTTTCTTTTCTTGCAAAGTGCTTTTCGCAGTTTTCCTCAGTGAAGTCGCTATACAAAGTTTAATCCTCATCGGTGTCTCTTCCCCAAACAGAGGATTTTGTGCCTGAGAAATTCCCCAGCAGATGTTTTCCTCAACAAAATATTAACAAATTCTTTCCTCAGCCGAGTCAGAAGGATAATACTTCCCCAACGAAGTTCTACGGGTGGCGTACCTCCCAGATCAAGTTCATCCCCAATGGGATTATTGTTCTCCAATTTCAAAGTCCAATTTATTTTTGGCGATGGTGGCAGTTCATAGCTAGTGTATCATTAACACTATCCCCCATAGAGTTGCGTCTCCCCACAAGGATTCTTTAAATCGATGCACTGATTATCTCTCTTCAGTAAAGCTACCTGGAGTGCCCTTTATCTCCTCATCAGGAGATCCTTTTGCATTTGCATTTAGTAATCATCATTACAATTGCATCCTAAAAAAAGTGTAGCATTTCCATCATTATGGAGCATTACGTCATGGAAAAATTCAAACATATGCATATGAAGCATAAGCTAGTTTTGGTACCTTGCACAGAAGCCGAAACATTATTTCTTCAATCAAATTCGAAGTATCCCCACAAAGAATGCCAAGTTCATTCCTCAACATTGTTACTCTGGCCAGTCAGTACTTGTTTCCTCCAGTTGAGTTTTCATCTAAGTACGATGATCTCATTCTTGTTGATTCCGTCTCAGTATGATGGTCTCATTTCCTTCGATTCTGTTTAAGTACAATGGTTTCGTTTATTTGGAGTTATCATCTAAGTACAATGAGCTCATTCTCTTTTTCAAGTCCTTCCGAGGTTGATCTTGTTCTTGTGGCTATCATTCGATGATGATAGACCATTTTGAGCCTATTGATTGAGGTCAGTATGTCTCTTTTGCAAAGTCTGTCTGAGGCCAGTCTTTGTGTTTTTGGTTATCGATTGAGGTCGGTATACCGTTTTGTTTCCATTCGAGGATGGTTTCGTGTTAGATCCGAGGATATTTTGTGAGTTGTCATTCGAGGATGGCATTATCTTTTTCAAGTCTTTCTGAGGTTGGTCTTATTTATTGTGGCTATCATTCGAGGATGATAGACCATTTTGAGCCTATTGATTGAGGTCAGTATGTCTCTTTTGCAAAGTCTATTTGAGTTCATTCTTTGTGTTTCTGTTCATCAACTGAGGTCGGTATACCATTGTGTTTCCATTCGAGGATGATTTTGTGTTAGATCCGAGGATCTTTCGTGAGTTGTCATTCGAGGATGGCATTCTTTTTTTCAATTCCTTCCGAGGTTGGCCTTGTTGTTGTGGCTATCATTCGAGGATGATAGACCATTTTAAGCCTATTGATTGAGGTCAGTATGTCTCTTTTGCAAAGTCTGTCTGAGGTCACTCTTTGTGTTTCTGGTTATTGACTGAGGTCGGTATATCATTGCATTTCCATTCAAGGATGGTTTCGTTTTAGATCTGAGGATCTTTTGTGAGTTATCCTTCGAGGATGGCATTCTCTTTTTCAAGTCCTTCCGAGGCTGGTATTGTTTGTTGTGGCTATCATTCGAGGATGATAGACCATTTTGAGCCTATCGAATGAGGTCAGTATGTCTCTTTTACAAAGTTTATTTGAGGTCAGTCTTTGTGTTTCAAGTTATCGACTGAGGTCAGTATACCATTGCGTTTCCATTCGAGGATGGTTTCGTGTTAGATCCGAGGATCTTTTGTGAGTTGTCATTCGAGGATGGCATTCTCTTTTTCAAGTCCTTCCGAGGTTGGTCTTGTTTTTGTGGCTATCATTCGAGGATGATAGACCATTTTGAACCTATTGGTTGAGGTTAGTATGTCTCTTTTGCAAAGTTTGTCTGAGGCCGTTCTTTGTGTTTATGGTTACCGATCGAGGCCGGTATACCATGGCGTTTACATTCGAGGATGGTTTCGTGTTAGATCCGAGGATCTTTTGTGAGTTGTCATTCGAGGATGGCATTCTCTTTTTCAAGTCTTTCCAATTTTGGTCTTGTTGTTGTGTCTATCATTCGAGGATGATAGACCATTTCGAGTTTATTGATTGAGGTTAATATGTCTCTTTTGTAGAGTCTGTCTGAGGTCAGTCTTTGTATTTCTGGTTATCGACCGAGGCCGGTATACCATGGCATTTCCATTCGAGGATGGTTTCGTGTTAGATCCGAGGATCATGTTTTGAGTTGTCATCCAAGAACAACAGGCCCCCAACATATTTTATCTTTCCCACAGAGTACACATTTTCAAGTTTATTCGGGTATTCAACCCCTCTATACCTTGAACGTCTGAAAGCCATTGCTATCATCCATTCAGGTCTACAATTGATTGAATAGGGGCAGCTATAACACCCAAAAAATTTCCCTCTCATTTCATGGCATTTAACATATCATATTGCATACATACTTCCACATCCTTGCATTAAAAAAGTGAAGCATAACACTCATAGATAGAGGCATAGTGCATGTGATCAATGACTGATGGAATTGATGATCATCCAAAAGCAATAGAAAGGTCACATGGCTTCTCAACAAATTTTAAAAGGTTCACAACATCCCACAATATCTTATTTGATTTCCCAAGTCTTAGAAAGAGGTAGATTGATCAAAGGATTCAAGCAGTGCAATACTTCCTAATAAAAGGGGTGAAATTAGGGTTTCTGATTAATGGAGCTTCCTAGTGAAATTTTGGTACAAACTTGATCTCAATGTTTTCCACATGATGTCAAGTGCCTAGGGTTGAAAAATCATTTCAGAAGGGCTTAAATTGGCCAGTTACTTGAAAATCAAGAAATTGAAGAAAAGTCAACTGTGCAAAGGAAAAAAGTCAACTCCTGACTTTTTGAGATCAAAATCATGAAATTTATGTTACAAGGAGTCAATGGACAAAATATTATCAAGAAATTATGGAGGAATCATCAATAATCAAGAAAATCAAAACTTACCATTTTGGGAAACCTAGGGTTTCTTAAAATGGCAAGTTTAGGCCATTTTGCAGCCATGTTCAAGAGAGGTGTCGCTCTCGAGATTTTCATTCTGGTACATACGCGAAAGTGCACGCGGAAAAGGTAAAGTCGTCAGCCATGCATTTTTATCCCGAATGAATGGGAATGGTAATGCTGCACAAACCAGGGAAAGAAAGGAAATGACAAGGTCCTGCGAAGCAAAGAACTGAGTTCGGGAGTCGGTTATGACCTGGGAAGGTATTAGCACCCCAGACCGTCTGCCGTACCCGACGGGATCCACGCTTGTTAGTCTGTTTCAAAGGATGAGAAATAAGATGCTGCTGAATAAAAGAACTATTAACTAGAACTGAAATGAGAATAGGAACTGGAAAAGAGATCGAGAAGATACGGGAAAAATGTAGGGAAAATAAAGAATGTGCTCGAATAGGCCCTACCCCGCTGCCTATGTACCTCATCGGGAAATGAGAATCAGAGTCGACATAGTTCGCCTAGCTAAGGCGGGAACTTTTGTTTGTGTTTTTTATGAGAATGAACTGCTTATATCTATGCTTAGGTGTTGCAGGTTCGTCTGGTACGAGTGTGTTACCATCTTGCAAAGAGACACGTCGTAGCAAGTTCTCGTTTAGAGTTGATAAGGTGAGAAGATAATTCCCGCAGAAAAAGACGTTTGTTATTTGTTTACTGTCTTTTAAGATAAATGTTTTGGTTTTGTTGTTTGTGAAACAATATCCATGCTAAGACGTATTCATCGTGGTAGATGCCTTACACATCACCCTAAAATGGGACGTGTGCATGTAACCCATGGCAAAGTCTCCTGGTGCACGAGAAGGTCAACCTTTATTAGGTATTTTACTGTTTTTCTTTGAGATAAGAAAGAGAGCAAAGGGAACCAAAGGTAAAAGTCTTAGGGGAGGCTAGTAATCTTAAGTGTTGTCATGCATGGATGAACCTAGGTTAGTATAGTTTCAATTCTATCCTAATGAAGAAGAAGGAGAGAAAAGAAAGGAAGTTAGAAAGTAACTTACTTTTCTAAAGAAGTTAAGTTGTTTCTAAAGCCTAAAGGGCTAAGAAAAATCACTTTTTGAAAGCATAAAGAATACGAGGAAGAATTTGTATAAACAAGGCTTACCTCAACCTCCCTAAAAAACAGAGGTTAGCTTCACAATGAATATTGAAAGCATAAACACAAGTAAAGCTCAAACTAGCTAAGGAAAGGTACTAAAGGCTTCCTAGGGTTAAGTACTAAAGCTAAAGGATATCAAATGATAACAAGCTTATAAAGTCAGTAGCTAAACCATGTTAAAGTGTTTTACGGTTACAATATCAAACAACAACAAACTATGGCCTAATGAGGTACTAAACCTTAAAGAAGTTCAAGGTGAAGTTAGATGAAAAAGTTGAATGAAGGTGCAAGGTAAAATTGAATGCAGTCAAGGTTGAATGTGAAAACCAAAACTTAACACTAATTGAAAGTGTTTCAAAAGATGAATGGAATCATAACGAAATAGATTCAAGTGAAAGAGATTCAAGCATAAGATTGAATGGTGAAGGAATAAGAAGAAATGAATATGTGATTTCAAAAGATGAAAAAGACTTAGAAAAAAGTCAAACATGAACAAACAGAATTTTAACTTCCCATAAAAGAGGCTAGATGATATGATAAAATGAGAATTAAACTAAAAAATTAACCACAAATGAACTATTATGAAGTGTTTTAGGGTTAAGGGACAAAGAAGTTTGGATTTGAAGTTCTTATGTACAAAAGATTACCAAATGAAACAAGTGGAGTCAAGACTTGGAGTAATGATGTAACAATGGATGTGGGAATCTTATAAGATGTATGATAATGGTATAACATGAATACAATATCCACAAAGTGGATTATGAATGGTTAAAGTGAAGGTAGAATGTGAATTAGGTCAAATGGGACACATATGAACACAAGTGAAACTTAGGGAACAAGTAACCCAAAAAATCAAAGGTAAGGACTTATAATGGACACAAGTGACTTATAAACATCAAAAGCAAACCAAATAATTTATGTGAAGGACTTCTAATGAATGGAATAAATGCCTTATCAAAATTTGATTAAAAGGATGAGGAAAGAAGTGACCAAAATATGATTTGAGTAGGAAGGCATCCAAAAATACCTAAGGACATGAAAAAAATATGGAAATTGGCAATCAAGGCTACAAACCATGGAAAAATGATCCTCTAAAATATCTCCCAAAAAATTGCATTCTAACTCACTCAAATAAAGGTGCTCAGTGGATTAGGGTTTTGAAGGATGAGACTCAAATAAAGGACTCACAAATGGATCAAACATGACCTAAAAAATATGAGGAAAATGTTTTTGGGGACCTCAACATGTTCTCTGATCAAAGAAAAAAGAATAAAGTGAAGCCAATTTTTGGTTTAGGATAAATTAAATGGAGAAGGCAATGTGGTCAAATATGAGAAAACTCCAAAAGAAATAAAATGGAAATTAATTTATGGACAGAAAATAAAAGAAAATGGAAATTAAGAATTATGGAAAATTTGGTTAAATGTTGAAAATGAATAGGGAATTATGTGAGAATTTTTTAGAAGGTTTTAGTATTTTTATAAAATGGAAATTGAAATGAAAAAGAAAAAGAAATTAAAAGAAATTGAAAATGGAAAGGGGTGCGGAAAGTAACAAATTTAGGTCAAAAACACATGGGCCCTTAAAAGAGGGGGTGGGATTAGCATTCTGAGCCCGATCCATTGGACTAATTGAACATGCCACTTATGGTGAACCCTAGTCAATTTTTGACTTTAATCAAGACCACTGGATGGATCTGAGACTCACAGACTCATCATAGAAAATGATCACATGGACAAAATAATGGACACATGGCAAGAATGGTGGCCACACTCACACTACATCACTTAGCCTCCACTTAAAATTCATGTGAAGAACATGTACCTTATTTAATTGTTGGCAAGATCAGGAGCATTGAATTAAAATGATCTAACGACCATGTTTTAAAATTATAGAAAAGGCTAGGGCACTGTTACGACCACCGGAGAAGACCTCCGGTCATCTTCTCTAGTGAGCCTCAGTTAGGGAAAACCATAAACTTCCATGGAAATGCAAAATGAGACCATAGAAATGATCAGCATGTTGAGTACATCAAGAATCTAAGCTTAGTTTTCACTAATCATGCTTAATCACTGCAAATCGAAGCAAACAAATCCAACCTAGAAAATTGAATCTATGCACTTATGGTGCCTATCATCTAGCCAAAACCAAATAAGCTTCTATCAAGCTTCAAACATCATGAAACAAGAAAGAAAACAATGAAAAAGAGAAAGAAGATTTGAGATGGAACCTGAGTTGCAGAGCTTCAATTGATTGAAGAAAACCAGAGGTGAGGATCCAAATATGCTCTATAATTGTTGTTGATCTTCAATGGAGTGAAATAAACACTCAAAACTTGTGGAATCTTGCTGAATTAAGGCAAATGCAGAAGTGTGATGAAGTTTTTTCTTGAAGATTTTGATGAATTGAGCTATGGAGAATGTGCACAAGATGATGATGATGAATGGATGATGCTTGATGTGTGTTGATGAAGGATGAAGCTAGCTCAAAGCAAAATGCAGCAATCTTCTTCACAAAACCAGAGCAAAATCAGAGAGAAAGTGATGAATTTTTTGGTGTGATTTTGATCAAATGAAGTTCATCATGTAATTCCGTTATGAGATATGCTTATATATCCATGGCTAGTGCTAACTAACTCTAGTTAACAGTTAGAACTAGAGTTAGTTCCAACTTGAGGTGAATCAACCAATTAAAGGGTGTGTGAATCAATTCAGTTAGAGGAGAGTTTGTTTTGCTCGAGGGTGATCTCATGAGATGATGAACATTTTAATTAAGGTGAGGGTGATGTGATGAAGTGACATGATCAATGCAGCTTGAGTGTAATGCATGGAAGCTTCTTGTTTAGCTTGAATTTTGAAAAGAGATGCATGACATATAATGTTTTCATGCATACATGAGATAATGCACTCTTGGTACTGAACTTTGTGAACAATAGCATGATGAAATGGAGCAATCAAACTAGACTGAACTGGATTTTGCTCTTGGTAACATTGCATAGGCACTCAAGCAACTAGATGGCATACATTGATCTTCCATTGGATGTAACTTCATAATCAAGTCATCAAATCAAGAAGTTCTTGGGTTCAAATTGGAGTGAATGTTACATACAACAAGATTGAAGTTAACACCAAGAAGAAACAATGCCTCTATGTCACTCAAAATGATCATTGAATCTCATGTCATGGAGCTGCATGCTTGGCCTGCATAAGATGAGCTTGCTTAGGCCAAAATGCCCATGGCTTGATCAGGATTGACACACTACTTTGAGCCTTCACAACTCTTAATCCTTTAATCAAATAAAAAATCTCCAAACATGAAGGTTGTAGAGAATGCAATAATGAACAACTTTGATGTGTGCAAAAATTTCACTGGGAAGCCCCATTAATCAAAAACCCTAATTTCAGTCCTTTTTCTTAGGAGGTATTGCACTGCTTGAATTCTCTGATCAATCCACCTCTTTCTAAAACTTGGGGAATCAAATGAGATCTTGTGGGACATTGGAAACCCTTTGAACATTGTTGGTAAGCCATATGACCCTTTCATTGCTTTTGGATGATCATCAATTTCATCAGTCATTGATCACAAGCCCTGTGCCTCAACCATGAATGTTATGATTCAATTTTCTATGCAAGGATGTGGAAGTATATATGCAATGTGATATGCTAAATTCCATGAAAATGAGAGGGAAAATTTTGGGTATTACAAGAGGCCTTCTCCCAATTTAAGAGTCAAACAAAAATTCCACTTGGACTGTTTGAAAGAGGGTATTCTAAGCTTCAAATCCATGGGTGGATCATGTTCATGGGATTAAAATTGAAAAAGTTATGATCAATCAAAGTTTGATCAAACTAGGGCAAAATCCAAGTCATGGCCAATCAAGGCAAAGCTTCATGCGTGCGCCAGGCAAGGCATTTTGTCAAGCATGTGGTGCACAACATGTATGGATTAATTACATCATCAAGAAGGCCTCAAATGAATTTTTTCCAAACATCAAAGTTGTCCATTGTTGCATTCTCTACAACTTTCATGTTTGGAGATTTTTTATTTGATCAATGGTGTGAAAGTTATGGTGGCTCAAAGTCATGGTCCAACACTGATCAAGTCATAAGCATTTTTCCCTAGGCATGTCAAACCTCTGCTGGCCAAATATGCAGTCACATTGCATGAAGTTCAATGGCCATTTTGAAGGACTTAGAGGCATTGCTGCATCATGGTGTGAACTTCAATCTTGTTCTATGAAGCATTCCCTTCAAATTGAACCCAAAAAGTACATGAATTAGTGACTTGAGCTTGAAGTTACACTCCATTTAAGATCATGATATGTATTTTGATTTCTTGCATGCTAAGTCATTGAATCATGGTTTGATTTCACCTCATTTCAGTTTGTATAATTCAGTTAGCATGCTATAATCACAAACCTCATCACTTAAAAGTCCAAGTGATCACCTACCTGCATGATCACATCATCAGCCATGCATCCCTTTTGAAATTCAAGCCAAATGATAAACTTCCAAGCATTGCATCCAAGCTGCCTTGATCAACTTCATTCCATCACATCATGCTCACCCTAGCTAACATGTTCAACATCACATAGAATCAAATTCGAGCAAACTAATCAAGTTGCATTCAGTTTTATATTGCCATTGCACTCCCCACCCTCATTGCTTCATTCACCTCAAGTTAATTCTAACTCTAGTTCTAACTGTTAACTAGAGTTAGTTAACTGTAAACTATACATATAAAAGGTTCACTCTAACTCAATTGTAACAACCAACACCATTTTCTCGAAATCACTCCAAAAATTACACACTTTTGCTCTGAATTTTCTCCGCATTCAAGCAATAAATCTCACTGCATTTTGCTTCAGATTGCTTTGTTCTTCATCAATCTCACTTCAGTCTTCATCTATTCATCATCATTATCATCATTTTGTGATCATCATCCATGGCCCAATTCATCTAAATATTCAAGAAAAATAGTGATTACATTTCTGCATCTTCAACAATTCAGCAAAGATTAAAGCATTGCAAATTGATTAGTTCATCCTTTGAAGATCAAGACCAAGTATAGAGCATTATTGGAACCTCTTCTCTGGTTTTCTTCAGCAATTGAAGATCTGCGTTCACAGGTTTCACCTCAATTTAACTTGCACAATTTTCATGCTTTCTTGCTTATTTTATGCTGCTTGAAGCTTAATAGAAGCATTGGTGAATCTGGCTAGATGATATGCACCTTAGGTGCTTAAATTCAGATTTTAGGTTGGATCTTCTTTGCTTCGATTTGGCTTAGTTATGGAGGATAAATGAGATTTAAGGCCAGATTAGTGTGCGTGACCTTCTGATCATTTCCATTTTTTTATTTTTCATTTTAGTGAAGATTTGAGTTTTTCCCTAACGGAATGTCACCGGAGAAGATGACCGGAGGTCTTCTCCGGTGACTGGAACAATGCCCTAGCTTTTATCATAAAATTAAAACATGGCCCTTGGTTCTTCACCATCGCGCGTTCATAATTCGCCCAGCAAATAAATGAACCATCTGCACCTCACGTGCCTTTTTTTTTTATAAAGCATGAGTGTTTGTGTGTTTGAGTGTCCACATTAATTTCCATGTCCCCCACGTGTGAGTCTCTTGATTTAATTCCCTGATCATTTATCACTCATCAAATTCATCCTTTGGTCCAGATAAAGTCAAAACATTGACCAGAGTTCCACCATGGTTTTTGTGCCCAACGCATCTTTGGATTGGGCTCAATATTGATATCCACGCCCCAAGTTTCAAAAGCCCAATGATTTTGTACTTGATTTCATTACTGAATAAACCCTCCTCTCATTTCCCTTTCTTTTTATTTTTCATTTTATTCCCATTTCAATTTTGATTTTCTGAAAATGCCAAACAATCACCAAAAATTCCCAATTAATTCATGGATCATTTTCAACATTTTACCAAATTTTCCATAATTTTTAATTTCATTTTACTTTATTTTTCAGTCCAAAATTTATTTTTATTTTTATTTCTTTTTGGATTTCCTCATTCTTGACAACCTTGACTTCTCAATTTTATTTCTCCCAAACTAAAAATAGTCTTGAGCTCATTCTCTTTGCTTTGACCAGAAGACACATTGAGGTCCCCAAAAATATTGTTCTCATGATTTTTAGGTCACCTTTGGTCCTTTGTTGAGTCATTTCTTTGAACATTGTCCAACAAAACCCTAATCTAATTTGCACATTCGTTTGAGTGAGTTATATTGTGATTTTTATGAGATATTTTAGAGGTTTGTTTGTCACTGGTTGATGACCTTGAGTACCAATTTTCATAATTTTTCCATGTCCTTAGGTATTTGTTTGATGCTTTTCTTCTCAATTCACTTTTCATGCCTTCTTTTCTCAACCTTCTAATCTCATTTTGGTAAGGCATTTATGCCATCCGTTAGAGATCCTCCACATGAGTCCTTAGGGGTCCCTTACATGTTTACAAGTCATTTGTGTCAAATTATAGGTCCCTCCTTTGAATTTTTGGGTTGCTTGGTTCTTAAGTTTCATATTTGTTCATGTGTACCTTCTTTACCCTAATTCCCATTCTTCTTCCACTTTGATCTTTCTAAATTTACTTTGTGAGTCTTGTATCCACCTTATAATCTTCTTATACATCTCATAGTGTGTCAACGTCCATTTTAATATCATTTTATCAAGTCATAAGACTATTCACTTATGTCGCTCCCGATAGGTGGGACCAGGCCCAGATAAAGGTACAGACGCGAACGGTCGGCGAGAGGGACAATGAGAACACACAGCCGTGAACTCACTGGAGATGAATAGAGTCGCCAGCTAGGCATTTTTATCCCGGAGGAAAGGCAATGCTGCATAGACCTAGAAAGACATGGATAAGACGGTTTGCGAACCAGAGAGACTGAGAAAGGGGGTTGGTTACAACCTGGGAAGGTATTAGCACCCAGATTGTCCGTCGTACTCGACGGGATCCACGCTTGAAAGATTTGTGTTTTAAAGGGGTAGTGTCAGTGAAATCTGTGTATAAAAGAAGCTGGAAAAGATGTACAGGTGTCAGTGTAAAAAACAGTGTGAAGTGTGATATATACAGCGTCAGTGTAAGGATGAGAATGGATGCTCAAGATCATGAGGCTTAAGGAATAAGGCTAGAAGGAGGGGGAATATACAGAGACTTTTGTTCGATAACTGCTAAGTTATGCCTACGTATCCTCTCGTGCAATGAGGAAGTCAGAACACCGTAGTTCGACCTAAAGAGACTGAAAGATGAATTGACTTGTGAACTGCTTACTTGCCTATGCTCAAGTGTATGATCTGTCTGGCACAGATGCAAACTGTCTTGCATTAGACGGAAGAAGCAAGTTCTCGTTTATGAGTGAAAGTGATGAGAAAAGAATCCCGAAGGAGACGATTATTGTTTGTTTTTGAGTTTTCAGTCTTTTATGGCTTTTTGTAGTTTGTCATAAGTTAATGAGCTTAAGCCTAAACCAATGGATTTAGTAAACTCGTCACATCTTCCCTCTGATTAGGGGTAATGAGAATACCTTAAGTGTGAAGTCAGATTCTCACACTTAAACACCTTTGGTGTAGGATTAAGATCATTAACCTACCTGTGATTATTTAGATGTTTTTGGTGTTTTTGTTTAGTGTCAAGTAATGAGGTTAAGCCCTAATCAGGGATTTAACAGACTCATTACACCATCCTAATAGAAGGATAATAGATGAGAATGTTTAAGCTGAGGAAAGCTCCTCAACTTAATCCATGGTTAGGGATTAAACTCATGACCAAACAAACCTTTATTAGATGGATTTTATTTAATGATATGATGATGAAGTGGATTTTATGATTTGTAAGACAACTTGAGGGGGACTTGTCCATTAACACTAGGGTTAGTCCTTCTTAACCAATTAAGGAAGAATTAGAACCCTGATGCAAGGCCCAAGTTACAAGTGTGATGTCTTGATAATTATTGAGTGAATTGATTAAGAGATTTAAACACATTAAGGGTTTAACACTTAGGATTAAAGTTATACACTCCATCCTAAGATAAGGATGCAGGCATAAGCTTAATCACAAAGCCTTAAAGCCTTTAGGGTTTAGTCCCTGATTATGAGATGAGAAGAGAAGACTCAAAAGAGACACAAAGGTAAAACTAAGAGGGGAGACTAATCAAAACCCTAATCCTTGTCATAATTGGTTGTTCCTAAGGTTTGTGAGGTTTTTAGAAAGAAATCTTCAATGGAACAACCAGGAAGCAGATGAGAGGATCAAGAGAAGCAAAGCAACTTGCTTCATTCAAGAAGTCAAGTCACTTGAAGAAAGAAAGTGGGAAGAAGAAGAATGAGCAAGCTCAATCTCAAACACATATCAAAATGCAGCAAGGATGCAAGAGAGAGATGAGAAGAAAGTATGAGAAGTGAAGGCAAATCCACTTCTCAGAATCACTTACCACCTGAAATGTTAGAAAAGAAATGCAATGCAATGCAAAAAGAATGGAATGACATGATGCAAACCAAAACCAGAAGCATGTTTATGATGATAATGATGCTATGAAGTGATACAAGCATGAGACAACAAATGGAGATGATCATACAAGCTTATGAGTGCAAATGAAACATGTTAAGAACCAAGAACATACATGAAAAGTTATGAGATGCACATGGCATACAACATGGCAAATGCAAGATGCAATGACCAAACATGCTTTCAATATGTCTCATGATGTTAAATGAATCAAATGGAGGCATGGAATGTCATGGCAAGTCATGTTATGCAAGAAAATGCAAGATGGATGCATATGGAAGCCTAAATTAGGGTTTATGGACAATGCAACAAACAAAAACCAAAACCAGAAGCAAACAACATTATAAAAAATTGAAAATGCAATCAAAGGACCCCTAATCCTATACTAACTCACTGCCCAAAGGAGAAGTTCCAACTCCTAACCAAATTCAAGTTATGATTTTCACAAGTTTCCTAGGGTTTTAGGGTTCCTAATCAAGAAAATTATCAAACAAATGGAAAATGAAAGATCAAATCATGGCCATTTAATCTCACAAACTACATGCTAAACACAATGCAATGCAAAAAGAATCAAGGTCCAACTTTTTAGGGTTAGGCAGAAATGATTTTTTGAAGTTTGGATCAAAATAATGCATAAAAATGATTTTAATTCAATGAAAAATTCTCAAAATGCATCAAGATCAAAAAATAAATTTGGTTTGAAGGTTGGACAATGTTTCTAAATGTCTTACAACATTCCATGAATTTTTTGGTGATTTTTAAATACCTAAAAGTATTTTTAATAAATTAATTTCCATTAATCAATTAAAAATAAACTTTTAAATATTTAAAAATACTTTTTTAATGCTAAAAATGAAAATAAAAATATTTTTGTGTATTAAAAATTAATGAAACTCTTGACAAAAAGTTTCATAATTTTTAAACAATTTTTGCTATTTTAAATAAATTATGCAAATAAAATGAGAAAAAATGAAATAAAAATCAAAATAAACTGAAGTATGCCAAATGAGGGGCTGAGATTGAATCTGGAAAAGGAACCCTTGACTGCGCGCCAGATCTAGTGGTCTATATTCAAACTTGGTTTAAACAGGATTATGAATTAATTAATTATGGTTAGGGTTTAATGATGAATCTCAGCCACACACACGCGCGGCAAGTCAACCTTTTCAACGCATCTAACGCTCCAGATTCAAACGTCCATTAATGAACTGATTAAAACCCTAATGATTTTCAGGTGGCCGGAGAAGACCTCCGGTCGTCTTCTCCGGTGGGAACCCCACCTGAAAATCCCTAAAATCCTCAAAACGCAACCAAAATGAAATCTAAACACACAGAAATGATTCCCACACTCCACTGAATCAAAACCCCAAGCTAAAACTCATTTATATTTCCTCAAACTCATGAATCGAAGCAAATAAAATTTTAGGGCAAGACTTTCAGAACACGATTACATCCATATTTTTCCACCATTCTTAAAACCAATGACATATTTATGATCAGGAAAGCATGTAGAACAACTTAAGAACTTAAAAAATGATTTCTGGAAAAAATGTTCTTGAGCTACCTGGGTTTCGAAGCTTTCAATCTTGCAACTTTCTGTCCTCTTCCTTTGATGCAAACCACCCCCTTTGGTCCCTTGATGATGTCTGGATGCTCAGCAAGAGTTTATGTTGGCTGGTTTAGGAGTTTGAATAGCTTCTGCTCAAGCTCAGGTGGAAATGGTGTTTGTGATTCAGGCTGTTTCAGGCAAAGGTGAAGGGTTCTTTGTGTCCAGGAAGATGAGTTGAGTTGATCTATGAAGTTTGTTTTTGTGTTTGTGAGATGTGTGATCAGTTTCGAAGGGTTTTGCAAGTGAGGGTGAAAATGTGTATATTGTGCTATGGCTTGCTTCAGGCTGGCTTCTTGTGTGAAATGGCTAGCATTTTCTTTGTATAAATTAATCCCATTGGTCAGATGATGTGACCTGCCCTTTATTGATTGGTATGGCCACTTTTGCAAATTGTCAACCTTTGTGTAAGAGAGGCATGGGTGGTGTTCTAGGCTGGTACAAGTGTGTGGGCTGGCGCAGCATGGTGAGGGGAAAGGCTAGCTTGGTTCAGCATCCAAGGCAACAAGTGGTAGGAAGTGTGATGATGGTTTTGCAACTTGATCACCTTTGGTTCATATGGAAATGCCTTGCTTCACAAACCATGAAAAAATGAGAAATGCCTAGTCCATTCTGAACTTTAGGGTACATGTGATGTTTGTGTGATGGTTAGACATGAATTAGAAGCCACAAATGCAATGGTACAAAGTTTTTGCAAGTTTTCCATTTGGTGCATATTTTGAAAATTAGTGATTTTTGCCAACTTTGACACACCATAACTTTTGATCCAAAATGAATTAGGTCATGTTCTTGTACTTTTTGAAAAGGGAAAGATCTAATCTACAACTTTCATGACCAAAGTTTTTCCATTTGAAGCATTTTTGGATCAAAAAGCAAGGGTTGAAAAAGTTGCATAAAATAACATTTCATTAAAAGTCAACCATGCCCTAAAAAGTCAACTTTGCAAAAACTTGTAATTCTTGAATTTTGTGAACTGCAACCTTCTTCTATGATCAAATAAAGATCATATACACTCAAAATGATGAAGATCACCCCTTGGTTGGGTCATTGGGGGCCTCAGATGCCCTGATTTTGCACTGACTTGTCTAGAAAGTCAACCCTTGCTCAGATGACTTCCCCATGGAATTTCTTCATGAAAATTGATATGCACACTCCCCATACCATATAGAGACCAATAGAAACAAGAATGACCAAAAAATTTGGAGTTATGGCCTCTGAAACCAAAACCCTAATTTTAAGTCATCTGTGCAATCAAGCCTGGCTCTGCTTCTACACCAATCCTAGTTCTTGTGATTCTTTGGCAATCTTGACTTTGAGAGGATGTAATATGATGCTTGAACACACATAGACCCCTTTGAAGTGGTTGATGACCTTTGGAGTGGCTCAAGAAGCTCTTGGATTGCTCAGATCACAAACCCTAGATGCTGATGACTTAGAACCAATGCAAAGACTTAAAAATGTGATATGAGATGTTATGATTGTGTTTATACATATGAAATGATCACAAGCCATGGTGTGAATGGGTGAGGGCAAATTTGGGGTGTTTACAGCTGCCCCTATTCAAACATGAGTTAGCTGTGTAGGATGTAAGCAACGGCTTAACAGGCAAACAAGATAACTTGTGGTTGAATACCGAAGACAGTCCAAAATTTGCACTCACAGAATGAAGAAGAAAAAAGGGTATAGATTGTAAAAGTATATTGTAAAGTGTGGGCGACGGAGGATGACCGTCGAGCAGAGGACGACTGCTGGGTAAAGAGAAATGACGGGGACGGCCGACATGCAGGAAAAAAGTGCGGGAAATAAAGCGATGACGGGGACGGCCGACATGTTGGGGATAAAAGAATTATGATGGGGATGGCCATCAAGGTAAAGCTATAAAATTCTCTAGGGGTTAATGAAACATGACGGGGACGGCCATCAAGCTTATAAAGCAAAGTAACCAACGATGGGGACGGCCATCGGGCTAAAAAGAAAAGGGACCACGACGGGGACGGCCATCGGGTTAAAGAATAAATGAAATAAACAAATGATGAGGTACGGTCATTAAAGGTGAAGGACGATCACCTAGCAGGGGACGGCTGCTCTGTTGGGTTAAAATGAGGGACGGTCATCTAAGGTGGAGGACGACCACCTGGCAGGGTACGGCTGCCGAAAGTATCGCGACATAGGACGAATGCCGGATACAAAGTCAACGATGGGGACGACCATCGGACGAGCATGATGGAGGACGACCATCAAGAGGTGGAGGACGACCACCTAGCAGGGGACGGCTGCTCTCAAGGTTTATCATGACATAGGACGAATGCCAGATAACCAAAATCAACAATGGGGACGGCCATTGGATAAAATGATGAAGGACGATCATCAAAAGGTGGGGGACGACCACCTAGCAGGGGACGGCTGCTAAAAAAACAACGATGGGGACGGCCATCGGATGAGCGTGATGGAGGACGACCACCTAGCAGGGTACGGCTTCTCTCAAGGTTTATCATAACACAGGACGAGTGTTAGATAAAAAGAAAATTACTTTGTTGGTGATCTACTGGGGAGTAGTAAACACGGACGAGTGTTTACATCCAAGAAATAAAAGGTATAAGTGTTTAGATATTTGTATATAGATTAAAGATGCGGACGAGCATCCTTAAGACTATGATACGGACGAGTATCATGTAGAAACAAACGCTTGACGCATGTTCTGAGATGATGATACGGACGAGTATCAACGGGTTAACAAAGAACACGGACGAGTGTTGAATCTGAGAGTATTCTCCTAGGGAATGGTAGACACAGGCGAGTATCTATATTCAAGAAGACAAAAGTGTTTGACACAGTGTATGGATTAAAGATGCGGACGAGCATCCTTAAGACTATGATACGGACGAGTATCATGTAGAAACAAACTCTAGACGCATGTTCTGAGATGATGGTACGGACGAGTACCAACGGGTTAACAAAGAACAAGGACTAGTGTTGACTCCGAGGGGATTTGGGTGATATACACAAGACACGGACGAGTATCTGTATAAGAGTGGTTGGTGTACAGATGAGTATTTAACTGCCGGGGAGAGCGACATGGACGGGTGTCAAAAGGAGAAGAGTGTAATATAAACAAGTATCTGATATACAAAGTATAGATGATTGCGCTGGGGATATGACACGGACGGATGTCAAAAGGCTGTCACATGTAAGTGTCTGTGAGTGCAAAGAGGACGTCTTTGGCTTTTTGCTGGGGTTATGACACAGGCGAGTGTCAAAAAGTATCTGTAATACGAATGGTTTTGTTTGTACAGGGTATTCGGGCGACTTTACTGGGGAGTGATGACACGGACGGGTGTGTAAACACCCCAAATTTGCCCTCACCCATTCACACCATGGCTTGTGATCATCTCATATGCATAAACACAAACATATCATCTCACATCTCATTTTTTGATTCACTGGATAGTTTCTAAGGCATCTGCATCTAGGGTTTGTGATCTGAGCAATCCCAGGGCATCTTGAGCCATTCCAAAGGCCACCAATCATCTCAAAGGGGTCCATGTGTGTTCTTATATCATATTTCACCTCCTCAAAGTCAAAATTGCAGAGGAATCACAAGAACTAGGGTTTGAGTGGATGCAGAGCCAGGTTTGACTGCACAGTTGACTGAAAATTAGGGTTTTGGTTTCAGAGGCCATGACTCCAAATTTTTTGGTCATTCTTGTTTCCATTGATCTCTATATGGTATAGGGAGTATGCATATCAATTTTCATGAAGAAATTCCATGGGGAAGTCATCTGATCAAAGGTTGACTTTTCAGACAAGTCAGTGTAAAATCAGGGCATCTGAGGCCCCCAATGACCCAACCAATGGGTGATCTTCATCATTTTGAGTGTATATGATCTTTGTTTGATCATGGAAGAAGTTTGAAGTTCATAAAAATCAAGAATTTAGGGTTTTTGCAAATGTTGACTTTTTGGGCATAGTTGACTTTTCAAGAATGCATCATTTTAGGTCATTTTTCAAGCCATGATTCATGATCCAAAAATGCTTCAAATGGAAAAACTTTGGTCATGAAAGTTGTAGATCTCATCTTTCCCTTTTCAAAAAGTACAAGAACATGATCAAACTCTTCTTGGATCAAAAGTTATGGCAATGCAAAGTTGGCAAAAATCACTTATTTTCAAGATATGCACCAAGTGTGAAAATTGCAAAATCATGTGTTAAGTCAAATTGCAACTTCTAATTGGTATCAAACCAGCACATAAGCATTCTCTAAGTCCTAAAAATCAAGTTTGAACCAAGATCACATGTGTTTAGTTCATGTAACAAGGCATTTTTATCATGAAAGTCCATAAAGCAACAACTTGCAAAAGCACTCATAACACTTCACCAACTTGTCACATTGGGTGCTGAACCAAGCTGACTCTTTCCCCTCATTTTGCTGCGCATAGCCCATGCCTTGTACCAAGCCTAGATCAAGCCATGCTTTCTCTTACAAGGAAATGGACATTTTGCAAAAGTAAACTTACCAATCACTATAGGCCAGGTCACATCATCTGACCTATAGGATTATAATACAATATCCCTTGGCAAGCCAAAGATATGAGAAGGCAAGGCTGAAACATCTCATACACACACCAACACAAGAACACTCCACTTTTGCTTTTGCCTTCGAAACTCTCTGCCCAGCTCACATACATCCAAACCATCTTTACCAATCATCTCACCATGTCTCATTGAGCCCAAAGCAACCAAGAACCAAGCCTTAAACAAGCTACAACATCACTGCACCATTTTGACACCAGCTTGCAGTTTCATTCGAAACTCTCATCCTAGCTCACAAACAGTCAAACAAACTTTGTAAAGCTTCTCCATTCACCCTCAGGATCACAAACAACCATTCACCATGACCTGAAGCTCTCTATTTCACCATTGCCATTTCTGATCAAGCTTGAGCAGAAGCTTTCGAATCTCACTATCCAGCCAGCTTAAACTCTCTTTGAGCATTCAAACATCTTCTGGGGACCAAGTGGAGTAGTTTGCACTGAAGGAAGTGGCCAGAAAGTCTTCAAACTGAAAGCTTCAAATCTCAGGTAGCTTGAAAATTATTTTTCCAGAAATCATTTTTCTTGTTACAAACTTGTTCTTTGTGTTGTCCTGATCATGAATATGCTTTTGGTTTTGAAAATGGCTTTGATTTGAGAGTTTAATTTGCCTCTGAAACCTGCGTGCCCTAGAACTTTTTCTCTTCGATTCAGTTTGTTTAGGAAGAATAAATTTGTTTTGAGAGAGGGGTTTGATTCGTGAGAGGTTGAAGAACATTTCCATGGTTTTAGATTTCATTTTAGTGACCTAGGGAAGGATTTGGAAGTTTTCAGGGGAGAAGGTCACCGGAGAAGACGACCGGAGCTCGTCTCCGGTGACCTGAAAGTCATTAATGGGTAATTAGGGTTAGGGCTTCAGGTTTGAATTTCAGGCGTTGGATGAGTTGACCAGGTCTTTTCCCGCGCGCATCCAATGGCCCAGATCTTGTCATTAACTTAATTAGGTTTAATTTATTTAATTAATTAAGTTTAGCCCAGTTTGAATGTGGCCCATTGGATCTGGCGCACAGTCAACCCTCTCATTTCCAGATTGAATCCTGGCCTTCCATGCTGCATACTTTCATTTTATTTAATTTTTATTTCATTTTCTTTCATTTAATTTGCATAATTATTTTAAAATAGCAAAAATGTCTTAAAAATTATGAAACTTTTTCTTTAAAGTTTTATTAATTTTTAAGACCCAAAAATATTTTTATTTTATTTTTTATCATTAAAAAAGTATTTTTAAATATTTAAAAGATTATTTTTAATTGATTAATGGGAATTAATTAATTAAAAATACTTTTAGGTATTTAAAAATTACAAAAAAATTCATGAAATGTTCTAAGACATTTAGAAACATTGTCCAACCTTCAAACCAAATTTCTTTTTTGATCTTGATGCATTTTAAGAATTTTTCATTGAATTAAATCATATTTTGTGCATTATTTTGATCACAAATTCAAAAATTCATTTCTGCCAATTGGAGAAGGTTGAGACATTGATTCTTTTTGCATTGTTTTGTGTTTGGCATGTAGTTTCTAGGGTAAAATGGCCATGATTTGATCTTGCATTTTCTAATTGTTTGGCATTTCTTTTGTTAAGAACCCTAAAAAACCCTAATAACTTGTAAAAATCATATCTTGAGTTTGGTTGAAAGTTGAGAGCTCCCCTTTGGGCAGTGGTTTATTATAGGTTTAGGGTTTCTTTGGGTGCCATTTTCCATTTTTATCTTAGGGTTTTGTTTCTGTTTTGGATTTTGGTTTGATGTTTGATCCATGAACCCTAATTTGGGCTTTCTTTTGCATCCTTCTTGCATTTCCTTGCACAACTTGACTTGTCTTTGCATCTTGTGCATTCTTGTGATCCATTTGACATCTTAAGACATATAGAAAGCATGTTTGACCATTGCATTACATGTTTGCCATGTCATTTGTCTTGTATGATTCATAACTTTCCATGCTTGTTCATGCTCCTTAACTTGCATCATTTGCATTCATAATCTTGTATGAGCATCCCCATGCCTTGCCTCATGTTTGCAGCATCTCATAGCATCATTTTCATCATCAACATGCTTCTGGTTTGGTCTATCATCATACCATTTCATTTCATTTAGCATTGCATTGCATTTCTTTCTAACATTTCAGGTGGTGAGTAAACTTGGGAAGTGAATTTGCCTTCACTTCTCATAACTTCTCTTTTCATCTCTCTTGCATCCATTGCTGCATTTATGTTTGTGCTTGAGATTGAGCTTGCTCATTCTTGTTCCTCCCACCTTCTTTCTTCAAGTGACTTGGCTTCTTGAATGAAGCAAGCCACTTTGCTTCTCTTGATCTTGTTCATCTGCTTCCTGGTGGCTCCTTTGAAGACTTGTTCTTGAAAACCTCACAAACTTTAGGATCAACCAAGCATGACAATGAATTAGGGTTTTGATTAGCCCCCCCATAGTTTTACCTTTGTGTCTCTCTTTGAGTCTTCTCTTCTCATCTCATAATCAGGGGCCAAACCCTAAAGGCTTTAAGACTTTGTGATTAAACTTATGCCTGCATCCTTCTCTTAGGATGGAGTGTATAACTTTAATCCTAAGTATTAAACCCTTAATGTGTTTAAATCCCTTTAATCAATTCACTTAATAATCATCAAGACATCACACTTGTAACTTGGGCCTTGCATTAGGGTTCTAATTCTTCCTTAACTGGTTAAGAAGGACTAACCCTAGTGTTAATGGACAAGTCCCCCTCAAGTTATCTTACAAACTATAAAATCCACTTCATCATCATATCATTAAGTAAAATCCACTTAATCAAAGGCTTGTTTTGTCATGAGTTTAATCCCTAATCATGGATTAAGTTGAGGAGTCTTCCTCAGCTTGAACATTCTCATCTATCATCCTTCTTTTAGGATGGTGTAATGAGTCTGTTTAATCCCTGATTACGGCTTAACCTCATTACTTAACACTAAACAAAAGCACCAAAAACATCTAAATAATCACAAGTAGGTTAATTATCTTAATCCTACACCAAAGGTGTTTAAGTGTGAGAATCTGACTTCACACTTAAGGTACTCTCATTACCCCTAATCAGAGGGAAGATGTGATGAGTTTACTAAATCCATTGGTTTAGACTTAAGCTCATTACCCTATGACAAACTTTCAAAAGCAATAAAAGACTGAAAACACAAAAGCAAACAATAATCGTCTCCTCCGGGATTCTTTTCTCATCTCATTCACTCACAAACGAGAACTCGCTTCTTCCGTCTAATGCAAGACAGTAAGCACCTGAGCCAGACAGGTCATACACTTGAGCATAGGCAAGCAAGCAGTTCATCAAGTCAACTCATCTATCAGTCTCTTTGGGTCGAACTACGGTGTTCTGACTTCCTCATTGCACGAGAGGATACGTAGGCATAACTTAACAGTTATCGAACAAAAGTCTCTGTATATTCCCCCTCTTTCTAGCCTTATTCTTTAGCCTCATGATCATGAACATTTCACTCCTGTCCTTACACTGACACTTCACCTATACACTTCACTTACACTGACACCTGTACATCCTTTTCCAGCTCTTTTATACACAAATTGCACTGACACTACCCCTTTAAAACACAAATCTCTTAAGCGTGGATCCCGTCGAGTACGACGGACAATCTGGGTGCTAATACCTTCCCAGGTTGTAACCAACCCCCTTTCTCAGTCTCTCTGGTTCGCAAACCGTCTTATCCATCTTTTTTCTAGGCCTATGCAGCATTGCCTTTCCTCCGGGATAAAAATGCCTAGCTGGCGACTCTTTTCATCTCCAGTGAGTTCACGGCTGTGTGTTCTCACTGTTCCTTTCGCCGACCGTTCGCGCTTGTACCTGGATGCAAATCTTTGGGAGCGACAGCTTGGCGACTCTGCTGGGGAGCCTTATACTGTAACCAGGGCTTCTGGTTCTTTTTTGTGGGTTCCTCCTAGCGCTTGTTTGATTTGTGTTTACTGGGGTGTTATGTGCTTGTATTTATTTTTGTTTATTGCTTTATGTACAGTTACTTTATTGCTTTCTTTATTGCATTTATTTATATCATACTGTCATTGTTGCTGGCTGGATCTGTTGTTTGCCTTGGTGGGTGGGTGATTCATTGAGAGTTAAGGTCCTATACCTGGGACCTGAGTGACACCTAGGCTAGAGTGAATCATATTCTTTCCCATTTCATTTCGGTCTGGTGCGGGAATATGAAACACGGTTCAGATATGGGTTTCTTCTTGAGAACTCTGTGTTGCAGATTTCCTGCAATGCTAGGGCTATCTGGGAAGCCTGCTAAGTCTGGATGACCTTTTAGTATTGACCTTCAGAAACTGAGGTGAATTAGAGGAGGAATTGTTATGGTTATTGTAAACACTGTACCTCCGGGTTAGAAGTGTTTACACTTCTCATAACTGATCCAAGTCTGAGGATCCTTGTTCTAGATCATCACCTGTGAGGGGGTTGGGCTGTTTACAGGTTTGCAGGTACCTTGACCTCAGAATACCCTGTTACTTTGACTTTGTTAAGAATACTCCATGTTGGACAGTTCTTGTGATTCTAAACCCTGGACATGTGGCTCTTTATTTGAGCCCCCACCCTGGTTACCGGATTTTTAGACCTCCATCTGGAACTCTTGAACACACTTGGACCTATATCAGAGCATTTTGATCAGATCCAGCTCAGTCACAAACCCCTTGCATATCATTTGCATACATAATCATTGCATCATATTGACATTTGCTTATTTGTTTCAGGGTATCCATCTTCATTTGGTTTTGGTTTTGACCCTATCTGCAGTACTGACCTGTCTTCACCAGCACCTACTTCAGCTATCACCAGCACTAGCCAGCCAGTGGCCCACTCCTCAGCATCTTCATCAGCACTCTACTCAGTCTTCAGCATCATGGCTCCAAAGAAAAGCAACATCACCTATCATTTCTTCCAGCCAGACTTATCAGACATCAGGAGGATCCAAACCCTGATCACTCCAGATCACATACCCTTGTTCAGGGAGAGTTATGGAGATATACTGGACATGGTTATGGATCTGGACCCTTCACAGAGGAGCCTCGTCCACACCTGCATTCAGGTTTATGATCCTCCATTGAGATGTTTCACCTTTCAAGACTTTCAGTTGGGGCCTCTTTTAGAAGAATACTCATCTTTGATTGGTTTGCCTATCAAGAGGGAAATCCCTTTCAACCCTGAAATGGTCTTTCCCAGCAATGGAGGGATAGCAAAAGCTTTGCACCTGGAACCTGCTTTGATTGAGCAGCATATGACCTCTAAAGCTGGGATCCCTGGTTTTCATCTTGACTTCCTGATTTCTCAAGCTAGTCTGAAGGCTTCCCAGGGGGAATGGAGAGCTGTTTGTGC
Source organism: Lathyrus aphaca (assembly GCA_963966055.1). Taxonomy (NCBI): domain Eukaryota; kingdom Viridiplantae; phylum Streptophyta; class Magnoliopsida; order Fabales; family Fabaceae; genus Lathyrus; species Lathyrus aphaca. Next base: position 593,443,776 of record OZ014519.1, read on the forward strand.
TCTGTTGGCCTTAAGTGTATATGGAATTGTGTTGTTTGCAGATGAGCCTCGATTCATCAGCAAGAATGCAATCCATTTGTTCATCCTGAAGAACCCAGTGCCAACTTTGCTAGGAGATCTCTATTACTCAGTACACCAGAAGAATGAGAAGCAGAGGGGAAGGCTAGTGAGGTGTTGTGCTCCAATATTCCATGCTTGGCTTCTTAAGCATCTACCCAGGACAGATGCATTCCTAAATCCTCATCAGCAAAGCAACTGGGCTAAGAGGCTCACTACTCTCACTTCAGCAGACATCAGATGGTGTACTCAAAGCACCAAGGGCAGAGATATCATTACAAGCTGTGGGCACTTTCCCAATGTGCCTTTAATAGGGGTCAAGGGAAGTATCAATTACAACCCTCTGCTATTCAGGAGGCAATTAGGCTATGCACTGGTCCATACTCCCAGGGAGCAAGACTTGGTTGAGACCCTCTACTGTGAGAACAAGATTAGTCTGGCAACTGTTAGGCAGGCTGCCTGGGCCTGGGATCATGTTCAAACCAAGGGAATCACCATTTTGGGGAAGTGCAATAATGTGGCATCAGCACAATATTATGAGTGGTCCCATGCTAGGGCCCAATTCTCTGGATTGCCCTTCACCATAGAAGACATGCCTGAGTCATCTTCAGCACCACCCCCTGCCACCATCAGTTTGGAGGAGTTTGAGAGCTTGAAGGAAAGAAATGAGAAGTTAACCCAGGCTTTGCAGAAGACCCTCCGGGAGAGGAGTGAAGGTATGAGGGAGATTGAGAGATTGGAGAAGTTGAGAGTAGAGCATCTGGCTAAGATTGAAAAGTCTGGGGATTATATCAACAAGTCTAGGGCTGGTGAACAGATTCTGAAGAATGCTTGTAAAGAAGCCCAGTTCCAGAGAGCAAGAACAGACTTGTACCTGAAAGAGAGTCAGGCCAGGTGGGTCCGGATCACTGAGGCCCGTACTCTAGAAGACAAGAGAGTTCAAGACAAGATGGAACAGATGGAAAAAGCCCTGGCAGCAGCCCAGAAGGAAATATCAGAGCTAGAAATCAGAGCTGGAGTGAAGAGGTCTAAGGATCAAAGTCAGAACAAGAAGTTGACTGCAGCTGTTGCAACAAGAAACCTTCTCATCAGAGATCTTACGGAGCGGCCGGCTGATCCTGTGACCGAAGCACTTCTTAGGGAAGTTCGTGAGGATGAGTTTGGCCTTGGAGTTTGACCATTTGCTTGTTGTTATTCCTATTCCATGTACTTTTGTTTTTGTGATGTATTTTGACCCCTTAGAGGGCTGGTGTTGTAAAATGAACAAGATGTATTATTTCACCTTCTGTAATATATTTGTGTTAGTTTCCATCTGGGTTTATTTCGAAAGCAACTTCAACAGCATCATCTTCAAGGGTCTGGAAGGGTCAAAACTGAAGGCCAAACCGGATACCTTGAGAGCAAATAAGCATAACTGCATTGCATACTAACCCTTCTGTTTGTTTTGTAGGTTTTGTTTTATTGTTACTAACCTCTGTTGTGAATCTCAGGAATTATTGCTCGCCGCCGGGTATTTCCCCTCAACAGGCCACACAGGTACCCAACTAGAAACAACCTTCCGGGAATTCAGATGGATCAGATGCAGCAGGACCTTACGGAGGTCAGAAACCAGATGGCCAACGAAAGGTTGGAGATGAGAACTCAGATAACACAATTCATGGAAGTGATGAACAACTTAGCTCAAAGCCAGGAGAGGCTCAGAGCTTTGGTAGAAGGGAGGAATCAAGAGGAACCCCATGTGGGGACTGCTGGCACAAGTAACAACGAGAGGGTCCAACCTCATGTCAATCCCCCAGTTTTTGGACCCCATCTCCATCCAGAGGCCAACATCCCTGTCAATATACAAGGGACTGCCACAGCAGGGAGGGTACTACAGGAAGACCCTCAAGAAGACCAGTTCACAGTAATGGGTGCTGGAGAAGAGGCTTATGATAGACGGTTGGAAGAAATAGCTGAGAAGTTGAGGTCCTTAGAATCTCAAAACTCTTTGGGCTTCGACGTTATGGACATGGGTTTGGTAGATGGGGTCAGGATCCCCCATAAGTTCAAGCCTCCTTGTTTCGAAAAGTATAATGGGACTTCATGCCCCCGGACTCATTTACAATCATTTCTGGGAAGGCTGAAGGCCTATACAATGGATGAGAAATTGTGGATGTTCTATTTTGAGGATAGCTTGACTGGAGCTTCGAGGGAGTGGTATTCCCATCTGACAAGAGCAACAATTAGATGCTGGAAGGACCTGGCAGAGGCCTTCATCAGACAGTATCAGTATAATCTAGACATGGCACCCAACAGGACTCTCCTGATGGGAATGTCACAGTCTTCGAGGGAGAGTTTCCGAGAATATGCCCAGAGATGGAGGCAATTGGCTGCTGCCGTTCAACCACCAATGTCTGAGAGAGAAATGGCAGACATGTTTATGAACACTCTCCAGGGAACGTATATTGACAGGTTGGCAGCTTTCTCTTCCACTAGCTTTGCAGATGTTGTCATAGCCGGGGAGAGAATTGAAAGCTTGTTAAAAATGGGAAAGATCTCAGACAACGGTGCAAGCTCGTCCAGTAGTACAAGGAAGCCTTTTGCAGGCCCGAGAAGAACTGGCGAGACCAATGCCATCCATTCAAACAGGGGTAGGCCCCAATATGCTCAGAGGTCCATAGCAGCAGTCACCATCCCTGCTCCAGCACATCCTCAGCCAGTCTATCAACATCCGCAACAAAACTTCCAACAACAACCCCAGTATCAGCAGAATCAATATCCTCCAAGAAACTACAACAACAACAACTCCAACAACAACAATCAACAGAGGCCATTCCAATAGAGGCCATCCCAAGCTAACAGAGTGATCGACCCGATCCCAATGCCGTATGCTGCCTTGCTGCCACAACTTCTGAAACTCAACCTAGTTGAGCTAAGAACGTTGGCACCTCCGGATCCCAACAGTCTACCAAGAAACTATGACTCCAACGCTAGGTGTGCTTTTCATTCAAACGCACCTGGTCACAGTACAGAAAAATGCAGGGCTCTGCATATGAAGGTACAAGACTTGGTAGACTCCAAGGCTCTGAATTTTGCACCTCCGCCCAATGTCAATAAAAACCCTATGCCAAACCATGGTGGTCCTCGAATTAACGCTATTGAAGAAGACCAACCGTCTTATTTAATAACCAGTGTGGATCAGATCCGGACACCATTGGTGGAAATCAAAGCTCAACTCCGTGAAAACCAGATATTTCCGGGGTGTGAACTAGGGTGCCCCTACTGCAATATTTCATGGAATGGGTGTGAGGACCTGAGGAATGGCATTGACAGCCTTATTCAAAGTGGCCTGCTCCAGATCACCACATCATTCCCGACAAATCCGGCAACTTCATCAACAACGGTTTCAGAACCTCCTACAACCGCAGCAACTATCGTTCCCAACAACTCACCAGCAACATCAACAAGTGCTTCACCTGTCCTTCCAAATGATCAGTTTTCAACAGTTTCTCCTGCTACAACTTCAGCTTCATTCCATTTCGAATCTCCATCAACAACAACATCAGTCCTTCCAACAACACCTCCTACAACACCAGCAATCAATCATGAAGATGTCTCTACTGTTACCATATTCTACGATCCTGAAAATAATTCCGCCTACCATTCGGAAGGTGCTGCTCCCGCCAGAGCACCAGTTACAATCTTTTATGATCCGCAGACAATTACAGTCCCTTCAGCAGCAGCAATCAGTCCAGTCACTGTCACGGTGCCTGGACCGGTACCATATGAAAGCAATAGGGCCATCCCTTGGCACTATGGCTCTGACGTATACTGCGAAGGAAAAAGAATCACTCTTGAAACATCAGCACCTGCACCACAAGTAGATAATGTGGGGGGAGGCGGAGGCTTCACCCGAAGCGGACGTCTCTTCGCTCCACCAGTCCAAAGACCTACAGCCGAAACAGAAGCTGCTGCCAAGGCAAAAGGAAAGAGCCCTGTGCAGGAAGATCAAGCTGTTAAAGAAGCCTTGAAGACTCCGTTCGATCAGGAAGTGGATGAGTTTATGCGAATCATAAAAAAGAGTGATTATAAAATTGTGGATCAGCTTCATCAGACGCCATCCAAAATCTCTATCCTCTCACTGCTTATGTGCTCCGAAGCCCATCGGAATGCACTACTCAAGGTCTTGCACGCAGCTTACGTGCCTGAAGAGATTACTGTCAACCAGTTGGAAACCGTGGTTGGAAATGTTACTGCTAGCAATGGGCTAGGGTTCACCAATACTGACTTGACAGCGGACGGCCGCAACCACAACAAAGCCTTGCACATAACCATGGAATGCAAAGGAGCTGTCCTTTCTCATGTGCTGGTGGACACAGGTTCTTCCCTGAATGTCTTACCGAAGAAGGCTCTGGTGAAGTTGGAATACGATGGATTGGCATTGAGACCCAGCAACCTGGTAGTAAGAGCCTTTGATGGTTCTAAGAGATCGGTGCTGGGAGAGATTGAGCTGCCCGTGACAATTGGCCCACAGACCTTTAAAACTATCTTTTATGTGATGGACATTCAGCCCGCCTACAGCTGTTTGTTGGGTAGACCCTGGATTCACGCCGCCGGCGCAATAACGTCTACCCTTCACCAAAAGTTAAAATTTGAGTGGGAAGGCCAAGTTGTCACAATTTGTGGAGAGGAGGACATTTTTGTCAGCCACCTGGCCACCTATAAGTACATTGAAATGGATGGGGAGATCCATGAAACAATGAGCCAGGGGTTTGAAGCTTTGAATGTGAATGAAGCATCTGCTGTATCTGGTACTCCAATGTCATCATACCAACAAGCCCGGAAGGTTGTTGAGGAAGGAACTGCCCAAGGCTGGGGCAAACTGCTGTCGGTGGAGAAAAAAGAAGACAAGTTTGGGTTGGGTTACAGACCAACTCAACATCAAGCAAAGGCTGCTGAAGAGCCTGGTTTTGTCAGTGGGGGGATGCTCACCCCCGATGCTATCAACTGTTTGGAAGATGAGCTGGAAGAGGAGCGCAATCTGGAGAATTGGATTCGTCCAAAGATCCCGGGGAGCAGTGTCTCGAACTGGTCTTCCCAGGAAATTATAAAGTTACTCATGCAGAGTAATTATTATTTCCTGTATTTTTATAGCATGCATCAAAGTCTTGCATCTTGCCCAAGATGACAAGACTCATTTTGTAATCAGGGCCATCTGTACTTTTGTGCAAACAAGATTAAATTAATGAAATATCAGACATCTTTTTGCAAACGAGTCTTTTTTCTTTTTGTTCACTGTTTTTCCATTTTTCTTTTTGTACAAAAATAAATGGCGGTGTTTTCAAAATGACAACTTCATTTCACTTTTCTAAATAAGACTAAAATCAGATCACTAAAATGAACAAACTTAACCCTTGCAGAGAGTGCCTTCCTGACAGCACCGACAACAGCACGGCTATGACATCGTATGACTTTGACAATCCAATCAATCAAGCTGATGAAGGGGTTGATGAAGAATATGAGCTTCCTGAAGAGCTAGCCGGGTTGTTAAGGCAAGAGGAAAAGGTTATTACCCCTCATCAGGAGGAGGTTGAAGTGATCAATCTTGGTACAGATGAAGACGTGAAAGAAGTTAGAATCGGGGCCTGCCTGCAAGACTCAGTGAAGAAACAACTGATAGATCTGCTTCAAGAGTATGTTGATGTGTTTGCTTGGTCGTATCAAGATATGCCAGGGTTGGACACCGATATAGTCGTGCACAAGCTGCCTTTGAGGGAAGAATGCCCACCAGTTAAACAGAAGCTGCGCCGAACTCGCCCAGACATGGCTATGAAAATCAAAGAAGAGGTACAAAAGCAGTGGGACGCCGGGTTCCTTGCTGTGACTAGTTATCCGCCATGGGTTGCTAACATAGTACATGTGCCTAAGAAGGACGGAAAAGTTAGAATGTGTGTTGATTACCGGGATCTGAACAGAGCCAGCCCGAAAGACGACTTTCCATTACCTCACATTGACGTATTGGTGGATAATACGGCTCAGTTCTCGGTATACTCCTTCATGGATGGATTTTCAGGATATAATCAGATCAAGATGTCACCTGAAGACATGGAGAAGACAACATTCATCACACCTTGGGGCACGTTCTGTTACAAAGTGATGCCATTCGGACTGAAGAATGCTGGTGCAACATATCAACGGGCTATGGTGACATTATTCCACGATATGATCCATAAGGAAATAGAATGTTACGTGGATGATATGATCGCCAAGTCCCTTACAGAGGAAGATCACCTGGTGAATCTGCTGAAGTTGTTCAAGCGTCTGAGGAAGTACCAACTAAAGCTGAACCCCAACAAGTGCACATTCGGGGTGCGATCCGGTAAGCTGCTGGGCTTTATTGTAAGCGAGAAAGGGATTGAAGTTGACCCTGATAAAGTCAAAGCCATCCAAGAGATGCCTGCACCGAAAACTGAAAAAGAAGTTCGAGGGTTCTTAGGTCGATTGAACTACATTTCAAGGTTCATATCTCACCTCACGGCAACCTGTGAACCCTTGTTCAAGCTGTTAAGAAAAGAACAGACGGTCAGGTGGAACGAAGATTGCCAGAAGGCTTTTGACAAGATCAAAGAGTACTTACAAGAACCTCCAATCCTCATGCCGCCAGTTGAAGGAAGACCTCTAATTATGTACTTGACAGTATTAGAAGAGTCGATGGGGTGTGTGTTGGGCCAGCATGACGAGTCTGGTCGAAAAGAGTATGCAATATACTACCTAAGCAAAAAGTTTACCGACTGTGAACAGTGTTATTCACTGCTCGAGAAAACTTGCTGTGCTTTAGCGTGGGCTGCTCGCCGACTGAGACAGTATATGCTGACCCACACTACCTTGTTGATCTCAAAGATGGACCCAGTTAAGTACATATTTGAGAAGCCAGCTCTTACCGGACGGGTTGCAAGATGGCAGATGATTCTCACAGAATACGACATACAGTACACATCTCAGAAAGCCATCAAGGGCAGTGTACTATCTGAATATCTTGCTGAGCAACCCATTGATGACTACCAGCCTATGAGGTTTGATTTCCCTGACGAAGACATCATGTTCATTAAAGCAAAAGATCACGAGGAGCCTATTCACACCGAAGGGCCTGACCTGGAGGAAGAATGGACTATGATGTTTGATGGGGCTGTTAACATGAATGGCCGTGGTGTTGGTGCAGTACTCATTACAATTAAAGGAGTTCACATGCCTTTCTCGGCAAAACTCACTTTCAACTGCACTAACAACGAAGCTGAATACGAAGCTTGCATTATGGGTCTTGAGGAAGCCATTGACCTCAGGATCAAAACTTTGACTGTATTCGGAGATTCAGCTTTGGTAGTCAATCAGACCAACGGGAAGTGGTACACTCACCAGGATCATCTGATACCTTACAGGGATTATACAAGGAGGTTATTGACTTTCTTCACAACAGTCAAGCTTGAGTATATCCCTCGGGACGAGAATCAGTTTATAGATGCTCTTGCTACCATTTCATCCATGATCAAAGTTCAAGCGGCTAACTTTGTACCCCAGATTTCAGTGTCTAGACTTGATAGACCAGCATATGTATTTGCAGCGGATGTTGTCAAAGATAATAAGCCTTGGTTCCATGACATTAAGTGCTTCTTGGAGGATCAGACATACCCACCTGGGGCATCTTCCAATGATAAGAAGACTTTAAGAAGGCTTGCTGGAAGTTTCTTTCTGAACACGGATGGGTCTTTATACAAAAGAAACTTTGATATGGTACTCCTCAGATGTGTTGACAAGACGGAATCAGATTTATTGATGCATGAAGTGCATGAAGGGTCTTTTGGTACCCATGCCGGAGGGCATGCCATGGCTAAGAAGTTACTAAGATCAGGCTATTACTGGATCACAATGGATGCAGACTGTTGTGCTTACGCCAGAAAATGCCACAAATGCCAGATCTACGCAGACAAGGTGCATGTGCCTCCCAATCCTTTGAACGTCATGTCTTCACCATGGCCCTTTGCTATGTGGGGCATTGATATGATTGGCAAGATTGAGCCAACTGCTTCAAATGGTCACAGATTTATCCTGGTCGCCATCGACTATTTCACCAAGTGGGTCGAAGCAGCCTCATATGCAAACGTCACAAGGCAAGTGGTAGCCAGATTTCTGAAAAGAGACATCATCTGTCGATATGGGGTTCCCGAGCGAATCATTACTGATAATGGTTCCAACTTGAACAACAAAATGATGGCAGAGCTGTGCCGGGACTTCAAAATCCAACATCACAATTCTTCTCCTTACAAGCCAAAGATGAATGGCGCTGTTGAGGCAGCAAATAAGAATATCAAGAAGATTGTGCAGAAGATGGTAGTCACTTACAAAGACTGGCATGAAATGCTGTCGTTCGCCTTGCATGGGTACCGCACGTCAATCAGAACATCCACTGGGGCAACACCTTATCAGCTTGTATATGGTATGGAAGCAGTCCTACCTGTTGAAGTTGAACTACCCTCGTTACGGGTATTAATGGATGTTAAACTGAGTGAAGCAGAATGGGTTCGGTCCCGATTCGAACAACTGAGTCTGATCGAAGAGAAAAGATTGGCTGCAATCTGTCATGGACAGCTATATCAGAAGAGAATGAAGAGAGCCTTCGATCAGAAAGTCAGGCACCGAGAGTACCAAGTAGGAGATCTTGTGTTGAAAAGAATCCTCCCTCCTCATACAGACCACAGGGGCAAATGGACTCCAAATTATGAAGGACCATTCGTTGTAAAGAAAGTTTTCTCCGGTGGAGCACTGATGCTTAGCACCATGGATGGTGAAGATTTCCCATCCCCTGTGAATTCAGATGCAGTTAAAAAATACTTCGCATAAAATGACCCGCTGGACGTAAAAAAACAGAATGTGAGTCCAGGCAAAAATAGGGCATCCCGGCGAGTCAAAAACAGAATAAAAGACTCGGGCAAAAATAAGGGAAATAAATGAAAAATGTACACCCGCTGAGTTGAAAAGCCGCATTGGACAGCTCAGGCAAAAATGGGTATCCCGATGGATTGAAAACCCGAAAGGGCAATCCATGCAAAATAAGGGAATAAGCGAACAACTGCATTCTGAATTCGTCTGTATTATAAACAACTTGGTGAGCTTCAAAGGATCAAGCTCCAATCGGAATCAACTCTCTCCAGAAAGCAAGACGAGAAGAACGTCATGGTCATACGAGTCATAGCAGAAGAGGAAGCTCCTTGAAAGCGTCGTCAACACCGCCAGCATTTTGTTTCTCAATTTGTAACAATCTCCTCATTTCAGGGGATTTGTTTCTTTGACTGTATCTCGCCAATTCAGGGCATATGAATTAATAAAATCAGAATTTTCAGTCATGTCTCGTTTTGTACATTTTTATTTGCAAAGAGTGTCTGATGTCTCCAAAAATCAATTGCATAAGTACAGATGCTTTTCTCCCAAAAGTAATAATAATAAAACACATGCTTGCAGGGAATATACTTACTCGTGAGAATGCTTAACTCCTTTGACGGAATTCAGTGAAGGATACCTCGGGACCTTTTGTGCGTTTCCTTATCTTTGCAGGATTGCAGGTATCCAGAACGCAACCCGGGGGATGCAAGTTACGTCTCGGCAAACAGGCGAATCATTATCAACTCGGTCTATCTTCCACGTGGCACTGGAGAGTGCCCATTTCCCCAGCAAAGTTGTCAAATCAACATGCACTCAATCTCAGCATCTGAAATGCTCTATCCCCAGCTGAGTTGCCTCTTGTTGCTATTCCCCAGCCGAGTTGCCATTCCATCCTCAGTTGAGTACAGGAGTCAGGGAACCATCTCCCCACAGAGTTCCAGCCTCTATCCAGAAGAGCAGCGCATAGAAGATCACAACAGAGAGGGAGAAAGCTTCTACAAACCCCAGCTGGGTCCCATTATAAGGATATGTCAATCAGTGACCTATATCCCCAAGCAGATACGTCATCAGATCTATCACTGATCTCATCCCAGCTGGGAGGTCCACTTCGGCAGATCGACCAGAGATCTTCACAGCGACGGGATCCGAATCCCGGATCTGTGCCTCCTTGCATAATCATAGCATTCGCATCATATTATCCCCTCAGAGCGTAGCATTCCGTCTAATACGGAGCATTACGGCAAAAATCAAATACATAGCATAATCATAAGCCATGTTCTGAAGTAACACTTGTGAATAACAAACCGTTCATCATCATTATACAGAAATCCCCACCAGAGTCCCAGCAAAAGCAGTTGCCTCTCCAATCACCAAACACCAGTATATATTTCTGACACCCGTCCGTGTCATCGCTTCCCCAAACAGGTTGCCTGAATACACTTTACAAACAAAATCACCCGTACTACAGATACTTCCTGACACCCGTCCGTGTCATAACTCCCAGCAGAAAGCCAAAGACATCCTTTTTGCACTCACGTATACCTACATACATTTTCTTGGCACCCGTCCGTGTCATATCCCCAGCGCAGTCGCTTACCCCTTCATCACCCATATACTTGTTATTATTTTACTTTTCTCTTTGACACTCGTCCGTGTCACTCTCCCCAGCAGATAAACACTCATCTATACATTATACAATACTCACTACCCATTGGTACACTTATACAGATACTCGTCCGTATCTTGTATACATCATTACTCATATCCCCGCAGATTCGACGGTAGTCCTTGTTCTTTGTTAACCAGTTGGTACTCGTCCGTATCATCATCTCAGAACATTGCGTCTAGTGTTTGTTTCTACATGATACTCGTCCGTATCATACTCTTAGGGATGCTTGTCCGCATCTTTAATCCACACACCGTGTCAAACACTTATGTCTTCTTGAATATAGATACTCGTCTGTGTCTACTATTCCCCAGAAGGATTCTTTCAGATGCAACACTCGTCTGTGTTCTTTGTTAACCAGTTGATACTCGTCCGTATCATCATCCCTGAACATGTGTCAGTTTGTTTCTACGTGATACTCGTCCGTATCATAGTCTTAAGGATGCTCGTCCGCATCTTTAATCTATACATAATACCAAACACTTATACCTTTTGTTTCTTGGATGTAAACGCTCGTCCGTGTTTACTATTCCCCAGTAGATCACCAACAAAGCATTTTCTTTTATCTGACACTCGTCCTGTGTCATGATAACCCCGAGAGCAGCCGTCCCCTGCTGAGTGGTCGTCCTCCACTTCTTGATGGTCGTCCTCCATCATGCTCATCCGATGGTCGTCCCCATCGTTGATATTTTAGCAGCCGTCCCCTGCTAGGTGGTCGTCCTCCACCTTTTTGATGATCGTCCTTCATCACTTTATCCAATGGCCGTCCCCATTGTTGATTTTGGTTATCTGGCATTCGTCCTATGTCATGAGAAACCTCGAGAGCAGCCGTCCCCTGCTGAGTGGTCGTCCTCCACTTCTTGATGGTCGTCCTCCATCATGCTCGTCCGATGGCCGTCCCCATCGTTGACCTTTTCTATCCGATGGCCGTCCCCATCGTTGATATTTTCGGCAGCCGTACCCTGCCAGGAGGTCGTCCTCCACCTTTGATGGCCGTCCCCATCATATTCCTTTTATTCCCAACAGAGCAGCCGTACCCTGCTAGGTGATCGTCCTTCACCTTTGATGGCCGTACCCCATCAGCTGTTTATTTCATTTATTCTTTAACCCGATGGCCGTCCCCGTCGTGGTCCCTTTTCCTTTTACCCGATGGCCGTCCCCATCGTCGGTTACTTCACCTTTATGAGCTTGATGGTCGTCCCCGTCATGTTTCATTAATCCCCAGAAAATTTTACAGCTTTATCTTGATGGCCGTCCCCATCATAATTTCTTTTCTTTTCCCAGCTAGTCGGCCGTCCCCGTCTTAGCTTTACCTTTTATCCCCAGCATGTCGGCCGTCCCCGTCATTGCTTTATTTTCCTCACCTCCCCAGCATGTCGGCCGTCCCCGTCATTGCTATTTGCCCAGCAGTCGTCCTCTGCTCGACGGTCGTCCTCCGTCGCCCACACTTTACAATACACTTTATTTTCCTTTTACAATCTATATCCCTTTTCTTCTTCATTTCTGTGAGTGCAAATTTTGGACTGTCTTTGGTATTCAACCACAAGTTATCCTGTTTGCCTGCTAAGCCGTCGCTTACAACCTGCACAGCTAACTCATGATTGAATAGGGGCAGCTGTAAACACCCCAAATTTGCCCTCACCCATTCACACCATGGCTTGTGATCATCTCATATGCATAAACACAAACATATCATCTCACATCTCATTTTTTGATTCACTGGATAGTTTCTAAGGCATCTGCATCTAGGGTTTGTGATCTGAGCAATCCCAGGGCATCTTGAGCCATTCCAAAGGCCACCAATCATCTCAAAGGGGTCCATGTGTGTTCTTATATCATATTTCACCTCCTCAAAGTCAAAATTGCAGAGGAATCACAAGAACTAGGGTTTGAGTGGATGCAGAGCCAGGTTTGACTGCACAGTTGACTGAAAATTAGGGTTTTGGTTTCAGAGGCCATGACTCCAAATTTTTTGGTCATTCTTGTTTCCATTGATCTCTATATGGTATAGGGAGTATGCATATCAATTTTCATGAAGAAATTCCATGGGGAAGTCATCTGATCAAAGGTTGACTTTTCAGACAAGTCAGTGTAAAATCAGGGCATCTGAGGCCCCCAATGACCCAACCAATGGGTGATCTTCATCATTTTGAGTGTATATGATCTTTGTTTGATCATGGAAGAAGTTTGAAGTTCATAAAAATCAAGAATTTAGGGTTTTTGCAAATGTTGACTTTTTGGGCATAGTTGACTTTTCAAGAATGCATCATTTTAGGTCATTTTTCAAGCCATGATTCATGATCCAAAAATGCTTCAAATGGAAAAACTTTGGTCATGAAAGTTGTAGATCTCATCTTTCCCTTTTCAAAAAGTACAAGAACATGATCAAACTCTTCTTGGATCAAAAGTTATGGCAATGCAAAGTTGGCAAAAATCACTTATTTTCAAGATATGTACCAAGTGTGAAAATTGCAAAATCATGTGTTAAGTCAAATTGCAACTTCTAATTGGTATCAAACCAGCACATAAGCATTCTCTAAGTCCTAAAAATCAAGTTTGAACCAAGATCACATGTGTTTAGTTCATGTAACAAGGCATTTTTATCATGAAAGTCCATAAAGCAACAACTTGCAAAAGCACTCATAACACTTCACCAACTTGTCACATTGGGTGCTGAACCAAGCTGACTCTTTCCCCTCATTTTGGTGCGCATAGCCCATGCCTTGTACCAAGCCTAGATCAAGCCATGCTTTCTCTTACAAGGAAATGGACATTTTGCAAAAGTAAACTTACCAATCACTATAGGCCAGGTCACATCATCTGACCTATAGGATTATAATACAATATCCCTTGGCAAGCCAAAGATATGAGAAGGCAAGGCTGAAACATCTCATACACACACCAACACAAGAACACTCCACTTTTGCTTTTGCCTTCGAAACTCTCTGCCCAGCTCACATACATCCAAACCATCTTTACCAATCATCTCACCATGTCTCATTGAGCCCAAAGCAACCAAGAACCAAGCCTTAAACAAGCTACAACATCACTGCACCATTTTGACACCAGCTTGCAGTTTCATTCGAAACTCTCATCCTAGCTCACAAACAGTCAAACAAACTTTGTAAAGCTTCTCCATTCACCCTCAGGATCACAAACAACCATTCACCATGACCTGAAGCTCTCTATTTCACCATTGCCATTTCTGATCAAGCTTGAGCAGAAGCTTTCGAATCTCACTATCCAGCCAGCTTAAACTCTCTTTGAGCATTCAAACATCTTCTGGGGACCAAGTGGAGTAGTTTGCACTGAAGGAAGTGGCCAGAAAGTCTTCAAACTGAAAGCTTCAAATCTCAGGTAGCTTGAAAATTATTTTTCCAGAAATCATTTTTCTTGTTACAAACTTGTTCTTTGTGTTGTCCTGATCATGAATATGCTTTTGGTTTTGAAAATGGCTTTGATTTGAGAGTTTAATTTGCCTCTGAAACCTGCGTGCCCTAGAACTTTTTCTCTTCGATTCAGTTTGTTTAGGAAGAATAAATTTGTTTTGAGAGAGGGGTTTGATTCGTGAGAGGTTGAAGAACATTTCCATGGTTTTAGATTTCATTTTAGTGACCTAGGGAAGGATTTGGAAGTTTTCAAGGGAGAAGGTCACCGGAGAAGACGACCGGAGCTCGTCTCCGGTGACCTGAAAGTCATTAATGGGTAATTAGGGTTAGGGCTTCAGGTTTGAATTTCAGGCGTTGGATGAGTTGACCAGGTCTTTTCCCGCGCGCATCCAATGGCCCAGATCTTGTCATTAACTTAATTAGGTTTAATTTATTTAATTAATTAAGTTTAGCCCAGTTTGAATGTGGCCCATTGGATCTGGCGCGCAGTCAACCCTCTCATTTCCAGATTGAATCCTGGCCTTCCATGCTGCATACTTTCATTTTATTTAATTTTTATTTCATTTTCTTTCATTTAATTTGCATAATTATTTTTAAATAGCAAAAATGTCTTAAAAATTATGAAACTTTTTCTTTAAAGTTTTATTAATATTTAAGACCCAAAAATATTTTTATTTTATTTTTTATCATTAAAAAAGTATTTTTAAATATTTAAAAGATTATTTTTAATTGATTAATGGGAATTAATTAATTAAAAATACTTTTAGGTATTTAAAAATTACAAAAAAATTCATGAAATGTTCTAAGACATTTAGAAACATTGTCCAACCTTCAAACCAAATTTCTTTTTTGATCTTGATGCATTTTAAGAATTTTTCATTGAATTAAATCATATTTTGTGCATTATTTTGATCACAAATTCAAAAATTCATTTCTGCCAATTGGAGAAGGTTGAGACATTGATTCTTTTTGCATTGTTTTGTGTTTGGCATGTAGTTTCTAGGGTAAAATGGCCATGATTTGATCTTGCATTTTCTAATTGTTTGGCATTTCTTTTGTTAAGAACCCTAAAAAACCCTAATAACTTGTAAAAATCATATCTTGAGTTTGGTTGAGAGTTGAGAGCTCCCCTTTGGGAAGTGGTTTATTATAGGTTTAGGGTTTCTTTGGGTGCCATTTTCCATTTTTATCTTAGGGTTTTGTTTCTGTTTTGGATTTTGGTTTGATGTTTGATCCATGAACCCTAATTTGGGCTTTCTTTTGCATCCTTCTTGCATTTCCTTGCACAACTTGACTTGTCTTTGCATCTTGTGCATTCTTGTGATCCATTTGACATCTTAAGACATATAGAAAGCATGTTTGACCATTGCATTACATGTTTGCCATGTCATTTGTCTTGTATGATTCATAACTTTCCATGCTTGTTCATGCTCCTTAACTTGCATCATTTGCATTCATAATCTTGTATGAGCATCCCCATGCCTTGCCTCATGTTTGCAGCATCTCATAGCATCATTTTCATCATCAACATGCTTCTGGTTTGGTCTATCATCATACCATTTCATTTCATTTAGCATTGCATTGCATTTCTTTCTAACATTTCAGGTGGTGAGTAAACTTGGGAAGTGAATTTGCCTTCACTTCTCATAACTTCTCTTTTCATCTCTCTTGCATCCATTGCTGCATTTATGTTTGTGCTTGAGATTGAGCTTGCTCATTCTTGTTCCTCCCACCTTCTTTCTTCAAGTGACTTGGCTTCTTGAATGAAGCAAGCCACTTTGCTTCTCTTGATCTTGTTCATCTGCTTCCTGGTGGCTCCTTTGAAGACTTGTTCTTGAAAACCTCACAAACTTTAGGATCAACCAAGCATGACAATGAATTAGGGTTTTGATTATCCCCCCCATAGTTTTACCTTTGTGTCTCTCTTTGAGTCTTCTCTTCTCATCTCATAATCAGGGGCCAAACCCTAAAGGCTTTAAGACTTTGTGATTAAACTTATGCCTGCATCCTTCTCTTAGGATGGAGTGTATAACTTTAATCCTAAGTATTAAACCCTTAATGTGTTTAAATCCCTTTAATCAATTCACTTAATAATCATCAAGACATCACACTTGTAACTTGGGCCTTGCATTAGGGTTCTAATTCTTCCTTAACTGGTTAAGAAGGACTAACCCTAGTGTTAATGGACAAGTCCCCCTCAAGTTGTCTTACAAACTATAAAATCCACTTCATCATCATATCATTAAGTAAAATCCACTTAATCAAAGGCTTGTTTTGTCATGAGTTTAATCCCTAATCATGGATTAAGTTGAGGAGTCTTCCTCAGCTTGAACATTCTCATCTATCATCCTTCTTTTAGGATGGTGTAATGAGTCTGTTTAATCCCTGATTACGGCTTAACCTCATTACTTAACACTAAACAAAAGCACCAAAAACATCTAAATAATCACAAGTAGGTTAATGATCTTAATCCTACACCAAAGGTGTTTAAGTGTGAGAATCTGACTTCACACTTAAGGTACTCTCATTACCCCTAATCAGAGGGAAGATGTGATGAGTTTACTAAATCCATTGGTTTAGACTTAAGCTCATTACCCTATGACAAACTTTCAAAAGCAATAAAAGACTGAAAACACAAAAGCAAACAATAATCGTCTCCTCCGGGATTCTTTTCTCATCTCATTCACTCACAAACGAGAACTCGCTTCTTCCGTCTAATGCAAGACAGTAAGCACCTGAGCCAGACAGGTCATACACTTGAGCATAGGCAAGCAAGCAGTTCATCAAGTCAACTCATCTATCAGTCTCTTTGGGTCGAACTACGGTGTTCTGACTTCCTCATTGCACGAGAGGATACGTAGGCATAACTTAACAGTTATCGAACAAAAGTCTCTGTATATTCCCCCTCTTTCTAGCCTTATTCTTTAGCCTCATGATCATGAACATTTCACTCCTGTCCTTACACTGACACTTCACCTATACACTTCACTTACACTGACACCTGTACATCCTTTTCCAGCTCTTTTATACACAAATTGCACTGACACTACCCCTTTAAAACACAAATCTCTTAAGCGTGGATCCCGTCGAGTACGACGGACAATCTGGGTGCTAATACCTTCCCAGGTTGTAACCAACCCCCTTTCTCAGTCTCTCTGGTTCGCAAACCGTCTTATCCATCTTTTTTCTAGGCCTATGCAGCATTGCCTTTCCTCCGGGATAAAAATGCCTAGCTGGCGACTCTTTTCATCTCCAGTGAGTTCACGACTGTGTGTTCTCACTGTTCCTTTCGCCGACCGTTCGCGCTTGTACCTGGATGCAAATCTTTGGGAGCGACAGGGTGCCAAAGGGAGTATATACTGGTGTTTGTGAATGTGAGGCAACTGCTTTTGCTGGGGAACTTCCGTTGGGGATATGGGGGAAGTATTCTGTATACCGACGGATTGTCTTTATTCACAAGTGTTGATTCAAAACATGGATCATGAATATGCTATATGTTTGATTTTTGCCGTAATGCTCCGTGTTAAAACGGAATGCTACGCTTTGTGGGTGAGTATGATGCGAATGCTATGATTATGCAAAGATACCAAACCGGGATTCGGATCCCGCTGCCACGAAGATCTCTAGTCGATCTGCTTGAAACGGACATCCCAGCTGGGGGTGAGATCATTGGTAGATCTGTCATTAAGTGATATCTGCCTGGGGATTCGGGTCACTGATAGGCCCGTCTCAGTAATGGGGGACCCAGCTGGGGTTTGTGGAAGCTTTCTTCACTCTGTTGTGAGTTCTTCATGCGTTGCTCTTCTGGATAAAGGCTGAAGCTCTGTGGGGAGATGGTTCCTTGACTTTTGTACTCAGCTGAGGGCGAGACGGCAACTCGGCTGGGGAGAGAGAAAGATCACTGAAAGACCTCCCTAGAAATTCTGTTGAAGTGGATTCTTGACTCCGCCGGGGATACGGGCGCCTTCAGTGATGCCTGGCAGCTCTGGTGGGGATAAGTAATAAGTGGCAACTCAGCTGGGGAGGACAAACTTTGGGTGCTAAGACGGAGTGAGTGTTGATTTGCCAGCTTGCTGGGATGAAGCTTACATGCCCCAAGTTGCGTTCTGGACACCTGCAATCCTGAAAAAGATAGAGAAGCGCACAAGATAATCCCGAGGTATCCCTTACTAGATTCCGTCATAGGAGTTAGGCACTTCTGAGAGTAAGTACATTTCCTGCAAGCATGTGTTTATTTGAAGATAATCATCTGTATTCTATGCAATCAATTTCTTTTAGACATCAGACATTTTTGCAAATAAAATGTACAAAACGAGACATGACTGAAAATCTGATTTTATTAATTCATATGCCCTGAATCGGCGAGATACAGTCAAAGAAACAAATCTCCTGAAATGAGGAGATTGTTACAAATTGAGAAACAAAATGCTGGCAATGTTGACAATGCTTTAAGGAGCTTCCTCTTCACTATGACTCGTATGACTTTTGACGTTCTTCTCATCCTGCTTTCTGAAGAAGGATGATCATGACTGAGGCTTGGTCCTCTCGAAGCTTACCAAGTTGTGAACGATACAGACGAATTCAGAATGCAGCTGTTCGCTTATTCCCTTATTTTGCATGGATCGCCCTTTCGGGTTTTCAATCTATCGGGATACCCATTTTTGCCTGAGCTGTCCAATGCGGCTTTTCAACCCAGCGGGTGTACATTTTTTCATTTATTTTCCCTTATTTTTGCCCGAGTCTTTTATTCTGTTTTTGACTCGCCGGGATGCCCTATTTTTGCCTGGACTTACATTCTGTTTTTATGTCCAGCGGGTCATTTTTATGCGAAGTATTTTTTAACTGCATCTGAATTCACAGGGGACGGGAAATCTTCACCATCCATGGTGCTGAGCATCAGTGCTCCACCAGAGAAAACTTTCTTTACTACGAATGGTCCTTCATAATTTGGAGTCCACTTGCCCCTGTGGTCTGTATGAGGAGGGAGGATTCTTTTCAGCACAAGATCCCCTACTTGGTACTCTCGGTGTCTGACTTTCTGATCGAAGGCTTTCTTCATTCTCTTCTGATATAACTGCCCATGATAGATTGCAGCCAATCTTTTTCCTTCGATCAGACTCAGTTGTTTGTATCGGGTCCGAACCCATTTTGCTTCACTCAGTTTAACATCCATTAGTACCCGTAGAGAGGGTAATTCAACTTCGACCGGTAGGACTGCTTCCATACCATACACAAGTTGATACGGTGTTGCCCCAGTGGATGTCCTGATTGACGTGCGGTACCCATGCAAGGCGAATGGTAGCATTTCATGCCAGTCTTTATAAGTGACTACCATCTTCTGCACAATCTTCTTGATATTCTTATTTGCTGCCTCAACAGCGCCGTTCATCTTTGGCCTGTAAGGAGAAGAATTGTGGTGTTGAATTCTGAAGTCCCGACATAGCTCTGCCATCATTTTGTTGTTTAGATTGGAACCATTATCTGTAATGATTCGCTCGGGCACTCCATATCGACAGATGATATCTCTTTTCAGAAATCTGGCTACCACTTGTCTTGTAACATTTGCATAAGACGCTGCTTCGACCCACTTGGTGAAATAATCAATAGCGACCAGGATGAATCTGTGACCATTCGAAGCAGTTGGCTCAATCTTTCCAATCATGTCAATGCCCCACATGGCAAAGGGCCAAGGTGAAGACATTATATTCAGAGGATTGGGAGGCACATGCACCTTATCCGCATAAATCTGGCATTTATGGCATTTCCTGGCATAGGCACAACAGTCGGCATCCATTGTGATCCAATAGTAGCCTGACCTTAGCAATTTCTTAGCCATGGCATGTCCTCCAGCATGGGTACCAAAGGATCCTTCGTGCACTTCGTGCATTAACAAATCTGCTTCTGCCTTGTCGACGCATCTGAGGAGTACCATATCAAAGTTCCTTTTGTATAGAGAGCCATCAGTGTTCAAGAAGAAACTACCAGCAAGCCTTCTCAAAGTCTTCTTATCATTGGAAGATGCCCCAGGTGGGTATGTTTGATCCTCCAAAAAGCACTTAATGTCGTGGAACCAAGGCTTATCATCTTTAACAACGTCTGCCGCAAATACATATGCTGGCCTATCAAGTCTGGACACTGAAATTTGAGGTACAAAGTTGGTAGCTTGAACTTTGATCATGGACGAAATGGTAGCCAGAGCATCTGCAAACTGATTCTCGTCCCGAGGGATATACTCAAGCTTGACTGTTGTAAAGAAAGTCAATAACCTCCTTGTATAATCCCTGTACGGTATCAGATGATCTTGGTGGGTGTACCATTTGCCGTTGGTCTGATTGATTACCAGAGCTGAATCTCCGAATACGGTCAATGTCTTGATCCTGAGGTCAATGGCCTCCTCAAGACCCATAATGCAAGCTTCGTATTCAGCTTCGTTGTTAGTGCAGTTGAAAGTGAGTTTTGCCGAGAAAGGCATGTGAACTCCTTTAGGTGTAATGAGTACTGCACCAACACCACGACCATTCATGTTAACAGCCCCATCAAACATCATAGTCCATTCTTCTTTCGGGTCAGGCCCTTCAGTGTGAATAGGCTCTTCATGATCTTTTGCCTTTATGAACATGATGTCTTCATCAGGGAAGTCAAATCTCATAGGCTGGTAATCATCAATGGGTTGCTCAGCAAGATATTCAGACAATACACTGCCCTTGATGGCTTTCTGAGATGTGTATTGAATGTCATACTCTGTAAGGATCATTTGCCATCTTGCAACCCGTCCGGTAAGAGGGCTTCTCAAATATGTACTTAACTGGGTCCATTTTTGAGATTAACAAGATAGTGTGGGTCAACATATACTGTCTCAGTCGGCGAGCAGCCCACGCTAAAGCACAGCAAGTTTTCTCGAGCAGTGAATAACGCTGTTCACAGTCGGTAAACTTTTTGCTTAGGTAGTATATTGCATACTCTTTTCGACCAGACTCGTCATGCTGGCCCAGCACACACCCCATTGATTCTTCTAATACTATCAAGTACATGATCAGAGGTCTTCCTTCAACTGGAGGCATAAGGATTGGAGGTTCTTGCAAGTATTCCTTGATTTTGTCAAAAGCCTTCTGGCAATCTTCATTCCACCTGACCGTCTGCTCTTTCCTTAGTAGTTTGAACAAGGGCTCACAGGTTGCTGTGAGGTGAGATATGAACCTTGAGATGTAGTTCAATCGACCTAAGAACCCTCGAACTTCTTTCTCTGTCTTTGGCTCAGGCATCTCTTGAATAGCTTTGACTTTATCAGGGTCAACCTCAATCCCCTTTCCGCTTACAATAAATCCCAGCAGCTTACCAGATCGCACCCCGAATGTGCATTTGTTGGGGTTCAACTTCAGTTGGTACTTCCTCAGACGCTTGAACAACTTTAGCAGATTTACCAGATGATCTTCTTCAGTAAGGGACTTGGCAATCATATCATCCACATAACATTCTATCTCTTTATGGATCATATCGTGGAATAATGTTACCATAGCCCGTTGATATGCCGCACCGGCATTCTTGAGTCCGAATGGCATTACCTTGTAGCAGAACGTGCCCCAGGGTGTGATGAAGGTTGTCTTCTCCATGTCTTCAGGTGACATTTTAATCTGATTGTATCCTGAAAATCCATCCATGAAGGAGAATACCGAGAACTGAGCCGTGTTATCCACCAATAAATC
Source organism: Lathyrus aphaca (assembly GCA_963966055.1). NCBI lineage: Eukaryota > Viridiplantae > Streptophyta > Magnoliopsida > Fabales > Fabaceae > Lathyrus > Lathyrus aphaca. The sequence goes on from OZ014519.1 coordinate 593,465,504, forward strand.
AATGTGAGGTAATGGGAAGTCATCTTTCGGGATGGCTCTGTTCAGATCCCGGTAATCAACACACATTCTTACCTTGCCGTCCTTTTTAGGCACAGGTACTATATTAGCAACCCACGGTGGATAACTAGGCACAGCAAGGAACCCGACGTCCCATTGCTTTTGTACCTCCTCCTTGATTTTCATAGCCATGTCCGGGCGAGTACGGCGCAACTTCTGTTTGACCGGTGGGCATTCTTCTCTCAAAGGCAACTTGTGCACCACAATGTCGGTGTCCAACCCCGGCATATCTTGATAAGACCAAGCGAACACGTCCACATACTCTCGAAGCAGGTCAATCAATTGTCCCTTCACTGAGTCTTGTAAGCAGGCCCCGATTTTAACTTCTTTCACGTCTTCGTCTGTACCAAGATTGATCGTTTCAACCTCCTCCTGGTGAGGAGTAATAATCTTTTCCTCTTGTCTTAACAACCTGGCTAGCTCTTCAGGAAGCTCATATTCTTCTTCAACCCCTTCATCAGCTTGATTGATTGGATTGTCAAAGTCATACGAAGTCATAGCCGTGCTGTTGTCGGTGCTGTCTGGAAGGCACTCTCTGCAAGGGTTCAGTTTGTTCATTTTAGTGATTTGATTTTAATCTTGTTTAGAAAAGTGAAATAAAGTTGTCATTTTGAAAACACTGCCATTTATTTTTTTTACAAAAAGAAAAATGGAAAAACAGTGAGCGGAAAAGAAAAAGACTCGTTTGCAAAAAGATGTCTGATATTTCATTGATTAATCTTGTTGCACAAAAAGTACAGATGGCCCGATTACAAAATGAGTCTTGTCATCTTGGGCAAGATGCAAGACTTTGATGCATGCTATAAAAATACAGGAAATAATAATTACTCTGCATGAGTAACTCTTATAATTTCCTGGGAAGACCAGTTCGAGATACTGCTCCCCGGGATTTTTGGACGAATCCAGCTTTCCAGGTTGCATTCTTCTTCCAGCTCGTCTTCCAGATTGTTGACAACATCAGGGGTGAGCATCCCCCCACTAACAAAATTGGGCTCCTTTGCAGCCTCAACTTGATCTTGTTGAGTTGGTTTGTAACCCAACCCAAATCTATCCTCTTTCTTCTCCACCGGTAACAGTTTGCCCCAGCCTTGGGCAGTTCCTTCCTCAACAACCTTCCGGGCTTGTTGGTATGATGTCATTGAAGTTCCAGGCACAGCAGATGTTTCATTTATGTTCAAGGCTTCGAAACCTTGGCTCATTGTTTCATGGATCTCCCCATCCATCTCAATGTATTTATAGGTAGCCAGGTGGCTGACAAAAATATCCTCCTCTCCACAGATTGTAACGATTTGACCCTCCCACTCGTATTTTAACTTCTGGTGAAGGGTTGAGGTCACGGCGCCAGCGGCGTGAATCCATGGCCTACCCAATAGACAGCTGTAGGCAGGCTGTATATCCATCACGTAGAAGGTCGTTTTGAAAGTTTGCGGGCCAATCGTTATGGGCAACTCAATCTCTCCCAGAACCGATCTCTTAGAACCATCAAAGGCTCTCACCACCAGGTTGTTGGGACGCAACGCCAATCCGTCATACTCTAGCTTCACCAGGGCCTTTTTCGGTAAGACATTGAGGGATGACCCCGTGTCTACCAGCACATGAGAAAGGACAGCACCTTTACATTCCATGGTTATGTGCAAAGCCTTGTTATGGTTGCGGCCTTCCATAGTCAAGTCAGTATTGGTGAACCCTAGTCCATGACTAGCATTAACATTTCCAACTACAGCTTCCAACTGATTGACGGTGATCTCTTCAGGCACGTAAGCTACGTGCAAGACTTTGAGTAGTGCATTCCGATGAGCTTCGGAGCACATGAGTAATGATAGGATTGAGATCTTGGAAGGCGTCTGGTGAAGCTGATCCACTATTTTGTAATCACTCTTCTTGATGATTCTCATGAACTCATCAACTTCTTGGTCAAAGGGTGTTTTCAAAGCTTCTTTAACAATCTGCTCTTCCTGCACCAAGCCTTTCCCTTTTGCCTTGGCAGCAGCTTCTGCTTCGGCAGTGGGTCTTTGAATTTGTGGAGCAAAGAGACGTCCGCTTCGAGTGAAGCCTCCGCCTCCTCCTACATTGTCTATTTGTGGTGCAGGGGTTGATGATTCAAAAGTGATTTTTTGTCCTTCGCAGTACAGGTCAGAGCCGTAATGCCATGGGATGGCATTACTGCTTTCATAAGGTACTGGTCCAGGCACCGTGATAGTGACTGGACTGATTGCAGCTGCGGAGGGAATTGTGATAGTCTGTGGATCGTAATATATCGTGACTGGTGCTCTGATGGGAGCAGCACTTTGTGAGTTGTAAGCTGAATTATTCTCTGGATCGTAATAGATTGTAACGGTTGAGACGTCTTCATTATTTGTTGCTGATGTTGTAGGAGACATTGTTGGAAGGATGGGTGTTGTTGTTGTAGGGGTTTCAAAATGAAGCGGTGCTGGAGTTGTAGAAGGAACGTTTGTTGATATCTGGTCAGTTGAAATGACAGATGAAGTACTTGTTGATGAAGCCGAAGAATTGTCGGGAACAATGGTTGTTGCAGTTGTAGGAGATACTGGAATTGTTGCTGATGAGATTGCTGGATTTGTAGGAAATGATGTGGTGATTTGAAGTTGGCCACTCTGAATGAGACCATCTATGCCATTCCTCAAGTTATCACACCCATTTACTGAAATATTGCAGTAAGCACACCCTAACTCGCACCCCGGGAACATTTGACATTCGAGGAGTTGAGCCTTAATCTCTACCAACGGTGTCCGGATCTGACCCACACTGGTTATTAAATAAGACGGCTTGTCTTCTTCAATAGCATTGATTCTGGGACCCCCGTGGTTTGGCATAGGATTCTTATTAACATTGGGCGGTGGTGCGAAATTCAGGGCCTTAGAGTCCACCAGATCTTGTACCTTCATGTGCAAGGCTCTGCACTTTTCTGTACTGTGACCAGGTGCATTCGAGTGAAAAGCACATCTGGCGTTGGAGTCATAATTCCTGGGTAGACTATTAGGATCCGGAGGTGCCAACGTCCTTAGCTCAACTAGGTTGAGTTTCAGGAGTTGTGGCAGTAATGTAGCATAGGGCATAGGGATCGGATCGATCACCCTATTAGCTTGAGATGGCCTCTGCTGAAATGGCCTTTGCTGGTTGTTGTTGTTGGTGTTCTTGTAGTTTCTCGGAGGATACTGAGCTTGTTGATGGTACTGAGGTTGTTGCTGATAGTTTTGCTGCGGAGGTTGATAAGCTGGTTGGGGATGAGCTGGAGCGGGAATGGTGACTGCTGCTACAGACCTGTGAACATATTGGGGCCTGCCCCTGTTGGTGTGGATGGCATTGGTCTCGCCAGTTCTTCTTGGGCCTGCAAAAGGCTTCCTTGTATTGCTGGACGAGCTGGCACCATTGTCAGAAATTTTGCCCATCTTCAACAGGCTTTCAATTCTCTCTCCAGCTATGACAACATCTGCAAAGCTAGTGGAGGAGAAAGCAGCCAGTCTGTCAATATATGTCCCCTGGAGGGTGTTCATAAACATATCTGCCATTTCCCTCTCAGACATAGGTGGCTGAACAGCAGCAGCCAATTGCCTCCATCTCTGGGCATATTCTTGGAAACTTTCCCTTGACGACTGTGACATTCCCATTAGGAGGGTCCTGTTGGGTGCCATATCTAAGTTGTACTGATACTGTCTGATAAAGGCCTCTGCCAGGTCTTTCCAACACCTGATAGTTGCTCTTGTCAGGTGAGAGTACCATTCCCTTGACGCTCCAGTTAAGCTATCCTCGAAATAAAACATCCAGAGCTTCTCGTCCATAGTATAGGCCTTCAGCCTCCTCAGAAATGATTGCAAGTGGGTCCGGGGGCATGAAGTCCCGTTGTATTTTTCAAAACAAGGAGGCTTAAACTTATGGGGAATCCTGACCCCGTCTACCAAGCCCATGTCCATAACGTCAAAACCCAAAGAGTTTTGAGACTCTAAGGATCTTAATTTCTCAGCTATCTCATCCAGCCTTCTGTCATAAGCTTCCTCCCCATCACCCATTACTGTAAACTGATCCTCCTGGGGGTCTTCTTGCAGTATCCTGCCTGCAGTGGCAGTCCCTTGAACATTTGCAGGAATATTAACCTCTGGATGAAGGTGGGGACCAAACACAGGGGGGTTGACATGAGGTTGGACACTCTCGTTGTTGCTGGTGCCTGCAGTCCCTACATGTGGATCCTCTTGATTTTGCCTTTCCACCATGGCTCTCAATCTTTCTTGGCTCTGAGCCATGTTGTTCATCACTTCCATGAACTGCGTCATCTGTGTTCTCATTTCCAATCATTCGTTTGCCATTTGATTTCTAACCTCTGCAAGGTCCTGTTGTACCTGATCCATTTGTATGCCCGGAAGGTTGTTACGGGTTGGATAGCGGTGCAGACGGTTGAGGGGAAATACCCGGCGTCGAGCAATAGTTCCTGAACATCACAACAGAGTTAGTAGCAATAAAACAAAAACCTACAAAACAAACAAAAGGTTAGCATGCAATGCAGTATGCTTATTTATTTTCAAGGTATCCGGCTTGGCATTCAGTTTTGACCCTTCCAGACCCTTGAAGATGCTGTTGATGTTGCTTTTTGAAGTGGAACAAACTAATACATATATTACAAAAGGCGAATGGTACATAGTTTGTTTACAAATACAAGCCCTCTGAGGGGTCAAAATACATTACAAGAAAATAAAAGTACATGGAATGAAAGCAACAACAAATGGTCAAACACCAAGACCAAACTCATCCTCCCGAACTTCCTTGAGAAGTGCTTCGGTCACAGGATCAGCTGGACGCTCCGTGAGATTCCTGATGAGGAGATTCCGGGTAGTAACAGCTGCAGTTAGCTTCTTGTGCTGACTTTGGTCTTTTGACCTCTTCACTCCAGCTCTGATCTTTAGCTCTGCTATCTCCCTCTGGGCTGCTGCCAGGGCTTCCTGCTGCTCTTTTGCACTAGCTTCCAGTTGCTCTATCTTGTCTTGGACCCTCTTATCCTCCAGAGTACGAGCCTCGGTGATCCTGACCCACCTAGCTTGACTCTCTTTCAGATACAAGTCAGTCCTGGCTTTCTGGAACTGGGCTTCCTTGCAAGCATTCTTCAGAATTTGTTCTCCTGCCCTAGACTTCTTGATATAGTCTTCAGACTTCCCAATTTTAGCCAGATGCTCTACTCTCAGCTTCTCTAACCTCTCAATATCCATCCTACCATCACTCCTCTCCCGGAGGGTCTTCTGCAAAGCCTGAGTTAACTTCTCATTTCTTTCTTTCAAGCTCTCAAACTCCTCCAAACTGACAGTGGCAGGGGGTGGTGCTGAGGATGATTCAGGCATATCCTCCACGGTAAAGGGCATCCCAGAAAATTGAGCCCTGGCATGGGACCACTCATAATATTGTGCTGATGCCACATTGTTTCACTTCCCCAGAATGGTTACCCCCTTAGTTTGAACGTTGTCCCAGGCCCAGGCTGCCTGCCTAATAGTAGCCAGATTAGGCTTGTTCTCACAATAAAGAGTCTCAACCAAGTCTTGTGCCTTAGGAGTGTGGACCAGTGCATAGCCCAGTTGTCTTTTGAACAGCAGAGGATTGTAATTAATACTACCCTTAACTCCTATCAGGGGCACATTGGGAAAATGCCCACAACTGGTGATGATATCCCTGCCTTTTGTGCTTTGAGTGCACTACCTGATATCTGCTGAAGTTAGAGTAGTGAGTCTCCTAGCCCAGTTTTTCTGCTGATGAGGATTCAAAAATGCATCTGTCCTGGGTAGATGCCTGAGAAGCCAAGTATGGAAAAACGGAGCACAACACCTCACTAATCTTCCCCTCTGCTTTTCATTCCTCTGGTGCACTGAATAGTAGAGATCCCCCAACAAGGTTGGCACTGGGTTCCTTTGAATGAATAGATGGATTGCATTCTTGCTAATGAATCGAGGCTCATCTGCAAATAATACAATCCCATATATGCTCAGGGCCAATAAAGCACAGACTGCTTTCCACTCTCCTAGAGAAGCTTTCAGGGTAGCTTGAGAGATCAAGAAATCCAGATGCAAGCCAGGGATTCCAGCCTTAGAAGTCATATGCTGCCCAATCAAAACTGATTCCAGATGCAGGGCCTTTGCTACCTCCTCATTACCAGGAAAGACCACCTCAAGGTTGAAAGGGATTCCACCTCTGATAGGTATATCAACCAATGATGAGTATTCTTCCAATAAAGGGCCCAGCTGAAAGTCCTGAAAAGTGAAACACCTCAGTGGGGGATCATAAAATTGAAGGCAAGTGTGGATCAGGCTTCTCTGTGAAGGGTCCAAATCCATAACCACATCAAGTATATCTCCATAATGTTCCCTGAACAGTGGTATATGATCTGGAGTGATCAGGGTCTGAATCCTCCTGATGTCAGCTAGCTCTGGTTGGAAGAAGTGGTAGGTGATGTTGCTCTTTTTAGGTGCCATGATGCTGAGGATGAGTGGAGATAGGTGCTGATGATAACACTGAAGAATGGGCCATTGGTTGGCTGATGCAGGTGACTGAAACGGGTAGCTAATAGCTGAAGCAGATGCTGATGAAGATAGGTCAATACTGATGATGGGGTCAAAACCATGCCAAGATGAAGATGAATACCCTGAAAAACAAATAAACAAATGTCAAAATGATGCAATGATTATGTATGCAAATGATATGCAAGGGTTTGTGACTGAGCTGGATCTGATCAAGTGCTCTGATATGAGTCCAGGTATATTCAAGAAATCCAGATGGAGGTCTATAGGTCCAGTAACCAAGGTGGGGGACTCAAATAAAGAGCCACATATCCAGGGTTTAGAATCACAAGAACTGTTCCAACATGGAGTATTCTTAATCAAATCAAAGTAACAGGGTATGCTGAGGCCAAAGGTACCTGCAAACCTGTAAACAGCCCAACCCCCTCGCAGGTGGTGTTCTAAAACAAGGATCCTCAGACTTGGATCAGTTATGAGAAGTGTAAACACTTCTAACCCGGAGGTACAGTGTTTACAATAACCATAAAAGTTCCTCCTCTAATTCACCTCAGTTTCTGAAGGTCAATACTAAAAGGTCATCCAGACTTAGCAGGCTTCCCAGATAGCCCTAGCATTGCAGGAAATCTGCAACACAGAGTTCTCAAGAAGAAACCCATATCTGAACCGTGTTTCATATTCCCGCACCAGACCGAGATGGAATGGGAAAGAAAATGAACCACTCTAGCCTAGGTGTCACTCAGGTCCCAGGTATAGGACCTTAACTCTCAATGGAACACCCACCCACCAAAGCAAACAAACAGATCCATCCAGCACAGTATGACAGTATGATATATGTAAAGCAGTAAAGAAAGCAGTAAACAATTGTACATAAAGCAAAAATAAATACAATCATACAAGCACAAATAAGCACAAAACACCCCAGTAAACACAAATCAATCAAGCGCTAGGAGGAACCCAGAAAAAGAACCAGAAGCCCTGGTTGCAGTATAAGGGTCCCCAGCAGAGTCGCCAAGTTGTCGCTCCCGATAGGTGGGACCAGGCCCAGATAAAGGTACAGACGCGAACGGTCGGCGAGAGGGACAATGAGAACACACAGCCGTGAACTCACTGGAGATGAATAGAGTCGCCAGCTAGGCATTTTTATCCCGGAGGAAAGGCAATGCTGCATAGACCTAGAAAGACATGGATAAGACGGTTTGCGAACCAGAGAGACTGAGAAAGGGGGTTGGTTACAACCTGGGAAGGTATTAGCACCCAGATTGTCCGTCGTACTCGACGGGATCCACGCTTGAAAGATTTGTGTTTTAAAGGGGTAGTGTCAGTGCAATCTGTGTATAAAAGAAGCTGGAAAAGATGTACAGGTGTCAGTGTAAAAAACAGTGTGAAGTGTGATATATACAGCGTCAGTGTAAGGATAAGAATGGATGCTCAAGATCATGAGGCTTAAGGAATAAGGCTAGAAGGAGGGGGAATATACAGAGACTTTTGTTCGATAACTGCTAAGTTATGCCTACGTATCCTCTCGTGCAATGAGGAAGTCAGAACACCGTAGTTCGACCCAAAGAGACTGAAAGATGAATTGACTTGTGAACTGCTTACTTGCCTATGCTCAAGTGTATGATCTGTCTTGCACAGATGCAAACTGTCTTGCATTAGACGGAAGAAGCAAGTTCTCGTTTATGAGTGAAAGTGATGAGAAAAGAATCCCGAAGGAGACGATTATTGTTTGTTTTTGAGTTTTCAGTCTTTTATGGCTTTTTGTAGTTTGTCATAAGTTAATGAGCTTAAGCCTAAACCAATGGATTTAGTAAACTCGTCACATCTTCCCTCTGATTAGGGGTAATGAGAATACCTTAAGTGTGAAGTCAGATTCTCACACTTAAACACCTTTGGTGTAGGATTAAGATCATTAACCTACCTGTGATTATTTAGATGTTTTTGGTGTTTTTGTTTAGTCTCAAGTAATGAGGTTAAGCCCTAATCAGGGATTTAACAGACTCATTACACCATCCTAATAGAAGGATAATAGATGAGAATGTTTAAGCTGAGGAAAGCTCCTCAACTTAATCCATGGTTAGGGATTAAACTCATGACTAAACAAACCTTTATTAGATGGATTTTATTTAATGATATGATGATGAAGTGGATTTTATGATTTGTAAGACAACTTGAGGGGGACTTGTCCATTAACACTAGGGTTAGTCCTTCTTAACCAATTAAGGAAGAATTAGAACCCTGATGCAAGGCCCAAGTTACAAGTGTGATGTCTTGATAATTATTGAGTGAATTGATTAAGAGATTTAAACACATTAAGGGTTTAACACTTAGGATTAAAGTTATACACTCCATCCTAAGATAAGGATGCAGGCATAAGCTTAATCACAAAGCCTTAAAGCCTTTAGGGTTTAGTCCCTGATTATGAGATGAGAAGAGAAGACTCAAAAGAGACACAAAGGTAAAACTAAGAGGGGAGACTAATCAAAACCCTAATCCTTGTCATACTTGGTTGTTCCTAAGGTTTGTGAGGTTTTTAGAAAGAAATCTTCAATGGAACCACCAGGAAGCAGATGAGAGGATCAAGAGAAGCAAAGCAACTTGCTTCATTCAAGAAGTCAAGTCACTTGAAGAAAGAAAGTGGGAAGAAGAAGAATGAGCAAGCTCAATCTCAAACACATATCAAAATGCAGCAAGGATGCAAGAGAGAGATGAGAAGAAAGTATGAGAAGTGAAGGCAAATCCACTTCTCAGAATCACTTACCACCTGAAATGTTAGAAAAGAAATGCAATGCAATGCAAAAAGAATGGAATGACATGATGCAAACCAAAACCAGAAGCATGTTTATGATGATAATGATGCTATGAAGTGATACAAGCATGAGACAACAAATGGAGATGATCATACAAGCTTATGAGTGCAAATGAAACATGTTAAGAACCAAGAACATACATGAAAAGTTATGAGATGCACATGGCATACAACATGGCAAATGCAAGATGCAATGACCAAACATGCTTTCAATATGTCTCATGATGTTAAATGAATCAAATGGAGGCATGGAATGTCATGGCAAGTCATGTTATGCAAGAAAATGCAAGATGGATGCATATGGAAGCCTAAATTAGGGTTTATGGACAATGCAACAAACAAAAACCAAAACCAGAAGCAAACAACATTATAAAAAATTGAAAATGCAATCAAAGGACCCCTAATCCTATACTAACTCACTGCCCAAAGGAGAAGTTCCAACTCCTAACCAAATTCAAGTTATGATTTTCATAAGTTTCCTAGGGTTTTAGGGTTCCTAATCAAGAAAATTATCAAACAAATGGAAAATGAAAGATCAAATCATGGCCATTTAATCTCACAAACTACATGCTAAACACAATGCAATGCAAAAAGAATCAAGGTCCAACTTTTTAGGGTTAGGCAGAAATGATTTTTTGAAGTTTGGATCAAAATAATGCATAAAAATGATTTTAATTCAATGAAAAATTCTCAAAATGCATCAAGATCAAAAAATAAATTTGGTTTGAAGGTTGGAAAATGTTTCTAAATGTCTTACAACATTCCATGAATTTTTTGGTGATTTTTAAATACCTAAAAGTATTTTTAATAAATTAATTTCCATTAATCAATTAAAAATAAACTTTTAAATATTTAAAAATACTTTTTTAATGCTAAAAATGAAAATAAAAATATTTTTGTGTATTAAAAATTAATGAAACTCTTGACAAAAAGTTTCATAATTTTTAAACAATTTTTGCTATTTTAAATAAATTATGCAAATAAAATGAGAAAAAATGAAATAAAAATCAAAATAAACTGAAGTATGCCAAATGAGGGGCTGGGATTGAATCTGGAAAAGGAACCCTTGACTGCGCGCCAGATCTAGTGGTCTATATTCAAACTTGGTTTAAACAGGATTATGAATTAATTAATTATGGTTAGGGTTTAATGATGAATCTCAGCCACACACACGCGCGACAAGTCAACCTTTTCAACGCATCTAACGCTCCAGATTCAAACGTCCATTAATGAACTGATTAAAACCCTAATGATTTTCAGGTGGCCGGAGAAGACCTCCGGTCGTCTTCTCCGGTGGGAACCCCACCTGAAAATCCCTAAAATCCTCAAAACGCAACCAAAATGAAATCTAAACACACAGAAATGATTCCCACACTCCACTGAATCAAAACCCCAAGCTAAAACTCATTTATATTTCCTCAAACTCATGAATCAAAGCAAACAAAATTTTAGGGCAAGACTTTCAGAACATGATTACATCCTTATTTTTCCACCATTCTTAAAACCAATGACATATTTATGATCAGGAAAGCATGTAGAACAACTTAAGAACTTAAAAAATGATTTCTGGAAAAAATGTTCTTGAGCTACCTGGGTTTCGAAGCTTTCAATCTTGCAACTTTCTGTCCTCTTCCTTTGATGCAAACCACCCCCTTTGGTCCCTTGATGATGTCTGGATGCTCAGCAAGAGTTTATGTTGGCTGGTTTGGGAGTTTGAATAGCTTCTGCTCAAGCTCAGGTGGAAATGGTGTTTGTGATTCAGGCTGTTTCAGGCAAAGGTGAAGGGTTCTTTGTGTCCAGGAAGATGAGTTGAGTTGATCTATGAAGTTTGTTTTTGTGTTTGTGAGCTGTGTGATCAGTTTTGAAGGGTTTTGCAAGTGAGGGTGAAAATGTGTATATTGTGCTATGGCTTGCTTCAGGCTGGCTTCTTGTGTGAAATGGCTAGCATTTTCTTTGTATAAATTAATCCCATTGGTCAGATGATGTGACCTGCCCTTTATTGATTGGTATGGCCACTTTTGCAAATTGTCAACCTTTGTGTAAGAGAGGCATGGGTGGTGTTCTAGGCTGGTACAAGTGTGTGGGCTGGCGCAGCATGGTGAGGGGAAAGGCTAGCTTGGTTCAGCATCCAAGGCAACAAGTGGTAGGAAGTGTGATGATGGTTTTGCAACTTGATCACCTTTGGTTCATATGGAAATGCCTTGCTTCACAAACCATGAAAAAATGAGAAATGCCTAGTCCATTCTGAACTTTAGGGTACATGTGATGTTTGTGTGATGGTTAGACATGAATTAGAAGCCACAAATGCAATGGTACAAAGTTTTTGCAAGTTTTCCATTTGGTGCATATTTTGAAAATTAGTGATTTTTGCCAACTTTGACACACCATAACTTTTGATCCAAAATGAATTAGGTCATGTTCTTGTACTTTTTGAAAAGGGAAAGATCTAATCTACAACTTTCATGACCAAAGTTTTTCCATTTGAAGCATTTTTGGATCAAAAAGCAAGGGTTGAAAAAGTTGCATAAAATGACATTTCATTAAAAGTCAACCATGCCCTAAAAAGTCAACTTTACAAAAACTTGTAATTCTTGAATTTTGTGAACTTCAACCTTCTTCTATGATCAAATAAAGATCATATACACTCAAAATGATGAAGATCACCCCTTGGTTGGGTCATTGGGGGCCTCAGATGCCCTGATTTTGCACTGACTTGTCTAGAAAGTCAACCCTTGCTCAGATGACTTCCCCATGGAATTTCTTCATTAAAATTGATATTCACACTCCCCATACCATATAGAGACCAATAGAAACAAGAATGACCAAAAAATTTGGAGTTATGGCCTCTGAAACCAAAACCCTAATTTTAAGTCATCTGTGCAGTCAAGCCTGGCTCTGCTTCTACACCAATCCCAGTTCTTGTGATTCTTTGGCAATCTTGACTTTGAGAGGATTTAATATGATGCTTTAACACACATAGACCCCTTTGAAGTGGTTGATGACCTTTGGAGTGGCTCAAGAAGCTCTTGGATTGCTCAGATCACAAACCCTAGATGATGATGACTTAGAACCAATGCAAAGACTTAAAAATGTGATATGAGATGTTATGATTGTGTTTATGCATATGAAATGATCACAAGCCATGGTGTGATTTGGTGAGGGCAAATTTGGGGTGTTTACAACTTCTTTTGTTGACTTTTTGTACATGTGAACTTCTAATACACACTTCTTTGTCCCATAACCCTAATATGCTCCATACTTGTTCATTTGTGGATAATTTTTGAATCTAATCATCATTTTACCTTACCATATAGCCTCTGGTTTTTGTATGGAAGATTCACATTTGTTTGTTCATGTTTGACTTTTACTCTAAGTCATTTGTCTTCTTTTGAAACCATGTGTTCACTTCTTCTCATTCCTTTACTTTTCAATCTTTTATACTTTAATCTCTTTGGTCACACTTCCATTCACATTTGGAGACACTTTTAGTTGATGTTAGGTTCTGGTTTTCACATTCAAACTTGGTCTAATTCAAGCTCACCTTGTGTTTTCATTCAAACTTCTCCATCTCACTTCACCTTGAACTTCTTTAGGGTTTAGTACTTCATTAGGGCATAGTTTGTTGGTTGTTTGATTCTAGAACATTATAAAACTTTAATGGGGTTTAGCTACTGACTTTAGAAGCTTTTTATCATTTAATATCCTTTTCTTTTATGTCTTAACCCTAGGAGGGCTTTAGTGCTTTTCCCTTAGTTAGTTTGAGCTTTACTTGTGTTTATATTTTCAATATTCATTGTAAAGCTAACCTTTGTTTTGTAGGGAGGTTGAGATAAGCCTTGTTTATATAACTTCTTCCTCATCTTCTTATGCTTTCTAATTGTGTTTTTCTTAGCACTTTGTTCTTTTCTTGTATAAGGTCTTCCCCTCTTTGGAAACAACTTAACTTCTTTAGAGAAGTAAGTTGCTTTCTAGATTCCTCTTCTTTTCCTCTTTCTCATCAGGATTATAAATCTTCATAAACCATAAGACCTCCCATGAATAACCAATTTAGGGTGAGTCTTAGTTCCCCTAGTTTTTTCCCTTTTTGACTTGAGCCCTTCTTTCTCATCTTCAAACACAAAACTAAAAAACACTTTTATAATTGTTGAAATAGTCTTATGTGTATGGACTTATTCCATGTGGCACTTGTATTTATACCATCTTGGGATAGTACAAGTTTGTCTAGCATGATGTAAAAGTCTAATCATAAGACTACTTTCACAAAGAAAACCATAAAAGACACTTCTTCATCAAAAATAAAAAACACTTAATAAGCTCAATAAGTTAGTGAGCTTAGGCACTAATCTTTGGAACCAAGTTTTGGATAATCTCTCCTCACTTGGGTGTGATTGTTCTATTATTACATCTTGGAATGTAGTAACAAGTACGCATTCCATGGAAAAGGACTTCAATTCACTTTCTTATGCCAAACTCATAAAATCTTTTAAAAGACAGTAAACAAACAACACATGTCTTTTCCTGCAGGAATTCTCTCCCCATCTCACTCACTCTAAGTGAGAACTTGCTACAATTTGTCTCTTTGCAAGAAGGTAACACACTCGTACCAGAAGAGCCTGCAACACCTGAGCAAAGGAATAAGCAGTTCAACTCTAAAAAACACAAACAAGTTCCTGCCTTAGTTAGGCGAACTACGTCAACTCTGATTCTCATTTCCCATAAGATACGTAGGCAGTGGGGTATGGCCCATTCGAGCACACTATTTATTTTCCCTAAATTTCCCCCCTTTCTTTTACAGTTCCCTTTTTCATTTCCAGTTCCAGTTAGCAATTCTTTTATTCAACAACAGTTTATTTCTCACCCTTTGAAACAGGCAAACAAACATGGATCACATCGGGTACGACAGACGGTTTGGGGTGCTAATACCTTCCCAGGTCGTAACCGATTCCCGAACCCAAATCTTTGGTTCGTAGAACCTTGTCTTTTCCTATTCTCTTCGGTTTGTGCAACATTACCATTCCCGTTCCTTCGAGATAAAAATTCCTGGCTGGCGAATCTACCTTTTCCGCGCTACTTTCGCGTTTGTACTAGGATAAAAACTCGGGAGTGATACTAATGCATTAGATTGTTGTAGTTGTATGTTGTTGATGATGTTATTGCATGAGATGGTTCTGGTTGTGTGTTGTTGTCAATTTTGTTGCATGAGGTAGATGATAATGCAAAATTATATCGTATTTTTTGCTTGACTTACATGGATTAATAGTATGGTTTATTCAATTTTTACTATTTTATGCTTTATAATTATATTATTTATTTATGTTTTTCCAATTAGTCGAGTCGGTCGAAAAGCGAAGAAAATTCGAAGAAATTAAGTCAAAGAAATATTAAATGAGAAGAAGTTGAAGAAATTATGGAGAAAAGAATATTAGAAAAGAAAATAGAAAAGAAAATAGAATAAAAGAAAATGGAAAAAGAAAATAAAAAAAGGTGGTGGGGTCCACCACTCACCACACATGGTGCAGACCATGAGGGTGTGGCAGCCACCACCCCATGTTCTTCTCTCAAACGTGGCGCATGCCACAAGTTGCTTGTGAGTGGGAGAGTGGCCCACACCACTTTCCTATTTTTCAGGTATTCGTTCTGTTTCTCACACGCTTTTATCGCACTCCTCATTCAACGCACGATCAAATTTTCCAGCCCACTTCAAGCTACTTTTGTGGAACAAATCCAACCGTCCAATTAGTATAAAATAGAAAGCTTTTGGTACACTTGCTCGTCTCCGAATTTCTGTTGTAGTTTAGATTTCCTTAGTTTTTATATTTTTTCCAGTATTAGTATTTTTTCCGAGTATTATTTTTATTTAGCAACTTCAATTTCTTGTGGGATTAAAGATTTCCGGATTACTACCAGTCTCTATATTCAGTACCGATTTATTCCATTCCAGGCTTCTTATTTACATGCCTTTATTTATTCATTACAGTATTATTATAATAATATGTTTATCTTAGATTATTTATTTTGTTTATGCATGATTTACTTAATAACCATGTCTAGATAATTTAATTATATTAGTATGTAAACAAATCAAATGAGAGGAATTTAATTAAATCGGTGTTGATTAATTTTACCAAATTATATTTTTAGGCTGAGGTTTCTTAATTTAATTTAATAAGTTTTATTACGAGAGTAAGAAGGTAATTAAGGTTAAAATCAATAGAGCGAGAGTTTGAGAATTTAACCGGATAACTGAAACTAGGCATTTATTCTAAATACAACAAGAGCGCTTTAGGATTAATTTGATCTTATTTGTTTTCAAAAATTATTTTCTAAACACTTATGGGCTAGCGAGAGCAGGCTTAGGACTTTAGAAGTATAGTCTGAATCAATAGAGCGAGAGTTTGAGACGAGGGCTTTTAAATGAATATTTTTCACTGAAAATGTATTTTGGCTTGTAAGCCTTCACCAATATTTAATTAAATTCTCGACGATTGATGAGTTGCATAATGATATATCTTTATCATTATTATTTATAAGTTTAATTTTAGATTTAATTTTATTTGCCTTAAACCAACCCAATAGAAACGATAAGCCTTAGCTTTACATAGTAATATAATATAACAGTAAGATCGATTTTTAGTCTCTGAGGGATAGATAATCTTTTAAAACTACACGTACGATTGTGCACTTGCAGATATAATCCTTTAGACATATAGTCGAGCGATCAAGTTTTTGGAGCTGTTGTCGGGGACTAATTAAGTTGATATCGTAACTCAAGTGTTACACCGTATAGACTAAGTCAAACCCATTTATTTTCCCAATTCTTATTCACCGATTGTATGTCAAGTATTCGCTCTCAAGGCGAAGACTTGCAACCACCAAACTCTGAATTAGAATGTTTTTACATTTAAGACGCCGCATAGTAGAGTACCAACGGAGGTACAATATTCCGGATCTTCTAGCCTATCTTCCCGAACCAGTTGGAACATCAAGAGAAGCCGAGATGGCCGCTGAAGAAGAAACTCATCCGCTCAAGTATTATGTTATTCCGTCACAAGCTGAACCTCATACCAGTATTGTCGCACCCGCAATCAACCGAAACGATTTCGAGTTGAAACCATCGCTAATATCAGTCGTGCAACAGAACCAATTCTTTGAAAATCTTACAGAGGGTCCGAATTTACATCTATCAATATTCGTGTAATATGTAGATACAGTGAAAGCTAATAGTGTTACCCAAGAAGCAATCAGACTACGTCTTTTTCCTTTTTCACTACAAGATAGAGCAAGAGCTTGGCTCCAATCTCTACCCTTGAATTCATTCACCACATGGGAGGAACTGAAGAAAGTCTTCTTAGAAATATATTTTCCACCTAGAAAAACAACTATGATAAGAGCTCAAATCAACAGATTTAAGTAGAAGGAAAACAAATCTCTTTTCGAAGCTTGGGAACGATATTGTAACACGGTGGGAGAACTGACTTTCTATAAATGTTGCGGATAGCAAGAGTCGCCACTGACTTTTATTTTATCCATATGAAAAGGACTTAAAAGAACATGAAAGACCTATTTTTTAAAAGACTTGAGTTCGGGGGGTAGGTTATGTAAAGGGAAGGTGTTAGCACCCTTTATATCCATGGTTATCCATGGGCTCTTAGTTACTTAGCTCACTTTAATTGTTTTTGAAAAGTTTAGTGTGTGATTAGAAATTTTCTAAGTACTTTGTAATGATCCTCGTATGGATGCATACAAAGCCTTGTTTGAAAATATTTGAAAATATTGTGAGGTGTGAAAAGTATTTTTGAAATGTGAGTAAGCAACTAAGAGGTACCTACCCTAGATTAAGTCATTCATGTTCTTGTATGTTCTTTCAAGGGTAAGACTGTCCCTATTATTAAGGAATAGGTAGTCATTACCTTGGATTTGTTTAAGGTATGGGCATAGGGTCATCGTATGGTCAACGAAGGCAACTTAAGGGGTGTCTTTAGCAATTCGTAGGGACTATCATCATTTATTCGAAGGGACAAGATCATTATTCCGTAGGCAACTTCGAAGGGACTTGATCTTTTAAATTTGTAGGGACTTGATGATTTATACGTGAAGGGACTTTGCTTAAGACACCCCTATATTCGAGGGACTTGACCATTTAAAGAAGCCAACCAAGAGGGATACCCTAGGAAGTGCAGACGACGATCTTAGATCGACTTACGTGTGTGAATGATTTATTTCAAATATTTATCTTATTTCATTAATTATCTAAGTCCATATTATTATTCAATTAGTTCTCACTCCCTATTTACTAACCAAGCATTTAAATAATAGTAATTAAAAGGACAGGAAAGTAAATCTAAGCTATTACAAAGCTTTGGGCAGTTACAAAATAATCGAGCGAAAAAAAGAAATTACAACATACAAACCTATACATTTTTTCTAATAATTAAAATAAAGCAATAATTAAGTATAAATAAAAAATAATAAAGCAATATTAAAAATAAATAATTAGGGTTAGTATTTAATTAGGGTTTATTATAATTAATTAAAAAAAATTAGGGTTTGAAAGAATTAGTTAAAACCTAATTAATTAATTTTATTTACAAATTAATTAAAATTATTTACATGAGATATATAAAAATATTATTTAAAAGAAATTTTTTAAGAAAATTATGATGATAAAAAAAATTAATTAATTTGTAAAAATAAGAATTTTTTTAGAAAGGAACTAGATAATAAAAAAAAATGAGGTTATTATGGTTTAATAAAATAATATTAACTAGTTAATTAAATTAATTTATTAAAATAAAAGAAAAGAAAGTAATAAAGAAAGAGAAGAAAAGACGGCGAAAATCAAAATAAACGTAAAAAAATAAGAGAACCTGGGAATCGAACCCAGGTTCGTTGGTTCATACACGCAGTTACACTACCACTGGGCCACCTGCATTCTTTTTAAATTATGATACAAACAAAACTATATAAATAAAAATGAAATTCAAATATCTGAAAACCGCGCCATTGAACTTCATCTTCTTCCTTGGGATACATTTTTGGCTACAGTTTTGCTAGAGATTTGCTACGAAAAATTGGTAGCAAAATGGCCTCCGTTTTCTCAAACCTTCCAAATACACAACATTAGTTAACAATAATTATGTAGATCGATTACCCATGACCTGGATAGTATTAATCCAACATCCAAATCAATTTATATTTCCTAAATCAAAAGATCCTAATTTGAAGGTTTGAACCCTAACTATGGTGAAACGCCATTCCTGCGGCAAACCTTAAAACCAGACATCCAGAAACATTCTATGGCATAATATAAACAAGATTGAAGCATTAAAAACAAGTTATATGGAACAAATCGTGGGAACCGAAAAATAAAATATCAAGAAAAGTGAAATTCGGTTCATGAGTATGATGACGATTTTGATGCTTTGAATGATGCAAACTCATTCCATGATTATCCATGAGTGATTTTCAACCTTTATTTTGTTTGGAAAAGGCCTAAAAAGGAGAATCCGAATTTGACTTTTCAAGAGAAAATTTGAAGTTTGAATGGTGTGCTTTTGACATGCAAATTTGTGGCTTGTGTTTGTGTTCAATTGTCTATATATAGGAGAGTCAAATTAGGTCAAAAAACGGATGGATCATTGGACTTTTGTGGTTTCTTGAGTGTGAAGAAATCTCATCCATAATTTTGTCCAAAAATCAAATGATATCCTTTCTAATTGGTGGTGTACGAAATTGGATAGCATCTAATCATCTTGAATGGTCTTTAAGAGTTACTAGAAGAAGAATCAAATCAAATATTTGAATTTTTATATTTGAATTTTTATTTAAAATGAATTTTAATGAATAAAATCCAAATAAATAATAAATAAATTATAAAAATCAGAAATAATTTGAATTGGGTCGTGCTTGATGTTATTGTTAAGATTGGGTTGCAAATTCATGGGCCCATTTGGAAAAAAATGGATTTAAGACCTTATTTGCTTCATACACCCCTTAAACGTCTCCCAACTTTGACAAGGCATAAATCCCTAAATTTTAAAGATATAAAGGTGTTCTTGGACATTTTGGAAAGCTTAAAAAGTCCTCTAACAAACCGCTTTGGTCGCATGTTCATATCTTTTACCATTTTCAAATTATGCTCTTTGGAAAAAGTTGACTTTTTGTTGACTTTTGAAATGACCTGTAATGTTTTAGCTCATACCTTCTAAATGAAGCATTTTTACGCTTGGCTTGTGAGACACAAAGTTGTAGATAATTAAATTTCCTTAAAAATTAGGTTTGGATGGGAAATTTTTGATGAAGCATGTGAAAGTTATGGCTGGTCAAAGTTTAGTAGACTTTTCCTTGGAAACCCTAATTTAGAAACTTCCTGATTCTTGATGATCTGAGACTTCCTTGATGAATCATGATAAACCCTTGATCAAATGATGAATTTTACTTCATAAAATTAATGTTGGAAAAAAATATTGAAGTTTGACTTTAATTTGACCACAGTTGACCTCAGTTTCACTTTTTAACCACTTTGACTGATTTTTGCATATCTAATCATCTGACTGGTCAAACTTATTGGGAAAGCCTTGAAACTTGACATGGGGATTCTTGAATACATGTAGGATGTCTTGAAAATAACTTGAGGCCTTGGAAGTCCATTTATCTAAGATAAACTCAAAACCCTAGTTGTGGATCCATTGCTTAGGAGGATGCTTTGTCTGAGATAATTCAAACTTTCAGACCAATTGTGAACTTTGTGAACCTTGTGAACCTTGAGAGAACTCTAGGGAAACATTTCTTTGATTGTGGGAGGGCAAAATTTGGGGTACAACAGCTGCCCATGTTCAATTTTCTGAAATCCGAGGAGTTAGATTGGTATGTACGCCATTCGTGACTTGAAGGTTGAAGAGGATTGAACACAAAAGCCCAAAAATTTGCTGGTTGGTTGTATTGCTTGAATGGGCTTAAAGATTCCATTCGGAGAAAAATTCTTCAGATATATTTCTTTGAGAGGAAAGCAATCCGAAATATGAAGATCTAGCCTTTGGGTGGATAAACGACGACCCAAGGTAACAATATGGCTTTTGAGAAGATAAACTACGTCTTAAGATAGCCTTCAGGAAGATAAACGACGTCCCAAGATAATGAGATAACCTTCAGGTGGATAAACGACGACCCAAGGTAACAATATGGCTTTTGAGAAGATAAACGACGTCTCAAGATAGCCTTCGGGAAGATAAACGACGTCCCAAGATAATGAGATAACCTTCGGGTGGATAAACGACGACCCAAGGTACCAATATGACTTTTGAGTAGATAAACGACGTCTCAAGATAGCCTTCAGGAAGATAAACGACGTCCCAAGATAATGAGATATCCTTCGGGTGGATAAACGACGACCCAAGGTAACAATATGGCTTTTGAGAAGATAAACGACGTCTCAAAATAGCCTTCGGGAAGATAAACGACGTCCCAAGATAATAAGTTGTTGATGAAGTTTGTCTGCTGGAGAATTAAACTGAAAAACAAGGTTAGTTCGGTGCAAATATCATGATGTATATAACATTCTGCAAGATAATATTTTATGCGAATGCGTATGATATGATATGATATGATGTATGTACGAATGTAGCTAAAGCGTATAAGTAGCTTTGTAGAACAACTGCTGACTGGGGAAAATAAATCCTGATTTGTTGTTGAGGAGTATGAAGACTTTGTTCCCGTCTTGTTTTAAGAACATTGTACTTAGAACCTTCCGTCTTCGTTCGCCGTACTTTTTATTGAAGGATTAAGTTCCTGAATATCCTGACTGAGGATAAAAGAGATGGACATAGATCCGGGAGACTTATTCGGTCAAGCATCAATTCTTCGGAAGATATGAAACTGTTTGGAGACTTCATTATGTTAGAAGTACACGATATTACTTGAAGTATTCAGTAAGAATATCCATAGAGATCACTCTGTGGGGATGAACCGACGAAGATTCGTTGGATATGAACTTTATTGGGGATTCCTACCTCCGATCGTCCTTAGTAAATGCTGTTAATGTATTTTATGCATTTCTGGTAAACATCAATCATATTCAAAAGCATATATACATTCAAACATAATCAACAGACGTTTTTCGCTTTAGTAAAAGGGGAAAAGTCACCCTGAATAAAGAGGGAAAAGTAAAGCTGAACTCGAAAACAAAATCGTTTTAACTTTGAGAATGTATATCCAATTGGATTTAGAGCTTCTGAGGTTCTTGCCTTCCCTGAGTAATTTCCTCATGACTTGACCCGAAGACATGATACTGACACCATCTGATATTACTGGCGTAGACAGTTAATTTCCACAATGGCTTCTGCTTAGAATCTAATATCAAGGTAATACACTGAGAGGAACGTGCCTTCAAATTGTGATGGACCATATACGCTCCGGGTATTAGATTTGGAAAGAGAGCGTTGCTCCCTGGTTGAGGATGAATTGTCCCATAATGGAAATATCTGAATGGAACTACCTCAAGAGAAATAAGCAGAATGCCCCATAATAATATGCCCCTGGCATCGTGAACTCTGTAATGCTACCTTTGGTAATTCAGATAGACGAGGAGACCTGCCCCTGAATACTTAAACATAGTTGAATCTTGACCTGATTTCCCCAAATGAATTGGACAGTAAAATGGCATGCCCTCTTGATTGAGAGATAGTGACTATGCCCCTTTGTATACATTAACCTTGATTCAGGAATAAACTTTGTCTATGGGAAGGACTTTGGTTTATTGAACATTCATCCTGTAAGTTCCTCTATTTGTAAAATACTCAGTTATATTCAAAAAATTATATTAAAAAATGCAATGCTTACGTCTGTCTTGAAGTTTTGAAAAAAAAGTTATTTTGGTAAAACAATGTTTGTAAAAACTGTGATATTAACTCAAGATTTATAATAAGCCTTAAAGGAGCCAGGATACCTTTTTGTAGCAGTATGCTTTTCGAACTAACCATGCTTCAGTTAGGTCTTTTAAACGGTTGTAACGTGGCCTGGTTCACGGTTTAAGAAACAAAGGATAAAAGTCTCAAATTTATTTATACCCAACCCATTCTTCGTGATGTTCTCCAATCCTAGGTTCGGTTAACTTATGCATTGAGGCTCCAAAGGCGTACTAACATTTGAAATAATTCAAAAACCATAACTTTATTTGAAAAGTCCTCTTTTTTTTTCTTTTTTGTTGAGGATTTATAGTGACCTCTTTTTTTATTTTGACTTTATTATCTCTTCCTTTTGTCTGAACTGTTTGTTTCAAGATTACAGTCAACGGGATGTCTCAATTTTACTAAGTCTCCTTCATAGGTTTTGACTTAGTGAGCTTTTCTTTTGCTAAATATTGACTTGCAGACTTTAGTGATTACAGGGGACCATCATTAGTTGTGTACAACACAGACAATTGGCATAGTTGAGTTAACCGAGTAACTACCCTGCCCTAGGTTATGAATAAGGGTTTTAATTTGAGTGAGAAGGAAAACTCCTACTTCATAGGCTCAAAATGGTTGCCTAGGGATTAACTTCCTTATATCTCCACTGGTTAGGAATTGAAACAATGCATGTACATCGTCAACATAGTCTATTCAAAGGCATATTGCATAAGATTATGGTATTGTTTTCGTCATCCTCCCTCTACAGGCTTATAGCTTTATCAGGAGTTAAATATCACAAAATAGAAATATGAAGCATAGTTCAAAATATAGTGAAACGAATGGATTAATTCAAGACAAACATATGCAATGCATTAATGAAAACAAAGGTTTGACATAATAGTAAGTGTTTAAACAAACAAAAGAAATTACAAATGAAAATTCAAATGTTCTCAAAGCTTCTTCTTCTAAACTGGTTACTCCAGATGTCTGGGCGCTTTGATGGACGATAGAAGAACTCAATCTGGCCTTCTGGCGTAACCTCGAGGATTCCTTTGTCAATCAGGTCTTGAATCCTATTCTTCAATGCCCAACAACTATTACTATCATGTCCGGGACAGTTGGAGTGATACATACACCTTTCCTTGGGATTATAGCGAGAAGATTAAGTATTAGGATTTTGAGGAGGATTTTCCAAAGAAACTAGCTTCATCTCCAACAAGCATTGCAAAGTTTGCAACATTGGAGTGCTGAATTTGATAAACTGTCTTTTATATTCCTTGTGTCGAAGTGGATTAATCTTACAAGGTCTTCTCTCTTCAACTGAAGAACAATCAGTAGTAGCTTGTCTATTTCCTTTTCTTATCCTTATCTTCTTTTCGACCAAGTCAGCTTGTTTTGTCGGAGGTCGACTGACGATTAGATTCCCGACTCCATTACTTTGAAGTTTGTGGACAAAGGTTCTCAACTCTTCTTGTCCCTGAGCTAAACTTTCGATAAGAGCCACATGGCCATTCATCTGGATCCTTATTTCTGCCATCTCAGCTTGCAATTGTTCCAACTGACCATTCTTGTTATCTTCATGATTTTCAGAGAGGAGTGGTTTCAACTCTTCTTGCCCCTTGGACAAATTCAGGATCACTTCTTGAAACTGAGCATTCTGAGCTTGGAGATCTTTGACAGATTGTTCGAGAGTCATTTCTGCTGAAATAAACAGCGAAAAGATTGAGAAACCTGTTTATAAGAAACCTATGATGTAATTATATGGTATGTATATATTTATGCAATGTTTTCAAGGACCGCAAGATTTAAATTTATTTAAAGAAAAACAAAAACAAAATTTTATTAGTAAGTATTAAAGTAATTTTCCCCTTGGGCTTACAATGAAAGGAAATAATAATAAAGTACAAAAATAAATATATGGGGTTTTAAGTCTCCCATGGACGCTTCCTCTTTGTGTGAAGGTATTTGTTGAGGTTCCGCTCCTCCTGAAGTTGTTTTGTCAGCTCCAGAATTCTTTATTGACTAGCTCTGAAATGAGTCTTAAAGGTATCCCTTTGCTTCTGCAACAAAATCTAGGACTTCTGCAACTCTTCCAAATCAGTGGGCATGTCTGGATGAAGGATGGTATAAGGAATATCTCCTTCAGCAACAGGCTCCATAGTGATTGGTAGAACAGAAGGATATGGCATCATAAGAGTCTGAGCACGAGATCGCACCCATCCGAGATAAGGCTCCATAGCAATAAACCTTTGATGGTAACCCTGAAGATCGTTGTCATAATCGAACACAATACCCTGAATAAGCATGTCATGAGGACCACTACTCCGAGCATAACCAAACTGACGTAGAGATAAAGAAGGGTTGTAGGTAATGCCCCCTTTTATGCCAAGGAGTGGCGCATTAGGAAACTCCCCACAACGGTCAATGATAGTAACATTATCCATAGATCGAGAGCACCAATGAATGTCTGAAATAGAAAGTGACATAATCCTCTTAGACCACCTTAACTCTTGTTCATTCTTCATCACCGATCGAGAAAGGTGAGAAATAAACCACCTAGCCAATAAAGGTATGCAACACATCAAAGTTCCCCTCGCCTTTGTAGTACGAGTGTGAAGAGAATGTAAGATTTCTCCAAGTAATGTAGGCACTGGGTTGTGAGTCAGAAATATGTTAATGGCGTGAACGTCTATGAACTGGTATGGATTAGGGAACAATACTAAGCCATAAATCAATAGGGCTAGGATCTCCTCAAAAGCATCATAACTCATAGCCTTCAAGAACACTTGAGCTTTCTCCATTAATACCTTAGCAATAATACCCTTAACTCCGCTTCTCGTTTCTAAGACAATGTCTGATTTCTTCAAATGTAAAGCTACAACAATGACTTCAGGTGTAGGTTCTTTCTCTAAGCATGTGTAGGGTCTTTGATCAGGGATAGGTATACCTAGTAGTTTGGAGAACTCCTCCATTGTAGGAACCAGCTGATAGTCGGGGAATGTGAAGCAATGATGTTTAGGATCAAAGAACTGAAATAGGACATTCATCATGTCCTCATTGAATCCTGAAGTAACTAGATCCAGCAGGTAACCATGCTTCTTGATGAATTGGGAGTTTTTAGAAACTTGAGAGACCAATTCCTTAAGTTTAGAAGGTATCCCTACAAAGTTGATCCGGATAGTATTCCTACGAGCAAAAGCCATGACCTGCAACAAAGAACAAAGATAAATCCTTTGGTCCTTGAAATGGTTAGTGAAAATGCTATGCTAATGTTGTCATGATGTCATGATGTTATGCTCAATCACAAACATGTGGCACACACAAACAAGTCACACAATAGCCCTAGGTTTGAAGGCTTGCATGAGGTTTAAAGGTAAGTACCCTCCCCTGAAGTTTAGATGGTTCATCCTGTCCTACAAAAGTAACCAGGTTCTAAGGGATCTCAAAATCACTGATCCTTCCCAAGGGTGGTTGTTCAGTGGGCAACTTAATTGCCAACCAAAACCCTCCAAGTTTAGGATCTCAATGAGTGTAGTATCGAGTATCAACCAAATTCAGTCTTCACCAAAGCCGGCTATCTCACTACTTTCTAAAGGCCAAGATTGGATAACTAGGGTTCTAAAAGTCAGTTAGTGTATTGACAACATATGGCATCCCCATATTATCCTTAACTTACTTAAGGAACATAAGCACCAACCAAGAAGTCACACTAACTATGGCCACCAGATCAACCATATCGGTATACACCGTACAGTTTCCTTGGTCTATTGCCATTTACATAGGGTACACTAGATCCGGGTTAGGATCTTTCACACAAAAGCTCAACAGATAATAATGTCGCTCCCGGGATTTTCATCCTAGTACAAACGCGAAAGTGGCACGGAAAAGGTAGAGTCGCCAGCCATACATTTTTATCCCGAAGGAACGGGAAAGGTAATGCTACACAAACCTTAGGAAGAAGGAAAGGACAAGGTCCTGCGAACCAAAGATCTGGGTTTGGGAGTCGGTTATGACCTGCTAACTAGAACTGGACTGAAATGAGAAAGGGAATTGGAAAAGAAAATGAAAAGAAAGGGGGAAATGTAGGTAAAATAAAGAATGTGCTCGAACGGGCCCTACCCCGCTGCCTACATACCTCATCGGGATAATGAGGATCAAAGTCGACGTAGTTCGCCTAACTAAGGCGGGAACTATTTGTTTATGTTTTTTATGCGCTGAAACTGCGTATGTCTATGCTCAGGTGTTGCAGGCTCGTCTGATACGAGTGTGTTTACCGTCTTGCATGCGAGACAAGTAGTCGCAATTTCGCGTTGAGAATGAATGAGGTGAGAAAAGAAGTTCCCGCAGGAAAGTCACTTATTGTTTGTTGTTTGCTTTTTAAGAGTTTGGTATAAATTTGGCACAAGGAAGTGAATTCAAACTCTTTTCCATGGAATGTGTACTTTCCACTACAGTCCAAGATGGAATAATAGAACAAGCACACCAAGTAAGGAGAATTTATCCAAGACTTGTTCCCAAGGATTAGAGTTTAAGTTCATTAGCTTGTTGAACTTTATTACATGTTTTTGTTGTCTGTGAAGAAGTGTCTTTTAAGTTTCCTTTGTGAAATAACCTCTTGATCAGACTTGTACATCATGCTAGACAAGCCTACACCACTCCAAGATGGAATGAGTGCAAGTGCCCCATGGAATAAGGCTATACACAAGGGATCCTTTCATACATTTATTAAGTCTTTTTTTTGGATTTGTTTGAAGATGAGGAAAGAAGACTCAAAAGGCAAAGGTCAAAGCTAATGGGGGACTAAGACACAACCCTAAGTCATCATGTTATGTACAAAGTGTGATCCTATGGTTAATGAGGTATTCTAACCTAAGGAGAAGAAAGAACAAGTTAGAATTCAACTTACTTCCTAAGGAAGCTAAGTTGAATCTAAAGAGAGGAAACAGAAAGCCTGTGAACGAAGCACCAAGGTGCTAAGGCAAAACAAATAAACACGCATAAGGAATAAGAATGAAGTAATATTACCTCAATCTTCCCCCTACAAAACAAATGTTAGCATGATGACAATTTAAGCAAACATATCATGGTAAAGCCAAGTGAGAAATCATACTCACTAATGGAAGTAAAGGTGAACTCCTAAACCTAAAAATAAGTTCTAAGGTGCTCTCACAAGTTACCTACCTTCTAGGGGCAGAATCTAGGTCATATTAAAAGCATCTAAAGGGAATGAAGTGAATTAAACTCAAACTATGCCCTAAAGTATTGTCTAAACTCTAATGAAACCTAATGGTTAAGCTAAGAGGGAAAACTAAAGGCCTTACCAAGCTAAAATCACTTGAAACCAAGGGTAAAGTCAAAGTCCAGAACTTGACATCAAATAAGAATGGAGGAGATGATTGGATCATATGGAAAATAAGAGACTCAAATCAAAGAGGCATAAACATAAGATGAAATTATGGATGGATAACAAGGATATTAAGCCTTTACAAGTGAAACAAAATGATTCAAGATGAAAACTCAAAGATGATCAAAGGGAATTGAACTCCCATACAAAAACCAAAGGCTTGGCATGAATTCAAGATGCAAATTAAACTCACAAACCAATAGCAAATTAAATGGCATGAAGTATTCTAAAACTGGGTATCTCAAATTAGGGTCTATTGACTTTCTTAATGGAAAATGAAACATAAAGAGAGGCAAGACTTTTTACATGTGAAGTGAACATAGAGGAATGATCTAAACATGTTTATAAGACACAAAACAAGACTTTGACAAATTTATTTGGTGTATTCATGAAGTTTTGAGTGATTAAGATGAAGGATGAAGGAGAATTAGGTCAAAATGGAGACAATGGTGACTTAAAGTTCAAGTAAACCCTAAAAACAAAAGTAAAGACTCAAGGATGGCTTTCAATGTTAGATGACATCTACTACAACACATAAGACCCAAAATAAAAACATTAGAGCAATGGCATAAATGCCTTATTCATTTGGAGTAAGAGAAGGCGAAATGAAGGACCAAAAATGACTTAGAATTCTAGCAACTCAAGAAAAATACCAAATGACCTTAAATAATTATGAAAATTGATACTTAGAATCAAGATCCAGAAAGTAGGTTATGTGCAAAAAATCTCATTAAAATTCCTCTTTTTGAATGGTTAATGGAAAGGTAGAACTCAATTAGGGTTTTTATGAATACAAGTGAAAGAAAGGACTCAAAAATGATCCAAAAATGACCTAAAAATCCATAGAAAAATCCTATGATGAAGTTTAATGGAATAAGAAGACAACACAAAAAGAATGGCACATTTATCATGCATCGTTTGGGGGAACAAAAATGAACAAGATGACATATCAAGAATGATGGAAATTAAGAAACAAATAAAGTGAAAATTAATTCAGATCTCAAAAATGAACAAAAATAAAATCTAAAATTATGGAAAATTAAAGAATATTATGAAGAGTGCCCATGAATTATTTGGGAATATTTGGAGGCTTTTTGCTATTTTTAAAAATAAGAAACGAAATTGGAATAAAATGATAAAAAGAATTAAAATGAAATAATAACATTGGGCCTGGGAGGTGCATTTAGTGAAGGAAACAACACAGCTGGGCCTAGGTAAATTGCACAGGGGGTGCCAATATGAACTGAAGACTTTTTTAGTTGACTTGGTAGCATGTGCAGGGCATGGGATTCATTTATTTGTTGGCAGTTTACGGACGCTTGGATCACACTCATCTAACGGTCACGTTATAATTTCACCTCCGGTCTAGGGTTACTATTCAGGTGACCGGAAGTGACCTCCGGTCATATTCTCCAGTCACCCATGACCTAGGGTTTCCTGAATCCTTGATAAAAATGAATTCTAAGACCGTAACAATGCTCGCCTCACTCTCCTGATCATAAATATGGCTTCAAAACTCATTCTAAGTTCCTAAATTTCCAGAATCGAAAGCCCAAACAAAACCTGAGAAAATTGAATCTATGCATCTATGATTCCTATCAACTAGCCAGCCAAACCATAACCTCTATCAGGCCTCAAACAACATGAAAACACTTAGAAATGTGCAATTCGGACCAATTGAAATTCAGGATATACCTGAGTTGCAGAGATAACAAATTGTTGCTAGAAGGCCAGAGATGAGGTTCCTTGAATTGCTTGATCTTATTCTTGATCAACCAGAGTGAAATAAACACTCAATGATGTGTGAATCTTGAGAAACCAATGGAGATACAATGCTGATCAGTGTTATGCAGAGATGAAACTTAGGAGCTTCTAGCAATGAGCATCACAGAAATTGAGAAAAACATGGCATTGATGACGGATTAAAGGATATTGAAGCAAGATGATGTTAATTTGAGGAGTATGACTCAAAAATGCAGTGCATCTTCACTAATGTGCCATGCTTGATTTTGATGATTAAGGTTGTGCAATGCTTGGAGATTGATCTTGAGATGATGAAGATGATATCTGGATGAATAATGAGGATTGATCAATGATGATAATGCTTGCTCGAGGCCAAATGCAAAGAGAATGCAGTGGTGCAATTTGGATGATTCAGTGAAGTTTCTCCATGGCAGTATGGTTCTGATGAAGCTTGAAGAAGCACCAAGAAGAAGATGATGAATGTTGATGATTGAAGAAGCTTGATCCTCTTCAATTATTAGAGAACTTGTAGAGATTTACAGAGTGAAATTTGAGAATTCTATGGTGGATTTTAAGCAAAAGTGAGAGAGAGTTCAAAATGCAGTGAGCTCTTGCTTTTTATAGAGTCCTTGATCAAGGATTAGAAGTTGTAACCATGGTTAATTGGCCTGGTTAAACTGAGTCAGGTTGGTTTCCACTGAGTCAAGTTTGTTAGGGTTAGTTAGATTCAGTTATGCCAGCTGTGTGTTCTGGAAACTTCTAATGCTCGAGTTGGATTCCATGTGAAGGAGAGCATGACAATTATGGTAAGGATGAGTGGAAAGAAATGGAGCTATCCTGAACAAATTGTGCAACACGCTTGTTCATGTTTGAATCTTGTTAATTAACTTGAATTGGGAGAGAGATGCATGGAGATTATGATGCTTCTACACACACTTGATAGCAGCTTGCTTGTGCAACAATCCACTGAATTCAATGCTTGCAGGATCAAGATTCTTATAATGAGGTGCATTATGATGCAGGTTGGCAAAGACTTGAACACTAATACAACACACTTGATTCCATTCTATTGGCTTGAACTTGAATGATGGTATAGAGCAGTGTAGTATGCAGGCAGCCATAGGATCATGACCTCTAATGCAATGCTTCATGGCCCAACAATGTGGAATGGTACAAACCAGTTGAACTGAACTGAATCTTGAACACAATGCAATACCTTGTCATGCAAGATAATCAGTTTCTTCCATTAATCTTCAAGAGGCTATAACTTCAAGCACAAGTCATCACTACATGCAATCTTTGGACTCAAATTGAAGGTGATGGTATGTAGAACATGTTTGGTGTCAATATAATGATGTAACACTGCCTCTAAGCATCTCAAATTGGTACATGAACATTTAGTCACAAACTTGTACACTTGGGCCTGAGGATCCGTGGCATGCCTAGGCAACTTGCTTGTGACTTGACCAATGTAAGACCCTTACTTTTACCTTTCATAACTTCCAATCCTTTGATCCAATGAAAAAACCTTGAACATGAAAGTTGTAGTAATCATGTAGATGAACAAATTTGTAGTTCACTAAAAATTCAATTGAGGCTTTTTTGACCAAGGAAAGTGGCTTTCCATTTGATCCTCCACCTACTTGATTAAATGCCTTGCAGGGCACGCGCGCTGGCCTGCATTTGCCCTGCCCATGACTTGCCTTGGGCCTTGAATTATCCAAACTTGCCAAGATCATATCTCACTCATTTTTTATGATATGGAGGAGTTCCACATATGGATTTGAAGCTCAATATGCCCTCTTTAATTGGCTCCAAGTATAATTTTCATATCTTTCATATTTTGGGAGAAGGCCTCATTCAAAGTAGCTGCAAAAATAGCCAAAAATGCCATTTTTGGAAACCCTAATTTTCCAAAAATGGTAAGTTTTGGTTTTCTTGATTTCTCTTGATTCCTCCATCATTTCTTGATAAAATTTGGACCATATGATCCTTGTAACCCTAATTTCATGATTTTGATCTCAAAAAGCCAGGAGTTGACTTTTTCTTCATTGTATTTGACTTTCCCCCAATTTCCTGATTTTCAATCATCTGACCAATTGAACCTCTTCCAAAATGAATTTGTGGATGAAATTTGAACCCTATACACTTGTTGTCATATAGAACACAATAGAATCCACTTTTGCTCAAAAATTTATGGAGAAGTCCTTCACAAATGAAACCCTAATTTGGACCATTTCATCAGGAGATGTTGCACTGCTTGACTTCCTTGATCAAACCAAATCTTTCCATGACTTGTGGCTTCAAATGAGAACTTGTGGGATGTTGTGGACCCTTTGCACATTGTTGAGAAGCTCCGTGGACCTTTAATGGCCTTTGTATAGCCTTTAGTTGCTCCAATCATTGATCACATACCTATGCCTCAGCTATGTTACACATGATGCAATATTTTTGATTATTTTATGAACTTATGTATACTAAATGCTATGCACATGGTTGAGGAAATGAGAGGGAAAATTTTGAGGTATTACAGCTGCCCCTATTCAATCATCTGCAAGCTTGAATGAATAATTGCAACAGCTTTTAGACATTCAAGGTATGGAGTGATTGAATACTCGAATAAAACTTGGAAATTTGAACTCGGTGGATGATAGAAATGTCATATGCTCTATATTTATATTTTTTGTTTTGACCTCTGAATAGGAACTGGAAATAGAACCAGGTGGAATATAATCAATGCAATAACCTGCACTATGACTGCTTAGCGAATCAAGCCACAACGAGGGTGCTTGTTGGCGAAACAGGGCTTAACGAGACTGTTAGCGAAACAGAACTCGACAATGTGACTGCTGGGCAAACCATGCCACAAAGAAAACACGTGACTGCTGAGCGAATCAAGCCATAGAAGGTGCCTGTTGACGAAACAGGGCTTAACGAGACCATTAGCGGAATGGGACTCGACAATGTGACTACTGAGCGAGTCAAGCCACAAAGGAAATACACGACTGCTGAGCGAATCAAGCCACGGAAGGTGCCTGTTGGCGAAACAGGGTTTAACGAGACCATTGTACAAAATAGAGCTCGACAATGTGACTGCTGAGTGAATCAAGCCACAAAGCAAATATGCGAGTGCTGAGCGAATCAAGCCACAGAAGGTACCTGTTGGCGAAATAGGACTTAACGAGACCATTGTACAAAACGGAGCTCGACAATGTGACTGCTGAGCGAATCAAGCCACAAAGAAAAATGACAAAATTGACTTGGAAAGACAAAGATGTTTGGAAAATGGTATAAGTATCCTTTGCAAGGAATATCTCAGGTTGACAAGATGCTCCAGGTCATATGTAATATACCTCAAATCTGGCCCGTACTGGCATGCGTATGCTTGGGTTTATGGCGTAATGCTCCATGATGATGGAAATGCTACGCTTTGGAGGATGAAAATGTAATGATGATTATGCACATGCGAATGCAAAGAGATCTCTTGATAAGGAGTCTGCAAGTATCCCAGGTGGCTTGACTGGGTAGAACTGGTGATCACTGCACTAATTTGGTCCATCCTGATGAGGAGGAAACAACTCTGCTGGGAAAGCTGTTAATGATGCACCGGCTCTGAACTGCCGCTATTGCCAAAAATAAATTGGACTTTAGGATTGGAGAGCCAAGACCCTGCTGGAGATGGACTCTTCTCGAATTCTGATGGGGAAGTAGAGACTTCCTGACCTGGCTGGGAACCAGAGGTATGATTTAATACTATGCTGAGGAAGAAACCTGCTGGGGAGTAAGGAACTCCTTGTACTGCCGGGGATTGCCCCTGTGTTGAAAGAAAACTTCTGCTTGGGGAGGGAAAACATCTCTTGCCATTAATTCTGGAGACTTCAACTTCACTTCTATTGGGGATAACTGGAGACACCCGGGAAAACACCTGTTCTTGTTCAAGTATAATGAAATGTTCCTCCTGGTTATAATGAAAGAATAACATGCCTTAGAATGTTTAAAGATCCTGTCTTTATTCGGCTTACCGCGGAATTTTTAAGCTCCTTGGCTGTTGATTATAATGAAAGAATAGCATACCTTAGAATGTTTAACAATAATTATACCTACACTTTTGATCAGTTAGCTGTTCTATTAGAATTTCCAGTATGAGAGGATGTGTGCTATAAAATGCCAACTGGGGAAAAATGGGTAAATTCTTATAAAATGTTTTGGAAAGAGATAACGGGCACATTTTTGCAAAATATAGAAGGCGTCAGAGCCACCCTTATTCATAACCCGACTATTCATTATTTTTTCCATATTTTGGCTACAACTATTTTTGGCTGGTCTAATACGAGTAGGGTAAGTGAAAGAGAACTAATGCATCTTATGGCTGCTTTCTCCACTTCTAAAATCAATCATGTCCCGTTCATTTTGCATCATATGACAAGTGTAACCGCAAACAAAGGTCATATATCCTTTGGCTGTTTGATTACAACAATAGCTAGAGCCATAGGACTCGAAGCTAATTTTACATCAATGGAACAACACCCTGTCGAAACAATTGACTTAAATACGGCGATGAGTATGAAACTGGTAAAACCATGTAGAGGTGGAAATTACGAGCTTTTGATTGACAATAAAGTGCTACCAGGTTTTACTTTACTAAACCCGAGTCGTACTCATGTGACAAATGAAATAAATTTCCTCTACTTTGACTCAAGCCCTGCACACATTCCAATGAATGATGTTGTTGGCGGGAGAATGATGAAAAAAACCCACCCATGCAAGATGCGCCTTTTTCTTCTGATTATGTTGCAGGTACTTCTACCAGGCGAGTCCCTAGGAGACTAGAGGACGGGCCACACGAAGGTCTTGAAGGAGTTCCTCATGAGTTGATGCTACAAGTCGAAGCAAACGCCTTGAGAGACCAAAGGATACAAACTATAGCAACTCAAGAAGCCATGATGAAGCAGCAACAAAACCAGATGTATGCTCAACAAAGCGACATGCTGCAAATCCTAAACCGACTGCAACAAGGACATAACCAGATGATAGAGTTAATCCACAGAATGACTGGCATGTCCTTTAAGATAGAAGAATATACAAAAGTGGAAACTTCGAGAAATTTCAGACGAACACGAGGTAGAGGCAGTCGTCAGTAGTTGACATCCCAGGTTCTACCTTCCTTTTTCCGCCTTATGTTGACGCATTGGGGACAATGCTCGATTTAAGTGTGGGGGAGGAAGTTTTATCGCTATTTATTTATCGTTTTTATTTATGCTTTCTAGGTAGATTTAATATTTTGTATGCTTATTATTTTCCCGTTTTAACAAATAAATAAATTCATGTATTGTCGAGCCATTTCACGTGATTTTCGCTTTAATTCAGATTTAACCAATTTTCTTGAACCATAACAAAAAAATTTGGTTTGAAAAATGACAACATGCTTGAAATAAGCTAAGTTAGAAAGACTTAGGAAAAGTGTTGATAATATTGGTACCGTTCTTACACATTGAACCCCTTAATTATGCAAATGAATTTGAATACTTATTATGCCAAGACTACCCTCTTTATTAGTTTATATTAGCAGTCAGCACCATCCTAGCACAACCTAAGTAGTAAACCGATGCAAATATGTGTCTGATCTCGAAATAAAATAATATAAATAAAGTTAATGTCAAAAGAGAACTAAAGATATGCCTCCTTCAAAGTTAGGTGGTCCTTACCCGACCATTTATCCCAACGGACAAGATTATTGAAATTCGAAAAATGAAAAGAAAAAAAGAAAGAACTGCGGAGATATTTGACGAATGAGATCAGCAAACACTAACAGGTTTACTTACCATGGAAGTGCAGGGATAAGGGGATTAATGTGATTGCACTAGAATGAAAAAGAGTGTGTGGGTCAAGTGTAAACACCCCAAATTTTCCCTCTATTTTTTCTCACACCTTGGCTTGTGATCCTCCATATTGCATTGCATAAGCATACCATCTCACACTGCATAGTTATTTCACTGCATGGCTGCATAGTTAGGGTTTGTGATCAGATGAATCTTAAAAGTGGTTTGAGCTATCTCAGAGGCCATGAAGCATGCCAAGAGGGTCCATGAGTTTCCTATGATCATATTATGCCACCAAGGGTTCTTGAAATTCAAAAGATCACAAGAGATTGGAGAGACACCCAGGCAGACTCAGGGCTCCTACACTGATGACCAGAAATTAGGGTTTTGGGTTTGAGGCCCTTACACTCAATTTATTTGGCCATTCTTGATTCTATTGGTCTATATATGTTATAATGAGCATGTGTATCAAATTTGAAGCAAAAAACTCCTTGTGGAAGTCATCTGATCAAATGGTAACTTGTTGTGTGAGAAAAGTCAGAATCAGGGCATCTAAGACCACCAACAAGGGTTCCAAAGGGTCATCATCATTAATTTGAGGTCCTATGATCTTTATTTGATCTTAGGAATGCTTTGAAGTTCAAAATATTGAATAATTTTGAGCCATTTGGAAACTTGCCATTTTTGGACATAACTTGTAATGGAAACTTTCCATTTTGGGAAAGATCTTCAACCTCCTCTTTCTTGATCAAAAAGGTTTCAAATTAATTTTCTTCAAACATTAAAGTTGTATATTGGATCTTCCCATTTTCAAAAAGTACAAGAACTCCTCTTGATTCATCCTAGAACTCAAGATATGGCAAGTCAAAGTTGGGAAAAATCTTGTAATTTTCAAGTTCATGTCAAAGAGGGAATTGTGAAAAATGGTATTTCAGGCCTTTATGTGACCTCTAATCCACTCAAATAAATCATGCCATGATCAAACAACTTCTAAAGATCAGAATTGGGCCAAGAATCTAGGGTTTTCATGACTTGCTTCTCAAGAAATGTCAAAGTTGTGAAATTGAAAAAACCATGCAAACTCTTGATCCAAGCCATACAACTCACAACTTTCAATCCAAAGGCCCTCCTTGAAGCCAGCTGAGGCAGCCCAAGACCTCAAATCACTTATGTCCTAGCCCATGCCTCAAGTACAAAAACTTTTGACTTTTTGTATTTCAAACCATACCAATCCCATAGTGCCACAACAACTCTTTTGACCAATGGCAATTGTTTATGCATTGCCTAAAGATCATAAAACATAACACACAAGAGCTCAGAAGAAGCCAATCATCAGATTGCACAAAATCCCTCAAAAACTTCCTCTTTTCGATTCTCTCAAACCAGCCATCAAACTTCCAAAATTCTTTCACCAATCAATCACATATCATCCATAGAACAAGAATCAACCATCAAAATGGCCTGAAACACCACATATCAAAACCACCATTTCTGCTACATCAGAACTGGACCTCAAAAACCAACCACTTTCAAAGCATTCTAAGCACTCCATTAGCTTCAGAAGGACCAAAGGAGCTTATTTGCACAAGAGGGAGGCCCTGAAAGCTCCAATTTGAAGAACTTCAGTTCAGGTATCCATCAAGAACAATTTTTCCAGAACCTCTTTTTCTTCTTATAAAATGAACCTATATGCTTTGCTGATCATTCTGATGTGTTTAGAATTGAAAATGGTGTAGAAATGAGCATGTATTGTTGTTCTGAAAGTTTGCCCGTGAAAATGTTTTTGATTCGATTCTCTTGATTCATGTGTTATAAATATTGTTTGATGATTGATTTGTGATCTATGATGTTTGGAGAATGTTTTTGGGCAGATTTGATGGTGTTTAGTGGCCTATAGAGGAAGTTAAGGTTGGGGCTGGCCGGAGAAGATGACCGGAGCTTATCTCCGGTCACTTGAGAGTCATTAGGGCTAATTAGGGTTTAAGTCTCTAGATTGATTGTGAGCCTTAGGATCTGTTTTTAATTAGTGAACGAATGGTCCAGATTTATCATTAAACCCTAATTCAAATTAATTAATTTAAACATAATTAATTAACTCAGGACAAACCATGGCCATTGGATCACGCGCGAATCACAAGTTTAAATCTGATCCCTTAGATCCTCATACCTTTGGTCTTGCTAACTTATGCCCTGGGCCATTGATCCAGTCTCCTTGCAATCTTAGTCATCTGATATGATTACTTTGCATTTTTATATTCTTTTATTTCATTTTATTTTCTTTCATTTATTTAAAATAGTAAAAAAATTTCTAAAATTCCAATCTTTTGGATTTTTACTTTAAATAATTTTAAAAACCCAAAAACATTTTTTTTTTAATTTTTGCATTAAAAAACCATTTTTAAATCATTTAATTGTATTATTTAATTAATTCATTCATTTTAATTAATTAAAAATACTTTTAGGTATTTAAAAATCACAAAAAAAACCATGAAGCATTCTTACATATTTAGAACAATTTACAAACTCATCTTACAAATTTCTTTTAGGGTTTGATCATGTTTTGACAATTAACCATGAATTAGGGTTTTCAAATTTCTTATTTTTCTAACCCTAACTTCAAAAATTCATTTCTGACCAACCAAGATGAGTTTGTACATGTTTCTTTTTGCATCCTTTCATGCTTTGCATGTAGTATCTAGGGTATTTAACTCATAATTTTGCATAGCATTTTCCATTTGTTTGACATTTTTCATGAAGAAGTACCCAAAACCCTAGCCTAACTTAGAAAAACCATAACTTGAATTTGGTTTAGCTTCTGACTTCCATCTTTGGGGAGTGATCTTATGTGTGTTTAGAGTTCACTTGGTTGAAATTTCAATTTTTTATCATGTGTTTTCCTTCTGTTTTGATCATGTGCATCTCATACTTTCTTAAAACCCTAATTTGCCATGTTCATTTGCATTCATCTTTACATACCTTCATCATATGAACTTGTCATGACATCTCATGCATTTTTATGTCATCTTAGATACCTTAGGACATGTGTGAACATTGGTTGATCATTTTTGCATCCATTTGGTATGTTTTGCATTCATTCGTTCTTATGGATATTCATGTGATTTCAAGCTTCTAACATGCTTTGTTTGCATCCCATCTCTTGTATGATCATGCATAAACATTGTACATGTCTTAGCATCATTTCATAACATATTTGCATTGTGTTTTCACTTCTGGTCTTGATCATTGCATATTCATTTGTCTTATTTCCTTTTGTTTAATATCTTATGCATTCATACTAACTTTTCAGGAGCTTCAGGTAAGTTGTTTAGGATGTGGATTTTCCTCCACATCCAACCTCTTCTTATCTCTTCATTTGCATCTTTATTTGTCTTTGAAGTGAGTTTGACTCACTTATGCTCTCTCTTGCTCCTTTTCTTTCTCTTAGGTTACTTAACTTCTTCAGGAAGTAAGTAACCTACTCTCCTTTCTCTTCTCTTGTCATCTGCTTCTTCTTCCTTGGTGGTCATTTGAAGATCTTCCTATAAGCCTCACAAACCATAGGAATATCCAAGCATGATAACTTTAGGTTTGTACATAGTCTCCCCTAGTTTTTACCTTTTGTCGCTCCCACTAAATGAAGCCGGGTCAAATAGGGTACAGACGCGAACAGTCGGCGAAAGGAGGGTGTGAGAACACACAGGAGTGAACTCACAGGGAATGAAAAGAGTCGCCAGCCAGGCATTTTTATCCCGGAGGAAAGGCAATGCTGCATAGACCTAGAAAGATATGGACAAGACGGTTGCGAACCAGAGAGACTGAGAAAGGGGGTTGGTTACAACCTGGGAAGGTATTAGCACCCAGATTGTCCGTCGTACTCGACGGGATCCACGCTTAAAAGATTTGTGTTTAAAAGGGGTAGGGTCAGTGCAATCTGTGTATAAAAGAGCTGGAAAAAAAATGTACAGGTGTCTGTGTAAAAGAAGTAAAGTGTGTAAATGTACAGTGTCAGTGCAAGAACAGGAATAAGATGCTCAAGATCATGAGGCTAAAAGAATATTGCTGGAAGGAGGGGGAATATACAGAGACTTTTGTTCGATAACTGTTAAGTTATGCCTACGTATCCTCTCGTGCAATGAGGAAGTCAGAACACCGTAGTTCGACCCAAAGAAACTGAAAGATGAATTGACTTGTGAACTGCTTACTTGTCTATGCTCAAGTGTATGACCTGTCTGGCTCAGGTGCTAACTGTCTTGCATTAGACGGAAGAAGCAAGTTCTCGTTTGTGAATGAAGATGATGAGAAAAGAATCCCGGAGGAGACGATTATTGTTTGTTTTTTTGTGTTTTCAGTCTTTTATTGCTTTTTTGAAGTTTGTCATAAGTTAATGAGCTTAAGCCTAAACCAATGGATTAGTAAACTCATCACATCTTCCCTCTGATTAGGGGTAATGAGAATACCTTAAGTGTGAAGTCAGCTTCTCACACTTAAACACCTTGATGTAGGATTAAGATCATTAACCTACTTGTGATTATTTAGATGTTTTTGGTGTTTTTGTTTAGTGTTGAGTAATGAGATTAAGCCATAATCAGGGATTAAACAGACTCATTACACCATCCTAATAGAAGGATAATAGATGAGAATGTTTAAGCTGAGGAAAGCTCCTCAACTTAATCCATGATTAGGGATTAAATTCATGACAAAACAAAGCCTTTATTAGATGGATTTTAGTTAATGATGAAATGATGAAGTGATTTTTAGGGTTTGTAAGACAACTTGAGGGGGACTTGTCCATTAACACTAGGGTTAGTCCTTCTTAACCAATTAAGGAAGAATTAGAACCCTAATGCAAGGCCCAAGTTACAAGCTTGATGTCTTGATGATTATTAAGTGAATTGATTAGGGGATTTAAACACATTAAGGGTTTAACACTTAGGATTAAAGTTATACACTCCATCCTAATAGAAGGATGCAGGCATAAGCTTAATCACAAAGCCTTAAAGCCTTTAGGGTTTAGTCCTTGATTATGAGGTGAGAAGAGAAGACTCAATGAGACACAAAGGTAAAACTAAGTGGGGGACTAATCAAAACCCTAATCATTGTCATGTTTGGTTGTTCCTAAGGTTGGTGAGGTTTACAAGAAAGATCTTCAGAGGAACCACCAGGAAGCAGATGAAAGGAGCAAAGAGAAGCAAAGTAACTTGCTTCATTTAAGAAGACAAGTCATTTGAGGAAAGAAAGTAAGAAGAAGAAGAATGAGCAAGCTCAATCTCAAACAAAAAGTAAAATGCAGCAATGATGCATAAGAGAGATGAAAAGAAATTGTGAGAAGTGAAGGCAAATTCACTTCTCAAAGTAACTTACCACCTGAAAAGTTAGTGAAAGAAATGCAATGCAATGCAAAATGAGATGAAATGGCATGATGTAAATCAAAACCAGAAGCATATGTGTGATGATAATGATGTTATGAGATGATGCAAACATGAATCAAGGCATGGGGATGATCATATGAACATGTGGATGCAAGAGAAGCATGCTTAGAACCATGATCATACATGAAAAGTTATGAAATGCAAATGACATACAACATGGCAAATGAAAGATGCAATGATCAAACATGATTCTCATATGTCTTAAGATGTCTAATGAATTAAATGGATGCATAAAATGTCATGGCAAGTCATGGTATGCAAGAAAATGCAAGATGGATGCAAATGAAAGCCCAAATTAGGGTTTATGATCAATGCATCAAACAAAAACCAAAATCAGAAGCAAACATCAAGATAAAAAATTGAAAATGCACTCAAAGGAACCCTAAACCTATACTAACTCACTGCCCAAAGGAGAGGTTCCAACTCTTAACCTAATTAGGGTTATGAATTTCCTAAGATTTCTAGGGTTTTAGGGTAATAAGAAAAATGTCAAACAAATGGAAAATGCAAGATCAATTCATGCCAATTTAATCCTACAAACTACATGATATGCAAGACACAATGCAAAAAGAACCAAATTCCAACTCTCAATGGTTAGGCAGAAATGATTTTTCAAAGATTGGATCAAAATAATGCTTTAAAATGGAATTAATTCCATGGAAAATTGTCAAAATGCATCAAGATCAAAAAAGAAATTTGGTTTGAGGGCTGGACAATGTTTCTAAATGTTTCTAAAGGTTTCATGAATTTTTTGGTGATTTTTAAATACCTAAAAGTATTTTTAATCAATTAATTCTCATTAATTAATTAAAAATAAACTTTTAAATGATTTAAAAATATTTTTTAATGCAAAAAATAAAAATAAAAATGTTTTTGGTTTCTGAAAATTAATAAAAGTTTATACAAAAATTTTCAGAATTTTTAAAATTGTTTTACTATTTTTAATAAAATGGAGAAAACAAATCAAATTAAATGAAAAATAAAATGAAAATAAACTGAAAATGGAAAAGTATGCAAGATCAAGGGCTGACATTCAAACATACGCGCGCGGGAGTGGACTTGGCGCCATATCCAAAGGCTGAGATTCAAAATTCGCTAATTAAATGATTAAACCCTAATCCTGCCCTAATTACTTTCAGGCGACCGGAACACTGTTCCGGTCGTCTTCTCCGGCTAGCTCACTTCTCTATCTCTCTCTACACGCAATGAAAACGAAATCTATCTGCCCAGAACTCATCCCCATTCAAAAACGAATCAAACCCCTCAATCAAACATCATTTTTCATTCATTAAACAGCCAAATCGAATCAAAACATTCTTAGGGCAAAAAGTTTCAGACAGTTCATACATGCTGGTTTCTCAACCATTTTCAAAAGTAAACACATATTCATGATCAGGGAAGTGCATAGAAGCTTTTAAGAACTTAAAAACATGTTTCTGGAAAAAAGTTTTGGGATGACTACCTGAACTGAAGCTTTTGATTCAGGAGCTTTCTGGCTGTTTCTTTGGCTCAAATCCACTCCAATGATCCTCCTGAGAAGCTTGCAATGATTGGTTGAAGTTTAAAATGGATGGTTTGGGAGATGGCAGAAGTTCTGTTCAATGGCAAGTGGTGATCGTGTTTTTGATTCTTTGAGTTTCAGGCTATGGTGAGGGGTGTTTTGTGATCAGGGAAGTGTGTTGAGTTGATTTGTGAAGTTAGTTTTTGTGTTTGTGTCTTGTGCAAGCAGTTTCGAAAGCTTTTGCAAGATGGTGTGAAAATGAGAATGCTGTGTTAGAGAGTGCTTCAGGCTTGTATTGTAGCTGCTTTGGCTTGCTTTTTGTTTGTATAAACAATTGGGATTGGTCAGAAGAAGTGATGTGTGCTTTATTGATTGGTATGGCTCAAGTTGCCAAAATGTCAAAGTTGTGTAAGTGAAGCATGGGCTACTTTCTAGCCAAGGACAAAAGGTGTGTCCTGCGCAGCATGATGTGGGGAGAACCCTAGGATGGTTCAGCAAGTCAGCAAGCAAGTGGATCTTCACTTGAGTGAGTTTTTGCAAGTTGGTTCACTTTTGCTCCTTATGAGATATCTTGCTTCATAAACCATAAAAATGAGAGATTTCTTGGCCCATTCTGAATTTTAGGTCTTGTATGATCATGTTGTGAAGTTTAGAAGCCCATTTGATAACTTAATTGGCCTTGAGAAGTGAATTTGCAACTTTGCCTCTTTGGTAGAAACTTTGAAATTTTGTGATTTTTGCCAACTTTGACAAGCCATAACTTTTGATCCAAAATGAATTAGGTCATGTTCTTGTACTTTTTGAAAAGGGAATGATCCATTCTACAACTTTCATGACCAAAGTTTTTCCATTTGAAGCATTTTTGAATCAAAAAGTAAAGGTTGAAAAAGTTGCCTAAAATGGCAATTTCATTAAAAGTCAAACTTTCCCAAAAAGTCAACTTTGCAAAAGACTTGAAATTCTTCAATTTTGTGAACTTCCAACTTCTTTTATGATCAAATAAAGATCATATACAATCAAAATGATGAAGAACACCCTTTGGTTGGGTTATTGGGGGCCTCAGATGCCCTGATTTTGCACTGACTTGCTCAAGAAGTCAACTCTTGATCAGATCCCTTCCCCATGGAATTTCTTCATGAAAATTGATATGCATGATCCCTATACCATATAGAGACCAATATAAACTAGAATGACCAAAAAAATTGGAGTTATGGCCTTTGAAACCAAAACCCTAATTCTAGGTCATCTGTGCAGTTAAACCTGGCTCTGCTTCCATGCCAATCTCAGTTCTTGTGATTTCTTGACAATCTTGACTTTGAGAGGATATAATATGATGCTTGAACCTACATGGACCCTCTTGAAGTGATTGATGGCCCTTGGAGTGGCTCAAGAAGCTCTTGGATTGCTCAGATCACAAACCCTAGATGCAGATGACTTTGAATCAATGCAGTGAAGCAAAAAATGTGATATGAGATGCTATGATTGAGTTTATGCATATGAAATGATCACAAGCCATGGTGTGAATGGGTGAGGGCAAATTTGGGGTGTTTACAGCTGCCCCTATTCAAACATGAGTTAGTTGTGCGGGATGTAAGCAACGGCTTAACAGGCGAACAAGATAACTTGTGGTTGAATACCAAAGACAGTCCAAAATTTGCACTCACAGAATGAAGAAGAAAAGGGATATAGATTGTAAAAGAAAATAAATTATATTGTAAAATGTGGGCGACGGAGGACG
This sequence comes from Lathyrus aphaca, assembly GCA_963966055.1. Taxonomy (NCBI): domain Eukaryota; kingdom Viridiplantae; phylum Streptophyta; class Magnoliopsida; order Fabales; family Fabaceae; genus Lathyrus; species Lathyrus aphaca. The sequence goes on from OZ014519.1 coordinate 593,509,400, forward strand.
ACCGTCGAGCAGAGGACGACTGCTGGGTAAAGAGCAATGACGGGGACGGCCGACATGCTGGGACAAGTGCGAAAAATAAAGCAATGACGGGGACGGCCGACATGCTGGGGATAAAAGGGATTATGATGGGGACGGCCCTCAGGTAAAGCTAAGATTCTCTGGGAATTAATGAAAAATGATGGGGACGGCCATCAAGTTCATAAAATAATCGACGATGGGGACGGCCATCGGGCTAAACTGATGAAGGACGATCATCAGGAAAAGGAAAAGGGACCACGACGGGGACGGCCATCGGGTTAAAGAATAAATGAAATAATGATGAGGGACGGTCATCAAAGGTGAAGGACGATCACCTGGCAGGGGACGGCTGCAGAAAGTATCGCGACATAGGACGAATGCCGGATAAAAGGTCGACGATGGGGACGGCCATCGGGCGAGCATGATGAAGGACGATCATCAAGAGGTGAAGGACGATCACCTAGCAGGGGACGGCTGCTCTCAAGGTTTGTCATGACATAGGACGAATGTCAGATAACCAAAATCAACAATGGGGACGGCCATTGGATAAAATGATGAAGGACGATCATCAAAAAGGTGAAGGACGATCACCTAGAAGGGGACGGCTGCTAAATATCACGACATAGGACGAATGTCGGATAGAAAATCAACGATGGGGACGGCCATCGGACGAGCATGATGAAGGACGATCATCAAGAGGTGGAGGACGACCACCTAGCAGGGTACGGCTGCTCTCAGGGTTTATCAAGACACAGGACGAATGTAAGATAAAAAGAAATTTTGCCTTGCTGGCGATTTACTGGGGAATAGTAAACATGGACGAGTGTTTATATCCAAGAAACAAAAGGTATAGGTGTTTAGAGGTTTGTGTATAGATTAAAGATGCGGACGGGCATCCCTAAGACTACGATACGGACGAGTATCGGATAGAAACAAAAAACTGACACGTGTTCAGAGATGATGATACGGACAAGTATCAACTGGTTAACAGAGAACACGGATGAGTGTTGAATCTGAGGGGACTCCTCTGGGGAATAGTAGACACAGACGAGTGTCTATATTCAAGAAGACAAAAGTGTTTGACACAGTGTATGGATTAAAGATGCGGACGAGCATCCTTAAGACTATGATACGGACGAGTATCAAGTAGAAACAAACGCTTGACACATGTTCTGAGATGATGATACGGACGAGTACCAACTGGTTAACAAAGAACATGGACTAGTGCTGAATCTGCGGGGATATAAATGGTGTATACAAGATACGAACGAGTATCTGTATAAGTATGAGTAGTGTACAGGAGAATGTTTATCTTGTTGAGGAGGGTGACACGGACGAGTGTCAAAAGAAAAGAGTGTAATATAAACAAGTATATGTTTTGCAAAATGTTTAGGCAACTACGCTGGGGAAGATGACATGGACGGGTGTTAGGGAATCTGTATAAAGATGTATCTGTGAGTGCAAAGAGGAAGCTCTGGCTTTCCACTGGGGGTATGACATGGACGGGTGCCAAGAAGTATATGTAATATAAGTGTCTTCTTGTAAAGAAGGCTCGGGCGACTTTACTGGGGAATCATGACACGGACGGGTGCCAAAAGGAGTGTGTATTTGTATTTACAAGTGTAAGGCAAATGCCTTGGCTCTCTGGTGGGGAATTTGGGGAGTTTGTTGTATACTGTTGATGGGTTGTCAATATTCACAAGTGTTTGATTCAGAACATGGCTTAAGTTTATGCAATATGTTTGATTTTTTGCCGTAATGCTCCGTATTAGACGGAATGCTACACTTTGTGGGGAGAATATGATGCTAATGCCATGATTATGCATAGATATCGATCCGGGATTTGGATCCCGTTGCTATGAAGATCTCTGGTCGATCTGCTTGAAGTGAATATCCCAGCTGGGGATGAGATCATTGACATATGGGACTCTGCTTGGGGATATAGGTCACTGATAGACCTATCTTTGGTAATGAGGGACCCAGCTGGGGTTTGTAGAAGCTTTCGTCACTCTGCTGTGATTCCTTCATGCGTTGCTCTTCTGGATAGAGGCTGAAACTCTGTGGGGAGATGGTTCCCTAGCTTTTGTACTTTGGCCGAGGAAGAAAGATTGGCACCTCAGCTGGGAGAAGTGACAAATGGCAACTCAGCTGGGGAGAAAGCACTTCGGGTGCTAAGACTGAGTGTTGGTTTTCCAGTTTGCTGGGATGAAGCTTTCGTGCCCCATGTTGCGCTTTTGAATACCTGCAATCCTGCAAAGGTAGAGGAACGCACAAGCGATCCCGAGGTATCCTTTACTGGATTCCGTCATAGGAGTTAGACACTTCTGAGAGTAAGTATATTCCCTGCAAGCACGTATTTTTTAGAAGAAAAGCATCTGTATCTATGCAATCGGTATTTTAAAGACATCAGACATTTTTTGCAAATAAAAATGTACAAGACGAAACATGACTGAAAATCTGCTTTTATTAATTCATGTGCCCTGAATTGGCAAGATACAGTCAAAGAAACAGATCTCCTAAAATGAGGAGATTGTTACAAATTGAGAAACAAAATGCTGGCAATGTTGAAGACGCTTCAAGGAGCTTCCCTTCTGCTATGACTCGTATGACATTTGACGTTCTTCTCGTCTTGCTTTCTGAAGACGGCTGATTCTGATAGAAGCTTGATCCTTTAGAAGCTCACCAAGTTGTAAGTGATACAGACGAATTCAACATGCAGTTGTTCGCTTATTCCCTTATTTTGCATGGATCGCCCTTTCGGGTTTTCAATCCATCGGGATACCCATTTTTGCCTGAGTTGTCCAATGCGGCTTTTCAACTCAGCGGGTGTACATTTTTTTGTTTATTTTCCCTTATTTTTGCCCGAGTCTTTTATTCTGTTTTTGACTCGCCGGGATGCCCTATTTTTTCCTGGACTTACATTCTGTTTTTATGTCCAGCGGGTCATTTTTATGCGAAGTATTTTTTAACTGCATCTGAATTCACAGGGGACGGGAAGTCTTCACCATCCATAGTACTGAGCATGAGTGCTCCACCTGAGAAAACTTTCTTTACTACAAATGGTCCTTCATAATTCGGAGTCCACTTGCCCCTATGGTCTGTATGCGGAGGGAGGATTCTCTTCAGCACAAGATCTCCTACTTGGTACTCTCGGTGCCTGACTTTCTGATCGAAGGCTCTCTTCATTCTTTTCTGATACAACTGCCCATGACAGATTTCAGCCAATCTTTTCTCATCAATCAGACTCAGTTGTTCGTATCGGGACCGAACCCATTCTGCTTCGTTTAGCTTAACATCCATCAGTACCCGTAGGGAGGGTAATTCAACCTCAACAGGTAGGACTGCCTCCATACCATACACAAGCTGATACGGTGTTGCCCCAGTGGATGTTCTGATCGACGTACGGTACCCATGCAAGGCAAATGGTAGCATTTCATGCCAGTCTTTGTAGGTGACTACCATCTTCTGCACAATCTTCTTGATATTCTTATTAGCTGCCTCTACAGCGCCGTTCATCTTTGGCCTGTAAGGAGACGAATTGTGGTGTTGGATCTTGAAGTCCCGGCATAGTTCTGCCATCATTTTGTTGTTTAGGTTGGAACCATTGTCAGTAATGATTCGCTCGGGAACTCCATATCGACAAATGATATCTCTTTTCAGGAATCGGGCTACCACTTGCCTTGTGACATTTGCATAGGAAGCTGCTTCAACCCACTTGGTGAAATAGTCAATAGCAACCAGGATGAATCTGTGGCCATTTGAAGCAGTCGGTTCAATCTTGCCAATCATATCAATGCCCCACATAGCAAAGGGCCAGGGTGAAGACATCACATTCAGAGGATTCGGAGGCACATGCACTTTATCCGCATAAATCTGGCATTTATGGCATTTTCTGGCGTAGGCACAACAGTCGGTATCCATTGTGATCCAGTAATAACCTGATCTTAGCAACTTCTTAGCCATTGCATGTCCTCCAGCATGGGTACCAAAGGATCCTTCGTGCACTTCATGCATTAACAAATCTGCTTCTGTCCTGTCGACGCATCTGAGGAGTACCATATCAAAGTTTCTCTTGTATAGAGAACCATCAGTGTTCAAGAAGAAACTACCAGCAAGCCTTCTTAATGTCTTCCTATCATTGGAAGATGCCCCAGGTGGGTATGTTTGATCCTCCAAGAAGCACTTAATGTCATGGAACCAAGGCTTATCATCTTTGACAATGTCTGCGGTAAATACATATGTTGGTCTGTCAAGTCTGGACACTGAAATCTGAGGTACAAAGTTGGCAGCTTGAACTTTGATCATGGGTGAAATGGTAGCCAGAGCATCTGCAAACTGATTTTCATCCCGAGGGATATACTCAAGCTTGACCGTTGTAAAGAAAGTCAATAACCTCTTTGTATAATCCCTGTAAGGTATGAGATGATCCTGGTGGGTGTACCATTTGCCGTTGGTTTGATTAACTACCAGAGCTGAATCTCCGAATACAGTCAATGTCTTGATCCTGAGGTCAATGGCTTCCTCAAGACCCATAATGCAAGCTTCGTATTCAGCTTCGTTGTTAGTGCAGTTGAAGGTGAGTCTTGCCGAGAAAGGCATGTGAACTCCTTTAGGTGTAATGAGTACTGCACCAACACCACGACCATTCATATTAACAGCCCCATCAAACATCATAGTCCATTCTTCTTCCGGGTCAGGCCCTTCAGTATGAACAGGCTCTTCATGATCTTTTGCTTTTATGAACATGATGTCTTCATCAGGGAAGTCAAATCTCATAGGCTGGTAATCATCAATAGGTTGCTCAGCAAGATATTCAGACAATACACTACCCTTGATGGCTTTCTGAGATGTGTACTGGATGTCATATTCTGTGAGGATCATTTGCCATCTTGCAACCCGTCCGGTAAGTGCTGGCTTCTCAAAAATGTACTTAACTGGATCCATCTTTGAGATCAATAAAGTGGTGTGGGTCAACATATACTGTCTCAGTCGGCGAGCAGCCCACGCTAAAGCACATCAAGTCTTCTCGAGCAGTGAATAACGTTGTTCACAGTCGGTAAACTTTTTGCTTAGGTAGTATATTGCATACTCTTTTCGACCAGACTCGTCATGCTGGCCCAGCACACACCCCATCGACGCTTCTAATACTGTCAAGTACATGATTAGAGGTCTTCCTTCAACTGGAGGCATAAGGATTGGAGGCTCTTATAAGTATTCCTTGATCTTGTCAAAAGCCTTCTGGCAGTCTTCGTTCCACCTGATCGTTTGTTCTTTTCTCAGCAGCTTGAACAAGGGTTCACAGGTTGCTGTAAGGTGAGATATGAACCGTGAAATGTAGTTCAACCGACCTAAGAATCCTCGAACTTCTTTTTCTGACTTCGGTGCAGGCATTTCTTGAATAGATTTGACTTTATCAGGTTCAACTTCAATCCCTTTTTCGCTTACAATAAATCCCAGCAGCTTACCAGATCGTACCCCGAATGTGCATTTGTTGGGATTCAACTTCAGTTGGTATTTCCTCAGACGCTTGAATAGCTTCAGCAGATTCACCAGGTGATCTTCTTCAGTGAGGGACTTGGCAATCATGTCATCCACATAACATTCGATTTCTTTATGGATCATATCGTGGAATAATGTCACCATAGCCCGTTGATATGTTGCGCCAGCATTCTTCAGTCCGAATGGCATCACCTTGTAACAGAACGTGCCCCAGGGTGTGATGAAAGTGGTCTTCTCCATGTCTTCAGGTGACATCTTGATCTGATTGTATCCTGAGAATCCGTCCATAAAGGAGAATACCGAGAACTGAGCCGTGTTATCCACCAATACATCAATGTGAGGTAATGGGAAGTCATCTTTCGGGCTGGCTCTGTTCAGATCCCGGTAGTCAACACACATTCTTACTTTGCCGTCTTTCTTAGGCACAGGTACTATATTAGCAACCCACGGTGGATAGCTAGTTACAGCAAGGAACCCGGCGTCCCACTGCTTTTGTACCTCTTCTTTGATTTTCATTGCCATGTCAGGGCGAGTACGGTGCAGTTTCTGTTTAACCGGCGGGCAATCTTCTTTCAAAGGCAGCTTGTGCATAACAATATCGGTGTCCAACCCTGGCATATCTTGATAAGACCAAGCAAACACATCCACATATTCTTGAAGCAGGTCAATCAGTTGTCTCTTCACTGAGTCTTGTAAGCAGGCCCCGATTTTAACTTCTTTCACGTCTTCATCTGTACCAAGATTAATCGTTTCGACCTCCTCCTGATGAGGAGTGATAACCTTTTCCTCTTGTCTCAACAACCTGGCTAGCTCTTCAGGAAGCTCATACTCTTCTTCAACCCCTTCATCAGCTTGATTGATTGGATTGTCAAAGTCATACGAAGTCATAGCCGTGTTGTTGTCGGTGCGGTCTGGAAGGCACTCTCTGCAAGGGTTCAATTTGTTCATTTTAGTGATTGATTTTAATCTTGTTTTAGAAAAGTGAAATAAAGTCGTCATTTTGAAAACATTGCCATTTATTTTTTTGTACAAAAAGAAAAATGGAAAAACAGTGAGCGGGAAAGAAAAAGACTCATTTGCAAAAGATGTCTGATATTTCATTGATTAATCTTGTTGCACAAAATTACAGATGGCCCGATTACAAAATGAGTCTTGTCATCTTGGGCAAGATGCAAGACTTGATGCATGCTCAAAATACAGGAAATAATAATTACTCTGCAGGAGTAACTCTTATAATTTCCTGGGAAGACCAGTTTGAGATACTGCTCCCCGGGATCTTTGGACGGATCTAACTCTCCAGGTTGCGGTCGCTTTCATCCTCGTCTTCCAAGTTTTTCAAGGCATCGGGGGCGAGCATCCCCCCACTGACAAAATTGGGCTCCTTAGCAGCCTCTGCTTGATCTTGTTGAGTTGGTTTGTAACCCAACCCAAACCTATCCTCCTTCTTCTCTACGGGCAGCAACTTACCCCAGCCTTGGGCAGTCCCTTCTTCAACAACCTTCCGGGCTTGTTGATAAGATGTCATTGAGGTTCCAGGTACAACGGATGCTTCATTTATGTTCAAGGCCTCAAACCCTTGACTCATAGTTTCGTGGATCTCCCCATCCATCTCAATGTATTTGTATGTAGCCAGATGGCTGACAAAAATATCTTCCTCTCCACAAATAGTAACGACTTGGCCCTCCCACTCGAATTTTAACTTCTGGTGAAGGGTAGACGTAACTGCGCCAGCGGCATGAATCCAAGGTCTACCCAACAAACAGCTGTAGGCCGGCTGAATGTCCATCACGTAGAAGGTCGTTTTGAAAGTTTGTGGGCCAATCGTTATAGGCAACTCAATTTCTCCCAGAACTGATCTCTTAGAACCGTCAAAGGCTCTCACTACCAAGTTACTGGGACGTAATGCCAATCCTTCATACTCCAGCTTCACAAGGGCTTTTTTAGGTAAGACATTGAGGGATGACCCTGTGTCCACCAGCACATGGGAAAGAACTGCACCCTTACACTCCATGGTAATGTGCAAAGCCTTGTTGTGATTGCGGCCTTCCGTAGTCAAATCAGTGTTGGTAAATCCTAGTCCATGACTAGCGTTGACGTTTCCAACTACAGCTTCCAACTGATTGACGGTAATCTCCTCTGGCACATAAGCTGCGTGCAAGACTTTTAGTAGTGCGTTCCGATGAGCCTCGGAGCACATTAGCAATGATAAAATGGAGATCTTTGAAGGCGTCTGGTGAAGCTGGTCCACTATCTTGTAATCACTTTTCTTGATGATTCTCATGAATTCATCAACCTCTTGATCGAAAGGGGTTTTCAAAGCTTCTTTAGCAGCTTGCTCTTCTTGCACCATTCTCTTCCCTTTTGCCTTGGCAGCAGCTTCTGCTTCGGCACCGGGTCTTGGAATTTGAGGGGAAAAGAGACGTCCGCTTCGAGTAAAGCCTCTGCCTCCCCCCACATTGTCTATTTGTGGTGAAGAAGTTGATGATTCAAGAGTGATTTTCTGTCCTTCGCAGTATAGATCGGAGCCATAATGCCAAGGGATGGCATTACTGCTTTCATAAGGTACTGGCCCAGGCACTGTGATAGTGACTGGACTGATAGCAGCTGCAGAAGGGACCGTGATAGTCTGTGGATCGTAGTATATTGTAACCGGTGCTCTGACAGGAGTGGCATTTTGCGAGTTGTAGGCAGAATCATTTGCAGGATCATAATAAATTGTAACTGTTGAGACACTTTCATTGCTTGCTGTTGATGTTGTAGGAGGTTCTGAATGAAGGGGTGTTGAAGTTGTAGAAGGGATGTTTGGTGATATCTGGTCCGTTGAAGTAACAGATGAAGCGTTTGTTGATGAGATTGAAGAGTTGTTTGGAACAATTGTTGTTGCGGTTGTAGAAGACTCGGGAATTGCTGTTAAGGAGATTGCTGGATTGGTAGGTATTGATGTTGTGATTTGAAGCAAGCCACTTTGGATGAGACCATCTATGCCATCCCTCAAGTTATCACACCCATTCACTGAAATGTTCCAATAAGCACATCCTAGCTCGCATCCAGGGAACATTTGACATTCAAGGAGTTGAGCTTTAATCTCTACCAAGGGTGTCCGGATCTGCCCCACACTGGTTATCAAGTAAGACGGCTTATCTTCTTCAATAGCATTGATTCTGGGTCCGCCGTGGTTGGGCATAGGATTTTTACTGACATTTGGTGGAGGTGCAAAGTTTAGAGCCTTGGAATCCACTAGATCCTGTACTTTCATGTGCAAAGCTCTACACTTCTTTGTACTGTGACCAGGTGCATTTGAGTGAAAAGCGCATCTGGCACTGGCATCATAGTTTCTGGGTAGACTGGCAGGATCTGGAGGTGCCAATGTCCTTAGCTCAACTAGGTTGAGTTTCAGGAGTTTTGGCAATAATGTGGCATAAGGCATAGGGATCGGATCGATCACCCTATTGGCCTGAGATGGTCTCTGTTGAAATGGTCTTTGCTGATTGCTGTTGCTGGTGTTGTTGTTGTTATAATTTCTCTGAGGTGGATACTGAGTTTGTTGCTGGTAATGAGATTGTTGCTGAGGTTGGTATGCCGGTTGTGGATGAATTGGAGCGGGAATGGTGACTGCTGCCACGGACCTATGAACATATTGGGGTCTACCCCTGCTGGTATGGATAGCATTGGTCTCACCAGTTCTTCTTGGGCCCATAAAAGGCTTTCTTGTGTTGCTAGATGAGCTGGCACCATTGTCAGAAATTTTGCCCATCTTTAATAGGCTCTCAATTCTTTCTCCAGCTATAACGACATCTGCAAAGCTGGTAGAAGAAAAGGCAGCTAGCCTATCAATGTATGTCCCTTGAAGGGTGTTCATAAACATGTCGGCCATCTCCCTCTCCGACATGGGTGGCTGGACAGCAGCAGCAAGCTGTCTCCACCTCTGGGCGTACTCCCGGAAGCTTTCTCTGGATGATTGTGACATTCCCATCAGGAGGGTCCGGTTGGGAGCCATATCCAAATTATACTGGTATTGTCTAATGAAGGACTCAGCCAAGTCCTTCCAGCATCTGATGGTCGCTCTAGTCAAATGAGAGTACCATTCCCTTGAAGCTCCTGTTAAGCTATCTTCGAAATAAAACATCCATAGCTTTTCATCCATGGTATATGCCTTCAACCTCCCCAGAAAGGATTGCAAGTGGGTCCGTGGACAGGAGGTTCCGTTGTACTTCTCAAAGCACGGAGGTTTAAACTTATGGGGAATCCTGACCCCGTCCACTAAGCCCATGTCCATAACATCAAAACCCAAGCAGTTTTGAGATTCCAAGGACCTTAATTTTTCAGCAATTTCATCTAGCCTTCTGTCATAGGCCTCATCCCCAGCTCCCATCACTGTGAACTGATCTTCCTGGGGGTCTTCTTGGAGTATTCTGCCTGTAGTAGCATTCCCTTGTACATTAGCAGGGATATTGATCTCTGGATGAAGGTGGGGTCCAAATACAGGTGGGTTGATATGAGGCTGAACCCTCTCATTGTTGCTTGTCCCACCAGTCCCTAGATGGGGGTCTTCCTGAGTCTGCCTCTCTACCAAGGCTCTTAATCTCTCTTGGCTCTGTGCCAATCCATTCATCACCTCCATAAATTATGTCATCTGATTCCTCATTTCCAGTCTCTCATTGGCCATTTGGTTCCTGACCTCTGTAAGATCCTGTTGTACCTGGTCCATCTGTATACTCGAAAGGTTGTTGCGGGTAGGATATCTGTGTGGACGGTTGAGTGGGAACACCCGACGTCGAGCAATAGTTCCTGAGATCACAACAGAGTTAGTAACAAAAACAAAACAAACCTACAAAACAAACAAAGGTTAGTATGCAATGCAGTATGCTTATTTATTTACAAGGTATCCGGCTTGGCACTTGGTTTTGACCTTTCCAGACCCCTGAGGAAGATGCCTTTTGATGTTGCTTTGAAAGAACTCAGATAAAACAAACTAATGAATATATTACAAAAGGTGAATGATACATAGTTGTTCTTTACAATACATGCCCCTGAGGGGTCAAAATACAACATAAGAAAAGAAAAATACAATGAAATGAAAGCAACAACAAGCAAAAGTCAGACACCAAGACCAAACTCATCCTCCTGAACTTCCTTTAGAAGTGCCTCAGTCACAGGATCAGCTGGACGCTCTGTGAGGTTCCTGATAAGGAGATTCCTTGTAGTAACAGCTGCAGTTAGCTTCCTGTGTCGACTCTGGTCCTTTGACCTCTTCACACCAGCTCTAATCTTCAACTCTGAGATCTCTCTCTGGGCTGCTAGCAGGGCTTCCTGTTGCTCCTTAGCACTAGCCTCCAACTGCTCAATCTTGTCCTGAGTCCTCTTATCTTCCTGAGTACGGGCTTCGGTGATCCGGACCCACCTAGCTTGACTCTCTTTCAGATATAAATCAGTCCTGGCCTTCTGGAACTGGGCCTCCTTGCAGGCATTCTTCAAGATCTGCTCTCCAGCCCTTGACTTCTTAATGTAGTCCTCTGACTTCTCAATCCTAGCTAGATTCTCCACTTTTAGCTTTTCCAACCTTTCAATGTCCAGCCGACCATCACTCCTCTCCCAGAGGGTCTTCTATAGAGCCTGAGCCAGATTCTCATTCCTCTCTTTCAATTTCTCAAACTCTTCTAAGCTGACAGTGGCAGGAGGTGGTGCTGTGGATGGTCCAGGTGCATCCTCAATGGTGAAGGGCATCCCAGAAGTTTGTGCCCTGGCATGAGACCACTCATAGTACTGAGCTGAGGCCACATTGTTGCACCTTCCCAGAATGGCCATCCCCTTGGTCTGGACATTGTCCCAAGCCCAGGATGCTTGCCTGACAATAGCCAGATTAGGCTTAATCTCACAATAAAGGGTCTCATCCAAGTCTTGTGCTCTAGGAGTGTGGACCAATGCATAGCCCAATTGTCTTTTGAATAACAGAGGGTTGTAGTTGATGCAACCCTTCACTCCTATCAGGGGTACATTGGGGAACTGCCCACAACTAGTAATGATGTCCCTGCCCTTGGTGCTCTGAGTGCACCACCTGATATCAGCTGAGGTCAAGGCAATGAGTCTTCTAGCCCAGTTCTTTGGCTGGTGAGGATTCAAGAATGCATCAGTCTTGGGCAAGTGTTTGAGCAGCCAGGTATGGAATAGGGGAGCACAGCATCTCACCAATCTTCCTCTTTTCTTTTCATTCCTTTGGTGAACAGAGTAGTAGAAATCTCCCAGTAAGGTGGGCACTGGGTTCCTTAGGATGAAGAGATGGATTGCATTCTTGCTAACAAACTTAGGCTCATCTGTAAATAATATAACCCCATATATGCTAAGGGCTAATAATGCACAGACTGCCTTCCACTCCCCCAAGGAGGCCTTCAGAATAGCCTGAGAGGTCAAGAAATCCAAATGTAGACCAGAGATTCCAGCCTTGGTAGTCATGTTCTGCCCAATCAGACAAGGTTCCAGATACAATGCATTTGCCACTTCTTCATTACTTGGAAAAGCCATCTCAGGGTTGAAGGGGACTCCACCCCTGATAGGTACACCAACCAATGATGAATACTCCTCTAATAAAGGTCCCAACTAAAAATCCTGAAAAGTGAAACACTTCAGAGGGGGATCATAGAACTGCAGGCAAGTATGAATCAGGCTCCTCTGTGAAGGGTCCAAATCCATAACCACATCAAGTATGCCTCCATAGTGTTCTCTGAATAGTGGTATATGGTCTGGAGTAATCAAGGCCTGGATCTTCTTGATGTTAGCCAACTCAGGCTCAAAGAAATGGTAGGAGATATTACTCTTCTTCGGTGCCATGTTGCTGAAGAAAAGTTGAGACAGATGCTGAGAATAATACTGAAGATGGGCCACTGACAGGCTGAGACTGGTGATGCAGGTGACTGAAGCAGGTAGCTGATAGCTGAAGTAGATACTGATGAAGATAGGTCTATGCTGATGAAAGGGTCAAAACCAAGCCAAAATATAGTATGGATACCCTGAAAAACAAATAAGCAAATGTTAAAATGATGCAATGATGATGTATGCAAATGATATGCAAGGGTTTGTTACTGAGCTGGATCTGATCAAGTGCTCTGATATAAGTCCATGTATGTTCAAGAAATCCAGATGGAGGTTCACAAGTCCAGTAACCAAGGTGGGGGACTCAAACAAAGAGTCACATGTCCAGGGTTAAAATCACAAGAACTGTTCCAAAATGGAGTACTCTTAATCAAAACAAAGTAACAGGGTATGCTGAGGTCAAGGGTACCTGCAAACCTGTAAACAGCCCAACCCCCTCACAGGTGATGTTCTAAAACAAGGATCCTCAGACTCGGATCAGTTATGAGAAGTGTAAACACTTCTAACCCGGAGGTACAGTGTTTACAATAACCATAAAAGATCCTCCTCTAATTCACCTCAGTGTCTGAAGGTCAATACTAAAGGTCATCCAGACTTAGCAAGCTTCCCAGATAGCCCTAGCACTATAGGAAATCTGTAGCACAGAGTTCTCAAGAAGAAATCCATATTTGAACCGTGTTTCATATTCCCGCACCAGACCGAAATGGAATGGGAAAGAACATGAACCACTCTATCCTAGGTGTCACTCAGGTCCCAGGTATAGGACCTCAACTCTCAATAGAACACCCACCCACCAAAGCAACAAAACAGATCCAGCCAGCACAGTATGACAGTATGATATATGTAAAGCTATAAAGAAAGCAATAAAACAACTGTACATAAAGCAAAAATAAATAAAAAACAAGCACAAATAGCACATAACACCCCAGTAAACACAAATCAAGCAAGCGCTAGGAGGAACCCACAAAAAGAACCAGAAGCCCTGGTTACAGTATAAGGTTCCCCAGCAGAGTCGCCAAGCTGTCGCTCCCACTAAATGAAGCCGGGTCAAATAGGGTACAGACGCGAACGGTCGGCGAAAGGAGGGTGTGAGAACACACAGGAGTGAACTCACAGGGAATGAAAAGAGTCGCCAGCCAGGCATTTTTATCCCGGAGGAAAGGCAAAGCTGCATAGACCTAGAAAGATATGGACAAGACGGTTGCGAACCAGAGAGACTGAGAAAGGGGGTTGGTTACAACCTGGGAAGGTATTAGCACCCAGATTGTCTGTCGTACTCGACGGGATCCACGCTTAAAAGATTTGTGTTTAAAAGGGGTAGGGTCAGTGCAATCTGTGTATAAAAGAGCTGGAAAAAAAATGTACAGGTGTCTGTGTAAAAGAAGTAAAGTGTGTAAATGTACAGTGTCAGTGCAAGAACAGGAATAAGATGCTCAAGATCATGAGTCTAAAAGAATATTGCTGGAAGGAGGGGGAATATACAGAGACTTTTGTTCGATAACTGTTAAGTTATGCCTACGTATCCTCTCGTGCAATGAGGAAGTCAGAACACCGTAGTTCGACCCAAAGAGACTGAAAGATGAATTGACTTGTGAACTGCTCACTTGTCTATGCTCAAGTGTATGACCTGTCTGGCTCAGGTGCTAACTGTCTTGCATTAGATGGAAGAAGCAAGTTCTCGTTTGTGAATGAAGATGATGAGAAAAGAATCCCGGAGGAGACGATTATTGTTTGTTTTTTTGTGTTTTCAGTCTTTTATTGCTTTTTTGAAGTTTGTCATAAGTTAATGAGCTTAAGCCTAAACCAATGGATTAGTAAACTCATCACATCTTCCCTCTGATTAGGGGTAATGAGAATACCTTAAGTGTGAAGTCAGCTTCTCACACTTAAACACCTTGATGTAGGATTAAGATCATTAACCTACTTGTGATTATTTAGATGTTTTTGGTGTTTTTGTTTAGTGTTGAGTAATGAGATTAAGCCATAATCAGGGATTAAACAGACTCATTACACCATCCTAATAGAAGGATAATAGATGAGAATGTTTAAGCTGAGGAAAGCTCCTCAACTTAATCCATGATTAGGGATTAAATTCATGACAAAACAAAGCCTTTATTAGATGGATTTTAGTTAATGATGAAATGATGAAGTGATTTTTAGGGTTTGTAAGACAACTTGAGGGGGACTTGTCCATTAACACTAGGGTTAGTCCTTCTTAACCAATTAAGGAAGAATTAGAACCCTAATGCAAGGCCCAAGTTACAAGCTTGATGTCTTGATGATTATTAAGTGAATTGATTAGGGGATTTAAACACATTAAGGGTTTAACACTTAGGATTAAAGTTATATACTCCATCCTAATAGAAGGATGCAGGCATAAGCTTAATCACAAAGCCTTAAAGCCTTTAGGGTTTAGTCCTTGATTATGAGGTGAGAAGAGAAGACTCAATGAGACATAAAGGTAAAACTAAGTGGGGGACTAATCAAAACCCTAATCATTGTCATGCTTGGTTGTTCCTAAGGTTGGTGAGGTTTACAAGAAAGATCTTCAGAGGAACCACCAGGAAGCAGATGAAAGGAGCAAAGAGAAGCAAAGTAACTTGCTTCATTTAAGAAGACAAGTCATTTGAGGAAAGAAAGTAAGAAGAAGAAGAATGAGCAAGCTCAATCTCAAACAAAAAGTAAAATGCAGCAATGATGCATAAGAGAGATGAAAAGAAATTGTGAGAAGTGAAGGCAAATTCACTTCTCAAAGTAACTTACCACCTGAAAAGTTAGTGAAAGAAATGCAATGCAATGCAAAATGAGATGAAATGGCATGATGTAAATCAAAACCAGAAGCATATGTGTGATGATAATGATGTTATGAGATGATGCAAACATGAATCAAGGCATGGGGATGATCATATGAACATGTGGATGCAAGAGAAGCATGCTTAGAACCATGATCATACATGAAAAGTTATGAAATGCAAATGACATACAACATGGCAAATGAAAGATGCAATGATCAAACATGATTCTCATATGTCTTAAGATGTCTAATGAATCAAATGGATGCATAAAATGTCATGGCAAGTCATGGTATGCAAGCAAATGCAAGATGGATGCAAATGAAAGCCCAAATTAGGGTTTATGATCAATGCATCAAACAAAAACCAAAATCAGAAGCAAACATCAAGATAAAAAATTGAAAATGCACTCAAAGGAACCCTAAACCTATACTAACTCACTGCCCAAAGGAGAGGTTCCAACTCTTAACCTAATTAGGGTTATGAATTTCCTAAGATTTCTAGGGTTTTAGGGTAATAAGAAAAATGTCAAACAAATGGAAAATGCAAGATCAATTCATGCCAATTTAATCCTACAAACTACATGATATGCAAGACACAATGCAAAAAGAACCAAAGTCCAACTCTCAATGGTTAGGCAGAAATGATTTTTCAAAGATTGGATCAAAATAATGCTTTAAAATGGAATTAATTCCATGGAAAATTGTCAAAATGCATCAAGATCAAAAAAGAAATTTGGTTTGAGGGTTGGACAATGTTTCTAAATGTTTCTAAAGGTTTCATGAATTTTTTGGTGATTTTTAAATACCTAAAAGTATTTTTAATCAATTAATTCTCATTAATTAATTAAAAATAAACTTTTAAATGATTTAAAAATATTTTTTAATGCAAAAAATAAAAATGTTTTTGGTTTCTGAAAATTAATAAAAGTTTATACAAAAATTTTCAGAATTTTTAAAATTGTTTTACTATTTTTAATAAAATGGAGAAAACAAATCAAATTAAATGAAAAATAAAATGAAAATAAACTGAAAATGGAAAAGTATACAAGATCAAGGGCTGACATTCAAACATACGCGCGCGGGAGTGGACTTGGCGCCATATCCAAAGGCTGAGATTCAAAATTCGCTAATTAAATGATTAAACCCTAATCCTGCCCTAATTACTTTCAGGCGACCGGAACAGTGTTCCGGTCGTCTTCTCCGGCTAGCTCACTTCTCTATCTCTCTCTACACGCAATGAAAACGAAATCTATCTGCCTAGAACTCATCCCTATTCAAAAACGAATCAAACCCCTCAATCAAACATCATTTTTCATTCATTAAACAGACAAATCGAATCAAAACATTCTTAGGGCAAAAAGTTTCAGACAGTTCATACATGCTGGTTTCTCAACCATTTTCAAAAGTAAACACATATTCATGATCAGGGAAGTGCATAGAAGCTTTTAAGAACTTAAAAACATGTTTCTGGAAAAAAGTTTTGGGATGACTACCTGAACTGAAGCTTTTGATTCAGGAGCTTTCTGGCTGTTTCTTTGGCTCAAATCCACTCCAATGATCCTCCTAAGAAGCTTGCAATGATTGGTTGGAGTTTAAAATGGATGGTTTGGGAGATGGAAGAAGTTATGTTCAATGGCAAGTGGTGATCGTGTTTTTGATTCTTTGAGTTTCAGGCTATGGTGAGGGGTGTTTTGTGATCAGGGAAGTGTGTTGAGTTGATTTGTGAAGTTAGTTTTTGTGTTTGTGTCTTGTGCAAGCAGTTTCGAAAGCTTTTGCAAGATGGTGTGAAAATGAGAATGTTGTGTTAGAGAGTGCTTCAGGCTTGTATTGTAGCTTCTTTGGCTTGCTTTTTGTTTGTATAAACAATTGGGATTGGTCAGAAGAAGTGATGTGTGCTTTATTGATTGGTATGGCTCAAGTTGCCAAAATGTCAAAGTTGTGTAAGAGAAGCATGGGCTACTTTCTAGACAAGGACAAAAGGTGTGTCCTGCGCAGCATGATGTGGGGAGAACCCTAGGATGGTTCAGCAAGTCAGCAAGCAAGTGGATCTTCACTTGAGTGAGTTTTTGCAAGTTGGTTCACTTTTGCTCCTTATGAGATATCTTGCTTCATAAACCATAAAAATGAGAGATTTCTTGGCCCATTCTGAATTTTAGGTCTTGTATGATCATGTTGTGAAGTTTAGAAGCCCATTTGATAACTTAATTGGCCTTGAGAAGTGAATTTGCAACTTTGCCTCTTTGGTAGAAACTTTGAAATTTTGTGATTTTTGCCAACTTTGACAAGCCATAACTTTTGATCCAAAATGAATTAGGTCATGTTCTTGTACTTTTTGAAAAGGGAATGATCCATTCTACAACTTTCATGACCAAAGTTTTTCCATTTGAAGCATTTTTGAATCAAAAAGTAAAGGTTGAAAAAGTTGCCTAAAATGGCAATTTCATTAAAAGTCAAACTTTCCCAAAAAGTCAACTTTGCAAAAGACTTGAAATTCTTCAATTTTGTGAACTTACAACTTCTTCTATGATCAAATAAAGATCATATACAATCAAAATGATGAAGAACACCCTTTGGTTGGGTTATTGGGGGCCTCAAATGCCCTGATTTTGCACTGACTTGCTCAAGAAGTCAACTCTTGATCAGATCCCTTCCCCATGGAATTTCTTCATGAAAATTGATATGCATGATACCTATACCATATAGAGACCAATAGAAACAAGAATGACCAAAAAAATTGGAGTTATGGCCTTTGAAACCAAAACCCTAATTCTAGGTCATCTGTGTAGTTAAACCTGGCTCTGCTTCCATGCCAATCTCAGTTCTTGTGATTTCTTGACAATCTTGACTTTGAGAGGATATAATATGATGCTTTAACCTACATGGACCCTCTTGAAGTGATTGATGGCCCTTGGAGTTGCTCAAGAAGCTCTTGGATTGCTCAGATCACAAACCCTAGATGCAGATGACTTTGAATCAATGCAGTGAAGCAAAAAATGTGATATGAGATGCTATGATTTAGTTTATGCATATGAAATGTTCACAAGCCATGGTGTGAATGGGTGAGGGCAAATTTGGGGTGTTTACACCTTTGAGTCTCCTTGATTCTCTGCTTCTCATCTCATAATCAAGGCTAAACAGCTAAAGTTTTGGGGCTCTGAATTAGGGTTATGCATGTATCCTCATCTTAGGATGGAGTGTATAACTTTAATACTTAGTGTTAAACCTTTAAGTTGTTTACACCTCCTAATCAAAACACCTAATAATCATTAAGTCTTAAGCTTTTAAATTGGGCCTTATATTAGGGTTACATCTCTGCCTGTTGGTTCAGAGGGACTAGCCCTAGTGTTCAATGGACAAGTCCCCCTCAGGTTTAGTCTTACAAACATAAAATCCATTTCTTAATCCAACCTTTAATTAAAATCCACTTTAATAAAGGCTTGTTATATAATGATTTTAATCCCTAACCATGGATTAAGTTGAGGAGTCTTCCTCATCTTAACTGTTCTCATTTATCATCCTTCTCTTAGGATGGTGTAATGAGTTCACTAATCCCTGATTAGAGATTAAACTCATTACTTAACACAAAACAAAATCCAAAAACACTTAATAATCACAAGTAGATTAATGATCTTAATCTTGCATCATTAGGGTAATTAAGTTGAGATTTTCATCTCATACTTAAGTAGACTCATTATCCCTAATCAGGGGTGATATAATGAGTTTACGACCCTTGATTAAGGCTTAAGCTCATTATCTTATGCAAAACACCAAAAACAATAAAAAGCTGAAAACACAAAAACAAACAATAAACGTCTCCTCCGAGATTCTTTTCTCATCATATTCACTCTGAAAACGAGAACTCGCTTCTCACGTCTAATGCAAGACAGTTAGCACTCGAGCCAGACGAGTCATACACTTGAGCATAGACAAGCAAACAGTTCACAACAAAAACACTAAGTCTCTTTGAGTCAAACTACGGTGTTCTGACTTCCTCATTGCACGAGAGGATACGTAGGCATAACTTAATGGTTATCAAACAAAAGCCTCTTTGTCTCCCCCCCTTTCCTCCTCCCAGTTTCTCTTTCCTTAGCCTCAGTTTTGAGCACTCACTTTCTTTTTGCACTGACACTCTGTACATCCATTCCTCCCTAGATTTTTATACACAGTTTAGCACATACACTATCCCCTTTTAAACACGATCAAGTAAGCCTGGATCCCGTCGAGTACGACGGACGATCTGGGTGTTAATACCTTCCCAGGTCGTAACCTACCCCCTTACTCAGTCTCTTTGGTTTGTAATCATCTTGTCCATACCTTTCCAGGTTTATGCAACATTACCTTTCCTTCGGGATAAAATTGCCTAGCTGGCGACTCTATTCAACCTCAACCTCCAACATCGCCGACGGTTCGCGTTTGCACCGGGATGAAAGCCCGGGGAGCGACAGCTTGGCGACTCTGCTGGGGATCTTTGTAACCAGGGCTTCTGGTTCTCTTGTGGGTTTCTCCTAGCGCGTGTTTGTTTGTGTTTATTTGAGGGGTGTTATGTGCTACTTGTGTTTATGTTTTTGCTTTACAACTTTATTTATTGCATTTACTTTACTGCTTTCATTTACTGCTTTCTGCATTTCATTTATTATTATCATATCGTTATGCTGGATTGTTGTTACCTTGGTGGGTGGGGTATTCCAGTGAGGAAGGCTCAACACAAAGGCCTGAGTGACACATAGGATTATAGTGGTTTTGTATTCTTTCCCATTCCATTTCGGACTGGTGCGGGAATATGAAAACACGGTTCGGACATGGGGTTCCTTTTGAGAACTCTGTGCTACGGATTTCCTGTAGTGATAAGGCTATCTGAGAAGCCTACTATGTCTGGATGGCCTTTTTAGATGACCTTCAGCATCTGAGGTGAGTTAGAGGAGGATCCTTTATGATTAGGGTAAACACTGTACGTCTGGGTTAGAAGTGTTTACACTTCTCATAATAGATCTGAATCTGAGGATCTTTGTTTTAGAACAATACCTGTGAGTGGGTTGGGTTGTTTACAGGTTTGCAGGAACCCTTGACCTCAACATACCTTGCTACTGGAATTTGTTCTTAAGGTTGTACTATTTTGGACTAGTTCTTTGAAACCCTGGATTATTGACTCTTTATTTGAGTCCCCCACCCGGTTACTGGTTCTCAGACTTCCATCCGAGACTCTGAACACTCATGGATCCTGCCAGAGGCAACTAATAATCCAACACATGATCACAAAACCTTGCATATCATAAGCATACATCATATTGTATCATTTAACAATTGTCTATTTGTTTTACATGGTATCCATCTTCCTTTTGGTTTGGTTTTGACCATTCTTCTGCTCAGCTTATCTGCTTCAACACTTCTTCAACTATCTTCTTCAATTATCATCTTTAGTTATCTCCTTCAGCACACATCTTCAACATGGATTCAACCAGGAAAAGCAACATCACCTGCCACTTCTTTAATTATCCTCTAGCAGGCATTAGGCAGATACATGCCCTTATCACCCCTGATCATGTTCCCTTATTCAGAGAGCATTGTGGTGGAATCCTGGGCATGATCATGGACCTGGATGCATCACAGAGGAGCATGATTCCCACCTGTCTTCAGTTTTATGACCCTCTTCTATGTTGCTTCACTTTTCCAGATTTTCAGATAGGACCTTTGCTGGAAGAATACTCTATGCTATTGGGTGTCCCTATCAAAAGAGGAATTCCTTTCAACTCTGAAATGACCCCTCCAAAGAATGAAGACATAGCCAAAGCACTACATCTAGAAGCAACTATCATTGACGAGCACATGAATTCCAAGGCTGGAAGCCCAGGCCTTCATCTGGATTTCTTGATCACTCAGGCTACAAAGCATGTTGCAGTAGGGAATTGGGAAGCTGTCTGTGCTCTCCTAGCCCTCAGCATTTATGGTATCATTTTGTTTGTAGACGAGCCTAAGTTTGTAAGCAAGAATTCCATTCACATCTTCATGCTAAAGAAACCGGTTCCTACCTTATTGGGAGACTTCTACTACTCAGTTCATCAGAGGAATGAGAAACAGAGAGGAAGACCGGTAAGGTGTTGTGCACCTCTCTTCTACAGTTGGTTGATGAAGCATATGCCGAAGACGAAAGCTTTCTTGAACCCACATCAGACAAGGAATTGGGCTAAGAGGATGATTGCCCTTACTTCAGAAGATATCAGATGGTGTACTCTGAACACCAAGGGTCAAGACATAATAACAAGCTATGGGAAATACCCAAATGTGCCACGTATCAGAGTAAAGGGTTGCATCAATTACAATCATTTACTTTTCAAGAGACAGTTGGGGTATGCCTTGATACATCCACCTAGGGAGCAGGACTTAGCAGAGTCTCTTTATTGTGCTTTTCAGAACAATCATGTCATTGTCCGACAAGCAGCCTGGGCTTGGGACCACATACAAACTAAAGGGACTGCTATTCTGGGGAAGTGCAACAACATAGCCTCTTCTTAGTACACTGAATGGTCACACATTAGAGGATAGATTACTCGCATGCCATTCACCCTGGAAGATGTACCAGGGCCATCAGCAGTTGAGCCCATAGCCACAATAAGCCTGGAAGAGTTTGAAAAATTAAAAGGAAAGAAATACCCAGCTGGGTGAAGCTTTGAAGAAGACTCTTTGGGAAAGGAACGATGGTCGTCTAGATATTGAGAGGTTAGGGAAGCTGCGCATCGAGCATGTACTAAGATTGAGAAGACTGAAGACTTCATCAGGAAAGCCCGAGCAGAAGAACTTGTGTTGAAGAATGCATGTAAGGAAGCAAAGATCCAAACGACAAGAGCTGAGCATTATCTGGAGGAGAGTTAGGATAGATGGGTCAGGATAACTGAGGCTCATCTGAAAGAAGTCCAGAAGATGCAAGCTAAGATAGGGCAGTTAGAGTCTAATGAGAAAAGAAGCCAAGAGGCACTGTTAGCAGCTCAGAAAGAGATCTTAGAAGATGACAAATGCCATTGCTACCAGAAACCTTGTCACCAGGACCATTACAGAGCACCCAATTGGACCAGTAACTGATGCTCTCCTGAAGGAAGTCAGGGAGGATGCTTATGGACTGGATGTCTGATATTCTTTACTTGTATCTATTTGATTGTACTTTAGCTCACCATAGTGATTTTGTCTGTTTTATTCTTGAAATTAATTGCATTTTGATTCATCATGGGAGTTTGTTTGGTAGTAATTTATGAACTATTTGTATTTTGGAGTTGCCACCTGTACTTGTATGGTTATGTATTGGATTTTCTCGGACTTCGTTTGCTTCAAACATCTTTATCTCCTCCAATAGGCCTGGAAGGTCAAAACCAAGAACCAAACCGGATACTCTCGAAAGACAAATAGACATATTGCTTTGCATGCTAACCTCATATCCTTTGTTTTGCAGGTGTTTTGTTGCTGTTTTCTCACTTTGTTGATTGTTTCAGGAAATATTGCTCGTAGGAGGGTCTTTCCCGTCAATCACATCCACAGATATCCAACTCGACACAACCTTCCGAGCCTACAAATGGATCAGCTACAGCAGTAACTGAAAAATGTGAGGACTCAGATGACTGATGTAAGGACAGAAGTGAGGACCTAGATGAATCAATTCATGACTGTGATGATTGGACTGACACAAACCCATGAAAGATTGAGGGAGTTAGTCGAGTGGCAAACCCCAGAAGATAACCACGCAGGCACTAGAGGTACTAGCAACAATGAGCGCGAGCAGCCACGAACGACTACAGTAGTGTTTGGAACTCACAACAATCCTGAAGTTAATATCCTTGGGAATAGCCAGAGGAACACTAGAGATCGTATTCTGCAGGAAGATCCTCAAGATGAGCAGTTTACAATGTTAGGTGCTGGGGTGGATGAAGCTTATGATCGTCATCTGGACGAGATATCTGAGAAGCTGAGATCCCTGGAATCCCAGAACTCCTTGGGATTTTATGTGATGGATATGGGCCTGGTCGAGGGACTAAGGATTCCCCACAAGTTCAAACCTCTATGCTTTGAAAAGTATAACAGTACCTCCTGTCCTCGTACCCATTTGCAATATTTTATGGGAAGATTGAAAGCATATACCATGGATGAGAAATTGTGGATGTTTTACTTTGAAGATAGTTTAACCGGGGCATCCAGAGAGTGGTATTCACACTTGTCAAGGTCTACTGTCAGGAACTTGAAAGATTTAGCTGAGGCCTTTATACGCCAATATCAGTACAACCTGGATATGGCACCCAATAGGACCCTCTTGATGGGTATGTCTCAGTCCTCGAGAGAAAGTTTCCGCGAATATGCTCAAAGATGGAGACAACTTGCTGCCGTTGTCCAGTCACCTATGTCTGAAAGGGAAATAGCTGATATGTTTATGAATACCTTGAAAGGGACCTACATTGATAGAGATGTTGCTTTCTCTTCCACTAGCTTTATTGACGTGGTCATAGCGGGAGAGAGAATTGAAAGTTTGCTGAAGATGGGCAAAATTTTTGATAATGGTGCTAGCTCCAGCAATGTAAAGAAACCCTTCTCAGGACCTCGAAGGACAGGGGAGACCAATGCACTACATGTTAATAGAGGTAAACCCTAGTACTTACAAAGATCAATAGCTGCAGTCACCATCCCTACTCCAGCACCTCAACAACAACAGTTCCCACAACAACAACAAAGATCTTACAACAACAATAACCAACAACAATGCCCTTTCCAACAAAAGCCTTCTCATATTAATAGGGTGATCGATCCCATACCAATGCCCTATGTAGTCTTACTCCCGCAGCTATTGAAGCTTAACTTGACTAAATTGAGAATTTTGGCTCCACCAGATCCTCTGAATCTTCCAAGGAATTATGATGTCAACGCCAGATGTGCTTTTCACTCCAATGCACCTGGTCATTCAACAGAGAAGTGTAGGGCCCTGGACATGAAAGTCAAAGATTTGATCGACTCCAAGGCTTTGAATTTTACACCTCCACCAAATGTCACAAGGAATCCAATACCAAATCATGGTGAGCCAAAGATCAATGCCATTGAGGAGGACCAACCAACAATTCTGATTAATGACATTGCAAGTATCCAAACACCACTAGCCGAAGTAAAAGCTCAGCTATTGAAGCGCCAAATGTTTCTGGGTTGTGAGGCCCATTGTGAAGCTTGCAAAGTTTCTACCAATGGTTGTGAAAAACTGAAGAATGGTATTAGTAGTCTTATCAGAGAAGGCATCCTGCAAATCACATCAACAGTTCCATCTTCTACAAAGACAACAAATATTTCTTCTACAACACCAGCAAACATTATCCCATCAGAATCTTCTACAACGCCAGCAAAAGTCATTTCAACAGAAACGGCTACAACAACAACAAACACCAGTGACGACATCTCAACGGTTACCATTTATTATGATCCAGCAACGATCCATGTTCCGGATTCTCTCAACAACAATTTTCAGCAACACCCTGTCGCTCCCCCCGAAAAGACACTAGGGTCCCAGGGTACAGACGCGAACGATCAGCGAAAAGAGAAAATGAAGATGAATTGAATAGAGTTGCCAACTATGCATTTTTATCCCGAAGGAAAGGTAATGATGCATAAACCTAGAAAAGATGGATAAGACGGTTGCGAACCAGAGAAACTGAGAAAGGGGGTTGGTTACAACCTGAGAAGGTATTGGCACCCAGATTGTCCGTCGTACTCGACGGGATCCACGCTTACAAGATTTTGTTTTAAATGGGTAGTGTATGTGTTATCTGTGTGCAAAAGCTAAGAAAAGAATATACAAGTGTCAGTGCAAAATGGTGAATTTCTCAGGAACTGAGGCTTTGAAAAGAATGTGGAAAGAGGGGGAAGACAAAGAGACTTTTGTTCGATAACAGTTAAGTTATGCCTACGTATCCTCGCGTGCAATGAGGAAGTCAGAACACCGTAGTTCGACTCATAGAGACTGAAAATAAATTGACTATGAACTACTTGCTAGTCTATGCTCAAGTGTATGACTCGTCTGGCTCGAGTGCTAACTGTCTCGTATTAAACGGAAGAAACGAGTTCTCGTTTATGAATGAGTGTGATGAGAAAAGAATCCCGGAGGAGACGATTATTGTTTTTTATTTTTTCAGTTTTTTATTGCTTTTGGTGTTTTTCATAAGTTAATGAGCTTAAGCCTAAATCAAGGGCTTGCAGACTCATTATATCCTCCCTGATTAGGGATAATGATCCTACTTAAGTGTGAGATAAGCATCTCAACTTAATTAACATGATGATGTAGGATTAAGATCATTAACCTACTTGTGATTAATTAGATGTTTTTGGGTTTTTGTTTAGTGTTAAGTAATGAGTTTAATCTCTAATCACAGATTAGTGAACTCATTACACCATCCTAATAGAAGGATAATAGATGAGAACACTTAAGCCGAGGAAGATACCTCAGCTTAATCCATGGTTAGGGACGTAATTCATTATATAACAAGCCTTTACTAAATGATTTTAATTAAAGGATGAGATTAAGAAGTGGATTTTAAGTTTGCAAGACAACTTGAGGGAGACTTGTCCATTAAACACTAGGGTTAGTCCCTCTTAACCATAAGGAAGAGTTAGAACCCTAATGTAAGACCCAAGTTACAAGATAAAGTCTTGATGATTATTAAGTGATTTGATTAAGAGGTTTAAACAAATTAAAGGTTTAACACTTATGATTAAAATTATACACTCCATCCTAAGAGAAGGATGCAGGCATAACCCTAATTCCAAAGTCCTAAAACTTTAAGAGTTTAGTCTCCGATTATTGAGATGAGAAGAGAGACTCAAGGAGACTCAAAGGTAAAAAGATAAGGGGGACTAATCACAACCCTAATTATTATCATGCTTGGATATCCTATGGTTTATGAGGCTTAGATAAAGATCTTCAAGGAAGCCACCAATGAAAGAAGCAGATGAAAGGAGGAAGAAACAGAATAATAAGTTACTTACTTCCTAAAAAGATAAGTAACTTAAAGGGAGAAAGTGAGAGAGATAGAACATAAGTGAATCAAATTCACTTCAAAGACAAGTTAAAATGAATATGGAAGAGATAAGAAGAAGTGAGAGGTGAAGGCAAATCCACCTCCCAAAATAACTTACCAAACCTGAAATTGTTAGTATGAATGCATAAAGTATAAAGCATAAAGAAATAAAGTGAAATGAGATGCAATGATCAAAGTCAGAAGTGCTTATGGCATGTAAATGTCATGTGAGATGATGCAAGGTCATACAATGCATATGTGATCATACAAAGATGAGATGCAAAGAAAGCATGCTTTGAAGTTTGAAAACATATGGATGTTTATGAAATGAAATGAATGCAAAACATGGCAAATGAATGAAGAAATGATCAAGAAAGGTTCTAACATGTCCTAAGGTGTCTAAGATGACATATAAATGAATGAAATGTCATGACAAGTTCATGTGATGATGAATATGCAAGGAGAATGCAAATGAACATGAGAAATTAGGGTTTTATGAACATGTGAAATGCAAATGACTAAAACAGAAGCAATCAACATGATACATATTTGAAATCAAGCTCAAACAAACCTTAATTTCATACTAGGTCACACCCCAAAGGAGGAGGTCAAAATCCTAACCTATCAAAAGCTATGATTTTCCTAAGTTTTCTAGGTTTTTTGGTGATTCTAAAGGAAAAATGCAAATTAATTTGAAAATGCAAGATAAAAATGTGTCAAAAATATATTTAGAAACTAGAGGTCAAGTATGAAAGATTTCCAAAAGAATCAAATGCATACTCATCTTGGTTTGAGAGAAATGAATTTTTGAAGTTAGGGTTGAAAAATATGAATTTTAGAAACCCTAATTCAAAGGAAATTGGCAAAGTTTGATCAAAACCAAAAAGAAATTTGTGGGATGAGTTTGAAAACGTTTCTAAATGTTTAAGAAACCTCTCTGAATTTTTTTGTGATTTTTAGATACTTTAAAGTATTTTTAATTAATTAAATGGACTTAATTAATTAAAATATACAATTAAATTATTTAAAAATGCATTTTTAATGAAAAAATAAAAATAAAAATATTTTTGGGTTCTGAAAATTAATTAAAGTGATGATAGAAAATATTCAGAATTTTTAAATGATTTTTCGTATTTTTAATAAATAAAACAAAATAAATGAGATGAAAATAAACAAAAAATGCAAAGTATGCAAGATGGATGGTTAAGATTGTGTGGGGGAGAAATCAGTGGCCAGGATTGAAAGTCTTGTTGACTTGGGGTATGCAGATCCTATGGCCCTTATTTAAATGAAAAAACGCGCACATGATCTAGTGGCTAGGATTCAATCTGGCATTTTAATTAATTTTTATAATTAATTAATTAGAATTAAAATTAAACACGCGCATCTGGCCGTTCACTTCCTAACCCTAATCAACATCCAATGGCCAAGATTCAAACTAGGGATTTTAATGTGGATTAGCCCTAATCACTTTCAGGTGACTGGAGCTAAGCTCTAGTCATCTTCTCCGGCAACACAAAACACCAACTTCCTAATTAAGCATCTAAACTTCAAATTTTCTACCCAGAAACAATCTCCTAACATCATACATCACTAATCAACAAACAAAAATCATTTATCATGCATCAAAAAGCTGAATCGAAGCAATCAAGTTCTAGGTCAAAAATTTCAGAACATCATGAAATCCTCATTTCTACCTCATTTTCAATTCTAATCATATCAGTGTGATAAGGGAAGCATGGGGAATCATTTAAGAACTTAAAATCATGCTTATGGAAAAAAAGTTCATGAAGGTTACCTGAGTTGCAGTTCTTTGAAATGGAGCTTTCTGGGCCTCTCCCTTGTGCAATCCAATCCCCTTTGACCTCCTGATGCTATTGGCAAGCTTGAATGAAGCTTAGAGTGGCTATTTTGAGTGTTTGGTTTCTGAAGTTGCAGAAATCGTGTTTGAGTTTTGTAAACACCCCAAATTTTCCCTCACTCATTTCACCATGGCTTGTGATTCTTTTCATATTTCATAAGTTCAATCATATCATCTCATACTGCATTTTTTGCTTCACTACATTGATTCAAAGTCATCTGCATCTAGGGTTTGTGACCTGAGCAATCCAAGAGCCATCTGAGCCACTCCAAAGAGCTTCAATCATCTCAAGAGGGTCCATGTATGTTCAAGCATCATATTATGCCCTCACAAGGGCAAGGAAGTCAAAGAATCACAATAACTGAGAAAGGCATGGAAGCAGAGCCAGGCTTAACTGCACAGATGACCTAGAATTAGGGTTTTGGTTTCAGAGGCCATAACTCCAAATTTTTTGGTCATTATTGTTTCTATGGGTCTCTATATGATATAAGGATCATGCATACCAATTTTCATGAAGAAATTCAATGGGGAAGGCATCTGATCAATAGGTGACTTCTTGAGCAAGTCAGTGCAAAATCAGGGCATCTGAGGCCCCCAATCACCCAACCAAAGGGCATTCTCCATCATTTTGAATGTATATGATCTTTATTTGATCTTAGAAGATGTTAGAAGTTCACAAAATTGAAGAATTTCAAGCCATTTGCAAAGTTGCCATTTTGGGAAAGTGACTTGTAATGCAAACTTGCCATTTTGGGAAAGTTTTTCAACCTCCTCTTTTTGATTCAAAAATGCTTCAAATGAAAAATCTTTGGTCATGAAAGTTGTAGATTGGATCCTCCCATTTTCAAAAAGTACAAGAACTCATTCTAATTCATTTTGGATCAAAAGTTATGGCTTGTCAAAGTTGGGAAAAATCACTTATTTTTCACTTTGGCACCAAAGAGGGAAACTTGCAAATTCACATGCCAAGCATTCCTATGACTTCAAAATGACCTCTAAGCATCACATAAACATAACACATGACCTAAAATTCAGATTGGCCCAAGGAATCATTCATTTTCATGCATTGATCATTAAGAAATCCAAAAGGGGCCAAGACTCCATGAAATTGCAAAATGACCCAAAGCTTCTCATCCACTTGTGCCAGCTGCCAAAAATGACTTCCATGGACCTCCTTGAAGCAAGCTGATTCGAACCATGCCCTTGTACCATGACTGAACCAGCCCATACCTTCACTTACACAAATGTTGACTTTATGCAACTTGAGCCATACCAATCAAACTGAGCCATACCAACTACTCTGACCAATCACATCTTCACATACATGCCTCAAGGAACACATTTCACACAATCTTGGAGCCTGAAACCACAACATTGCCATAGTTCACAAAAACCTCCCTCTTTGCATTTTCATTCGAATCTCATCACACAAACATCAAATCTCAAAACCAACTGCACCATTCATTCAGAAAAGCTTCATAGAGCATAAACCACCCTTCATCTTGCCTTGAAAGTCCTTGAAACTCAAACACGATTTTCTGACCAGTTGATCACAAACTCATAAAACAACCATAAAAAACTCCATCCAAGCTTCAAAGCTTCTTCAGGGAGGTCATTGGAGCCATTTTGAAGCAAGGAAACAGTCAGAAAGCTCTTGGATTGAAAGCTCCATCTCAGGTAGCCATGTGAAACTTTTTTCCAGAACCTCTGTTTTAAGTTCTTATTTGGTTGTGTTTGATCCACTGAGTGTAATGAACTTGAAATTATTGAAAATGATGGAGAGATGAGGGTGTATTGATTGTCTGAAAGTTTTGCATTTTTGTGTTCTTGGCTTCGAATCATGTTTAGGAGTGAAAATAAATTCCATTTGAGACTGGATTTAGGTTTAGGGGAGTGAGAGGAACAAATCTGGAGCTTTAGAGCTCCAGAAATGACCTGGGGAAGAAGTTGAGGTTTCTCAGGGAGGGATGTCACCGGAGAAGACGACCGGAGCTCTTCTCCGGTGACCTGAAAGTCATTAGGGTTTTAATCTAAATTAGGGTTCAATTTGAATGTGGAGCGTACGATTGTGTTTCCCGCGCGTGTCCAATGATCCAGATTTCGTGTATTAGCCCTAATTCAGGATTAATTAAGTTAAATATAATTAAGGAAATTTGAATTTCCAGTTTCAATCTGAGCCCTCCCTTTGCGCGCAAGTCAATTCGCGCTTTTTCCATTTGAATATCAGCCCTAGGATCTGCATACTTTCCCTTTTATTCAATTTAATTTTCATTTTCATTGTATTTATTTCCACGAATTTTTAAAAATAGTAAAATGCATTAAAACATTCTGAAATTTTTTATCAAATTTTTTATTAATTTTCAGAACCCAAAAATATTTTTATTTATATTTTTTGCATCAAAAATTATTTTTAAATCATTTAAATGTTTATTTTTAATTAGTTAATGGAAATTAATTAATTAAAAATGCATTTAGGTATTTAAAAATCACAAAAAAATTCACATTGTATTTTGATACATTTAGAAACATTATCCAACTCTTCAAACAAATTTATTTTTGGTTCTTGACCTATTTTGACAATTTTCATTGGAATTAAAGTTATTTAAAGGCAATATTTTGGTCCTAACTTAGAAAAATTCATTATGCCTAACCATAAAGAGTTTGATGTTGGTTCTTTTTGCATTACATTCTTCATATCATGTAGTTTCTAGGGTAAAATTGATTTGAATTTATCTTTCATTTTCAAATTGATGTGCATTTTTCCTTTTGAAGTCACTTAAAACCCTAGCCAACTTGAGAAAATCATAACTTCTTTAGGGTTAAGAGTTAGGTCTTCCCCTTTGGGCAGTGAACTTATATGGGGTTAGGGTTCCTTTGATTCCATTTTCAATTTTTTATCTTGTCATTTGTTTCTGATTTTGAATTTTGCATTACATATTGTATGTGAACCCTAATTTGTGCTTTCATTTGCATCCATCTCTCATATGCTTGCATTCAAGAACTTGCCATGATATTTTGTGCATCCACATGACATATAAGACATCTTAGGACATATTGAAATCATGTTTGATCATTGCATCTTCCATTTGCCATGTTATGCATCCATTGCATTTCATAAGTTTTCATGAACTTTCATGCTTCCTTTCATGTCTCATTTGCATCTTCATTACTTGTATGATCATCTCCATTTCTTGACATGTTTTCATACCATCTCATAGAATCATTTGCATCATGTATATGCTTCTGGTTTTGGTTAGCATCTTTGCATTTCATTCCATTTCCATTTCATTTCATTTCCTTTTGCTAACTTTTCAGGTGGTAAGTCATTGAGAAGTGAATTTGCCTTCACTTCTCATAAGTTCTTCTCATCTCTCTTATGCATCATTTCTGCATTTTATTTGTGTATTAGAGTGAGCTTGTTCATTCATGTCTCCTTCTTACTTTCTTTCTTCAAGCAACTTATCTTATTAAATGAAGTAAGTTGTCTTGCTTCTTCTGCTTCTTCCTCCTTCCATCTGTTTCTTCCTTGGTGGCTTTTTCTTGAAAATCTCTTGCAAGCCTCATAAACCCTAGGAATACCCAAGAATGATAATAATTAGGGTTTAATTAGTCCCCCATTAGTTTTACCTTTGTGTCATCTTTGTGTCTCCTCTTCTCATCTCTTAATCAAGGACTAAAACTTAAAGGTTTTAAGGATTTGTGATTAAGGTTATGCCTGTATCCTTCTATTAGGATGGAGTGTATAACTTTAATCCTAAGTGTCAAACCCTTAATGTGTTTAAATCCTTTAATCAATCCATCTAACAATCACTAAGACATCAAACTTGTAACTTGGGCCTTGCATTAGGGTTCTAATTCTTCCTTGATTGGTTAAGAAGGACTAACCCTAGTGTTAATGGACAAGTCCTCCTCAAGTTGTCTTACAAACCATAAAATTCACTTCTTTATCTTATCATTAACTAAAATCCACTTTAACAAAGGCTTTGTTATGTCATGAGGTTAATCCCTAATCATGGATTAAGTTGAGGAGCCTTCCTCAGCTTAAATGTTCTCATCTATTATCCTTCTATTAGGATGGTGTAATGAGTCCATTAAATCTTTGATTATGGCTTAAACTCATTACTTAGCACTAAACAAAAACTCCAAAAACATCTAATTAAATACAAGTAGGTTAATGATCTTAATCTTACATCATGGTGACTAAGTGTGAGTTGTTTACTTCACACTTAAGGTGTTCTCATTACCCCTAATCAGAGGGAGGATGTGATGAGTTTACTAACCCTTGGTTTAGGCTTAAGCTCATCAACTTATGACAAACTTCAAAAAGAAATAAAAGACTGAAAACACAAAAAACAAACAATAATCGTCTCCTCCGGGATTCTTTTCTCATCTCATTCACTCACAAACGAGAACTCGCTTCTTCCGTCTAATGCAAGACAGTTTGCACCTGAGCCAAACAGGTCATACACTTGAGCATAGGCAAGTAAGCAGTTCATCAGTCAATTTATCTTTCAGTCTCTTTGAGTCGAACTACGGTGTTCTGACTTCCTCATTTCACGAGAGGATACGTAGGCATAACTTAACAGTTATCGAACAAAAGTCTCTGTCTATTCCCCCTTTTTCCAGCATTATTCTTTAAGCCTCATAGTCTTGAACTTCACATTTCTTTTACACTGACACTTGCATTTTTTCCAACTTTGATACACAGATAGCACTGACACTACCCCTTTAAAACACAAATCTTTCAAGCGTGGATCCCGTCGAGTACGACGGACAATCTGGTTGCTAATACCTTCCCAGGTTGTAACCAACCCCCTTTCTCAGTTTCTCTGGTTCGCAACCGTCTTATGCATCTGTCCTCAGGTTTATGCAGCATTACCTTTCCTTCGGGATAAAAATGCCTAGCTGGCGACTCTATTCATTTCTCTCTCTTTTGCCGACCGTTCGCGTCTGTACCCCTTCTGACCAGGTGTCATTTTGGTGGGAGCGACAGCTTGGCGACTCTGCTGGGGACCCTTATACTGTATCCAGGGCTTCTGGTTCTTTTTGTGGGTTCCTCCTAGCGCTTGTTTGATTTGTGTTTACTGGGGTGTTATGTGCTAATTGTGTTTATTTATTTGCTTTATTTATTGCTTTAAGTACAACTTTATTTATTGTTTTCCTTTACAGTTTTCATATTTCATACTGTCATTATCATTGCTGGATCTGGTTTGCTGTTTTGGTGGGTGGGGATTCCATTGAGAGTTTGAGGTCATATACCTGGGACCTGAGTGACACCTAGGCTAGAGTGGTTCATGTTCTTTCCCATTCCATTTCGGTCTGGTGCGGGAATATGAAACACGGTTCAAATGTGGGTTTCTTCTTGAGAACTTTGTGCTGCATATTTCCTGTAGTGTTAGGGCTATCTGGGGAGCCTGCTAAGTATGGATGACCTTTATTATGACCTTCAGAAACTGAGGTGAATTAGAGGAGGATCTTTTATGGTTATTGTAAACATTGTACCTCCGGGTTAGAAGTGTTTACACTTCTCATAATTGATCCAAGTCTGAGGATCCTTGTTCTAGAACACTACCTGTGAGGGGGTTGGGCTGTTTACAGGTTTGCAGGTACCATTGGCCACATCATACCCTGTTACTTGTTGTGTTTAAGAGTACCTCATTTTGGACAGTTCTTGTGATTTAACCCTGGACATGTGACTCTTTATTTGAGTCCCCCACCTTGGTTACTGGATTTCTGAACCTTCATATAGACCTTCTTGGAACATACATGGGCTTATATCAAGACAGATAATCAGATCCAGCTTGATCACAAACCCTTGCATATCATTTGGATACATCATCATTGCATCATTTAACATTTGTTTATTTGTTTTTCAAGGTATCCACATCATATCTGGTTTGGTTTTTACCCCTTCTTCTGCATAGACCTCTGCTTCCTCAGTTATCAGCTTCAGCTATTCTCATCATCACCAGCATCAGCCTGTTAGTGGCTCATCTCCAGTATCAGTCTTGATCTTCATCAGCACCTATCTTCCTCCTCTTCAGCATTCATGACTACTCCCAGGAAGAGCAACATATCCTACCATTTCTTTGAGCCTGTGTTGACTGGTATCAGGCAGGTCCAGTCACTTATCACACCTGACCACATCCCATTGTTCAGGAAACACTATGGAGGTATCCTGGATATGGTTATAGACCTTGACTCCTCTCAGAGGAGCATGATCCCCACCTGCTTGCAGTTTTATGACCCTCCTTTGAGATGCTTCACCTTCCCAGACTTTCAGTTAGGGCCTCTACTGGAAGAGTTTTCCTCATTGACTGGAGTACCTATCAGGGGTGGACTCCCTTTCAACCCAGAAATGACTTTTCCCAGCAATGGAGAAGTAGCAAAAGCACTGTACCTGGAGCCTGCCTTGATTGAACAAAGCATGACAACAAAAGCTGGAATCCCTGGTCTTCACTTGGACTTCTTGATTTCTCAGGCCATTATGAAGGCTTCATTGGGAGAGTGGAGGGCAATTTGTGCACTGTTAGCCCTCATCATATATGGGGTTATACTGTTTGCAGATGAGCCCAAATTTGTCAGCAAGAATGCCATTCATCTGTTTCTTCTGAAGAACCCAGTACCCACATTGCTGGGAGATTTCTATTACTCTGTTCATCAGAGGAATGAGAAACAAAGGGGGAAGTTGGTGAGATGTTGTGCTCCTTTGTTTTACACCTGGCTGCTCAGACATCTACCTAAAATAGATGCCTTCTTGAATCCCCACCAGCAGAAGAATTGGGCTAAGAGGCTCATTGCTTTGACTACATATGATATTAGATGGTGCACCCAGAGCACCAAAGGCAAAGACATTATCACCAGCTGTGGGCAATACCCAAATGTGCCTCTGATAGGAGTAAAGGGTTGCATCAACTACAATCCTTTGTTGTTTAAGAGACAACTGGGCTATGCTTTGTTTCACCCTCCCAGAGTGCAAAATTTAGCTGAGACCCTGTATTGTGAAGTGAAGCCTAATACAGCTGCAGTCAGACAAGCATCTTGGGCTTGGGACAACATCCAGACAAAAGGGATGGCTATTCTAGGAAGGTGTAATAATGTTACTTCAGCTCAGTACTATGATTGGTCCCGTACTAGAGCTCAGATTACTGGGATGCCTTTCACCATTGAGGATACACCTGGACCATCTATAACACAGCCGGCAGCAACTGTCAGCCTGGAAGAATTTGAGAAGCTGAAAAAAAGGAATGAGAATTTGTCTCAAGCTTTGAAGAAGACCCTTTGGGAAAGGAGTGATGGTCGTCTGGACATTGAGAGGTTGGAAAAGCTTAAGGTGGAGCATCTTTCCAAAATTGAGAAGACAGGGGACTACATCAGGAAAGCAAGGGCTGGGGAGCAAATATTGAAGAATGCCTATAAAGAAGCCAAGATTCAGAAGGCTAGGACTGAGCTCTATCTGCAAGAGAGTCAGGCTAGGTGGGTCAGGATCACTGAAGCCCGTACACAAGAAGATTAGAAAACTCAAGCCAAGATTGAACAGTTAGAGGCCAATGAAAAGAAGCAGCAGGAAGCTTTATTGGCAGCCCAGAAGGAGATTTCAGAGTTGAAGCTCAGAGCAGGATTGAAGAGATCAAAGGACCAGGACAGGCATAATAAGCTGACCACTGCCATTGCTACCAGGAACCTCCTCATTAGGACCATTACAGAGCACCCAACTGGTCCAGTGACTGAGGCACTCCTGAAGGAGGTCAAGGAGGATGAGTTTTGACTGAATGTTTGACTTCTTTGCTTGTTGTTCATTTCCATTTGATGTACTTTTTTCCTTTTTGTATTTTGACCCTCCATGGGCATGTGTTGTAAAATAAACTATGTATTTGTTCATCATTTGTAATATATTAGTTTGCTTTCATTGGGTTTCTTTTCTCAACAACATCAAGCATCTTCCTCAAGGTCTGGAAAGGTCAAAACCAAGAACCAAGTCGGATACCTTGGAAAACAAATAAGCATATTGCATTGCATACTAACCTTGTTTTGTTTTGTAGGTTTTGTTATTATTGTCTCTAACTTTGTTGTGACCTCAGGAAACATTGCTCGTCGCCGAGTGTTCCCTGTCAACCGCACGCACCGGTACCCTACTCGCAACAACCTTCCTGGTATTCAAATGGATCAAGTACAGCAAGATCTGACTGAGGTCAGAAATCAGATGGCTAATGAGAGAGTGGAAATGAGAAATCAGATGTCTTAATTCATGGCTGTAATGACTGGCTTGGCCCAGAGTCAAGAAAGATTAAGAGAACTGGTGGAAAGGCAAACTCCTGAGGAGCCTCATCTTGGGACAGGAGGAACTAGCAACAATGAAAGGGGTCAGCCTAGTATTGATCCACCAGTATTTGGACCTCATCTGGATCCAGAAGCTAACATCCCAAGGAATGTGCAGGGTAATACTGCTGGGGGGAGAATCCTACAGGAGGATCCCCAAGAAGAGCAGTTTACTGTTATGGGAGTAGGATATGAAGTCTATGACAGGAGGCTAGATGAAATTGCTGAGAAGTTGAGATCTTTGGAGTCTCGGAATTCCTTGGGCTTCGATGTAATGGACATGGGGCTAGTGGATGGGGTGAGAATTCCCCACAAATTCAAACCCCCGTGCTTTGAGAAATACAATGGAACCTCTTGTCCACGAACTCACTTGCAGTCTTTCCTGGGAAGACTTAAAGCTTATACTATGGATGAGAAGCTGTAGATGTTCTACTTTGAAGACAGTTTGACTGGGGCTTCAAGAGAGTGGTATTCGCACTTGACCAGGGCTACCATTAGATGCTGGAAGGACTTAGCTGAAGCCTTCATCAGGCAATATCAATACAATCTGGACATGGCTCCTAACAGGACCCTTCTAATGGGAATGTCTCAGTCTTCCAGAGAAAGCTTCAGGGAATATGCCCAAAGGTGGAGACAGCTTGCTGCTGCTGTCCAACCACCCATGTCGGAAAGAGAAATGGCCGACATGTTCATGAATACGTTGCAAGGGACCTATATTGATAAATTGGCTGCCTTTTCTTCTACCAGTTTTGCTGACGTAGTTATAGCTGGGGAAAGGATTGAAAGCCTTTTAAAAATAGGCAAAATTTCTGACAGTGGTGCAAGTTCATCCAGTAATCCCAGGAAGCCTTTTGTGGGACCCCGAAGAGCCGGTGAGACCAATTCCATTCATGCAAGCAGGGGCAGACCTCAGTATGTTCACAGATCAGTAGAAGCTGTTACCATTCCAGCTCCGATTCCTCAACAATCAGCATATCCTCAGCAACAACCACATTATCAACAACAAGTTCAGTATCCGCAACAGAGAACCTACAACAACAACAATAGCAACCAACAACAGCGTCCTTTCCAACAAAGACCGTCACAGGCAAACAGGGTGATTGACCCCATCCCTATGCCTTACGTTGCCTTATTGCCACAACTCCTGAAGCTTAACTTTGTTGAGTTAAGAACATTGGCACCACCAGATCCCCTCAATCTCCCAAAGAATTATGATGTCAACGCCAGGTGTGCTTTCCACTCCAATGCACCTGGTCACAATACTGAGAAGTGCAGGGCCTTACAAATGAAAGTCCAAGATCTGGTGGATTCTAAAGCCCTCAACTTTGCACCTCCTCTGAATGTCAATAAAAATCCTATGCCTAATCATGGTGGGCCGAGGATTAATGCCATTGAGGAAGACAAACCATCTACATTGATCACCAGTGTTTCACAAATTCGAACACCTTTGGTCGAAATTAAAGCTCAGCTTCTAGAGTGCCAAGTGTTCCCCGGGTGTGAGCTCGGCTGTGGGTATTGCAACATTGCAGTCAATGGGTGTGAAAGGCTGAGAAGCGGCATAGATGGTCTTATTAAGGATTGTATCCTTCAGATTTCAACAACGGCGCCTACAAATCCAGCAATTCCTTTAACAACAATTCCCGATTCTTCTACAACAGTAGCAACAATCATTCCTACCGATTCGTCAATATCATCAGCAATTACTCCATCCATCACTTCAACAAATCAAATTTCAACAACCGTTTCTTCTACAACATCAGCATCCATTTTATTAGCAGGATCTTCTACAACGCCAGCAAAGATTAATGAAGATGTCTCGACAGTTACAATCTACTATGACCCATCAAATGTTCCTCCCAGCAGCAATTTCCAACAACAAACCATGGCACCTCCTGCCAGATCACCAGTCACAATTTACTATGATCCGCACACCATTACAGTACCCTCCTTTGCAGCAATCAGTCTGGTCACTATTATGGT
Organism: Lathyrus aphaca; assembly: GCA_963966055.1. Classification (NCBI taxonomy): domain Eukaryota; kingdom Viridiplantae; phylum Streptophyta; class Magnoliopsida; order Fabales; family Fabaceae; genus Lathyrus; species Lathyrus aphaca. The sequence goes on from OZ014519.1 coordinate 593,547,768, forward strand.
GCCTGGACCAGTTCCCTATGAAAGCATTAATGCCATACCTTGGCATTATGGCTCTGATCTCTACTGCAACGGGGAGAAAATCACTCTGGATTCATCAAACTCTTCTCCACAAATTGATAATGTTGGGGGAGGCGGAGGCTTCCCCAGAAGAGGACGCCTTTTTGCCTCACAAACACAAAGGCCTAATGTCGAAGCAGAGGTTGCTGCCAAAGCCAAAGGAAAGAATGTGGTATCTGAAGAGCCGGCTACCAAAGAAACTCAGAAGACATCTTTTGAACAAGATGTAGATGAGTTCATGAGAATCATAAAAAGGAGTGATTACAAGGTGGTGGACCAGCTTCACCAAACCCCCTCTAAAATCTACATATTATCACTGTTGATGTGTTCTGAAGCTCACAGGAACGCACTATTGAAAGTCCTGCACGCAGCATACGTGCCGGAGGAGATTACTGTTAATCAGCTAGAAACTGTGTTTGCAAATGTCAACACCAGTCATGGACTGGGCTTTACCAATGCTGACTTAACAACAGAGGGACGCAACCATAACAAGGCTTTGCATATCACCTTGGAATGCAAGGGTGCTGTTCTATCTCATGTACTAGTGGACACTGGGTCATCACTCAATGTTCTACCAAAGAAAGCCTTAGTGAAGCTGGAGAATGATGGCTTGGCATTGCGTCCGAGTAATTTGGTGGTGAGAGCATTTGATGGCTCTAAAAGATCAGTGCTTGGGGAGATTGATTTGCCTGTGTTGATTGGCCCGCAGACCTTTAAAACTACCTTCTTTGTGATGGACATACATCCGGCCTACAGCTGTCTGTTGGGTAGACCCTGGATCCACGCCGCTGGCGCTGTTACGTCTACCCTTCACCAGAAGTTAAAATTCGAGTGGGAAGGCCAAATCATCACCATCTGTGGGGAGGAGGACATCTTTGTTAGCCAGCTGGCTACGTATAAGTAAATTGAGATGGATGGGGAGATCCATGAAACCATGAGCCAAGGGTTTGAGGCCCTCAATATTAATGAAGCATCTGCTGTGCTGGGAACTTCCATAACATCATATCAGCAAGCCCGGAAGGTTGTTGAGGAAGGTACCGCCCAAGGCTGGGGCAAGCTGCTGCCCGTGGAAAAGAAAGAAGACCGATTTGGGTTGGGTTACAGACCAACTCAACAAGATCAACCAGAGGCTGCCAAAGAGACCAAGTTTATTAGCGGGGGAATGCTCACCCCGGATGCTGTGAACAATTTGGAAGATGAGTCGGAAGATGAGCGCAACCTGGAAAGCTGGATACGTCCAAGGACCCCGGGGAGCCATGTCTCAAACTAGTCTTCCTAGGAAATTATAAGGGTTACTCCTGCAGAGTAATTATTATTTCCTGTATTTTAAAGCATGCATCAAGTCTTGCATTTTGCCCAAGATGTCAAGACTCATTTTGTAATCGGGTCATCTTGTATTTTATGCAAAGATCAATTAATGAATATCAGGACATCTTTTGCAAATGAGTCTTTTCTTTTTCGCTCACTGTTTTTCATTTTTCACTTTTTGTACAAAAATAAAATGGCAATGCTTTTCAAAATAAATAACTTTATTTTCACTTTTTCTAAATAAGATAAAACTGATCACTAAAATGAACAAATCTAAACCCTTGCAGAGAATGCCCTCCAGACTGCACCGACAACAACACTGCTATGACTTCGTATGACTTTGACAATACAATCAATCAAGCTGATGAAGGGGTTGAAGAAGATTATGAGCTACCTGAAGGGCTAGCTAGGTTGTTGAGACAAGAGGAGAAGGTTATCACTCCTCATTAGGAGGAGGTCGAAACAGTTAATCTTGGTACAGAAGAAGACTTGAAATAAGTCAAGATCGGGGCCTGCTTACAAGATTCAGTGAAAGAGCAACTGATTGATATGCTTCGGGAATATGTGGATGTTTTCGCTTAGTCTTATCAGGATATGCCAGGGTTGGACACCGATATTGTCATGCACAAGCTGCCTCTGAAGGAAGACTGTCCGCCAGTAAAACAGAAGTTGCGCCGTACTCGCCCAGATATGGCAATGAAGATAAAAGAAGAGGTACAAAAGCAGTGGGACGCCGGTTTCCTTGTTGTGACTAGCTATCCGCCGTGGATTACCAATATTGTACCCGTGCCTAAGAAAGATGGCAAGGGGAGGATGTGTGTGGATTACCGGGATCTGAACAGAGCTAGCCCGAAAGATGACTTCCCATTACCTCACATTGATGTATTGGTTGATAATACGGCTCAGTTCTCGGTGTTCTCCTTCATGGATGGATTTTCAGGATATAATCAGATCAAGATGTCACCTGAAGACATGGAGAAGACAACTTTCATCACACCCTGGGGCACATTCTGTTATAAGGTAATGCCATTCGGACTGAAGAATGCGGGTGCTACTTATCAACGGGCCATGGTAACATTATTCCATGACATGATCCACAAAGAAATTGAATGTTATGTGGATGACATGATTGCCAAGTCCCTCACAGAAGAAGACCACCTGGTGAATCTGTTGAAGTTATTCAAGCGTTTGAGGAAGTACCAATTGAAGTTAAACCCTAACAAATGCACATTCGGGGTGCGATCCGGTAAGCTGCTGGGATTTATTGTAAGTGAAAAAGGGATTGAAGTTGACCCTGATAAAGTCAAAGCCATTCAAGAAATGCCTGCACCTAAGACTGAAAAAGAAGTTCGGGGGTTCTTAGGAAGATTGAACTACATTTCACGGTTCATATCTCACCTTACTGCGACCTGTGAACCCTTGTTCAAGTTGTTAAGAAAAGAACAAACGGTCAGGTGGAACGAAGACTGCCATAGGGCTTTTGACAAAATCAAGGAATATTTACAAGAGCCTCCGATCCTTATGCCTCCAGTTGATGGAAGACCTCTAATCATGTACTTGACAGTATTAGAAGAGTCAATGGGGTGTGTGCTGGGCCAGCATGACGAGTCTGGTCGAAAAGAGTATGCAATATACTACCTAAGCAAAAAGTTTACCGATTGTGAACAACGTTATTCACTGCTCGAGAAAACTTGTTGTGCTTTAGCGTGGGCTTCTCTCCGACTAAGGCAGTATATGTTGACCCACACTACCTTATTAATCTCAAAGATGGACCCAATCAAGTACATTTTTGAGAAGCCAGCACTTACCGGGCGGGTTGCAAGATGGCAAATGATCCTCACAGAATATGACATTCATTACACATCCTAAAAGGCACTCAAAGGCAGTGTATTGTCTGATTATCTTGCTGAACAGCCCATTGATGATTACCAGCCTATGAGATTTGACTTCCCTGATGAAGACATCATGTTCATAAAAGCAAAAGATCATGAAGAGCCTATTCACACTGAAGGGCCTGACCCAGAAGAAGAATGGACTATGATGTTTGATGGGGCTGTTAATATGAATGGTCGTGGTGTTGGTGCAGTACTCATTACACCTAAAGGAGTTCACATGCCTTTCTCGGCGAAACTCACTTTTAACTGCACTAACAACGAAGCTGAATACGAAGCTTGCATTATGGGTCTTGAGGAAGCCATTGGCCTCAGGATCAAGACTTTGACTGTATTCGGAGATTCAGCTCTGGTAATCAATCAAACCAACGACAAATGGTACACCCACCAGGATCATCTGATACCTTATCGGGATTATACAAGGAGGTTGTTGACTTTCTTCACAACAGTCAAGCTTGAGTATATCCCTCGAGATGAAAATCAGTTTGCAGATGCTCTGGCTACCATTTCATCCATGATCAAAGTTCAAGCTGCCAACTTTGTGCCTCGGATTTCAGTATCCAGACTTGACAGACCAGCATACGTGTTCTTAGCAGATGTTGTCAAAGATGATAAGCCTTGGTTCCACGACATTAAGTGCTTCTTAGAGGATTAGACATACCCACCTGGGGCATCTTCCAATGATAAGAAGACATTAAGAAGGCTAGCTGGTAGTTTCTTCCTGAATACTGATGGTTCCCTGTATAAGAGAAACTTTGATATGGTACTTCTCAGATGTGTTGATAGGACAGAAGCAGACTTGTTAATGCACGAGGTGCATGAAGGATCTTTTGGTACCCATGCTGGAGGGCATGCTATGGTTAAAAAGTTGTTGAGATCAGGCTATTACTGGATCACAATGGATGCGGACTGTTGTGCCTATGCCAGGAAATGACATAAGTGTCAGATTTATGCGGATAAAGTGCATGTGCCTCCCAACCCTTTGAATGTGATGTCTTCACCCTGGACCTTTGCCATGTGGGGCATTGACATGATTGGCAAGATTGAACCGACTGCTTCAAACGGCCACAGATTCATCCTGGATGCTATTGACTATTTTACCAAGTGGGTTGAAGCGGCTTCTTATGCAAATGTTACAAGGCAAGTGGTAGCCCGATTTCTGAAGAGAGATATCATCTGTCGGTATGGAGTGCCCGAGCGAATCATTACTGATAATGGTTCCAACTTGAACAACAAAATGATGGCAGAACTATGCCGGGACTTCAAAATCCAACACCATAATTCTTTTCCTTATAGGCCAAAGATGAATGGCGTTGTTGAGGCAGCTAACAAGAATATCAAGAAGATTGTACAAAAGATGGTGGTTACCTATAAAGACTGGCATGAAATGCTACCATTTGCCTTGCATGGGTACCGAACGTCAATCAGAACATCTACTGGGGCAACATCGTATCAGCTTGTGTATGGTATGGAGGCAGTCCTACCTGTTGAAGTTGAATTACCCTCTTTGCGAGTACTGATGGATGTTAAATTGAACGAAGCAGAATGGGTCCGATCCCGATACGAACAACTGAATCTGATTGAAGAAAAGAGATTAGCTGCAATTTATCATGGGCAGCTGTATCAGAAAAGAATGAAGAAAGCCTTCGATCAGAAAGTTAGGCTTCGGGAATAACAAGTAGGAGATCTTGTACTGAAGAGACTCCTCCCTCCTCATACAGACCGCAGGGGCAAGTGGACTCCGAATTATGATGGTCCGTTCATAGTAAAGAAAGTTTTCTCCGGTGGAGCACTGATGCTCAGTACTATGGATGGGGAAGACTTCCTGTCCCCTGTGAATTCAGATGCAGTTAAAAAATACTTCGCATAAAAATGACCCGCTGGACATAAAAACAGAATGTAAGTCCAGGCAAAAATAGGGCATCCCGGCGAGTCAAAAACAGAATAAAAAGACTCAGGCAAAAATAAGGGAAATAAATAAATAAAAGATGTACACCCGCTGAGTTGAAAAGCCACATTGGACAGCTCAGGCAAGAATGGGTATCCCGGTGGATTGAAAACCCGAAAGGGTGATCCACGCAAAATAAGGGAATAAGCGAATAACTGCATTCTGAATTCGTCTGTATCACTTGCAACACGGCAAGTTTCGAAAGGTTAAAACATCGGTCAGAATCAACCATCTTCAGAAAGCAAGATGAGAAGAACGTCAAGGTCATACGGGTCATAGCAAAAGGGAAGCTCCCATAAGCGTCATCAACATTGCCAACGTGTTTTTGTTTCTCAATTTGTAACGATCTCCTCATTTCAGGGGATCTTTTTCTTTGACTGTATCTTGCCAATTCAGGGCACACAAATTAATAAAGTCAGATTTTCAGTCACATTTCATCTCGTATGTTTTATTTTCGTTTGCAAAAATGTCTGATGTCCTCATAATATTGATTGCATAAGTACAGATGCACCTCTTCTAATACATGCTTACAGGAAATATATTACTCCCGGGAGTGTCTAAACTCTTATGGTGGGATCTAGTGAGGGTTACCTCGGGATATTTGTGCGTTTCTTTGCCTTAACAGGGTTGCAGGTATTCAAAGTGCAACACGGGGCATGAAAGTTACTCCCCAGCAGGCCACCAAATAACTATCTACTCAGCTCATCTTCCAAATGGCACCAGAGATGCTTTATCCCCAGCTGAGTTGCCAGTCATCATTCCTCCTCAGCCAAATGTCAAGAAGGAAATCATCTCCCCACAGAGTTTCAGCCTCTATCCAGAAGAGCAATGTCCGAATATCTCACAACAAAGTGACGAAAGCTTCTACGGACCCCAGCTGGGTACCTCACCACCAAGGATGGGTCTATCAGTGACCTATTCCCCCATACAGAGATATACATGTCAGATCTACAAATGATCTCATTCCCCAGCTGGGATATCCACTTCAAGCAGATCAGCCGGAGATCTTCACCGCACCGGGATCCGAATCCCGGATCGATATCTTTGCATAATCATAGCATTCGCATCATATTTCCCCCCAGAGCGTAGCATTCCGTCTAATACGGAGCATTACGGCAAAAATCAAACATATTGCATAATCATAAGCCTTGTTCTGAATCAAACACTTGTAAATACTAACATTCCATCAACAATATACAAAATAATTCTCAAACTCCCCGGCAAAATATCAAAGCATTTCCTTTACACTCACAAAATACAGATACATGCTCCTTTTGACACTCGTCCGTGTCATCATTCCCCAGTAAAGTCGCCTGAGCATTCCTTACAGACAAATACATACATATACAATTCCCTGACACCCGTCCGTGTCACCTTCCCCAGCATAGTTGCCTAAATACTTTGTAAATCAAATACTTGTTTATAATACACTTCTTCCGACACCCGTCCATGTCGTGCTCTCCACAACGAGTTGGAGACTCATCTATGTCTCACTCATCACTTTTTACTCATACAGATACTTGTCCGTATCTTGTATACATCACTTAAATCCCCTCAAATTCAACCCTCGTCCGTGTTCTTTGTTAACTAGTTGGTACTCGTCCGTATCATCATCTCTGAACATGCGTCAAGCGTTTGTTTCTACTGATACTCGTCTGTATCATAGTCTTAAGGATGCTCGTCCGCATCTTTAATCTATACACCGTGTCAGACACTTATGCCTTTGCTTTCTTGAAATTAAACACTCGTCCGTGTCTACCTTTCCCAAGAAGAATTCCCGGAAAATCGTGATAAACTATTTCCTTTCTATCTGGCATTCGTCCTATGTCATGATATTTCCGGCAGCCGTACCCTGCCAGCTGATCGTCCTTCACCTTTTTTTTTTTATGATCTTCCTTCATCATCCTAGCGGAGTCTCTATTCATTAGAACCCCTTTCTATCCGACATTCGTCCTATGTCGTGATATTTTCAGCAGTCGTCCCCTGCTAGGTGATCGTCCTTCACCTCTTGATGATCGTCCTTCATCATTTTATCCGATGGTCGTCCCCGTCGTTGATCTTGTTATCTGACATTCGTCCTATGTCATGATAAACCCCAAGAGCAGCCGTACCCTGCTAGGTGATCGTACTTCACCTCTTGATGATCGTCCTTCATCATGCTTATCCGATGGCCGCCCCCATCGTCGACCTTCTCTATCCGGCATTCGTCCTATGTCGTGATACTTTCGGCAACCGTGCCTTGCCAGGTGATCGTCCTTCACCTTGGATGATCGTCCCTCATCCATATCCCCAACAGAGAAGCCGTCCCCTGCCAGGTGATCGTCCTTCACCTTTGATGACCGTCCCTCATCATTTATTTTCCTCAACCCGATGGTTGTCCCCATCATTTACCTTCAATCCCCAGAGAGTCTTATTACTTTCCCCAGCATGTCGGCCGTCCCCGTCATTGCTTCATCCTCAGCAGTCGTCCTCTGCTCGGCGGTCGTCCAACGTCGCTCGCCCTTTATAATCATACTTTATTTTCTTTTACAATCTATGTGCCTTTTCTTCTTCATTCAGTGAGTGCAAATTTTGGACTGTCTTTGATATTCAACCACAAGTTATCTTGCTTGCCTGTTAAGCCGTCGCTTACATCCTGCACAGCTAACTCATGCTTGAATAGGGGCAGCTGTAAACACCCCAAATTTTCCCTCACTCATTTCACCATGGCTTGTGATTCTTTTCATATTGCATAAGTTCAATCATATCATCTCATACTGCATTTTTTGCTTCACTGCATTGATTCAAAGTCATCTGCATCTAGGGTTTGTGACCTGAGCAATCCAAGAGCCATCTGAGCCACTCCAAAGAGCTTCAATCATCTCAAGAGGGTCCATGTATGTTCAAGCATCATATTATGCCCTCACAAGGGCAAGGAAGTCAAAAAATCACAAGAACTGAGAAAGGCATGGAAGCAGAGCCAGGCTTAACTACACAGATGACCTAGAATTAGGGTTTTGGTTTCAGAGGCCATAACTCCAAATTTTTTGGTCATTTTTGTTTCTATGGGTCTCTATATGATATAAGGATCATTCATACCAATTTTCATGAAGAAATTCAATGGGGAAGGCATCTGATCAATAGGTGACTTCTTGAGCAAGTCAGTGCAAAATCAGGGCATCTGAGGCCCCCAATCACCCAACCAAAGGGCATTCTCCATCATTTTGAATGTATATGATCTTTATTTGATCTTAGAAGATGTTAGAAGTTCACAAAATTGAAGAATTTCAAGCCATTTGCAAAGTTGCCATTTTGGGAAAGTGACTTGTAATGCAAACTTGCCATTTTGGGAAAGTTTTTCAACCTCCTCTTTTTGATTCAAAAATGCTTCAAATGAAAAATCTTTGGTCATGAAAGTTATAGATTGGATCCTCCCATTTTCAAAAAGTACAAGAACTCATTCTAATTCATTTTAGATCAAAAGTTATGGCTTGTCAAAGTTGGGAAAAATCACTTATTTTTCACTTTGGCACCAAAGAGGGAAACTTGCAAATTCACATGCCAAGCATTCCTATGACTTCAAAATGACCTCTAAGCATCACATAAACATAACACATGACCTAAAATTCATATTGGCCCAAAGAATCATTCATTTTCATGCCTTGATCATTAAGAAATCCAAAAGGGGCCAAGACTCCATGAAATTGCAAAATGACCCAAAGCTTCTCATCCACTTGTGCCAGCTGCCAAAAATGACTTCCATGGACCTCCTTGAAGCAAGCTGATTCGAACCATGCCCTTGTACCATGACTGAACCAGCCCATACCTTCACTTACACAAATGTTGACTTTATGCAACTTGAGCCATACCAATCAAACTGAGTCACACCAACTACTCTGACCAATCACATCTTCACATACATGCCTCAAGGAACACATTTCACACAATCTTGGAGATTGAAACCACAACATTGCCATAGTTCACAAAAACCTCCCTCTTTGCATTTTCATTCGAATCTCATCACACAAACATCAAACCTCAAAACCAACTGCACCATTCATTCAGAAAAGCTTCATAGAGCATAAACCACCCTTCATCTTGCCTTGAAAGTCCTTGAAACTCAAACACGATTTTCTGACCAGTTGATCACAAACTCATAAAACAGCCATAAAAAACTCCATCCAAGCTTCAAAGCTTCTTCAGGGAGGTCATTGGAGCCATTTTGAAGCAAGGAAACAGTCAGAAAGCTCTTGGGTTGAAAGCTCCATCTCAGGTAGCCATGTGAAACTTTTTTCTAGAACCTCTGTTTTAAGTTCTTATTTGGTTGTGCTTGATCCACTGAGTGTAATGAACTTGAAATTATTGAAAATGATGGAGAGATGAGGGTGTATTGCTTGTCTGAAAGTTTTGCATTTTTGTGTTCTTGGCTTCGAATCATGTTTAGGAGTGAAAATAAATTCCATTTGAGACTGGATTTAGGTTTAGGGGAGTGAGAGGAACAAATCTGGAGCTTTAGAGCTCCAGAAATGACCTGGGGAAGAAGTTGAGGTTTCTCAGGGAGGGATGTCACCGGAGAAGACGACCGGAGCTCTTCTCCGGTGACCTGAAAGTCATTAGGGTTTTAATCTGGATTAGGGTTCAGTTTGAATGTGGAGCGTACGATTGTATTTCCCGCGCGTGTCCAATGGTCCAGATTTCGTGTATTAGCCCTAATTCAGGATTAATTAAGTTAAATATAATTAAGGAAATTTGAATTTCCAGTTTCAATCTGAGCCCTCCCTTTGCGCGCAAGTCAATTCGCGCGTTTTCCATTTGAATATCAGCCCTAGGATCTGCATACTTTCCCTTTTATTCAATTTAATTTTCATTTTCATTGTATTTATTTCCACGAATTTTTAAAAATAGTAAAATGCATTAAAAAATTCTGAAAATTTTTATCAAATCTTTTATTAATTTTCAGAACCCAAAAATATTTTTATTTATATTTTTTGCATCAAAAATTATTTTTAAATTATTTAAATGTTTATTTTTAATTAGTTAATGGAAATTAATTAATTAAAAATGCATTTAGGTATTTAAAAATCACAAAAAAATTCACATTGCATTTTGATACATTTAGAAACATTATCCAACTCTTCAAACAAATTTATTTTTGGTTCTTGACCTATTTTGACAATTTTCATTGGAATTAAAGTTATTTAAAGGCAATATTTTGGTCCTAACTTAGAAAAATTCATTCTTCCTAACCATGAAAAGTTTGATGTTGGTTCTTTTTGCATTACATTCTTCATATCATGTATTTTCTAGGGTAAAATTGATTTGAATTTATCTTTCATTTTCAAATTGATGTGTATTTTTCCTTTTGAAGTGACTTAAAACCCTAGCCAACTTGAGAAAATCATAACTTCTTTAGGGTTAAGAGTTAGGTCTTCCCCTTTGGGCAGTGAACTTACATGGGGTTAGGGTTCCTTTGATTACATTTTCAATTTTTTATCTTGTCATTTGTTTCTGATTTTGAATTTTGCATTGCATATTGTATGTGAACCCTAATTTGTGCTTTCATTTGCATCCATCTCTCATATGCTTGCATTAAAGAACTTGCCATGATATTTTGTGCATCCACATGACATATAAGACATCTTAGGACATATTGAAATCATGTTTGATCATTTCATCTTCCATTTGCCATGTTATGCATCCATTGCATTTCATAAGTTTTCATGAACTTTCATGCTTCCTTTCATGTCTCATTTGCATCTTCATTACTTGTATGATCATCTCCATTTCTTGACATGTTTTCATACCATCTCATAGAATCATTTGCATCATGTATATGCTTCTGGTTTTGGTTTGCATCTTTGCATTTCATTCCATTTCCATTTCATTTCATTTCCTTTTGCTAACTTTTCAGGTGGTAAGTCATTGAGAAGTGAATTTGCCTTCACTTCTCATAAGTTCTTCTCATCTCTCTTATGCATCATTTCTGCATTTTATTTGTGTATTAGAGTGAGCTTGCTCATTCATGTCTCCTTCTTACTTTCTTTCTTCAAGCAACTTATCTTATTAAATGAAGTAAGTTGTCTTGCTTCTTCTGCTTCTTCCTTGGTGGCTTTTTCTTGAAAATCTCTTGCAAGCCTCATAAACCCTAGGAATACCCAAGCATGATAACAATTAGGGTTTAATTAGTCCCCCATTAGTTTTACCTTTGTGTCATCTTTGTGTCTTCTCTTCTCATCTCTTATTCAAGGACTAAACCTTAAAGGTTTTAAGGCTTTTGTGATTAAGGTTATGCCTGTATCCTTCTATTAGGATGGAGTGTATAACTTTAATCCTAAGTGTCAAACCCTTAATGTGTTTAAATCCTTTAATCAATCCATCTAAAAATCACTAAGACATCAAACTTGTAACTTGGGCCTTGCATTAGGGTTCTAATTCTTTCTTGATTGGTTAAGAAGGACTAACCCTAGTGTTAATGGACAAGTCCTCCTCAAGTTGTCTTACAAACCATAAAATTCACTTCTTTATCTTATCATTAACTAAAATCCACTTTAACAAAGGCTTTGTTATGTCATGAGGTTAATCCCTAATCATGGATTAAGTCGAGGAGCCTTCCTCAGCTTAAATGTTCTCATTTATTATCCTTCTATTAGGATGGTGTAATGAGTCCATTAAATCTTTGATTATGGCTTAAACTCATTACTTAGCACTAAACAAAAACTCCAAAAACATCTAATTAAATACAAGTAGGTTAATGATCTTAATCCTACATCATGGTGACTAAGTGTGAGGTGTTTACTTCATACTTAAGGTGTTCTCATTACCCCTAATCAGAGGGAGGATGTGATGAGTTTACTAACCCTTGGTTTAGGCTTAAGCTCATCAACTTATGACAAACTTCAAAAAGCAATAAAAGACTGAAAACACAAAAAACAAACAATAATCGTCTCCTCCGGGATTCTTTTCTCATCTCATTCACTCACAAACGAGAATTCGCTTCTTCCGTCTAATGCAAGACAGTATGTACCTGAGCCAGACAGGTCATACACTTGAGCATAGGCAAGTAAGCAGTTCATCAGTCAATTTATCTTTCAGTCTCTTTGAGTCGAACTACGGTGTTCTGACTTCCTCATTGCACGAGAGGATACATAGGCATAACTTAACAGTTATCGAACAAAAGTCTCTGTCTATTCCCCCTTTTTCCAGCATTTTTCTTTAAGCCTCATAGTCTTGAACTTCACATTTCTTTTACACTGACACTTGCATTTTTTCCAGCTTTGATACACAGATAGCACTGACACTACCCCTTTAAAACACAAATCTTTCAAGCGTGGATCCCGTCGAGTACGACGGACAATCTGGGTGCTAATACCTTCCCAGGTTGTAACCAACCCCTTTTCTCAGTTTCTCTGGTTCGCAACCGTCTTATCCATCTTTCCTCAGGTTTATGCAGCATTACCTTTCCTTCGGGATAAAAATGCCTAGCTGGCGACTCTATTCATTTCTCTCTCTTTCGCCGACCGTTCGCGTCTGTACGCCTTCTGACCAGGTGTCATTTTGGTGGGAGCGACAAGTTTGAGGGTGTTTCAGGCTATGGTGATGGGTGGGAAATGATCCTAAGGTTATATGGAGTTGATTGGTGAAATAATTTCTGGTTTTGAGTGGGTAGATTGAGAGATTCGAAGAACTAAAGTTTTAGAGCAAATTCTTGATTCTGAAGTTGTGTGTTGTTTCAGGCCATGAAGGGTGTCCATTTATAGTGCTTAGGGCTTGAATAAACAATTGTTATTGGCCAGAAGAGTTGTTGTGGCACTGTGGGATTGGTATGGCATAAAATGCAAAAATGTCAACATATGTGTACCATAGGTATGGGCTGGGACATAGGTGATTTCTGAGCATGGATTACCTTAGCTTGGATCATGGATGACCCTTAGATCAATAGAATGCAGCTGTAATGCCTTGATCAAGAGTTTACAATGTTTATGCATAATTGTTATTTTTGTGAATTTTGTGAAATCAACCCATGAAATGCTTTGGTACAAGGCATAATTTTGGTCTAGGAAAGTTGTACTAGCATGTTATGTCACATTTGGGCACATTAGAGGTCTTGTAGAAGCTTGAAATGCCAATATGCAAAAATCCCTCTTTGACATGAACTAGAAAATTATGTAATTTTTGCCAACTTTGAAAGGCCATATCTTGAGTTCTAGGATGAATCAAGACATGTTCTTGTACTTTTTGAAAAGGAAAATACCTAATCTACAAATTTCATGCCCAATAATTTTTCATTTGAAGCATTTTTGGTCATGAAAGAGGAGGTTGAAAATCTTTCCCAAAATGGAAAGTTTGCATTTCAAGTCATTTCCAAAAATGGCAAGTTTGCAATTGGCTCAAAATTTTTCAATCTTGTGAACTTAAAACAACTTCTAAGATCAAATAAAGATCATTGAACTTCAATTTGATGAAAATGACCCCTTGGTTCCATTGTTTGGGGCCTCAGATGCCCTGATTTTGACTTAACTTGCTCAGGAAGTTACCCTGTAAACAGATGACTTCCACAATGAGTTTCTTCATCAAACTTGGTACACATGATCCTTATAATATATTAAGAACATTAGAAACAAGAATGACCCAAAAATTTGGAGTTAAGGCCTCTGAAACCAAAACCCTAATTTTGGTCATTTGTGTAGTAAAAACCCTAGCTCTGCTTCCATGCCTTTGCCAGTTCTTGTGATCCTTTGATTTTCATGAACTTTGAGGAGCCTAAAATGATGATAGAACACACATGGACCCTCTTGGAAAGCTTTAAGACCTTTGGGATGGCTCAGATGGATTCTTGGATTGCTCAGACCACAAACCCTAGATGCAGATGAACTTGAACTATGCAGTGAAACAAAAATGCAATATGAGATAGTAATGCTTATGTTAAAACAAAAATTAAAGATCACAAGCCATGGTGTGATGGAGAGTTAGGGAAAATTTGGGGTGTTTACAGCTGCCCCTATTCAAGCATGAGTTAGTTGTGCAGGGTGTAAGCGCTGGGCTTAACAGACAAACAAGATAACTTGTGGTTGAATACCAAAGACAATCCGAAATTTGCACTCATTGGGGAGAAGAAGAAAAAGGATATAAATTGTAAAAGCTAGTATAGCATGATTATCAAATGAAAACGATGGAGGACGACCATCGAGCAGAGGACGACTGCTGGGGATACAGTGTCAAGCAAAGCAATGACGGGGACGACTGACCGGGGAAATAAAGAGACTATGACGGGGACGACCATCAGGTAATAAAATAAAATTCTCTGGGGATTTAAACAAGCATAGATGGGGACAGCCATCAGGCTTGAAAAGCAAAGTAAACAACGATGGGGACGGCCATCGGGTTTAATGAATAAATGAAATTAACGATGAGGGACTGTCATCATAGGTGAAGGACGATCACCTAGCAGGGGACGACTGCTGAAAATATCACGACATAGGACGAATGTCGGATAGAAAAAGGTCAACAATGGGGATGACCATCAGATAAGCTTGATGAAGGACGACCATCAAGAGGTGAAGGACGATCACCTAGCAGGGTACGGCTGCTCTCGGGGTTTATCACGACATAGGACGAGTGTCGGATAACAAGATCAACGATGGGGAAGCCATCAGATAAAATGATGAGGGATGATCATCCAAAGGTGAAGGAAGATCACCTGGAAAGGGACGGCTGCCGAAAGTATCACGACATAGGACGAATGCCGGATAATGGAAAGTTGTTTTGTTGATGTCTTACTGGGGAATGGTAAACACGGACGAGTGCTTACACTTTCAAGAAATAAAGGATATAAGTGTTTGACAATGTGTATAGATTAAAGATGCGGTCGAGCATCCTTAGGACCATGATACGGACGAGTATCGGTAGAAACAAACGCTGATGCGTGTTCAGAGATAATGATACGGACGAGTATCAACTGGTTAACAAGGAACACAGACGAGTGTCGAATCTGTTGAGGAGTGATATAAACAAGATACAGACGAGTATCAAGACTTCTGTATAAGTGTGTACAAGTATTTATTTGTTGGTGAGGTATGAGCAAGATACAAACGAGTGTTCAACTTGCTGGGGTATGTATGACGCAGACGAGTGTCAAGCATGTATAAGTATAAACAGGCATTTGTTTTTAAAGTGCAAAGGATATGTTTTGGCTTTCTGTGGGGGATAAGATGACACAGACGGGTGTCAAGAAGAACATGTTATGAACAAGTCTCTGCTTGCAGAAGGTGTTCGGGCGACCTATAGGGATAAGGTGACACGGACGGGTGCCGAAACGAGTGTGTTATGAACAAGTATTTGTACTTGAAAGTGCAAAGGGGATGCTTTGGCTTTTATGAGCAGGGGATGTATTTTGTATATTGTTGATGAAATATTGATGGTAATTGCAGGTGACCGGCTCGAACCTGGCTTGTGATCATGCAAATGTTTGATTTTTTGCCGTAATGCTCCATTTTAGACGGAATGCTACGCTTATTTGATGACTATGATGCAAATGCTATGATTATGCAAAGGGGAGAAACTGATCCGGGACCCGGATCCTGCGGGGATAAAGATCTCTGGCTGATTTGTTTGGGAGAATAACCCAGCTGGGGAAGAGATCACTGATGGATCTGTCCGGAGGGGTAACTCTGCTTAGGGAAATATATCATTGGTAGATCTGTCAGGAGGAAGAACTCTGCTTGGGGAAATAGATCGTTGGTAGATCTATCAGTAAGGAAAACCCAGCTGGGGAGAAGGAAGCTCTAGCCACTTTGTTGGGGATGGGTTTCAGGCATTGCTCTTCTGGGGAGATAATGGAATCTCTGTGGGAAGGCAGTTCCATTAACTTTGCTGAGGATGAGAGAGATCTGGCACTCTGGTGGGGAATAGGAAATTCTTTGCCCATCTTGCTGTGAAATAGTTGTCAGACACTGCTCGGGGAGGTGATAACTTCTGGGAATTAGCATGTTGGGTATTCAATGCTTGGTACGCCCATGCCGTGTATTGAATACCTGCAACCTGTTAAGACAAGAGTAAATGCACAAGTATCCCGAGGCATCCCTAACCAGATTCCATTATAGGAGTTAGACCTTCCTGAAAGTAATACATTTCCTGCAAGCATTTTTTAAAAAGGGCTCATTTATTTTATGCCAGTGTTGTATCATGAATATTGGACATTTTGCAAACGAAACAAAACTGTACAAAACGAGGTGTGACTGAAAATCCTGATTTTATTAATTTGGGTGCCCTGAATTGGCAAATACAGTCAAAGAAATAAATCCCTTGAAATGAGGAGATTGCTATAAATTGAGAAAATAAAGGTGTTAGCAATGTTTACAACGACGTTCCAGTGAACTTCCTTTGCTATGACCTGTATGACCTTGGCGTTCTTCTTATCTTGCTTTCTGAAAATAAAGCTTGCCATGTTGTGAGTGATATAGACGAACTCAGAATGCATTTGTTCACTTATTCCCTGGTTTTGCGTGGATCTCCCTTTCGGGTTTTCAATCCACCGGGATACCCATATTTGCCTGAGCTGTCCAATGCGGCTTTTCAACTCAGCGGGTGTACACATATTTTTTTTATTTTCCCTTATTTTTTCCCGAGTCTTTTTATTCTGTTTTTGACTCGCCGGGATGCCCTATTTTTTCCTGGACGTACATTCTGTTTTTATGTCCAGCGGGTCATTTTATGCAAAGTATTTTTTAACTACATCTGAATTCACAGGGGATAAGAAATCTTCGCCATCCATAGCAGTGAGCATCAGTGCTCCACCAGAGAAAACCTTCTTTACTATGAATGGGCCATCGTATTTTGGCATCCATTTTCCCCTGTGGTCTGTATGAGGAGGAAGGAGTCTTTTCAGCACAAGCTCTCCCACTTGGTATTCCCGAAGTCTGACTTTCTGATCAGAGGCTTTTTTTCATCCTTTTTTGATATAACTGCCCATGACAGATGGCAGCTAGCCTCTTCTCTTTGATCAAATTTAGTTGATTGTACCGAGACTGGACCCATTCTGCTTCATTCAACTTTACATCCATCATTACCCGTAAGGAGGGTAGCTCAACTTCAACAGGTAGGACTGCCTCCATACCATACACAAGCTGATAAGGTGTTGCCCCAGTGGACGTTCTTATTGAGGTTCGATACCCATGCAAGGAAAATGGTAGCATTTCATGCCAGTCTTTATAAGTAACCACCATCTTCTGCACAATCTTCTTGATGTTTTTGTTAGCTGCCTCAACATCGCCATTCATCTTTGGCCTATAAGGAGAAGAGTTGTGATGTTGAATTTTGAAGTCCCGACATAGTTCTGCCATTATTTTGTTGTTCAAATTTGAACCATTCTCAGTAATTATTCGCTCGGGAACTCCATATCGACAAATGATGTCTCTTTTCAGAAATCTGGCTACCACTTGTCTGGTGATGTTTGCATACGAAGCTGCTTCGACCCATTTGGTGAAGTAATCAATGGCTACCAGGATGAATCTGTGGCCATTTGAAGCAGTCGGTTCGATCTTTCCAATCATGTCAATGCCCCACATGGCAAACGGCCAAGGTGAAGACATCACATTCAAAGGATTCGAAGGCACATGCACTTTATCTGCGTAGATCTGGAATTTGTGGCATTTTCTGGCATAGGCACAATAGTCTGTATCCATTGTGATCCAGTAGTAACCTGATCTTAACAATTTATTTGCCATTGCATGCCCTCCGGCATGGGTACCGAAAGAACCTTCATGCACCTTGTGCATCAGCAGGTCTACTTCTTTCTTGTCAACACATCTGAGCAGAACCATGTCGAAGTTTCGCTTGTATAATGAACCATCCGCATTAAGGAA
Organism: Lathyrus aphaca; assembly: GCA_963966055.1. Taxonomy (NCBI): domain Eukaryota; kingdom Viridiplantae; phylum Streptophyta; class Magnoliopsida; order Fabales; family Fabaceae; genus Lathyrus; species Lathyrus aphaca. The sequence goes on from OZ014519.1 coordinate 593,565,812, forward strand.
GAAACTACCGGCCAACCTTCTTAATGTTTTCTTATCATTGGATGATTCCCCAGGTGGGTATGTCTGATCCTCTAAGAATAATTTGATGTCATAGAACCAAGGCTTATCATCACTAGCAATCTCCATGGAGAATACATATGTCGGTCTGTCTAGTCTTGATACCAAAATCTGAGTCACATAATTGGCAGTTTGAACTTTGATCATGGAGGAAATGGTAGCTAAAGCATCTGCAAACTAATTCTCATCTCGAGGGATGTATTCAAGTTTGACTTTTGTGAAGAAAGTCAATAATCTCCTCGTATAGTCACGGTATGGAATCAGATGCTCTTGGTGAGTGTACCATTTGTCGTTGGTCTGATTGATTACCAAATCTGAATCTCCGAATACATTTAATGTCTTAATCCTGAGGTCAATGGCTTCCTCAAAACCCATGATACATGCTTCGTATTCTGCTTCGTTGTTACTGCAGACAAAGGTGAGTTTTGCCGAGAAAGGCATATAAACTCCTTTAGGTGTAATGAGCACTGCACCAACACCACGACCATTCATATTGACAGCCCCGTCAAACATCATAGTCCATTCTTCTTCTGGGTCAGGCCCTTCAGTGAGAACTGGCTCTTCACAATCTTTTGCTTTTATGTACATGATGTCTTCATCAGGGAAGTCAAATCTCATGGGCTGGTAATCATCAATGGGTTGCTCAGCCAGATAATCAGACAATACACTGCCTTTGATGGCTTTTTGAGAGGTGTACTAAATGTCATACTCTGTCAGAATCATTTTCCATCTTGAAACCCTTCCGGTAAGCGCTGGTTTCTCAAATATGTACTTGACAGGGTCCATTTTTGAGATCAACAAAGAAGTGTGAGTCAACATATACTGTCTTAGTCGGCGAGCAGCCCACGCTAAAGCACATCAAGTTTTCTCGAGCAGTGAATAACGTTGTTCACAGTCGGTAAACGTTTTGCTTAGGTAGTATATTGCATACTCTTTTCGACCAGACTCGTCATGCTGGCCCAACACACACCCCATTGACCATTCTAATATTGCCAGGTACATTATCAGAGGTCTTCCTTCAACTGGAGGCATGAGAATCGGAGGCTCTTGTAGGTACTCCTTGATCTTGTCAAAAGCTTTCTGATAATTGTCGTTCCACCTGACTGTTTGTTCCTTTCTTAACAGCATGAACAAGGGCTCACAAGTTGCAGTGAGGTGAGATATGAACCTCGGGATGTAGTTCAATCTACCCAAGAACCCCCAAACTTCTTTCACAGTCCTAGGTGCAGGCATCTCCTGAATGGCTTTGACTTTGTCAGGATCAACTTCAATTCCCTTTTCACTTACGATAAATCCCAGCAACTTACCAGAATGTACCCCGAACGTGCATTTGTTGGGGTTTAACTTCAACTGATATTTCCTCAGACGCTTGAACAACTTCAGGTGATTTACCAGGTGGTCTTCTTCAGTGAGGGACTTGGCAATCATATCATCCATGTAGCATTCAATTTCTTTGTGGATCATATCGTGGAATAACATTACCATAGCCTGTTGATAAGTTGCACCGACGTTCTTCAGTCCAAATGGCATTAACTTGTAACAAAATGTGCCCCAAGGTGTGATGAAGGTTGTTTTCTCCATGTCTTTGGGTGACATCTTGATCTGATTATACCCAGAAAATTCGTCCATGAAAGAAAATACCGAGAACTGAGTTGTGTTGTCGACCAATACATCAATGTGAGGTAATGGGAAGTCATCCTTCGGGCTAGCTCTGTTCAGGTCCCGGTAATCCACACACATATGCACCTTGCCATCCTTCTTAGGCACTGGTACAATGTTAGCAACCCACGGCGGGTAACTAGTCACAACAAGGAAATCGGCATCCCACTATTTTTGTACTTCTTCCTTAATCTTCATGGCCATATCTGGGCGAGTACGTCGTAGCTTCTGTTTAACCGGCGGGCAATATTCTTTCAATGGTAGCCTGTGCATGACAATATCTGTATCTAGACCTGGCATGTCTTGATAGGACCAGGCAAAGACGTCAACATATTCTCGAAGCATGTTGATAAGCTGTTCTTTTACTGAAGCTTGCAGACTGGCCCCAATCTTCACTTCTTTCAAATCCTTCTCGGTACCAAGATTAACAGTTACAACCTCCTCCTGATGAGGAGTAATCACTTTCTCTTCTTGCCTCAACAACCTGGCTAACTCTTCAGGCAATGCATAGTCTTCCTCAACCCCTTCATCTGCTTGATTGATTGGATTGTCGAAGTCATACAAGGTCATAGCAGTGCTATTGTCGGTGCAATCTGGAGGATTATTTCTGCAAGGGTTGAGATTTGTTCGTTTTAGTGATCAATTTTAATCTTGTTCAGAAAATGAAGTTATTTATTTTGAAAACATTGCCATTTTATTGTTTTGTGTGAAAAATAACAAAAATGAAAAGACAGTGAGCTAAAGAGAAAAATTGTTTGCAAAAGATGTCCAATATTCATTGATATTCTATTTGCACAAAATGACAAATATGGCCCTATTACAAAATGAGTCCTGACACCTTGGGCAAGATGCAGGACTTGATGCATGCTGAAAAAAGCAGGAAATAATAATTACTCTGCAGGAGTAACCCTTATAATTTCCTAGGAAGACCAGTTAAGGACTTGGTGACCCGGGATCCTTGCACGAATCCAACTCTCCAGGTTGAGGTCGCTTTCCACCTCGTCTTCCATGTTATTGACTGCATCTGGGGTGAGCATCCCCCACTTATGAACTTGGGCTCCTTAGCAGCCTCTGCTTGATCTTGTCGGAATGGTTTGTAACCCAAACCGAATCTGTCCTCCTTCTTCTCCACCGGTAGCAACTTGCCCCAACCTTGGGCATTTCCATCTTCAACAACCTTTTGAGCTTGTTGATAGGAGACAATTGAAGTACCCATCCTATCTTCCTGGGATGCAGCAAATACTTCAGTTGTCGCCTCATTGACGTTCAGTGCTTCGAACCCTTGGCTCATGGTTTCATGGATTTCACCATCCATCTCAATGTATTTGTAGGTAGCCAGATGGCTAACAAAGATATCCTCTTAACCATATATTGTGATAATCTGCCCTTCCCACTCATATTTCAATTTCTGGTGAAGGGTTGACGTAACTGCGCCAACAGCGTGAATCCAGGGTCGACCCAACAAACAGCTGTAGGTCGGGTGAATGTCCATCACATAGAAAGTAGTTTGAAAGACCTGCGGACCGATTATCACAAGAAGCTCCACCTCTCCAAGAACAGACCTCTTGGAGCCATCAAAAGCTCTAACCACCAGATTGCTTGGTCGGAGAGCTATACCATCATATTCAAGCTTGACAAGGGCTTTCTTTGGCAAGACATTGAGTGAAGACCCAGTGTCAACAAGAACATATGAAAGCACAGCCCCTTTACACTCCAGAGTGATGTGTAAAGCCTTGTTGTGGTGACGACCTTCCGTTGTCAAATCAGCATTGGTGAAGCCTAGCCCATGGCTAGTGTTAACATTAGAAACCACTGTCTCCAGCTGATTTACCGTGATCTCCTCCGACACGTAGGCTGCGTGCAGGACTTTAAGTAATGCATCCCGATGAGCTTCGAAACACAACAACAGGGATAAGATGGAGATCTTGGAAGGAGTCTGGTGGAGCTGATCCACAACCTTGTAGTCGCTTCTCTTGATTATCCTTATAAATTCATCCATATCTTGATCAAAGGATGTTTTATGGGCTTCTTTAAAAGTTGGCTCTTCCGGCACCACATTTTTACCTTTGGCTTTGGCAGCAGCCTCTGCCTCAGTGTTGGCTCTTGGAACTTGTGACGCAAAGAGGCGTCTGCTTCGGGTGAAGCCTCTGCCTCCCCCGACATTATCCACTTGTGGTGTATGAACTGAAGGATCAAGAAGGACTCTCTCTGTTGCAGTAAAGGTCTGAACCATAGTGCTATGGTACATCATTATCTTTTTCGTATGGAATGGGCCCCGACACCGTGATGGTGACTGGACTGACTGTAGCAGAGGTAGGAACCGTTATTGTTTGTGGATCGTAAAATATGGTAACAGGACTTCTGATTGATGGCGGTGGTGATTGACTGAAGCGGGGTTGTTGCTGAAATTGTTGTTGAGATTGTTGCTGAAAATTGTTGGAATCAGGGACCGTTGCAGGGTCGTAATATATGGTGACTGTGGAGACGTCGTTGTTAATGATTGCTGCAGTTGTAGAAGCGGATGTGATTGCACTAGTGTTTGTTAAGTTAATGGAAGAGGTGGTTGCTGATTTTGTAGACGAGTCTGTCGGAACAATTGTCTTTGAAGTTGTGGGAGAAGTGTTTGTTGTTGCTATAAAAGGAGTTGTTGATGTTGTAGAAACCATTGTTGTTATTTGCAGGATACCTTCTATGATCAGGCCATTAATGCCACTTCTCAAGCTTGCACACCCATTGAAGGAAACTTTGCAAGATTCACAGTATGCCTCACAACCTGGGAACACCTGGCATTTGATGACCAAAATTAGGGTTTTGGTTTCAGAGGCCTTAACTCCAAATTTTTGGGCCATTCTTGTTTATAATGTTCTTAATATGTTATAAGGATCATATTTACCAAGTTTTATGAAGAAAGTCATTGTGGAAGTCATTTGTTTACAGGGTAACTTCCTGAGCAAGTTAAGTCAAAATCAGGGCATCTGAGGCCCCCTACAATGGAACCAAAGGGGTATTTTCATCAAATTGAAGTTCTATGATCTTTATTTGATCTTAGAAGTGGTTGGAAGTTCACAAGATTAAATAATTTTGAGCCAATTGCAAACTTGCCATTTTTGGAAATGACTTGAAATGCAAACTTTCCATTTTGGGAAAGTTTTTCAACCTCCTCTTTCATAACCAAAAATGCTTCAAATGAAAAATTCTTGGTCATGAAAGTTGTATATTGGGTCTTTCCCTTTTCAAAAATTACAAGATCATGTCTTGATTCATCATATAACTCAAGATATGGCTTTTCAAAGTTGGCAAAAATCCAATAATTTCAAGTTTCATGTCAAAGAGGGATTTTGCATTTTGGCATGTTCAAGCATTCTAATGACTTCTAATGTACACAAACACTTCACAATATGTCAAGGCAACCTCTAAACATCAAAATTGGCCCAAGTTTTCATTGTTTTTATGACTTGAACTTCAAGAAATCTCAAAAGGGCCAAAACTCTCAAAATTTGCAAAATGCATTTATATCCTTCCATCCACTTTTTCCAACTGCATCAAACTGATTTTATGGCTCTCCATGAATCTTGCTAAGGCCAGACACCCCAAAAAGCAAGACCTGTCATGGCCCATACCTCAAGTACACAAAAATTGACTTTTTTGCAAAACACCTCATACCAATCAGCCTGTGCCACAACAACTTTCTGATCAATCCCATTGGCTAAAACAAACATTATGCAAGCCATTTCATAACACACAAGAGCCTGAATCATCCCACAAGCTAGAATTCACAAAATCCATCAAAAACTTCCTCTCTTTGAAAATCATCACACAGCCACTGAAACTTCAAACTTCCTTCACTAATCAACTCAAAAACACCTCAGGATCATTTCCCACCCATCACCATAGCCTAAAACACAGCCAAACCAAAACACGATTTCTGGTGCAGCAGAGTTGAATCAACCAAACCAGCCATTGCAAGCTTGTTCCAAGCATCAAAGCATCCTCAATAAGCCCATTGGAGTTGATTTGCATCAAAGAGAGGTCTAGAAAGCCCAGAATCAGAAAGCTCAACCTCAGGTATACCTCAAGAACAATTTTTCTAGAACTTGTTTTTCTAGTTACAATATGAATCTATATGCTCCACTGATCATTGGGATGTAATTTGTTTTGAAAATGATTGAGAAATGGCCATGTATGCTTGTTCTGAAATTTTGCCTGTAAATTTTGTTTGCTTCGATTCTTGTTTTTGATGCAATATAAATGGATTTTGTGCCTGGATTCTTGTTTAATGTTGCTTGTGGATCATTTCTGGAGAGTTTGATGCATTAATTTGAGGTTTGGAGAGAGTTAGGTTTTGGTCTCACCGGAGAAGATGACCGGAGCTAGCTCCGGTCACCTGAAAATAATTAGGGTTAGTTAATTAGGGTTTAGGGGGTCAGTTTGAATGTAGACCATTGGATTTGATTTCGCGCGTGTGTGAACGGTTCATATCATTTCACTTAAGTTTAAATTCTAATTAATTAAATTAATTAGTTAATTAGCCCAGATGCAATCCAGGCCCTCCAAACGCACGCGCAGTCTTTCCCCCTTTGAATCCACCCACTGGATCAGTTGACTTCCCATTTTATTCATTTATTTTCATTTTTATTTTCATTTTCTTGCACAATTAATTTAAAATAGCAAAAAGCTTTCAAAAAATATTTTCTTTTGCATTTTGACTTTAAATATTTTTCTCATTCCAAAAATGATTTTTATTTTATTTTTTTCATTAAAAAAGAATTTTTAAAATATTTAAATGTTATTTTTAATTAATTAAAGTATTTTAATTAATTAAAAATACATTTAGGTTTCTAAAAATCACCAAAAAAATCATGAATCATCCCAATACATTTAGAAACATTTTCAAACTCTTCACAAAAATTTCTTTTTAGGTTTGATCATAGTTTACCAATTTTCTTTGAATTAAGGGTCATTAAAATCATATTTTTGAACCCTAACTTAAAAAAATCATTTCTGCCTAACAAAGAAGATTTTGAAGATGATTCTTTTTGTATTGTGTTACATATTGCATGTAGTTCATAGGTATTTTCCCTCATGAATTTATCTTGCATTTTCAATTTGATTTGCATTTTTCCCTTTGAACCACCCAAAAAACCCTAGAAACTTAGGAAAACCATAACTTTTGATAGGTTGGGCTTCTGACCTTCTCCTTTGGGGTGTGACCTAATATGGGATTAGGGTTTGTTTGAGCTTAATTGCAAATTTTTATCATGTCATATGCTTCTGTTTTATTCATTTGCATCTCATATGTCCATGTAACCCGAATTTCTCATGTTCATTTGCATTTACCTTGCATATGCATCATTACATGAACTTACCATGACATTTCATGCATTCATATGTCATCTTAGACATCTTAGGACATTTTATAACCTTTCTTGATCATTTCTTCATTCATTTTCCATGATTAAAATTCATTTCATTTCATAAACTTTCATGTGTTTTCAAACTTCAAAGTATACTTCCTTTGCATCTCATCTTTGTATGATCATACATATGCATTTTGTATGCATTTGCATCATCTTACATGACATTTAAATTGCATAAACACTTATGACTTTGGTCATTTCATCTCATTTCATCTCATTTCACTTCATTTCTTTATGTTTTATATCTTATGCATTCATGCTAACACTTTCAGGTTTGGTAAGTTATTCTAGGAGGTGGATTGGCCTTCACCTCTCACTTCTTCTTATCTCTTTCATTTGAATTATAACTTATTTTTGAAGTGAACTTGTTCACTTATGTTCCATCTCACTTTCTTTTTCAAGTTACTTATCTTCTTCAATGAAGTAAGTAACTTATTCTCTTGCTTCCTCCTCCTTTCATCTGCTTCTTCCATTAGTGGCTTCCTTGAAGATCTTTCTTAAGCCTTACAAACCATAGGAACATACAAGCATGATAATCTTAGGGTTGTGTTTAGTCCCCATTAGCTTTTTACCTTTGAGTCTCTCTCTCATCTCAATAATCAGAGACTAAACTCTTAAAGTTATAGGACTTTGGAATTAGGGTTATGCCTGCATCCTTCTCTTAGGATGAAGTGTATAACTTTAATCCTAAGTGTTAAACCTTTAATTTGTTTAAACCTCTTAATTAAATCACCTTAATAATCACTAAGAATTCATCTTGTAACTTGGGCCTTACATTAGGGTTCTAATTCTTCCTTATGTTTAAGAAGGACTAACCCTAGTGTTTAATGGACAAGTCCCCCTCAAGTTGTCTTACAAACCATAAAATCCATTTATTAATCTCATCCCTTTAATTAAAAACCACTTAATAAAGGCTTGTTATATAATGAATTTAATCCCTAACCATGGATTAAGTTGAGGTATCTTCCTCAACTTAAGTGTTCTCATCTATTATCCTTCTATTAGGATGGTGTAATGAGCCCATTAATCTGTGATTAGAGGTTAAACTCATTACTTAACACTAAACAAAAACCCAAAAACATCTAAATAATCACAAGTAGGTTAATAATCTTAATCCTACATCATCATGGTAATTAAGTTGAGATGCTTATCTCATACTTAAGTATGCTCATTATCCCTAATCAGGGAGGATATAATGAGTTTACAAGCCCTTGATTTAGGCTTAAGCTCATTAACTTATGAAAAACACCAAAAACAATAAAAAAAACTGAAAACACTAAAACAAACAATAATCGTCTCCTTCGGGATTCTTTTCTCATCACACTCATTCATAAACGAGAACTCGCTTCTTCCGTCTAATGCAAGACAGTTAGCACTCGAGCCAGACGAGTCATACACTTGAGCATAGACAAGCAAGCAGTTCACAGTCATTCTTTTTTTCAGTCTCTTTTAGTCGAACTACGGTGTTCTGACTTCCTCATTGTACGAGAGGATACGTAGGCATAACTTAACTGTTATCGAACAAAAGTCTATGTGTCTTCCCCCTCTTTCAGCATTCTTTTTAAGCCTCAGCTCCTGAGCATCCACCTTTTGCACTGACACTTGTATATTTCTTTTCCAACTTTTGCACACAGAGAGCACATACAATACCCCTTTAAACACAAACTTTTAAGCGTGGATCCCGTCGAGTACGACAGACAATCTAGGTGTTAATACCTTCCCATGTTGTAACCAACCCCCTTTCTCAGTTTCTCTGGTTCGCAACCGTCTTATCCATATCTTTCTAGGTTTATGCAACATTACCTTTCCTTCGGGATAAAAATGCCTAGCTGGCGACTATATTCATCTTCACTTTCATTTCTCTTTTCACCGACCGTTCGCGTCTGTACCCTTTGGGACCTAGTGTCGTTTCGGGGGAGCGACAACTTGACGACTCTGTTAGGGAAGATTATCTTGTACCCATGGCTTCTGGTTCTTTTGTGGGTTTCTCCTAGTGCTTGTTTGATTTGTGTTTATGGGGGTGTTATGTGCTACTTGTTCTTGTTGTGTATTGCTTTATTTATTGCTTTCTGTACAGCTTTATTTACTGCTTTCATTTACTGTTTATATGCATTTCATAATGTTGTCATCATATCATGTGTGCTGGATCTCTTGTCTGTTTTGGTGGGAGGGTTAAATGAGTGAGTAAGGTTCCATACCGGGAGCCTGAGTGACACATAGGATAGAGTGGCTTCATATTATTTCCCATTCCATTTCGGTCTGGTGCGGGAATATGAAACATGGTTCAGACATGGGTTTCGTCTTGAGAACTTTGTGCTACAGATTTCCTGTAGTACTAGGGCTATCAGGGAAGCCTGCTAAGTCTGGATGACCTTTTTATGACCTTCAACATCTGAGGTGAATTAGAGGAGGAACCTTTATGATTATTGTAAAAATTGTACCTCCGGGTTAGAAGTGTTTAAACTTCTCATAACTGATCCAAGTCTGAGGATCCTTGTTTTAGAACAATACATGTGAGGGGGGGTTGGGATGTTTACAGGTTTACAGGAACCCTTGGCCTCATCATACCTTGTTACTAGTTTTGTTAAGGTTGCATCATTTTGGACTTTTCTTTTGAAACCCGGGACTTGTGACTCTTTATTTGAGTCCCCCACCTGGTTACTGGTTTTCTAAGCCTCCATCCGTACTTATGAACACATGGACCCTATCAAGGCAGATAACAGATCCAGCACTTGATCATAAACCCTTTGCATATCATTCTGCATACATCATTTTGCATCATTTAACATTTGTCTATTTGTTTTATAGGGTATCCACATTGTATCTTTGGTTTGGTTTTGACCTGTTCTGCTGCTCAGATTCCTCTAGCTATCTTCACCAGAGATTCTTTTCAGCTCTCTTCACCAATTTTCTTCATCAAAGACTCTTTTTCAGTTGCCTTTATCAGCAGTTATCCTCAGCCTTCTTCATCAGCATCCATTGTCAGCATGGACCTTCCAGGAAGAGCAACATCACTTATCACTTCTTTGAGCCCACTTTGACAGGCATCAGGCAGATACAGGCACTCATCACCCCTGATCATGTCCCTTTATTCAGGGAACATTATCGTAGAATTATGGACATGATCATGGACCTGGATGCATCCTAGAGGAGCATGATCCACACATGTCTCCAGTTCTATGACCCTCCTCTCAGATGTTTCACTTTCCCAGATTTTTAGTTGGGACCTTTGATGGAAGAGTTCTCTATGTTGTTAGGTGTTCCCATCAAGAGGGGGATTCCCTTCAACCCTGAGATGGTTGCTCCCAAGAATGAAGATGTAGCTAAGGATTTGCACTTGGAGTCCACCCTCATTGACCAGAGCATGACCACTAATGCTGGAATCCCAGGCCTTCACTTGGATTTCTTGGTTACTTAGGCCACCCTTCATGCTGCAGTAGGGAAGTGGGACACTGTTTGTGCTCTTCTCACCCTCAGTATATATGAAGTCATCTTGTTTGCAGACGACCCTAAGTTTTTAAGCAAGAGTGTTATCCACCTCTTCCTATTGAGGAATCCAGTCCCTACCTTGCTTGGAGATTTTTACTACTCGGTGCATCAAAGGAATGAGAAGCAGATGGGAAGATTAGTCAGATGCTGTGCACCTCTCTTCTACTGTTGGTTGTTAAGGCACTTGCCGAAGTTAGACACTTTCTTGAATCCTCATCAGCCAAGGAAATGGGCAAAGAGAATGATTGCCCTTACATCAGAAGACATCAGATGGTGCACTCAGAGCACCAAAGGCAAGGATATCATCACCAGTTGTGGGGAGTATCTCAATGTACCTCTCATTGGAGTAAAGTGTTGCATCAACTACAATCCTTTGCTGTTAAAAAGGCAATTAGGGTATGCTTTGGTACATCCCCCAAGAGAGCAAGACTTGATAGAGACCCTCTATTGTGACATTCAGCACAACCTTGCCATTGTCAGACAGGCAGCCTAAGCTTGGGACAATATTCAGACTAAGGGGACAAATATTCTTGGCAAGTGCAACAACATAACTTCAGCTTAGTATCTTGATTGGTCTCATACCAGGGGACAAATCACCCGCATACCATTCACCTTAGAGGATGTGCCTGGGCCATCAGCATTGGAGCCTGCAGCTACTGTCAGTTTAGAGGAGTTTGAGAAGTTGAGGGAAAGGAATACTCAACTCTCTAAAGCTTCAAAGAAGACCCTCTGGGAGAGGAATGATAGTCGTATGGACAATGAAAGATTAGAGAGGCTCCGGATTGAGCACTTGGCCTAGATTAAGAAGACATATGATTACATCAGAAGGGCTAGAGCAGGGGAGTTAGTATTGCAGAATGCTTACAAGGAAGCTAAGACTCAGAAGGCCAGAGCTGAGCACTACTTAGAGGAGATTCAGGCTAGGTGGATCAGGATCACTAAGGCTCGTGCACAGGAAGATCAGAGGACCCAGGCTAGGATAGAGCAACTGGAGGCTAGTGAGAAGAAGAATCAGGAGGCCTTGTTATCTGCACAGAAGGAGATCTCTGAGTTGAAGCTCCGGGAGGGGTTGAAGAGATCAAAGGATCAGGACAAACATAAGAAGTTGACCAGTGCCATTGCCACCAGGAATCTTCTTATCAGGACCATCACAGAGCACCCAGTTGGTCCAGTGACTTAGGCTCTTCTGAAAGAAGTCAGAGAGGATGATTATGGATTGGATGTTTGATTTCTTTGTTTGTACTTCATTTTGATTGTATTTTTGTTGTTGTATTTTGACCCACCATGGGGACTTTGTTGTAATCAAACTATGTATCTTCATTTTTGTAATATATGGTTTGTATAATTTCATGGGCTTTATCTCCCTTCAACATCATCATTCCTCGAGGTCTGGAAGGTCAAAACCAAAGAACCAAACCGGATACCCTTGGAAGACAAATAGGCATCCTGCATTGCATACTAACCTCTTTTCTTTGTTTTGTAGGTTTTTGTTTTTTGTTGTTGTTTCTCACTTTGTTGTGATTTCAGGAAACATTGCTCGTAGAAGAGTGTTCCCCGTCAATAGAGTGCACCGGTATCCGACAAGAAACAACCTTTCGGGCTTACAAATGGATCAGGTTCAACAGGATTTGGCTGATGTGAGAACCCAAATGGCCAATGAAAAGACTGAGATGAGGGCCCAAATGAACCAGTTTATGGCAGTGATGACTGGATTGGCTCAGAGCCAGGAGAGATTGAGAGAGTTAGTCAAGCGGCAAACTCCCAAAGAAAACCATCCAGGCACAGGGGGTACCAGCAATAACGATCACATACAGCCTCGTACTGATCCCCCAAAGTTTAGACCTCATATGAACCCAGAAATCAATGCTATAAGAAACACCCAAGGTAACACTAGAGGGAGGGCCTTGTAGGAGGACCCTCAGGAAGAACAATTTACTGTGTTTGGGGCAGGAGACGAGGTCTACGATCGTCAGTTGGATGAAATAGTAGAAAAGCTAAGGTCTTTGGAGTCTCAAAACTCTCTGGGTTTTGATGTCATGGATATGGGATTAGTGGAGGGGGTTAGAATTCCTCACAAATTCAAACCTCCTTGTTTTGAAAGATACAATCGTACATCCTGCCCTCGTACCCATCTTCGGTCTTTCCTGGAAAGATTGAAAGCCTACACCATGGATGAAAAGCCGTGGATGTTTTATTTTGAGGATAGCTTGACATGGGCATCCCATGAGTGGTACTCTCACTTGACCAGGGCCACAATAAGGAATTGGAAAGACTTGGACGAAGCTTTCATTCGTCAATATCAATATAATCTGGACATGGCTCCAAACAGAACCCTTCTGATGGGAATGTCACAGTCTTCCCGGGAAAGCTTTAGAGAGTACGCCCAAAGATGGAGGCAATTAGGTGCTGTCGTTCAACCCCCGATGTCAGAAAGGGAAATGGCAGATATGTTCATGAACACCCTCCAGGGGACTTGTATTGATAGGTTGGCTGCATTCTCTTCAACTAGCTTCGCAGATGTGGTTATAGCTGGGGAAAAAATTGAGAGCTTATTGAAAATGGGAAAGCTTTCTAATAATGGCGCCAGTTCAAGCAGTGCAAGGAAACCATTTGCAGGGCCCCGCAGATCCGGTGAAATAAATTCTGTACATACGGGAAGAGGAAGACCACAATACCTGCCAAGATCAGTTGCCGCCGTCACTATTCCTACTCCACCTCCTCAATATACTCAACAACCACTGAATTTTCCTCAACAGCCACAGTTTCCTCAACAAAGATCCTACAACAACAACAACAACCAACAACAACAACGCCCTTTCCAACAGCGGCCATCTCAGATCAACAGGGTGATTGACCCTATACCAATGCCATATGCCACCTGTAAACATCCCAAATTTGCCCTCACTAAGTTCACACCATGGCTGGTGATCTTTCATATTTTCATTAGTTTAAGCATATCATCTCATATTGCATTTTTGTTTCACTACATTAGTTCAAGTTCATCTGCATCTAGGGTTTGTGATCTGAGCAATCCAAGATCCATCTGAGCCATCCCAAAGGTCTCCAATCATCTCAAGGGGGTCCATGTATGTTCAATCATCATATTTTATCCTCCAAAGATCAAGGAAGTCAAAGAATCACAAGAACTGGCAAAGCATGGAAGCAGAGCTAGGGTTTAACTACATAGATGACCTGAAATTAGGGTTTTGGTTTCAGAGGCCATAACTCCAAATTTTTGGTCATTCTTGTTTCTATTGGTCTCAATATGTTATAAGGATCATGTGTACCAAGTTTGATGAAGAAATTCATTGTGGAAGTCATTTGTTCATTGGGTAACTTCTTGAGCAAGTCAGAGCAAAATCAGGGCATCTGAGGCCCCCATCCATGGCACCAAAGTGGATTTTTCATAAAATTGAAGTTATATGATCTTTATTTGATCATTGAAGTGCTTAGAATTTCACAAAATTGAAGAAAAGTGAGCTAAACCAAAAGTTGCCAAAAATGGAAATGACTTGTAATGTAAACTTTCCATTTTGGGAAAGTTTTTCAACCTCCTCTTTTTCAACCAAAAATGCTTCAAATGAAAAATTGTTGCTCATGAAAGTTGTAGATTGGATCATTCCCTTTTCAAAAAGTACAAGAACAAGATCTAATTCATTTTGGAACTCAAGATATGGCTTGTCAAATTTGGCAAAAATCCCATAATTTTCAAGAATGCACCAAAAGGGATTCTTTATAAAACCACTTGCCAAGGCTTTTTGTGACTTCAAATACACTTCAATACATCATAACATCATAGTACATTGCTTCTAGATCAGAACTGCCCAAAGAATTGCAAGATTACATGCCTTGAACATCAAGATTTCTCAAAGGGGCCAAAACTTCACATATTTGCAAAAGGTCCCATAACTTTGATTCCACTTGCTGAATTGCCTCCAAATGGATTCTATGGACATCCTTGATCACAGCTGCACATGGACATGCCAAAAAACCAGATGCATCCTTGCTTATACCTCAAGTACACAAGTTGGTGACTTTATGAAAATTCACCCATACCAATCACAACAGTCCACCACCCACTCTCTGCCCAATCCAGACACTACAAGCATCCCCTAAGGATCATTTTTCATAACACACACAAGCTGAAAACACTCCCTCTTGCATTTTCCTTCGAATCTCCCAGCTCAATCACTCAAACTCAAAACCAATTCCACCATTCATCTCTAAATCACTCACTTACCCCAAAGCAACCCTCAAATCAGCCAAGAACACACCATACACCAAATACGATTTCTGACCAGTTGGATTGCTACCACTCAAAATAGCCATTCTCAAAGCTTTCCAAGCATTGCAACTTCTTCAGGGAGGTCATTAGAGGAATTTTGCACCAAGGAAGTGGCCAGAAAGCTCAAGGGTGAAGAGTTCCACCTCAGGTAGCCATCTGAATTTATTTTTCCAGAACCTCTTATTTATGTTACAAAATGAATAAGCATGCTTCACTGAACACACTGAGCTTTGAATTTTTGAAAATGGTATAGAAATGAGATTGTACTGAATCTCTGAAAATTTTGTCATGTTTGATCTTTTCTTCGAATCATGAGTTTGAGTGAGAATAAATGTGATTTGAGGGTAGATTTGAGCTTAGGGGAGTGAGAAGGTTCAATCTGGAGCTTTAGAGCTCCAGAAATTGCCTAGGGAAGAAGTTGGAGATTTTCAGGTGAGGGGGTCACCGGAGAAGACGACCGGAGCTCTTCTCCGGTGACCTGAAAGTCATTAAATGTGTAATTAGGGTTAGGGTTTTGGTTTAAACGTGGACCATTAGATCTTCATCTCCCGCGCGCGTTGAATGGAAGAGATCATTTCATTAGTTATTAATTAGGATTAAATAAATAATTAATTGAGTTTAGTTGGATTTGAATTCAGGCCGTAGGATCACGCGCCAAGTCAACCCTGGATTTCCCCAGAATCAACCTCATCCCTTGGATCAGCATACCTCCATTTAATTCAATTTTAATTTCATTTTTCTCATTTAATTTTGTACCATTTATTTAAAATAGTTAAAAATTTCCAAAAATATTTTTATTCTGCATTTTTATTCCAAATAATTTTCTTAACCCAAAAATATTTTTATTTTTATTTTTTTGCATTAAAAAATCATTTTTAAAACATTTAAATTTTATTTTAATTAATTAATGAGAATTAATTAATTAAAATATCATTTAGGTTTCTAAAAACTCCCAAAAAATTCACATTGCATCTTTAAACATTTAGAGACATTGTCATACCATACACACAAATTTCTTTTTAGTTTTGAACCATTCTTGATAATTTTCTTGAATTTAGGGTTCATAAAATTCCTATTTTAGAACCCTAACTTCAAGAATTATTTTCTGCCTAACCAAGAATGGTATGACAATGGTTCTTTTTGCATTGATCTTCATTTAACATGTAGTTTCCAGCATAATTTTGTCATAAATTTCTTCTGCATTTTTGATTTGATTTGCATTTTTTTCCCTTTAGGTACCTTAAAACCCTAGATAACATAGAAAAATCATAACTTTCATTAGGTTAAGAGTTAGGTCTTCTCCTTTGGGGTGTGATATCATATGGGGTTAGGGTTCTTTTGATTGCATTTTCAATTTTTTATCTTGTCATTTGCTTCTGTTTTTGAGTTTTGCATCTCATGTTGTATGAAAACCCTAATTTCTCATCTTTCTTTGCATACATCTTGCATATACTTGCATTCATGAACTTGCCGTGACATTTTATGCATTCACATGACATATAAGACACCTTAGGATACATTAGAATAATGCTTGATCATTTCTTCATCCATTTGCCATGTTATGCATTCATTTCATTTCATGAGCATTCATGAACTTTCATGTTTCTTTTATGCTTCATTTACATTCTCATCACTTGTATGATCATCCATGACTCTTGACATGCATTTGCATCATCTCTTAGCATCATTAACATCATAAATATGCTTCTGGTCTTGGTTTGCACCTTTGCATTCATTTTATATTCATTTCATTTCATTTCCTTATGCTAACTTTTCAGGTGGTAAGCATTTTGAGAAGTGAATTTGCCTTCACTTCTCACAATCTCTTCTCATCTCTTATGCATCCTTGCTGCATTTTGTATTTGTATTAGAGTGAGCTTGCTCATTCATTCTCCATTCAATTTATTTCTTCAAGTGACTTATCTTCTTAAGTGAAGTAAGTTAACTTGCATCTTCTGCTTCTCCTCTTTCCATCTTCTACTTCTTCCTTGGTGGCTTTTCTTGAAGATTTCTTGCAAACCTCATAAACCCTAGGAACACCCAAGCATGATCACAAGTAGGGTTTGATTAGTCCCCCATTAGTTTTACATTTGTGTCATCCTTTGTGTCTCTCTTCTCACCTCTTAATCAGGGACTAAACCTTTAAGGTTTTAAGGCTTTGTGATTAAGGTTATGCCTGCATCTTTCTCTTAGCATGTGTCACTCCCACTTAATGACACCTGGTCAGAAGGGGTACAGACGCGAACGGTCGGCGAGAGGAGAGGGAAGGAATAGAGTCGCCAGCTAGGCATTTTTATCCCGAAGGAAAGGTAATGCTGCATAAACCTAAAAGATGGATAAGACGGTCGCGAACCAGAGAAACTGAGAAAGGGGGTTGGTTACAACCTGGGAAGGTATTAGCACCCAGATTGTCCGCCGTACTCGACGGGATCCATGCTTAAAAGATTTGTGCTTTAAAGGGGTAGTGTCAGTGTAATCTGTGTATCAAAACTAGAAAGAATGCAAGTGTCAATGCAACAGAAGTGTGAGGTGTATAAGGGAAGTGTCAGTGTAAGAACAGGAGTATGAAGCTCAAGACTATGAGGCTTAAAGAATGAAGCTGGAAGGAGGGGGAATATACAGAGACTTTTGTTCGATAACTGTTAAGTAATGCCTATGTATCCTCTCGTGCAATGAGGAAGTCAGAACACCGTAGTTTGACTCAAAGAGACTGAAAGGTAAATGACTAGTGAACTGCTTACTTGTCTATGCTCAAGTGTATGACCTGTCTGGCTCAGGTGCAAACTGTCTTGCATTAGATGGAAGAAGCGAGTTCTCGTTTGTGAGTGAATGAGATGAGAAAAGAATCCCGGAGGAGACGATTATTATTTGTTTTTGTGTTTTCAATCTTTTATTACTTTTTGAAGTTTGTCTTAAGTAAATGAGCTTAAGCCTAAACCAAGGGTTAGTAAACTCATCACATCTTCCCTCTGATTAGGGGTAATGAGAATTCCTTAAGTATGAAGTAAGCACCTCACACTTAATCACCATGATGTAGGATTAAGATCATTAACCTACTTGCAATTATTTAGATGTTTTTGTTGTTTTTGTTTAGTGTTAAGTAATGAGTTTAAGCCATAATCAAAGATTTAATGGACTCATTACATTATCCTAATAGAAGGATAATAGATGAGAACATTTAAGCTGAGGAAGGCTCCTCAACTTAATCCATGATTAGGGATTAACCTCATGACAAAACAAAGCCTTTATTGAAGTGGATTTTAGTTAATGGTAAGATTAAGAAGTGGATTTTATGGTTTGTAAGACAACTTGAGGGGGACTTGTCCATTAACACCAGGGTTAGTCCTTCTTAACCAATTAAGGAAAAATTAGAACCCTAATGCAAGGCCCAAGTTACAAGCTTGATGTCTTAGTGATTATTAGGTGAATTGATTAAAGGGTTTAAACACATTAAGGGTTTAACACTTAGGATTAAAGTTATACACTCCATCCTAATAGAAGGATACAGGCATAAGCTTAATCACAAAGCCTTAAAACCTTTAAGTTTTAGTCCTTGATTATGAGGTGAGAAGAGAAGACTCAAAGATGACACAAAGGTAAAACTAGTGGGGGACTAATCAAACCCTAATTGTGATCATGCTTGGTTATTCCTAGGGTTCATGAGGCTTCCAAGAGATCTTCAAGAGAAAAGCCACCAAGGAAGAAGCAGATGAATAGGAGGAGAAACAGAGGGAAGCAAGACAACTTGCTTCACTTAAGAAGACAAGTTGCATGAAGAAAGAAAGTGAGAAGGAGACATTAATGAGCAATCTCACTCCAAAGCAAAAGAAAATGCAGCAAGGATGTATAATAGAGATGAGAAAATATTATGAGAAGTGAAGGCAAATTCACTTATCAAACACTTACCACCTGAAAAGTTAATAACAATAAAATGAAATGCAATGAAAATGAGATGAAATGCCATGATGCAAATCAAAGTCAGAAGCATACACATGATGTTAATGATGCTAAGAGATGATGCAAACACATGTCAAGAGTTGTGGATGATCATACAAGGGTGAGGATGCAAATGAAGCATGCTTTGAACCATAAAGGTTCATGAAAGTTTATGAAATGGAATGAATATATAACATGGCAAATGAATGATGCAATGATCAAACATCATTCTAATATGTCCTAAGATGTCTTAGAAGTTATGTGGATGCACAAAATCTCATAGCAAGTTCATGTATGCAAGCAAATGAGAGATGAATGCAAATGAAGGCAAGAATTAGGGTTTATGCATAACATGCAACACAAAATTCAAAATCAGAAGCAAATGACATGATAAAAAATTGAAAATGGGATCAAAGGAATTCTAACCCTACACAAGTTCACTGCCCAAAGGAGGAGACCTAAGTCTTAACCTAATGGAAGTTATGATTTTCTCAAGTCAACTAGGGTTTTGAAGGCACTTCAAAAGGAAAAATGCACATTAAATTGAAAATGAAAGATAAATTCAAACCAAATTTACCCTAGAAACTACATGATATGAAGGATGCAATGCAAGAAGAACCATCATCAAACTCTTCATGGTTAGGCAGAATGGATTTTTCTAAGTTTGGACCAAAATATTGCCTTTAAACAACTTTAATTCCAATGAAAATTGTCAAAATACATCAAGAACCAAAAAGAAATTTGTCTTGAGAGTTTGATAATGTTTCTAAATGTTTTAAAATGCAATGTGAAACTTTTTGTGATTTTTAAATACCTAAATGCATTTTTAATTAATTAATTTCCATTAACTAATTAAAAATAAACATTTAAATGATTTAAAAATAATTTTTAATGCAAAAAATAAAAATAAAAATATTTTTGGGTTCTGAAAATTAATAAAAGGTTTGACAAAAAGTTTCAGAATTTTTTAATATGTTTTGCTATTTTTAAAAATTCGTGGAAGTTAAATATAAATAAAATGAAATAAAATTAAATAAAAGGGAAAGTATGCAAATCCTGAGGCTGAGATTCAAAAGAAAATGGAGGGAATTGACTGGCGCCAGATCCTAAGGCTGTAATTCAAACTGACTAAATCCAAATTAAACCTAATTAATTAATGTTAATGACACGGATTAGGGCTAAACTAAAAGATCTGGGCCGTTCACAGCGCGCGGGAAGAGGGATCCAAAGGCCTATATTCAAAGTTGGCTAATTACTCAGATTAGGGTTAATAATCCTCAGGTGGCCGGAGAAGACTTCCGGTCGTCTTCTCCGGCGAGACCTTCATCCTATCTCTCTCAAAACCTCACTAAAACGCATCAAAATCTCCAGATTCACTCAACTAAACATTCTAAACAGGAATCCAACAACAAAATCTATTTATTTTCCATGAATCAAGAGAAACAAACAAAACCATTTTCACGGGCAAAGTTTCAGGCAGACCATACATCCTCATTTCTTCATCATTTTCAAAAATTCAAAGTTCATTGCATTCAGGGGAACAAGCTTAACCATTTAATAACTTAAAATAGAGCTTCTGGAAAAAATGATTCGCATGGCTACCTGAGATGGAGCTTTCAATCCAGGAGCTTTCTGACTGCTTCCTTGCTTCAAAATGGCTCCAATGATCTTCCTGAGAAAGCTTTGAGGCTTAGTTGGAGTGTATAGTGGCTAGTTTGTGAGATTGATGGAGTTCTGTTCAAAGGGGGTGGGAAATCGTGTTTGAGTTTCAAGGACTTTCAAGGCAAGATGAAGGGTGGTTTATTCCCTATGAAGCTTTTCTGAATGAATGGTGAAGTTGGTTTTGAGGTTTGATGTTTGTGTGATGAGATTCAAAGAA
Source organism: Lathyrus aphaca (assembly GCA_963966055.1). Taxonomy (NCBI): domain Eukaryota; kingdom Viridiplantae; phylum Streptophyta; class Magnoliopsida; order Fabales; family Fabaceae; genus Lathyrus; species Lathyrus aphaca. The sequence goes on from OZ014519.1 coordinate 593,586,534, forward strand.
AAATTCCAAGAGGAGAGTTTTTATGAACTATGGTGATGTTGTGTATTCAGGCTTGCCTCTTGTGTGTTTTGAGTCTCATTTTGTCCACTTATCAAACTGTGATAGGGCAGAGGGTTGGTGGTGGCACAGTGTGATTGGCATGGCCCATTTTGCAAAAAGTCAAGTCTATGTGTCCTTTGAGGTATGGGCTGTTTCAGGGCTAGAGCAAAAGCATGTCTGCTGCAGCTTGATTCAAGGATGACCATGGAAATGAGATTGAGGCCAATTAGCAAGTTTGTGAGAAGTTGTGGGAGGTTTTGCAAATTTCACTAAGTTTGCCCCTTTTGAAGTTTCTTAATGATCAAGGCATGAAAATGGGTGATTCTTTGGTGCATTCTGAATTTTATGTCATGACTTATGTTTGTGTAATGCTTAGAAGTTGATTTGAAGTCACAATTGGCCTTGGCATGAAGTTTTGCAACTTTCCTCCTTTGGTGCATAAGTGAAATTTCATGATTTTTCCCAACTTTGCAAGGCCATAACTTTTGATCTAAAATGAATTAGAATGAGTTCTTGTACTTTTTGAAAAGGGAATGATCCAATATACAACTTTCATGACCAAAGTTTTCTCATTTGAAGCATTTTTGAATCAAAAAGAGGAGGTTGAAAAACTTTCCCAAAATGGCAAGTTTACATTATAAGTCACTTTCCCAAAAAGGCAACTTTGCAAATGGCTTGAAATTATTCAATTTTGTGAACTTCTAACATCTTATATGATCCAATAAAGATCACACACATTCAAAATGATGGAGAAACCCCTCTGGTTGGGTCATTGGGGGCCTCAGATGCCCTGATTTTGCACTGACTTGCTCAAGAAGTCACCTCTTGATCAGATGCCTTCCCCATTGAATTTCTTCATGAAAATTGATATGAATGATCCTCATAACATATGGAGACCAATAGAAACAAGAATGACCAAAAAAATTGGAGTTATGGCCTCTGAAACCAAACCCTAATTTTAGGTCATCTGTGCAGTTAAGCCTGGCTCTGCTTCCATGCCTTTCTCAGTTCTTGTGATTCTTTGACTTCCTTGACCTTGTGAGGATATAATATGATAATTTAACACACATGGACCCCTTTGAAGTGATTTATGACCTTTGGAGTGGCTCAAATAGCTCAGGGATGGCTCAGATCACAAACCCTAGATGCAGATGACTTTGAAACAATGCAGTGAAGCAAAAGATGTAATATGAGATGTTATGGTTGAATTTATGCACATGAAAAGATCACAAGCCATGGTGAAATTAGTGAGGGCAAATTTGGGGTGTTTACAGCTGCCCCTATTCAAGCATGAGTTAGCTGTGCAGGATGTAAGCATCGGCTTAACAGGCAAACAAGGTAACTTGTGGTTGAATACCAAAGACAGTCCAAAATTTGCACTCACAGAATGAAGAAGAAAAGGGATATAGATTGTAAAAGAAAATAAAGTATAATTATAAAGTGCGGGCGACGGAGGATGACCGTCGAGCAGAGGACGACTGTCGGGGATAAAGCAATGATAGGGACGGCCGACATGCTGGGGATATAAGAGATTATGATGGGGACGACCATCAAGTAAAGAAATAAGACTCTCTGGGGATTACAGGTAAAGTTAATGATGGGGACGACCATCAAATTCATGGCATAAATGAAGTAAATGATGAGGTACGGTCATCAAAGGTGAAGGACAATCACCTAGCAAGGGACGGCTGCTCTGTTGGGGATAAGATGAGGGACGGTCATCTAAGGTGAAGGATGATCACCTGGCAGGGAACGGCTGTCAAAAGTATCGCGACATAGGACGAATGTCGGATAAAAAGGTCGACGATGGGGACGGCCATCGGATAAGCATGATAAAGGACGATCATCAAAAGGTGAAGGACGATCACCTAGCAGGGTACGGCTGCTCTGAGGGTTTATCATGACATAGGACGAATGTCAGATAACAAGATCAACGATGGGGACGGCCATCGGATAAAATGATGAAGGAAGATCATCAAAAAGGTGAAGGACGATCACCTGGCAGGGGACGGCTGCCGAAAGGTATCATGACATGGGACGAATGTCAGATAAAAAGGAAATAGTTTAATAAAATTTGCTGGGGACTCTTCTGGGGAATAGTAGACACAAACGAGTGTCTAAATTCAAGAAAATATAAGTGCTTGACACGGTGTATAGATTAAAGATGCGGACGAGCATCCTTAAGACTATGATACAGACGAGTATCAGTAGAAACAAACGCTTGACGCATGTTCAGAGATGATGATACGGACAAGTATCAACTAGTTAACAAAGAACACGGACGAGTGTTGATTCTAAGGGGATTTAAGTGGTATACACGAGATACGAACGAGTATCTGAAATAAGTAAACATGGGTGAGACACATACGAGTGTTCAACCTGCTGGGGAGAGAACGACATGGACGGGTGTCGGAAGAAGCGTATTATAAACAAGTATTTGGTTTACAAAGTGTTTAGGTAACTATGTTAGGGGAGGTGACACAGACGGGTGTCAGAGAAGCGTGTAGATATATGTAAACATGTGTTTGTGAGTGCAAAGGGGACGATTTGGCTTTCTACTGAGAATATGACACAAACGAGTGTCAAGAAGCATCTGTAATGTATAAGCATCTGCTTGCTCGGGCAATTTTATTGGGGAATGATGACACGGACGAGTACCAAAATGAGCATGTAACTGTATTTGTGAGTGTAAAGGAAATGCTTTAGCATTTTGCCGGGGAGTTTGAGAGGTATTTTGGTATTTACAAGTGTTCAGCTCGACACATGGCTTATGATTATGCAAATGTTTGATTTTTGCCGTAATGCTCCGTATTAGACGGAATGTTACGCTCTGGGGAAAAAAATATGATGCGAATGCTATGATCATGCAAAAGATACCAATCCGGGATTCGGATCCCTTTGCTGTGAAGATCCTTGGTTGCTCTGCTTGAAGTGGATATCCCAGCTGGGGATAAGATCATTGGTAGATCTGACATATATGACTCTGCATGGGGAAGTAGGTCATTGATAAACCTATCTTGGTAATGAGGGACCCAGCTGGGGTCCGTAGAAGCTTTCGTCGCTATGTCGTGAGATCTTCAAGCGTTGCTCTTCTGGATATAAGTTGAAACTTTGCGGGGGCTGGTTCCCTGTCTAGCATTCGGCTGGGGAAGAAAAAAGATCACTGAAAGATCCTCCTAGAGATTTCTGTGGGGATCCTGCTGGGGATGATACTTGACAACTCAGTTGGGGATATGAGCACCTTCTAGTACTGCTCTGAAGGAAATGTTGGAGAAGTGATGCCTGGAAACTCTGATGGGGATAAAGCATCTCTGGTGCTGTTTGGAAGGTGTGCTGAGGAAATAATGATTTGGCAGCTTACTGGGGAGAAGCTTTCATACCACATGTTGTGCTTTGAATATCTGCAATCCTGTAAAGACAAAGAAATGTACAAGTTCCCCGAGGTATCCCTTACTGGATTCCGTCATAGGAGTTTAGACACTCCCGGGAGCAAATATATTTCCTGTAAGCACGTATTTTTAGAAGGGAAGCACCTATATTTATGCAATCAATATCTTAAGGACATCAGACATTTTGCAAATGAAAAATAAAATGTACGAGACAAGATATGACTGAAAATCTGATTTTATTAATTTATGCGCCCTGAATTGGCAAGATACAGTCAAAGAAACAGATCCCCTGAAATGAGGAGATTGTTACAAATTGAGAAACAAAAAGACAGTGGCAATGTTGATGACGCTTTCAAGGAGCTTCCCTTTTGCTATGACTTGTATGACCTTGACGTTCTTCTTATCTTGCTTTCCGAGGGAAGCTGATTCTGACTGATGCTTTATCCTTTCGAAGCTCGCCATGTTGTAAGTGATACAGACGAATTCGGAATGCAGTTGTTCGTTTATTCCCTTATTTTGCGTGGATCGCCCTTTCGGGTTTTCAATCCACCGGGATACCCATTTTTTCCTGAGTTGTCCAATGCGGCTTTTCAACTCAGCGGGTGTACATTTCTTTATTTATTTTCCCTTATTTTTTCCCGAGTCTTTCATTTTGTTTTTGACTCGCCGGGATGCCCTATTTTTGCCTGGACTTACATTCTGTTTTTATGTCCAGCGGGTCGTTTTATGCGAAGTATTTTTTAACTGCATCTGAATTCACAAGGGACAGGAAGTCTTCACCATCCATAGTACTGAGCATTAGTGCTCCACCAGAGAAAACTTTCTTTACTATGAAAGGACCATCATAATTCGGAGTCCACTTGCCCCTGTGGTCTGTATGAGGAGGGAGGAGTCTTTTCAGCACAAGATCTCCTACTTGGTATTCCCGAAGCCTGACTTTCTGATCGAAGGCTTTCTTCATTCTTTTCTGATACAGCTGCCCATGACAAATTGCAGCCAATCTCTTCTCTTCAATCAGATTCAGTTGTTCGTATCGGGATCGGACCCACTCTGCTTCATCCAACTTAACATCCATCAGTACCCGCAGGGAGGGTAATTCAACTTCAACGGGTAGGACTGCTTCCATACCATACACAAGCTGATACAGTGTTGCCCCAATAGATGTTTTGATTGACGTACGATACCCATGTAAGGCAAATGGTAGCATTTCATGCCAGTCTCTATAGGTACCTACCATCTTCTGCACAATCTTCTTGATATTCTTATTAGCCGCTTCTACGGTGCCATTCATCTTTGGCCTGTAAGGAGAAGAATTGTGGTGTTGGATCTTGAAGTCCCGACATAGTTTTGCCATCATTTTGTTGTTCAAATTGTAACCATTATCAGTAATGATTCGCTCGGGCACTCCATACCGAAAAATGATATCTCTCTTCAGAAATCGGGCTACCACTTGCCTTGTAACATTTGCATATGAAGCTGCTTCAACCCACTTGGTGAAATAGTCAATGGCAACCAGGATGAATCTGTGGCCATTTTAAGCAGTCGGTTCAATCTTGCCAATCATATCAATGCCCCACATGGCAAAGGGCCAGGGTGAAGACATCACATTCAGAGGATTGGGAGGCACATGCACTTTATCCGCATAAATCTGGCATTTATGGCATTTTCTGCCATAAGACAAACAATCTGCATCCATTGTGATCCAGTAGTAGCCTGATCTCAACAACTTTTTAGCCATTGCATGCCCTCTTGCATGGGTACCAAAGGATCCTTCATGCACCTCGTGCATCAACAAGTCTGCCTCTGCCTTATCAACACATCTGAGAAGTACCATATCAAAGTTTCTCTTGTACAAGGAACCATCAGTATTTAGGAAGAAATTACCAGCTAGCCTTCTTAATGTCTTCTTGTCATTGGATGATGCCCCAGGTGGGTATGTTTGATCCTCCAAGAAGCATTTGATGTCGTGGAACCAAGGCTTATCATCTTTAACAACATCCACTGAGAACACGTATGCTGGTCTGTCAAGTCTGGATACTGATATCCGAGGCACAAAGTTGGCAGCTTGAACTTTGATCATGGATGAAATGGTAGCCAGAGCATCTGCAAACTGATTTTCATCTCGAGGGATATACTCAAGCTTGACTGTTGTGAAGAAAGTCAACAACCTTCTCGTATAATGTCGATAAGGTATCAAATGATCTTGGTGGGTGTACCATTTGCCGTTGGTTTGATTAATTACCAAAGCTGAATCTCCGAACACAGTCAAAGTATTGATCCTGAGGTCAATGGCTTCCTCGAGACCCATAATACAAGCTTCATATTCAGCTTCGTTGTTAGTGCAGTTAAAGGTGAGTTTTGCCGAGAAAGGCATGTGAACTCCCTTAGGTGTAATGAGTACTGCACCAACACCACGACCATTCATATTAACAGCCCCATCAAACATCATAGTCCATTCTTCTTCTGGGTCAGGCCCTTCAGTGTGAACAGGCTCTTCGTGATCTTTTTCTCTTATGAACATGATGTCTTCATCAGGGAAGTCAAATCTCATAGGCTGGTAATCATCAATGGGTTGCTCAACAAGGTAATCAGACAACACACTGCCCTTGATGGCTTTTTGGGATTTGTACTGAATGTCATATTCTGTGAGAATCATTTTCCATCTTGCAACCCGTCCGGTAAGTGCTAGCTTCTCAAAAATGTACTTAATTGGATCCATCTTGGATATCAACAAAGTGGTGTGGGTCAACATATACTGCCTTAGTCGGCGAGCAGCCCACGCTAAAGCACAACAAGTTTTCTCGAGCAGTGAATAACGTTGTTCACAGTCGGTAAACGTTTTGCTTAGGTAGTATATTGCATACTCTTTTCGACCAAACTCGTCATGCTGGCCCAACACACACCCCATTGACTCTTATAATACTGTCAAGTACATGATTAGAGGTCTTCCTTCAACTGGAGGCATAAGGATCGGAGGCTCTTATAAGTATTCCTTGATTTTGTCAAAAGCCTTCTGGCAGTCTTCGTTCCACCTGGCCGTATGTTCTTTTCTTAACAGCTTGAACAAAGGCTCACGGGTTGCTGTAAGGTAAGATATGAACAGTGAAATGTAATTCAATCTTCCTAAGAACCCCCGAACTTCTTTTTCAGTCTTTGGTGCAAGCATTTCTTGAATGGCTTTGACTTTATCAGGGTCAACTTCAATCCCTTTTTCACTTACAATAAATCCCAGCAGCTTACCGGACCGCACTCCGAATGTACACTTGTTGGGGTTCAACTTTAGTTGGTACTTCCTCAGACGCTTGAATAACTTCAACAGATTCACCAGGTGGTCTTCTTCTGTGAGGGACTTGGCAATCATGTCATTCACATAACATTCAATTTATTTGTGGATCATATCATGGAATAATGTCACCATAGCCCGTTGATAAGTGGCACCCACATTCTTCAATCCGAATGGCATCACCTTATAACAGAATGTGCCCCAGGGTGTGATGAAAGTTGTCTTCTCCATGTCTTCAAGTGACATCTTGATCTGATTGTATCCTGAAAATCCATCCATGAAGGAGAACACCGAGAACTGAGCCGTATTATCAACCAATACATCAATGTGAGGTAATGGGAAGTCATCTTTCGGGCTGGCTCTGTTCAGATCCCGGTAATCCACACACATTCTCACCTTGCCGTCCTTCTTAGGCATGGGTACGATATTAGCAACCCATGGCGGATAGCTAGTCACATCAAGGAACCCGACGTCCCACTGCTTTTGTATCTCTTCTTTTATCTTCATTGCCATATCTGAGCGAGTACGGCGCAACTTCTGTTTTACTGGCGGGCAGTCTTATTTCTGCGGCAGCTTGTGCATGACAATGTCGGTGTCCAACCCTGGCATATCCTGATAAGACCAAGCAAAAACATCCACATATTCTCGAAGCATGGCAATCAGTTGCTCTTTCACTGAATCTTGTAAGCAGGCCCCGATCTTGACTTCTTTCACTTCTTCTTCTGTACCAAGATTAACTGTTTCGACCTCCTCCTGATGAGGAGTGATAACCTTCTCCTCTTGTCTCAACAACCTAGCTAGCTCTTCAGGTAGCTCATAATCTTCTTCAACCCCTTCACTAGCTTGATTGATTGGATTGTCAAAGTCATACGAGGTCATAGCAGTGTTGTTGTCGGTGCAATCTGGAGGGCACTTTCTGCAAGGGTTTAGATTTGTTCATTTTAGTGATCGGTTTTATCTTATTTAGAAAAAGTGGAAATGAAGTTATTTATTTTGAAAAACATTGCCATTTTATTTTTGTACAAAAAGTGAAAAATGAAAAACAGTGAGCGAAAAAGAAAAGACTCATTTGCAAAAGATGTCCTGATATTCATTAATTGATCTTTGCACAAAATACAAGATGGCCCGATTACAAAATGAGTCTTGACATCTTGGGCAAGATGCAAGACTTGATGCATGCTTTAAAATACAGGAAATAATAATTACTCTGCAGGAGTAACCCTTATAATTTCCTGGGAAGACCAGTTTGAGACATGGCTCCCCGGGGTCCTTGGACGTATCCAGCTTTCCAGATTGCGCTCATCTTCCGACTCATCTTCCAAATTGTTCACAGCATCCGGGGTGAGCATTCCCCCGCTGACAAACTTGGGCTCCTTTGCAGCCTCTGATTGATCTTGTTGAGTTGGTTTGTAACCCAACCCAAATCGGTCTTCTTTCTTCTCCACGGGCAGCAGCTTGCCCCAGCCTTGGGCGGTACCTTCCTCAACAACCTTCCGGGCTTGCTGGTATGATGTTATGGAAGTTCCCAGTACAGCAGATGCTTCATTAATGTTCAAGGCCTCAAACCCTTGGCTCATGGTTTCATGGATCTCTCCGTCCATTTCAATGTACTTATACGTAGCCATCTGGCTAACAAAGATGTCCTCCTCCCCACAGATGGTTATGATTTGGCCTTCCCACTCGAATTTCAACTTCTGGTGAAGGATAGACGTAACAGCGCCAGCGGCGTGGATCCAAGGTCTACCCAACAGACAGCTGTAGGCCGGCTGAATGTCCATCACAAAGAAAGTAGTTTTGAAGGTCTGCGGGCCAATCAACACCGGTAGATCAATCTCTCCAAGCACTGATCTTTTAGAGCCATCAAATGCTCTCACCACCAAATTACTCGGAAGCAATGCCAAGCCATCATACTCCAGCTTCACTAAGGCTTTCTTTGGCAGAACATTGAGTGATGACCCAGTGTCCACCAATACATGAGATATAACAACACCCTTGCATTCCAAGGTGATATGTAAAGCCTTGTTGTGGTTACGTCCCTCTGTTGTTAAGTCAGCATTGGTAAAGCCCAGTCCATGACTGGTGTTGACATTCGCAACCACAGTTTCTAGCTGATTAATAGTAATCTCCTCCGGCACGTATGTTGCGTGCAGGACTTTCAATAGTGCGTTCCTGTGAGCTTCAGAACACATCAACAGTGATAAAATGGAGATTTTTGAGGGAGTTTGGTGAATCTGGTCCACCACCTTGTAATCACTTCTCTTTATAATTCGAACTCGTCTACATCTTGTTCAAAAGATGTCTTCTGAGTTTCTTTGACAGTTGGTTCTTCAGGTACCACATTCTTTCCATTTGCTTTGGTAGCAGCTTCTGCTTCAACATTAGGTTTTTGTGTTTGTGAGGCAAAAAGGCGTCCGCTTCTGGTGAAGCCTCCGCCTCCCCAAACATTATCAATTTGTGGAGAAGAGGTTGATGAATCCAGAGTGATTTTCTCCCCGTTGCAGTAGAGATCAGAGCCATAATGCCAAGGTATGGTATTACTGCTTTCATAAGGAACTGGTCCAGGTACCGTAATGGTAACTGGACTGACTACTGCAGAGGAGGGTACTGTAATGGTGTGCGGATCAAAGTAAATTGTGACTGGTGATCTGGCGGGAGGTGCCATGGTTTGTCGTTGAAAATTGCTGCTGGGAGGAACATCTGATGGGTCATAATAGATTGTAACTGTTGAGACATCTTCATTAATTTTTGATGGCGTTGTAGAAGATTCTGCTAATAACATGGATGCTGATGTTGTAGAAGAAATGGTTGTTGACATTTGATTTGTTGAGGTGATGGACGGAGCCATTGCTGATGATATTGATGAATCGGTAGGAATGATTGTTGCTGCTGTTGTAGAAGAATCGGGGATTGTTGTTAAAGGAATAGCTGGATTTGTAGGCGCCGTTGTTGAAATCTGAAGGATACCATCCTTGATAAGACTGTCTATACTGTCTCTCAACCTTTCACACCCATTGACTGCAATGTTGCAATACCCACAACCGAGCTCACACCCGGGGAACACTTGGCACTCTAGAAGCTGAGCTTTAATTTCGACCAAAGGTGTTCGAATTTGTGCAACACTAGCGATCAAGGTAGATGGTTTGTCTTCCTCAATGGCATTAATCCTTGGCCCTCCATGATTAGGCATAGGATTTTTTTTTGACATTCGGAGGGGGTGCAAAGTTGAGGGCTTTAGAATCCACCAGATCTTGGACTTTCATTTGTAAGGCCCTGCATTTTTCAGTGTTGTGACCAGGCGCATTGGAGTGGAAAGCACACCTGGCGTTGACATCATAATTCCTTGGGAGATTGAGGGGATCAGGTAGTGCCAACATCCTTAACTCAACCAAGTTAAGCTTCAGGAGTTGTGGAAATAAGGCAGCATAAGGCATAGGGATAGGGTCAATAACCCTGTTTGCCTGTGATGGTCTTTGCTGGAAAGGACACTGTTGTTGGTTGTTGTTGCTGTTGTTGTAGGTTCTCTGTTGTGGATGTTGAACTTGTTGTTGATAATGTGGTTGTTGTTATTGATATGCTGATTGCTGAGGAATCGGAGCTGGAATGGTAACAGCTGCTACTGATCTGTGTACATACTGAGGTCTGCCCCTGCTTGTATGAATGGAATTGGTCTCACCAGCTCTTCGGGGTCCCACAAAAGGCTTCCTGGGATTACTGGATGAACTTGCACCGCTGTCAGAAATCTTGCCCATTTTTAATAGGCTCTCAATCCTTTCATCAGCTATAACCACATCAGCAAAGCTGGTGGAGGAAAAGGCAGCTAGTCTATCAATATATGTTCCTTACAGAGTATTCATGAACATGTCGGCCATTTCTCTCTCCGACATGGGTGGTTGGACAGCAGCAGCAAGCTGTCTCCACCTTTGGGCATATTCCCTGAAGCTTTCTCTGGAAGACTGAGACATTCCCATTAGAAGGGTCCTGTTAGGAGCCATGTCCAGATTGTACTGATACTGCCTGATGAAGGCTTCAGCTAAGTCCTTCCAGCATCTAATGGTAGCTCTGGTCAAGTGTGAATACCACTCTCTTGAAGCCCCAGTCAGACTGTCTTCAAAGTAAAACATCCACAGCTTCTCATCCATAGTATAAGCTTTAAGTCTTCCCAGGAAAGACTGCAAGTGAGTTTGTGGACAAGAGGTTCCATTGTATTTCTCAAAGCACGAGGGTTTGAATTTGTGGGGGATTCTCACCCCATCCACTAGCCCCATATCCATTACATCGAAGCCCAAGGAATTCTGAGACTCCAAAGATCTCAATTTCTCAGCAATTTCATCTATCCTCCGGTCATAGACTTCATCTCCTGCTCCCGTTACAGTAAACTTCTCTTCTTGGGGATCCTCTTGCAAGATTCTCCCCCAACAGTATTTCCTTGCACATTTCTCGGGATATTGACTTTCGGGTCTAGATGGGGTCCAAATACTGGTGGATTAACATGAGGCTGACCCTTTTCATTGTTACTAGTTCCTCCAGTTCCAAGGTGAGGTTCCTCGGGAGTTTGTCTTTCCACTAGTTCTCTTAACCTTTCTTGACTCTGGGCCAAGCCAGTCATTACAGCCATGAAATGAGCCATTTGGTTCCTCATCTCCACTCTTTCATTAGCCATCTGAGTTCTGACCTCAGTCAGATCCTGCTGTACTTTTTCCATTTGGATACCAGGAAGGTTGTTGCGAGTAGGGTACCGGTGCGTGCGGTTGACAGGGAACACTCGGCGACGAGCAATGTTTCCTGAGACCACAACAAAGTTAGAAACAAAAATAATAACAAAACCTACAAAACAAAACAAGAGTTAGTATGCAATGCAGTATGCTTATTTGTTTTCCAAGGTATCCGACTTGGTTCTTGGTTTTGACCTTTCTAGACCTCGAGGAAGATGCTTGATGTTGCTTGAGAAAAGAAACCCAATGAAAGTAAACTAATATATTACAAATGATGAACAAATACATAGTTTGTTTTACAACATATGCCCCTGGAGGGTCAAAATACAACAAAAAGAAAAGTACATAAAATGGAAATGAACAACAAGCAAAGAAGTCAAACATCCAATCCAAACTCATCCTCCTTAACCTCCTTCAGAAGTGCCTCAGTCACTGGACCACCTGGATGCTCTGTAATGGTCCTAATGAAGAGGTTCCTGGTGGAAATGGCAGTGGTCAGCTTCTTGTGCCTGTCCTGGTCCTTTGATCTCTTCAATCCAGCTCTGAGCTTTAACTCTGAAATCTCCTTTTGGGCTGCCAACAAAGCTTCCTGCTGCTTCTTCTCATTAGCTTCTAACTATTCAATCTTGGCTTGAGTTTTCTGGTCTTCCTGTGTCCGGGCTTCAGTGATCCTGACCCACCTAGCCTGACTCTCTTGCAGATAAAGCTCAGTCCTAGACTTCTAAAGCTTGGCTTCTTTACATGCATTCTTTAATATTTGTTCCCCAGCTCTTGCTTTCCTGATGTAGTCCTCTGTCTTCTCAATTTTGGAAAGATGCTCCACCCTAAGCTTTTCCAACCTCTCAATGTCCAAACGACCATCACTTCTTTCCCAAAGAGTTTTCTTCAAGGCTTGAGACAGATTCTCATTTCTTTCCTTCAGCTTCTCAAATTCTTCCAGGCTGACAGTGGCTGCTGGCTGTGCTGTAGATGGTCCAGGTATATCCTCAATGGTGAAAGGCATTCCAGTAATCTGAGCTCTAGTACGAGACCAATCATAATACTGAGCTGAAGCAACATTATTTCACCTCCCTAGAATAGCCATCCCTTTTGTCTGGATGTTGTCCCAAGCCCAAGATGCTTGTCTGACAGCAGCTAGATTAGGTTTTATTTCACAATACAGGGTCTCAGCTAAATCTTGCACTCTGGGAGGGTGAACCAAAGCATAGCCCAGTTGTCTCTTAAACAACAAAGGATTATAGTTGATGCAACCCTTTACTCCTATCAGAGGCACATTTGGTTATTGCCCACAGCTGGTGATAATGTCTTTGCCTTTGGTGCTCTGGGTGCACCATTTGATGTCATCTGAAGTCAAAGCAATGAGCCTCTTGGCCCAATTCTTCTGTTGGTGAGGGTTCAAGAAGGCATCTGATTTAGGTAGGTGTCTGAGCAGCCAGGTGTGAAATAAAGGAGCATAACATCTCACTAACTTCCCCCTTTGTTTTTCATTCCTCTGATGGATGGAGTAATAGAAATCTCCCAGCAATGTGGGTACTGGGTTCCTCAGAAGAAACAGATGAATGGCATTCTTGCTGATAAATTTGGGCTCATCTGCAAACAGTATAACCCCATATATGTTGAGGGCTAACAGTGCACAGACTACCCTCCATTCTCCCAAGGAGGCCTTTAGGATGGCCTGAGAAATCAAGAAATCTAAGTGCAAACCAGGGATCCCAGCTTTTGTTGTCATGCTTTGTTCAATCAAGGCAGGCTCCAGGTACAATGCTTTTGCTACTTCTCCATTGCTGGGAAAAGTCATTTCAGGGTTGAAAGGGAGTCCACCCCTGATAGGCACTCCAATCAATGAGGAAAACTCTTCCAGTAGAGGCCCTAACTGAAAATCTGAGAATGTGAAGCATCTCAAAGGAGGGTCATAAAACTGCAAGCATGTGTGGATCATGCTCCTCTGAGAATGGTCCAGGTCCATAACCATATCCAGGATACCTCCATAGTGTTCCCTGAACAATGGGATGTGGTCTGGAGTGATAAGTGATTGGACCTGCCTGATGCCAGTCAGCACAGGCTCAAAGAAATGGTAGGATATGTTGCTCTTCCTGGGAGTAGTCATGAATACTGCTGAAGATGATGAAGATAGGTGCTGATGAAGATCAAGACTGATACTGGAGATGAACCATTGATAGTCTGATACTGGTGATGATGAGAATAGCTGAAGCAGATAACTGATGAAGCGTTGGTCTATGCAGAAGAAAGGGTCAAAACCAAGCCAGATATAATGTGGATACCCTGAAAAACAAATAAACAAATGTTAAATGATGCAAATGATGAGTATGCAAATGATACGCAAGGATTTGTGATCAAGCCGGATCTGATTATCTGTCTTGATATAAATCTAATATGTTCAAGAAGTCCAGATGGAGGTTCAGAAATCCAGTAACTAAGGTGGGGGACTCAAATAAAGAGTCACATGTCTAGGGTTAATCACAAGAACTGTCCAAAATGAGGTACTCTTAAACAAAACAAGAACAGGGTATGATGTGGCCAAAGGTACATGCAAACCTGTAAACAACCCAACCCCCCTTACAGGTAATGTTCTAAAACAAGGATCCTCAGTCTTGGATCAGTTATGAGAAGTGTAAACACTTCTAACCTGGAGGTACAGTGTTTACAATAACCATAAAAGATCCTCCTCTAATTCACCTCAGCTTCTGAAGGTCATAATAAAAGGTCATCCAGACTTAGCAGGCTTCCCAGATAGCCCTAGTACTACAGGAAATCTGTAGCACAGAGTTCTCAAGAAGAAACCCATATCTGAACCGTGTTTCATATTCCCGCACCAGACCGAAATGGAATGGGAAAGAACATGAACCACTCTAGCCTAGGTGTCACTCAGGTCCCAGGTATAGGACCTTAAACTCTCAATGGAAACCCCACCCACCAAAACAGCAAACCAGATCCAACAAATGACAGTATGAAGTATGAAAAACTGTAAAGGGAAGCAATAAATAAAGATGTACATAAAGCAATAAAGCAAATAAATAAACACAATTAGCGCATAACACCCCAGTAAACACAAATCAAACAAGCGCTAGGAGGAACCCACAAAAAGAACCAGAAGCCCTGGTTACAGTATAAGGGTCCCCAGCAGAGTCGCCAAGCTGTCACTCCCATCAAATGACACCTGGTCAGAAGGGGTACAAATGCGAATGGTCGGCGAGAGGAGAGGGAATTAATAGAGTCGCCAGCTAGGCATTTTTATCCCGAAGGAAAGGTAATGCTGCATAAACCTAAAAGATGGATAAGACGGTCGCGAACCAGAGAAACTGAGAAAGGGGGTTGGTTACAACCTGGGAAGGTATTAGCACCCAGATAGTCCGCCGTACTCGACGGGATCCACGCTTAAAAGATTTGTGCTTTAAAGGGGTAGTATCAGTGTAATCTGTGTATCAAAACTGGAAAGAATGCAAGTGTCAGTGCAACAGAAGTGTGAGGTGTATAAGGGAAGTGTCAGTGTAAGAACAGGAGTATGAAGCTCAAGACTATGAGGCTTAAAGAATGAAGCTGGAAGGAGGGGGAATATACAGAGACTTTTGTTCGATAACTGTTAAGTTATGCCTACGTATCCTCTCATGCAATGAGGAAGTCAGAACACCGTAGTTCGACTCAAAGAGACTGAAAGGTAAATGACTAGTGAACTGCTTACTTGTCTATGCTCAAGTGTATGACCTGTCTGGCTCAGGTGCAAACTGTCTTGCATTAGACGGAAGAAGCGAGTTCCCGTTTGTGAGTGAATGAGATGAGAAAAGAATACCGGAGGAGACGATTATTATTTGTTTTTGTGTTTTCAATCTTTTATTGCTTTTTGAAGTTTGTCATAAGTAAATGAGCTTAAGCCTAAACCAAGGGTTAGTAAACTCATCACATCTTCCCTCTGATTAGGGGTAATGAGAATTCCTTAAGTATGAAGTAAGCACCTCACACTTAATCACCATGATGTAGGATTAAGATCATTAACCTACTTGCAATTATTTAGATGTTTTTGTTGTTTTTGTTTAGTGTTAAGTAATGAGTTTAAGCCATAATCAAAGAATTAATTGACTCATTACACTATCCTAATAGAAGGATAATAGATGAGAACATTTAAGCTGAGGAAGGCTCCTCAACTTAATCCATGATTAGGGATTAACCTCATGACAAAACAAAGCCTTTATTGAAGTGGATTTTAGTTATTGGTAAGATTAAGAAGTGGATTTTATGGTTTGTAAGACAACTTGAGGGGGACTTGTCCATTAACACTAGGGTTAATCCTTCTTAACCAATTAAGGAAAAATTAGAACCCTAATGCAAGGCCCAAGTTACAAGCTTGATGTCTTAGTGATTATTAGGTGAGTTGATTAAAGGGTTTAAACACATTAAGGGTTTTACACTTAGGATTAAAGTTATACACTCCATCCTAATAGAAGGATACAGGCATAAGCTTAATCACAAAGCCTTAAAACCTTTAAGGTTTAGTCCTTGATTATGAGGTGAGAAGAGAAGACTCAAAGATGACACAAAGGTAAAACTAGTGGGGGACTAATCAAACCCTAATTGTGATCATTCTTGGTTATTCCTAGGGTTCATGAGGCTTCCAAGAGATCTTCAAGAGAAAAGCCACCAAGGAAGAAGCAGATGAATAGGAGGAGAAACAGAGGGAAGCAAGACAACTTGCTTCACTTTAGAAGACAAGTTGCATGAAGAAAGAAAGTGAGAAGGAGACATGAATGAGCAAGCTCACTCCAAAGCAAAAGAAAATGCAGCAAGGATGTATAATAGAGATGAGAAAAGATTATGAGAAGTGAAGGCAAATTCACTTCTCAAACACTTACCACCTGAAAAGTTAATAACAATAAAATGAAATGCAATGAAAATGAGATGAAATGCCATGATGCAAATCAAAGTCAGAAGCATACACATGATGTTAATGATGATAAGAGATGATGCAAACACATGTCAAGAGTTGCGGATGATCATACAAGGGTGAGGATGCAAATGAAGCATGCTTTGAACCATAAAGGTTCATGAAAGTTTAAGAAATGGAATGAATATATAACATGGAAAATGAATGATGCAATGATCAAACATGATTCTAATATGTCCTAAGATGTCTTAGAAATTATGTGGATGCACAAAATCTCATAGCAAGTTCATGTATGCAAGCAAATGAGAGATGAATGCAAATGAAGGCAAGAATTAGGGTTTATGCATAACATGCAACACAAAATTCAAAATCAAAAGCAAATGACATGATAAGAAATTGAAAATGGGATCAAAGGAATCCTAACCCTACACAAGTTCACTGCCAAAAGGAGGAGACCTAAGTCTTAACCTAATGGAAGTTATGATTTTCTCAAGTCAACTAGGGTTTCAAGGCACTTCAAAAGGAAAAATGCACATTAAATTGAAAATGAAAGATAAATTCAAACCAAATTTACCCTAGAAACTACATGATATGAAGGATGCAATGCAAGAAGAACCATCATCAAACTCTTCATGGTTAGGCAGAATGGATTTTTCTAAGTTTGGACCAAAATCTTGCCTTTCAACAACTTTAATTCCAATGAAAATTGTCAAAATACATCAAGAACCAAAAAGAAATTTGTCTTGAGAGTTTGATAATGTTTCTAAATGTTTTAAAATGCAATGTGAAATTTTTTGTGATTTTTAAATACCTAAATGCATTTTTAATTAATTAATTTCCATTAACTAATTAAAAATAAACATTTAAATGATTTAAAAATAATTTTTAATGCAAAAAATAAAAATAAAAATATTTTTGGGTTCTGAAAATTAATAAAAGGTTTGACAAAAAGTTTTAGAATTTTTTAATATGTTTTGCTATTTTTAAAAATTCGTGGAAGTTAAATATAAATAAAATTAAATAAAAGGGAAAGTATGCAAATCCTGAGGCTGAGATTCAAAAGAAAATGGAGGGAATTGACTGGCGCCAGATCCTAAGGCTGTAATTCAAACTGACTAAATCCAAATTAAACCTAATTAATTAATGTTAATGACACGGATTAGGGCTAAACTAAAAGATCTGGGTCGTTCACAGCGCGCGGGAAGAGGGATCCAAAGGCCTATATTCAAAGTTGGCTAATTACTCAGATTAGGGTTAATGACCCTCAGGTGGCCGGAGAAGACTTCCGGTCGTCTTCTCCGGCGAGACCTTCATCCTATCTCTCTCAAAACCTCACTAAAACACATCAAAATCTCCAGATTCACTCAACTAAACATTCTAAACAGGAATCCAACAACAAAATCTATTTATTTTCCATGAATCAAGAGAAACAAACAAAACCATTTTCACGGGCAAAGTTTCAGGCAGACCATACATCCTCATTTCTTCATCATTTTCAAAAATTCAAAGTTCATTGCATTCAGGGGAACAAGCTTAACCATTTTATAACTTAAAATAGAGCTTCTGGAAAAAATGATTCGCATGGCTACCTGAGATGAGGCTTTCAATCTAGGAGCTTTCTGACTGCTTCCTTGCTTCAAAATGGCTCCAATGATCTTCCTGAGAAAGCTTTGAGGCTTAGTTGGAGTGTATAGTGGCTAGTTTGTAAGATTGATGGAGTTCTGTTCAGAGGGGGTGGGAAATAGTGTTTGAGTTTCAAGGACTTTCAAGGCAAGATGAAGGGTGGTTTATGCCCTATGAAGCTTTTCTGAATGAATGGTGAAGTTGGTTTTGAGGTTTGATGTTTGTGTGATGAGATTCGAAGGAAAATGCCAAGAGGAGAGTTTTTATGAACTATGGTGATGCTGTGTATTCAGGCTTGCATCTTGTGTGTTTTGAGTCTCATTTTGTCCACTTATCAAACTGTGATAGGGCAGAGGGTTGGTGGTGGCACAGTGTGATTGGCATGGCCCCTTTTGCAAAAAGTCAAGTCTATGTGTCCTTTGAGGTATGGGTTGTTTCAGGGCTAGAGCAAAAGCATGTCTGCTGCAGCTTGATTCAAGGATGACCATGGAAATGAGATTGAGGCCAATTAGCAAGTTTGTGAGAAGTTGTGGGAGGTTTTGCAAATTTCACTAAGTTTGCCCCTTTTGAAGTTTCTTAATGATCAAGGCATGAAAATGGGTGATTCTTTGGTGCATTCTGAATTTTAGGTCATGAATTATGTTTGTGTAATGCTTAGAAATTGATTTGAAGTCACAATTGGTCTTGGCATGAAGTTTTGCAACTTTCCTCCTTTGGAGCATAAGTGAAATTTCATGATTTTTCCCAACTTTGCAAGGCCATAACTTTTGATCTAAAATGAATTAGAATGAGTTCTTCTACTTTTTGAAAAGGGAATGATCCAATCTACAACTTTCATGACCAAAGTTTTCTCATTTGAAGCATTTTTGAATCAAAAAGAGGAGGTTGAAAAACTTTCCCAAAATGGCAAGTTTACATTATAAGTCACTTTCCCAAAAAGGCAACTTTGCAAATGGCTTGAAATTCTTCAATTTTGTGAACTTCTAACATCATCTATGATCCAATAAAGATCACACTCATTCAAAATGATGGAGAAACCCCTCTGGTTGGGTCATTGGGGGCCTCAGATGCCCGGATTTTGCACTGACTTGCTCAAGAAGTCACCTCTTGATCAGATGCCTTCCCCATTGAATTTCTTCATGAAAATTGATATGCATGATCCTCATAGCATATGGAGACCAATAGAAACAAGAATGACCAAAAAAATTGGAGTTATGGCCTCTGAACCAAAACTCTAATTTTAGGTCATCTGTGTAGTTAAGCCTGGCTCTGCTTCCATGCCTTTCTCAGTTCTTGTGATTCTTTGACTTCCTTGACCTTGTGAGGATATAATATGATGCTTCAACACACATGGACCCCTTTTAAGTGATTGATGACCTTTGGAGTGGCTCAAATAGCTCAGGGATGGCTCAGATCACAAACCCTAGATGCAGATGACTTTGAAACAATGCAGTGAAGCAAAAGATGCAATATGAGATGCTATGGTTGAATTTATGCACATGAAAAGATAACAAGCCATGGTGAAATGAGTGAGGGAAAATTTGGGGTGTTTACAGGATGGAGTGTATAACTTTAATCCAATGTGTTAAACCCTTAATATGTTTAAATCCTTTAATAAATTCATCTAATAATCATTAAGACATTAAGCTTGTAACTTGGGAATTGCATTAGGGTTCTAATTCTTCCTTAATTGGTTAAGAAGGACTAACCATAAAATCCATAAAATCCACTTCTTAATCCTACCATTAACTAAAATCCACTTAAATAAAGGCTTTGTTTTGTCATGAGGTTAATCCCTAATCATGGATTAAGTTAAGGAGCCTTCCTCAGCTTAAATGTTCTCATCTATCATCCTTCTATTAGGATGGTGTAATGGGTCCATTAAATCCTTGATTATGGCTTAAACTCATTACTTAACACTAAACAAAAACTCCAAAAACATTTAAATAATCACAAGTAGGTTAATGATCTTAATCCTACATCATGGTGATTAAGTGTGGGGTGTTTACTTCATACTTAAGGTATTCTCATTACCCCTAATCAGAGGGAAGATGTGATGAGTTTACTAACCCTTGGTTTAGGCTTAAGCTCAATTTCCTATGACAAATACAAAAAAGCAATAAAAGATTGAAAACACAAAAACAAACAATAATCGTCTCCTTCGGGATTCTTTTCTCACCTCATTCACTCACAAACGAGAACTCGCTTCTTCCGTTTAATGCAAGATAGTAAGCACCTGAGCCAGACAGTTCATACACTTGAGCATATACAAGCATGCAGTTCATCAGTCAATTCATCTTTCAGTCTCTTTGAGTCGAACTACGGTGTTCTGACTTCCTCATTGCATGAGAGGATACGTAGGCATAACTTAACGGTTATCGAACAAAAGTCTATGTCCCTTTCCCCTTCTTTCAGCATTATTCTCTTTTAACCCTCATTCCTAAGCATTTCACTTCACCTTTCTTGCACTGACACTTGTAGACTCTTTTCCACCTTTTGCACACAGATAGCACATACACTACCCCTTTAAACACAAATCTTTTAAGCGTGGATCCCGTCGAGTACGACGGACAATCTGGGTGCTAATACCTTCCTAGGTTGTAACCAACCCCCTTTCTCAGTTTCTCTGGTTCGCAACCGTCTTATCCATATCTTTCTAGGTTTATGCAGCATTACCTTTCCTTCGGGATAAAAATGCCTAGCTGGTGACTCTTTTCAGTTCATCTTCATTTCTCCTTTCGCCGACCGTCTGCGTCTGTACCCTATCTGACCCTGTGTCTCTTAGTGGGAGCGACAGCTTGGCGACTCTGCTGTGGACCCTTATACTGCAACCAGGGCTTCTGGTTCTTTTTGTGGGTTCCTCCTAGCGCTTGTTTGATTTGTGTTTACTGGGGTGTTATTTGCTAATTGTGTTTATTTATTTTCTTTATTTATTGCTTTATGTACAACTTTATTTACTACTTTCTTTACAGTTTTTTATACATCATATTGTCATTATCATTGCTGGATTTGGCTTCTATTTTGGTGGGTGGGGTTTCATTGAGTGATTAAGGTCTTATACTTGGGACCTGAGTGACACCTAGGCTAGAGTGGTTCATATTATTTCCCATTCCATTTCGGTATGGTGCGGGAATATGAAACACGATTCAGATGTGGGTTTCTTCTTGAGAACTTTGTGCTACAGATTTCCTGTAGTGCTAGGGCTATCTGGGAAGCCTGCTAAGTCTGGATGACCTTTATTTTGACCTTCAGAATCTGGGGTGAATTAGAGGAGGATCTTTTATGGTTATTGTAAACATTATAACTCCGGGTTAGAAGTGTTTACACTTCTCATAACTGATCCAAGTTTGAGGATCCTTGTTCTATAACATTACATGTGAGGGGGTTGGGTTGTTTACAGGTTTGCAGGAACCCTTGGCCACATCATACCCTGTTACTATATTGTTTAAAAATACTTCACTTTGGACAGTTCTTGTGATTAGTGTAAACACCCCAAATTTTCCCTCACCCATTCACACCATGGCTTGTGATCTTTTCATATGCATAAGTTCAATCATAGCATCTCATATTGCATATTTGCTTCACTGCATTAATTCTAAGTCATCTGCATCTAGGGTTTGTGATCTGAGCCATCCCAGAGCCATTTGAGCCACTCCAAAGGTCATCAATCACTTCAAGGGGGTCCATGTATGTTCAAGCATCATATTATATCCTCTCAAGATCAAATAAGTCAAAGAATCACAAGAACTGAGAATGGCATGGAAGCAGAGCCAGGCTTAACAGCACAGATGACCTAGAATTAGGGTTTTGGTTTCAGAGGCCATAAATCCAAATTTTTTGGTCATTCTTGTCTCTATTGGTCTCTATATGGTATAAGGATCATGCATATCAATTTTCATGAAGAAATTCCATGGGGAAGGCATCTGATCAAGGGATGACTTCTTGAGCAAGTTAGTGCAAAATCGGGGCATCTAAGGCCCCCAATGACCCAACCAAAGGGTGTTATCCATCATTTTGAATGTGTATGATCTTTATTTGATCATAGAAGATGTTATAAGTTCACAAAATTGAAGAATTTCAAGCCATTTGCAAAGTTGCCTTTTTGGGAAAGTGAGTTGTAATGTAAACTTGCCATTTTGGGAAAGTTTTTCAACCTTCTCTAATTGATTAAAAAATGCTTCAAATGAGAAAACTTTGGTCATAAAAGTTGTAGAATGGATCATTCCCTTTTCAAAAAGCACAAGAACTTGTCCTAATTCATTTTGGATCAAAAGTTATGGCCTTGCAAAGTTGGATAAAATCATTGAAATTTCACTTTTGCACAAAATGGAAAACTTGCAAATTCTCATGACAAGCCTTTGTGTGACTTCAATGTGACCTCTAATCATCATACAAACATAATGCATGACCTAAAATTCAGTTTGGCCCAAGGAATTTCCCACTTTCATGTCTTAAATTTCAAGTAACCATAAGCCATTTTCCATAAAAGTGCAAAAGGGGGGATTCTTGCAAAATGATTCCCAAAGGTTTGTATGATCTCTAGCTGGTCTTAAAACACTTCCATGACCTCATGAGACATCTCACACCAAAAATGCAGCAAGAAATATCACATGCTCATGACCAAAAACCACAAAATGTGACAAGTTTCCAAAATGCAAAATCATCTCAAACTTATGATCCAAGCCATACAGCTCACCACAACTGGTCCAAGAGTCATCCTTGAACTCAGCTGATGCAGTATAGGCCAAGAAACCATCTCTGCCACAGCCCATGCTTCAAGTACACCAAACCTTGACTTTTTGCAAATTCACCCATACTCCTAGAATAGTGATCAGCAGCCTCTACTGACCTGCTCCACAGCCTACTCACACATTATGGGAGTGATATAGCAACTCATTGGGCATTGAAACAAGACACAATTCAACTTACACAAAATCTGCCAAGAACTTCCCCTCTTCGAATCTCTTGACACAGCCCTCAAACATCAAAAATTCCTTCACCCACAAACCACAAATCACTCATAGAACAAAATTCACCCCCTGAAATGGCTTGAAACATCATCCACAGAGACCTCCATTTCTGCTACACCAGAGTTGAATCATTCAAACCAGCCACTCCCCAAGCTCTCTAAGCTCCATTCCATCATCAGAAGGTTCAAGGGAGCAGGATTGCACAAAGTTTGAGGCCAGAAAGCTCAAAATCAGGAAAGCTTCATCTCAGGTAACATGAAGAACATTTTTCCCAGAAGTTAATTTTTAAGTTCTTTTATGATGCTATGTGTTATCCTGATCATGAATATGTGTTTATTTTTTGAAATGGTGAAGAAACCAGCATGTATGACATCTCTGAACATTTGCCCGTATTTTGTGGTTTGCTTCGATTCAGGCTTATGAGTGAAAATAAATGAATTTGAGATGAGGGTTTAGGTTTAGATTGATGAGATGATCATTTTGGTGGAAGAAATTTCATGTTTGGTAACCTGTAGAAGAATCTAGGGTTTTGGTTCGCCGGAGAAGACGACCGGAACACAGTTCCGACCGTCTGAATTTGATTAACCCTAATTAGGTTTAGCTGTGTAATTAAGGGAGTTTGAATGTATGTCGTGCGATTAGTCATTCCCGCGTGTGTTGGATGGCTGAGATTTCATGATTAGCCCTAATCATCCATTAATTAATTAAATCCAGGATTAATTAAGTATTAAATAAATTTTAGCCAGGTTTGAACTTGGGCCATTGGATGTGGCGCCAAGTCAACACCCTCAAACCCAGATCAAATCCTGGCCTCTCTTTTAGATTACTTTCTTTTATTTTTATTTTATTTCATTTCTTTTTCATTTTATTTGCACGATTTATTAAAAATAGTAAAAAGCATTTAAAAATTCTGAAAATTTTTGTCAAACCTTTCATTAATTTTTAGAACCCAAAAATATTTTTATTTTTATTTTTTGCATTAAAAATCATTTTTTAATCATTTAAATGTTTATTTTTAATTAGTTAATGGAAATTAATTAATTAAAAATGCATTTAGGTATTTAAAATTTCTAAAAAAATTCACATTGAATTTTAAAATATTTAGAAGCATTATCAAACTCTCAAAACAAATTTCGTTTTGGTCCTTGATGCATTTTGACAATTTTCATTGGAATTAAATTCATTTTAAGGCAATATTTTTGTTCAAACTTTGAAAAATCCATTCTGCCTAACCCTTGAGAGTTTGATGATGTTTCTTCTTGCATTGCACCCTCCATAGCATGTAGTTTATAGGATAAAATTGGTTTGAACTTATGTTGCATTTTCAATTTGTTTTGTATTTTTCTTTGTGAGGTATCCCAAAACCCTAGTTGACTTAGAAAATTCATAACTTTCACTAGGTTAAGAGTTAGGTCCCCTCCTTTGGGCAGTGAACTTGTATAGGTTTAGGGTTCCCTTGTTCCCATTTTCAATTTTTTTTCATATCATTTGCTTCTGGTTTTGAATTTTTGCATTGTATGTTGCATGTAAACCCTAATTTGTGCCTTCCTTTGCATCCATCTCTCTTTTGCTTGCATTCAAGAACTTGCCTTGACATTTTGTGCATCCACTTGATTCATAATACATCTTAGGACATATTAGAATCATGTTTGATTATTGCATCATTCCTTTGCCATGTTATATGTTCATTCCATCTCATAAACTTTCATGAACTTCTATGGTTCAAAGCATGCCTCATTTGCATCCTTATGCTTGTATGATCCTCCTCATCTCTTGTCATGTGTTTGCATCATCTCTTAGAATCATTAACATCATGTGCATGCTTCTGACTTTGGTTTGCATCATGGCATTTCATCCCATTCTCATTGCATTTCACTTCCTTTGCTAACTTTTCAGGTGGTAAGTTGTTTGAGAAGTGAATTTGCCTTCACTTCTCACAATTTCTTTTCATCTCTTTCATACCTACTTTGCTGCATTTTGTATGTGTATTAGAGTGAGCTTGCTCATTCATGTTCTCTCCCACTTTCTTCCTTTAAACAACTTGTCTTCTTAAGTGAAGCAAGTTGTCTTGCCTCTTTCTGTTTCTTTCATATGTTCCTTTCCTGGTGGCTTCTCTCCTGAAGATCTCTTGCAAGCTTCATAAACCCTAGGAACAACCAAGCATGATAATAATTAGGGTTTGATTAGTCCCCCATTTAGTTTTGCCTTTGTGTCATCTTTGAGTCTTCTCTTCTCATCTCATAATCAAGGACTAAACCCTAAAGGTTTTAAGGCTTTGTGATTAAGCTTATGCATGCATCCTTCTATTAGGATGGAGTGTATAACTTTAATCCTAAGTGTTAAACCCTTAATGTGTTTAAATCCTTTAATTAATTCACTTAATAATCATTAAGACATCAAGCTTGTAACTTGGGCCTTGCATTAGGGTTCTAATTCTTCCTTAATTGGTTAAGAAGGACTAACCCTGGTGTTAATGGACAAGTCCCCCTCAAGTTGTCTTACAAACCATAAAATCCACTTCTTAATCTCACCATTAACTAAAATCCACTCTAATAAAGGTTTTGTTTTGTCATGAGTTTAATCCCTAATCATGGATTAAGTTGAGGAGCCTTCCTCAGCTTAAATGATCTCATCTATTATCCTTCTATTAGGATGGTGTAATGGGTCCATTAAATCCCTGATTATGGCTTAAACTCATTACTTAACACTAAACAAAAACAACAAAAACATCTAAATAAATACAAGTAGGTTAATGATCTTAATCCTGCATCATGGTGATTAAGTGTGAGGTGCTTACTTCATACTTAAGTTATTCTCATTACCCCTAATCTGAGGGAGGATGTGATGAGTTTACTAACCCTTGGTTTAGGCTTAAGCTCATTTTCTTATGACAAACTTCAAAAAGCAATAAAAGACTGAAAACACAAAAACAAACAATAACCGTCTCCTCCGGGATTCTTTTCTCATCTCATTCACTCATAAACGAGAACTTGCTTCTTCCGTCTAATGCAAGACAGTTTGCACCTGAGCCAGACAGGTCATACACTTGAGCATAGACAAGTAAGCAGTTCACAAGTCAATTTACCTTTCAGTCTCTTTGAGTCGAACTACGGTGTTCTGACTTCCTCATTGCACGAGAGGATACGTAGGCATAACTTAACGATTATCGAACAAAAGTCTCTGTATATCCCCCCTCTTCTTCCAGTATTATAATTTTAAGCCTCAAAGTCTCGAGCTTCATTCTTTTTCTCACTGACATTTCCCTTATACACTTCACTTCTTTTACACTGACACTTGCATTCTTTCTAGCTCTGATACACAGATTGCACTGACACTACCCCTTTAAAACACAAATATTTCAAGCGTGGATCCCGTCGAGTACGGCGGACAATCTAGGTGCTGATACCTTCCCAGGTTGTAACCAACCCCCTTTCTCAGTTTCTCTGGTTCGCAACCGTCTTATCCATCTTTTCTTAGGTTTATGCAGCATTACCTTTCCTTCGGGATAAAAATGCCTAGCTAGCGACTCTATTCATCCTTTCTCTTTTCGCCGACCGTTCGCGTCTGTACCCCTCTTTGCCCCGTGTCATTCGGTGGGAGCGACAGCTTGGCGACTCTGCTAGGGACCCTTATATTGTAACCAGGGCTTCTGGTCCTTTTTGTGGGTTCCTCCTAGCGTTTGTTTGATTTTTGTTTACTGGGGTGTTATGTGCTAATTGTGTTTATATAGTTGCTTTATTTATTGCTTTATGTACAACCTTGTTTATTGCTTTCTTGACAGTTTTTTCATATTTCATACTGTCATTATCATTGCTGGATCTGTTCTGCTGTCTTGGTGGGTGGGGTTTCATTGAGAGTATGAGGTCCTATACCTGGGACCTAACTGACACCTAGGCTAGAGTGGTTCATGTTCTTTCCCATTCCATTTCGGTCTGGTGCGGGAATATGAAACACGGTTCAGATGTGGGTTTCTTCTTGAGAACTCTGTGCTACAGATTTCCTGTAGTGCTAGGGCTATCTGGGAAGCCTGCTAAGTCTGGATGACCTTTATTATTGGCCTTCAGAAACTGAGGTGAATTAGAGGAGGATCTTTTATGGTTATTGTAAACACTGTACCTCCGGGTTAGAAGTGTTTACACTTCTCATAACTGATCCAAGTATGAGGATCCTTGTTCTAGAACACCACCTGTGAGGGGGTTGGGTTGTTTACAGGTTTGCAGGTATCATTGGCCACATCATACCCTGTTACTTGTTTTGGTTAAGAGTACCACATTTTGGACAGTTCTTGTGATTAACCCTGGACATGTGACTCTTTATTTGAGTCCCCCACCCTGGTTACTGGATTTCTAAACTTCCATCTGGACTTCTTGAACATACATGAACTTTATATCAAGACAGATAATCGGATGCAGCTTGATCACAAACCCTTGCATATCATTTGCATACTCATCATTTGCATCATTTAACATTTGTTTATTTGTTTTTCAGGGTATCCACATCATATCTGGCTTGGTTTTGACCCATTCATCTGCATAGACCTCTGTTTCATCAGCTATCTGCTTCAGCTATTCTCTTCAGTTGTCATCTTCAGTCATCTTCATCATCACCAGCATCAGCCTGTCAGTGGCTCATCTCCAGTATCAGTTCTGATCTTCATCAGCAGATATCTTCATCATCTTCATCAGCATTCATGGCTACACCTAGGAAGAGCAACATATCTTACCATTTCTTTGAGCCTGTGTTGACTGGTATCAGGCAGGTCCAGTCACTTATCACCCCTGACCACATCCCATTATTCAGAGAACATTATGGAGGTATCCTGGATGTGGTTATGGACCTGGACCCTTCCCAGAGGAGCATGATCCACACATGTTTGCAGTTTTATGATCCTCCTTTGAGATGCTTCACATTTTCAGACTTCCAGCTAGGACCTCTGTTGGAGGAATTTTCATCATTGATTGGAGTACCTGTCAGGGGTGGGATCCCCTTCAACCCAGAGATGACTTCTCCCAGCAATGGAGAGGTGGCAAAAGCACTGTACCTTGAGCCTATTTTGGTTGAGCAGAATATGACAACAAAGGCTGGGATCCCTGGTTTGCATTTAGATTTCTTGGTTTCTCAGGCCATCCTGAAAGCCTCTTTGGGGGAGTGGAGGGAAGTCTGTGCACTTTTAGCCCTCAACATATATGGGGTTATACTGTTTGCAGATGAGCCCAAATTTATCAGCAAGAATGCCATTCATCTTTTCCTTCTGAGGAACCCAGTACCCACATTGCTGGGAGATTTCTATTACTCCATTCATCAGAGGAATGAGAAACAGAGGGGGAAGTTAGTGAGGTGTTGTGCACCTTTGTTTCACACCTGGCTGCTCAAACACCTGCCTAAGACAGATGCCTTCCTGAATCCCCACCAACAGAAGAATTGGGCCAAGAGGCTCATTGCTTTGACTTCAGATGACATCAGATGGTGCACCCAGAGCACCAAAGGCAAGGACATAATCACTAGCTGTGGGCAATACCCAAATGTACCTCTGATAGGAGTAAAGGGTTGCATCAATTACAATCCTTCGCTGTTTAAGAGACAACTGGGCTATGCTTTGGTTCACCCTCCTAGGGTGCAAGATTTAGCTGAGACCCTGTATTGTGAGATAAATCCTAATATAGCTGCTGTCAGACAAGAATCCTGGGCTTGGGACAACATCCAGACAAAAGGGATGGCTATTCTTGGAAGGTGCAATAATGTTGCATCAGCTCAGTACTATGACTGGTCCCATGCTAGAGCTCAGATTACTGGGATGCCTTTCACCATTGAGGATATACCTAGACCATCCACAGCACAGCCAGCAGCAACTGTCAGCCTTGAAGAATTTGAGAAGCTGAAGGAAAGGAATGAGAATCTGTCTCAAGCTCTGAAGAAGACCCTTTGGGAAAGGAGTGATGGTCTTCTGGACATTGAGAGGTTGGAGAAGCTTATGGTGGAGCATCTGACCAAGATTGAGAAAACAGAGGACTACATCAAAAAAGCAAGAGCTGGGGAGCAAATATTGAAGAATGCTTGTAAAAAGGCCAAGCTTCAGAAGGCTAGGATTGATCTCTATCTGCAAGAAAGTCAGGCTAGGTGGGTCAGGATCACTGAAGCCCGGACACAAGAAGATCAGAGGACTCAAGCCAGGATTGAGCAGTTAGAGGCCAATGAAAAGAAGTAGCAGGAAGCTTTGCTGGCAGCCTAGAAGGAGATTTCAGAATTGAAGCTTAGGGCTGGTTTGAAGAGGTCAAAGGACCAAGACAGGCACAAGAATCTGACCACTGCCATTGCCACCAGGAACCTCCTCATCAGAAACATCACAGAGCATCCAGCTGGTCCAGTGACTGAGGCACTTCTGAAGGAGGTTAAGGAGGATGAGTTTGGACTAGATGTCTGACTTTTTGATTGTTGTTGTTTTCATTTGATGTACTTTTCTTTTGTGTTGTATTTTGACCCTTCAGGGTCATGTGTTGTAAAAAAAAAAAAAACTATGTACGATTCACCATTTGTAATGTATTTTGGTTTGTTTCCATTGTGGGGTTTCTTTTTTCAACAACAACATCAAAGCATCTCCCTCGAGGTCTGGAAAGGTCAAAACCAAGAATCAAGCCGGATGCCTTGGTAAACAAATAAGCATACTGCATTGCATACTAACTTTTGTTATGTTTTGTAGGTTTTGCCTTTATTATGATTGTTTCTAACTCTGTTGTGTCTCAGGAAATATTGCTTGCCGTCGGGTGTTCCCTCTCAACCGTACGCACCGGTATCCTACTCGCAACAACCTTCCTGGTATCCAAATGGATCAAGTACAGCAAGACTTGACTGAGGTCAGGACTCAGATGGCTAATGAAAGAGTGGAGATGAGGAACCAAATGGCTCAATTCATGACTGTGATGACTGGCTTGGCCCAGAGCCAAGAAAGGTTAAGAGCATTAGTAGAAAGGCAAAACCTCGAGGAACCTCATCCTGGAACTGGAGGAACAAGTAATAATGAGGGAGGTCAGCCTCATGTTAACCCACCAGTATTTGGACCTCATCTAGATCCAGAAGTCAACATCCCAAGAAATGTACAGGGCAACACTGCTGCAGGCAGGGTCTTGCAAGAAGATCCTCAAGAAGAGCAGTTTACTGTAATGGGAGCTGGGGATGAAGTCTATGATAGGAGGTTTGATGAAATTGCTGAGAAGTTGTGATCTCTGGAGTCTCAAAATTCCTTAGGCTTCGATGTAATGGATATGGGGTTAGTGGATGGGGTAAGGATTCCCCACAAGTTTAAACCCCCGTTCTTCGAGAAATACAATGGAACCTCTTGTCCACGTACTCACCTGCAGTCTTTTCTGGGAAGACTTAAAGCATATACTATGGATGAGAAGCTGTGGATGTTCTACTTCGAAGACAGTTTGACTAGAGCTTCAAGAGAGTGGTATTCACACTTGACCAGAGCTACGATCAGATTCTGGAAGGACCTGGCTGAAGCTTTCATCAGGCAGTACCAATACAATCTGGACATGGCCCCTAACAGGACCCTTCTGATGGGAATGTCTCAATCCTCCAGAGAAAGCTTCAGGGAATATGCCCAAAGGTGGAGACAGCTTGCTGCTGCTGTCCAACCACCCATGTCGGAAAGAGAAATGGCCGACATGTTCATGAATACTCTGCAAGGAACATATATTGATAGGCTAGCTGCCTTTTCTTCCACCAGTTTCGCTGACGTAGTTATAGCCGGTGAAAGAATTGAGAGTCTATTAAAAATGGGCAAAATTTCTGATAATGGTGCAAGTTCGTCCAGTAATCCCAGGAAGCCTTTTGTGGGACCTCGAAGAACCGGTGAGACAAATGCCATTCACGCCAGCAGGGGCAGACCTCAGTATGTTCACAGATCAGTAGCAGCTGTCACTATTCCAGCTCCGATTCTTCAACAATCAGCATATCAACCACAACAACAACCACATTATCAACAGCAAGTTCAGTACCCGCCACAAAGAACCTACAACAACAACAACAACAATCAACAACAAATACCCTTTCAACAAAGACCATCACAAGCAAACAGGGTGATTGACCCTATCCCTATGCCTTATGCTGCCTTATTGCCACAACTCCTGAAGCTTAACTTGGTTGAGTTAAGGACATTGGCCCCACCAGATCCCTCCAATCTCCCAAGGAATTATGATGTCAACGCCAGGTGTGCTTTCCACTCCAATGCACCTGGCCACAATACGGAAAAATGCAGGGCCTTGCAAATGAAAGTCCAAGATCTGGTGGATTCTAAAGCCCTCAACTTTGCACCCCCTCCAAATGTCAACAAGAATCCTATGCCCAACCATGGTGGGCCGAGGGTTAATGCCATTGAGGAAGACAAGCCATCTACTTTAGTCACCAGTGTTGCACAGATTCGGACACCTCTGGTTGAAATTAAAGCTCAGCTTCTAGAGTGCCAGGTGTTCCCCAGGTGTGAGCTCGGTTGTGGATATTGCAACATTGCAATCAACGGGTGTGATAATTTGAGAAGCGGCATAGATGGTCTTATCAAGGATGGAATCCTTCAGATCTCAACAACGACACCTACAAATCCAGCAATTCCTTTGACAATAATTATTGATTCTTCTACAACAACAGCAGCAATCATTCCTACCGATTCATCAATATCATCAGCAATGACTCCATCCATCACTTCAACAAATCAAATGTCAACAACTCTTTCTTCTACAACATCAACATCCATTTATTCAGCAGAATCTTCTACAACGCCAGCAGAAATTAATGAAGATATCTCAGTAGTCACCATCTACTATGATCCATCAATTGTTCCTCCAAATAGCAACTTCCAGCAACAAACAGTGGCACCTCCTACCAGGTCACCAGTCACAATTTACTACGATCCACACACTATCACAGTACCCTCCTCTGCAGCAGTCAGTCCAGTTACCATTACGGTGCCTGGACCAGTTCCATATGAAAGCAGTAATGCCATACCTTGGCATTATGGATCTGACCTTTACTGCAACGGGGAGAAAATCACTTTGGACTCTTCAACCTCTTCTCCACAAATTGATAATGTTGGGGGAGGCGGAGGCTTCACCAGAAGCGGACGCCTTTTTGCCTCACAAACTCAGAGACCTAATGTTGAGGCAGAAGCTGCTGCCAAAGCAAAAGGAAAGAGTGTGGTACTTGAAGAGCCGGCTGTCAAAGAAACTCAGAAGACATCTTTTGAACAAGATGTAGACAAGTTTATGAGAATCATAAAGAGAAGTGATTACAAGGTGGTGGATCAGCTTCACCAAACTCCCTCAAAAATCTCCATATTATCCCTGTTGATGTGTTCTGAAGCTCACAGGAATGCATTATTGAAAGTCCTGCACGCAGCGTACGTGCCAGAAGAGATTACCGTTAATCAGCTAGAAACTGTGGTGGCAAATGTCAACACCAGTCATGGACTGGGCTTTACCAATGCTGACTTAACAACTGAGGGACGTAACCACAACAAGGCTTTACATATCACCTTGGAATGCAAGGGTGCTGTTCTATCTCATGTGCTGGTGGACACTGGGTCATCACTCAATGTTCTACCAAAGAAAGCCTTAGTGAAGCTAGAATATGACGGTTTGGCATTACGTCCGAGTAATTTGGTGGTGAGAGCATTTGATGGCTCTAAAAGATCGGTGCTTGGGGAGATTGATCTGCCTGTGATGATTGGCCCGCAGACCTTCAAAATTACCTTCTATGTGATGGACATTCAGCCGGCCTACAGCTGTTTGTTGGGTAGACCCTGGATCCATGCCGCTGGCGCTGTTACGTCTACCTTTCACCAGAAGCTGAAATTCGAGTGGGAAGGCCAGATCATCACCATCTGTGGGGAAGAAGACATCTTTGTTATCCATCTGGCTATGTATAAGTACATAGAGATAGATGGAGAAATCCATGAAACTATGAGCCAAGGGTTTGAGGCCCTAAACATTAATGAAGCATCTGTTGTACTGGGAACCTCCATAACGTCATATCAGCAAGCCAGGAAGGTTATTGAAGAGGGTACTGCCCAAGGCTGGGGCAAGCTGCTGCCCGTGGAAAAGAAGGAAGACAGATTTGGGTTGGGTTACAAACCAACTCAACAAGATCAATCAGAGGCTGCCAAAGAGCCCATTTTTGTCAGCGGGGGAATGCTCACCCCGGATGCTGTGAACAATTTGGAAGACGAGGAGGAAAGCGACCGCAACCTGGAGAGCTGGATACGTCCAAGTATCCCGGGGAGCCAAGTCCTTAACTGGTCTTCCCAGGAAATTATAAGGGTTACTCCTGCAGAGTAATTATTATTTCCTGTATTTTTAAGCATGCATCAAGGCTTGCATCTTGCCCAAGATGACAAGACTCATTTTGTAATCGGGCCATCTTGTAATTTTGTGCAAACAGATCAATCAATGAATATCGGACATCTTTTGCAAACGAGTCTCTTTTTTCGCTCATTGTCTTTTCATTTTTCTTTTTGTACAAAAATAAAATGGCAATGTTTTCAAAATAAATAACTTCATTTTCACTTTTTCTAAACAAGATTAAAATTGATCACTAAAATGAACAATCTAAACCCTTGCAGAAAGTGCCC
Source organism: Lathyrus aphaca (assembly GCA_963966055.1). NCBI lineage: Eukaryota > Viridiplantae > Streptophyta > Magnoliopsida > Fabales > Fabaceae > Lathyrus > Lathyrus aphaca. The sequence goes on from OZ014519.1 coordinate 593,620,068, forward strand.
TCCAGACTGCACCGACAACAACACTGCTATAACTTTGTATGACTTTGATAATCCAATCAATCAAGCTGATGAAGGGGTTGAAGAAGATTATGAGCTACCTGAAGAGCTGGTCAGGTTGTTAAGGCAAGAGGAGAAGGTTATCACTCCTCATCAGGAGGAGATTGAAACGGTTAATCTTGGTACATAAGAAGATGTGAAAGAAGTTAAGATCGGGGCCTGCCTGCAAGATTCGGTAAAAGAGCAACTGATTGATATGCTTCGGGAATACGTGGATGTTTTTGCTTGGTCTTATCAGGATATGCCAGGGTTGGACACCGATATCGTCATGCACAAGCTGCCTTTAAAAGAAGACTGCCCACCAGTAAAACAGAAGCTGTGCCGTACTCGCCCAGATATGGCAATGAAGATCAAAGGAGAGGTACAAAAACAGTGGGACGCCGGGTTCCTTGTTGTGACTAGCTATCCGCCGTGGGTCGCTAATATTGTACCTGTGCCTAAGAAGGACGGCAAGGTGAGAATGTGTGTGGATTACCGTGACCTGAACAGAGCCAGTCCAAAAGATGACTTCCCTTTACCTCACATTGATGTATTGGTTGATAATACGGCTCAGTTCTCGGTATTCTCCTTCATGGACGGATTTTCAGGATACAATCAGATCAAGATGTCACCCGAAGATATGGAGAAGACAACTTTCATCACACCCTGGGGCACATTCTGTTATAAGGTGATGCCATTTGGGCTGAAGAACGCTGGTGCTACTTATCAACGGGCTATGGTAACATTATTCCATGACATGATCCACAAAGAAATTGAATGTTATGTGGATGACATGATTGCCAAGTCCCTCACAGAAGAAGACCACCTGGTGAATCTGCTGAAGTTATTCAAGCGTCTGAGGAAATACCAACTGAAGTTAAACCCTACAAGTGCACATTCGGGGTACAATCTAGTAAGCTGCTGGGATTTATTGTAAGTGAGAAGGGGATTGAAGTTGACCCTGATAAAGTTAAAGCCATTCAAGAAATTCCTGCACCTAAGACCGAAAAAGAAGTTTGGGGGTTCTTAGGCAGACTGAATTACATTTCACGGTTCATATCTCACCTTACTGCGACCTGTGAACCTCTGTTTAAATTGTTAAGAAAAGAACAAACGGTCAGGTGGAATGAAGACTGCCAGAGAGCTTTTGACAAAATCAAGGAATACTTACAAGAGCCTCCGATCCTTATGCCTCCAGTTGAAGGAAGACCTCTGATAATGTACTTGACATTATTAGAAGAGTCAATGGGGTGTGTGCTGGGCCAGCATGACGAGTCTGGTCGAAAAGAGTATGTAATATACTACCTAAGCAAAAAGTTTACCGACTGTGAACAATGTTATTCACTGCTCGAGAAAACTTGTTGTGCTTTAGTGTGGGCTGCTCGCCGACTGAGACAGTATATGTTGACCCACACTACTTTATTGATATCAAAGATGGACCCAGTCAAGTATATATTTGAGAAGCCAGCGCTTACCGGACGGGTTGCGAGATGGCAAATGATTCTCACAGAATATGATATTCAGTACACATCTCAAAAAGCCATCAAGGGCAGTGTATTGTCTGATTATCTTGCTGAGCAACCCATTGATGATTACCAGCCTATGAGATTTGACTTCCCCGATGAAGACATCATGTTCATAAGAGCAAAAGATCATGAAGAGCCTGTTCACACTGAAGGGCCTGACCCAGAAGAAGAATGGACTATGATGTTCGACGGGGCTGTTAATATGAATGGCCGTGGCGTTGGTGTAGTACTCATTACACCTAAGGGAGTTCACATGCCTTTCTCGGCAAAACTCACCTTTAACTGCACTAACAACGAAGCTGAATACGAAGCTTGTATTATGGGTCTTGAGGAAGCCATTGACCTCAGGATCAAGACTTTGACTGTGTTCGGAGATTCAGCTCTGGTAGTCAATCAAACCAACGGCAAATGGTACACCCACCAAGATCATCTGATACCTTACCGGGATTATACAAGAAGGTTATTGACTTTCTTCACAACAGTCAAGCTTGAGTATATCCCTCGAGACGAGAATCAGTTTGCAGATGCTCTGGCTACCATTTCATCCATGATCAAAGTTCAAGCTGCCAACTTTGTGCCTCGGATATCAGTATCCAGACTTGACATACCAGCGTACGTGTTCTCAGCAGATGTTGTTAAAGATGATAAGCCTTGGTTCCAGGATATCAAATGCTTCTTAGAGAATCAAACATACCCACCGGGGGCATCATCCAATGACAAGAAGACACTAAGAAGGCTAGATGGTAGTTTCTTCCTAAATACTGATGGTTCCTTGTACAAAAGAAACTTTGATATGGTACTTCTCAGATGTGTTGATAAGGCAGAGGCATACCTGTTGATGCACGAGGTGCATGAAGGATCCTTTGGTACCCATGCAGGAGGGCATGCAATGGCTAAAAAGTTGTTGAGATCAGGCTACTACTGGATCACAATGGATTCAGACTGTTGTACTTATGCCAGAAAATGCCATAAATGCCAGATTTATGCGGATAAAGTGCATGTGCCTCCGATTCCTTTGAATGTGATGTCTTCACCCTGGCCCTTTGCCATGTGGGGCATTGATATGATTGGCAAGATTGAACCAACTGCTTCAAACGGCCACAGATTTATCCTGGTTGCCATTGACTATTTCACCAAGTGGGTTGAAGCAGCCTTTTATGCAAATGTTACAAGGCAAGTGGTAGCCCGATTCCTGAAGAGAGATATCATCTGTCGGTATGGAGTGCCCGAGCGAATCATTAGTGATAATGGTTCCAACTTGAACAACAAAGTGATGGCAGAACTGTGCCGGGACTTCAAGATCCAACACCACAACTCTTCTCCTTACAGGCCAAAGATGAATGGCGCTGTTGAGGCAGCTAATAAGAATATCAAGAAGATTGTGCAGAAGATGGTAGTCACCTACAAGGACTGGCATGAAATGCTACCGTTTGCCTTGCATGGGTACCGTACGTCAATCAGAACATCTACTGGGGCAACACCGTATCAGCTTGTGTATGGTATGGAGGCAGTCCTACCTGTTGAAGTTGAATTACCCTCCTTACGGGTATTGATGGATGTTAAACTGAATGAAGCAGAATGGGTCCGATCCCGATACGAACAACTGAGTATGATCGAAGAGAAGAGATTAGCTGCAATCTGTCATGGGCAGCTATATTAGAAAAGAATGAAGAAAGCCTTCGATCATAAAGTCAGGCTCCGAGAGTACCAAGTAGGAGATCTTGTGCTGAAAAGACTCCTCCCTCCTCATACAGACCACAGGGGCAAGTGGACTCCGAACTATGAAGGACCATTCGTAGTAAAGAAAGTTTTCTCTGGTGGAGCACTGATGCTCTGTACTATGGATGGTGAAGATTTCCTGTTCCCTGTGAATTCAGATGCGGTTAAAAAATACTTCGCGTAAAAATGACCCGCTGGACATAAAAACAGAATGTAAGTCCAGGCAAAAATAGGGCATCCCGGCGAGTCAAAAACAGATTAAAAGACTCGGGCAAAAATAATGGAAAATAAATAAAGAAATGTACACCCGCTGAGTTTAAAAGCCGCATTGGACGACTCAGGCAAAAATGGGTATCCCGGTGGATTGGAAACCCGAAAGGGCGACCCACGCAAAATAAGGGAAAAAGCGAACAATTGCTTTCTGAATTCATCTGTATCACTTACAACCTGGCAAGCTCCGAAAGGTTCAAGCATCGGTCAGAATCAACCTTCCTCAGAAAGCAAGATGAGAAGAACGTCAATGTCATACGAGTCATAGCAAAAGGGAAGCTCCTTGAAGCATCGTCAACATTGCCAGCACCTTTTTGTTTCTCAATTTGTAACGATTTCCTCATTTCAGGGGATTTGTTTCTATGACTGTATCTTGCCAATTCAGGGCACATGAATTAATAAAATCAGATTTTCAGTCATGTTTCGTCTCGTACATTTTATTTTCGTTTGCAAAAATGTCCAATGTCTGTAAGATATTGATTGCATGAATACAGATGCTTCCCCTCTAAAATACATGCTTACGGGAAATATATTTTCTCCTAGGATGGCCTAAACTCCTATGACGGAATCCAATAAGGAATATCTCGGAATGCTTGTACGTTTCTTTGTCTTTACAGGATTGCAGGTGTTCAGATCACAACATGGGGCATGAAGGCTTCTCCCCAGCAAGTGGTCTAATCATTATCTACTTAGTCTATCCCCCGATTAGCACCGGAGGTGCTTTCTCCCCAGCTGAGTTGCCAGTCATCATTCCTCATCCAAGTTCAAAAGACCGGGAACCATCTCCCCACAGAGTTTCAACCTCTGTCCAGAGAAGCAATGCCTGAAGATCTCACAACAGAGTGACGAAAGCTTCCACAAACCCCAGCTGGGACCCTCGTTACAAAGAAAGATCTATCAGTGATCTATTGCCCCAAGCAGAGTCATATACGCCAGATCTACCAATGATCTTATCCCCAGCTGGGATATCTACTTCAAGCAGATCAGCCAGAGATCTGAGCCATCCCAGAGCCATTTGCTTCACTGCATTAATTCTAAGTCATCTGCATCTAGGGTTTGTGATCTGAGCCATCCCAGAGCCATTTGAGCAACTCCAAAGGTCATCAATCACTTCAAGGGGGTCCATATATGTTCAAGCATCATATTATATCCTCTCAAGATCAAAGAAGTCACAGAATCACAAGAACTGAGAATGGCATGGAAGCAGAGCCAGGCTTAACTGCAAAGATGACCTAGAATTAGGGTTTTGGTTTCAGAGGCCATAACTCCAAATTTTTTGGTCATTCTTGTCTATATTGGTCTCTATATGGTATAAGGATCATGCATATCAATTTTCATGAAGAAATTCCATGGGGAAGGCATCTGATCAAGGGATGACTTCTTGAGCAAGTCAGTGCAAAATCAGGGCATCTAAGGCCCCCAATGACCCAACCAAAGGGTGTTCTCCATCATTTTGAATGTGTATGATCTTTATTTGATCATAGAAGATGTTATAAGTTCACAAAATTGAAGAATTTCAAGCCATTTGCAAAATTGCCTTTTTGGGAAAGTGACTTGTAATGTAAACTTGCCATTTTGGGAAAGTTTTTCAACCTTCTCTAATTGATTCAAAAATGCTTCAAATGGGAAAACTTTGGTCATAAAAGTTGTAGAATGGATCATTCCCTTTTCAAAAAGGACAAGAACTGTCCTAATTCATTTTGGATCAAAAGTTATGGCCTTGCAAAGTTGGATAAAATCATTGAAATTTCACTTTTGCACAAAATGGAAAACTTGCAAATTCTCATGACAAGCCTTTGTGTGACTTCAATGTGACCTCTAATCATCATACAAACATAATGCATGACCTAAAATTCAGTTTGGCCCAAGGAATTTCCCACTTTCATGTCTTAAATTTCAAGTAACCATAAGCCATTTTCCATAAAAGTGCAAAAGGGGGGATTCTTGCAAAATGATTCCCAAAGGTTTGTATGATCTCTAGCTGGTCTTAAAACACTTCCATGACCTCATGAGACATCTCACACCAAAAATGCAGCAAGAAATATCACATGCTCATGACCAAAAACCACAAAATGTGACAAGTTTCCAAAATGCAAAATCATCTCAAACTTATGATCCAAGCCATACAGCTCACCACAACTGATCCAAGAGTCATCCTTGAACTCAGCTGATGTAGTATAGGCCAAGAAACCATCTCTGCCACAGCCCATGCTTCAAGTACACCAAACCTTGACTTTTTGCAAATTCACCCATACTCCTAGAATAGTGATCAGCAGCCTCTACTGACCTGCTCCACAGCCTACTCACACATTATGGGAGTGATATAGCAACTCATTGGGCATTGAAACAAGACACAATTCAACTTACACAAAATCTGCCAAGAACTTCCCCTCTTCGAATCTCTTGACACAGCCCTCAAACATCAAAAATTCCTTCACCCACAAACCACAAATCACTCATAGAACAAAATCCACCCCCTGAAATGGCTTGAAACATCATCCACAGAGACCTCCATTTCTGCTACACCAGAGTTGAATCATTCAAACCAGCCACTCCCCAAGCTCTCTAAGCTCCATTCCATCATCAGAAGGTTAGAGGGAGCAGGATTGCACAAAGTTTGAGGCCAGAAAGCTCAAAATCAGGAAAGCTTCATCTCAGGTAACATGAAGAACATTTTTCCCAGAAGTTAATTTTTAAGTTCTTTTATGATGCTATGTGTTCTCCTGATCATGAATATGTGTTTATTTTTTGAAATGGTGAAGAAACCAGCATGTATGACATCTCTGAACATTTGCCTGTATTTTGTGATTTGCTTCGATTCGGGCTTATGAGTGAAAATAAATGAATTTGAGATGAGGGTTTAGGTTTAGATTGATGAGAGGATCATTTTGGTGGAAGAAATTTCATGTTTGGTAACCTGTAGAAGAATCTAGGGTTTTGGTTTGCCGGAGAAGACGACCGGAACACTGTTCCGGCCATCTGAATTTGATTAACCCTAATTAGGTTTAGCTGTGTAATTAAGGGAGTTTGAATGTAGGCCGTGCGATTAGTCATTCCCGCGTGTGTTGGATGGCTGAGATTTCATGATTAGCCCTAATCATCCATTAATTAATTAAATCCAGGATTAATTAAGTATTAAATAAATTTTAGCCAGGTTTGAACTTGGGCCATTGGATGTGGCGCCAAGTCAACACCCTCAAACCCAGATCAAATCCTGGCCTCTCTTTTAGATTACTTTCTTTTATTTTTATTTTATTTCATTTCTTTTTCATTTTATTTGCACGAATTATTAAAAATAGTAAAAAGCATTTAAAAATTCTGAAAATTTTTGTCAAACCTTTCATTAATTTTTAGAACCCAAAAATATTTTTATTTTTATTTTTTGCATTAAAAATCATTTTTTAATCATTTAAATGTTTATTTTTAATTAGTTAATGGAAATTAATTAATTAAAAATGCATTTAGGTATTTAAAAATTCCAAAAAAATTCACATTGCATTTTAAAACATTTAGACGCATTATCAAACTCTCAAAACAAATTTCTTTTTGGTCCTTGATGCATTTTGACAATTTTCATTGGAATTAAATTCATTTTAAGGCAATATTTTTGTTCAAACTTTGAAAAATCCATTCTGCCTAACCCTTGAGAGTTTGATGATGTTTCTTCTTGAATTTCACCCTCCATAGCATGTAGTTTATAGGATAAAATTGGTTTGAACTTATCTTGCATTTTCAATTTGTTTTGTATTTTTCTTTGTGAGGTATCCCAAAACCCTAGTTGACTTAGAAAATTCATAACTTTCACTAGGTTAAGAGTTAGGTCCCCTCCTTTGGGCAGTGAACTTTTATAGGTTTAGGGTTCCCTTGTTCCCATTTTCAATTTTCAATTTTTTTTCATATCATTTGCTTCTGGTTTTGAATTTTTGCATTGTATGTTGCATGTAAACCCTAATTTGTGCCTTCCTTTGCATCCATCTCTCTTTTGCTTGCATTCAAGAACTTGCCTTGACATTTTGTGCATCCACATGATTCATAATACATCTTAGGATATATTAGAATCATGTTTGATCATTGCATCATTCCTTTGCCATGTTATATGTTCATTCCATCTCATAAACTTTCATGAACTTCTATGGTTCAAAGCATGCCTCATTTGCATCCTTATGCTTGTATGATCCTCCTCATCTCTTGTCATGTGTTTGCATCATCTCTTAGCATCATTAACCTCATGTGCATGCTTCTGACTTTGGTTTTCATCATGGCATTTCATTTCATCCCATTCTCATTTCATTTCACTTCCTTTGCTAATTTTTCAGGTGGTAAGTTGTTTGAGAAGTGAATTTGCCTTCACTTCTCACAATTTCTTTTCATCTCTTTCATACCTACTTTGCTGCATTTTGTATGTGTATTAGAGTGAGCTTGCTCATTCATGTTCTCTCCCACTTTCTTCCTTTAAACAACTTGTCTTCTTAATTGAAGCAAGTTGTCTTGCCTCTTTCTGTTTCTTTCATCTGTTCCTTTCCTGGTGGCTTCTCTCCTGAAGATCTCTTGCAAGCTTCATAAACCCTAGGAACAACCAAGCATGATAATAATTAGTGTTTTATTAGTCCCCCATTTAGTTTTGCCTTTGTGTCTTCTTTGAGTCTTCTCTTCTCATCTCATAATCAAGGACTAAACCCTAAAGGTTTTAAGGCTTTGTGATTAAGCTTATGCCTGCATCCTTCTATTAGGATGGTGTGTATAACTTTAATCCTAAGTGTTAAACCCTTAATGTGTTTAAATCCTTTAATTAATTCACTTAATAATCATTAAGACATCAAGCTTGTAACTTGGGCCTTGCATTAGGGTTCTAATTCTTCCTTAATTGGTTAAGAAGGACTAACCCTGGTGTTAATGGACATGTCCCCCTCAAGTTGTCTTACAAACCATAAAATCCACTTCTTAATCTCACCATTAACTAAAATCCACTCTAATAAAGGTTTTGTTTTGTCATGAGTTTAATCCCTAATCATGGATTAAGTTGAGGAGCCTTCCTCAGCTTAAATGATCTCATCTATTATCCTTCTATTAGGATGGTGTAATGGGTCCATTAAATCCTTGATTATGGCTTAAACTCATTACTTAATACTAAACAAAAACAACAAAAACATCTAAATAAATACAAGTAGGTTAATAATCTTAATCCTGCATCATGGTGATTAAGTGTGAGGTGCTTACTTCATACTTAAGGTATTCTCATTACCCCTAATCTGAGGGAGGATGTGATGAGTTTACTAACCCTTGGTTTAGGCTTAAGCTCATTTTCTTATGAAAAACTTCAAAAAGCAATAAAAGACTGAAAACACAAAAACAAACAATAACTGTCTCCTCTGGGATTCTTTTCTCATCTCATCACTCATAAACGAGAACTTGCTTCTTCCGTCTAATGCAAGACAGTTTGCACCTGAGCCAGACAGGTCATACACTTGAGCATAGACAAGTAAGAAGTTCACAAGTCAATTTACCTTTCAGTCTCTTTGAGTCGAACTACGGTGTTCTGACTTCCTCATTGCACGAGAGGATACGTAGGCATAACTTAACGGTTATCGAACACAAGTCTCTGTATATCCCCCCTCTTCTTCCAATATTATTCTTTTAAGCCTCAAAGTCTTGAGCTTCATTCTTGTTCTCACTGACATTTCCCTTATACACTTCACTTCTTTTACACTGACACTTGCATTCTTTCCAGCTCTGATACACAGATTGCACTGACACTACCCCTTTAAAACCCAAATATTTCAAGCGTGGATCCCGTCGAGTACGGAGGACAATCTGGGTGTTGATCCCCCTTTCTCAGTTTCTCTGGTTCGCAACCGTCTTATCCATCTTTTCTTAGGTTTATGCAGCATTACCTTTCCTTCGGGATAAAAATGCCTAGCTGGCGACTCTATTCATCCTTTCTCTTTTCGCCGACCGTTCGCGTCTGTACCCCTCTTGGCCCCGTGTCATTAGGTGGGAGCGACAATTAGCCCTGGACATGTGACACTTTATTTGAGTCCCCCACCCTGGTTACTGGATTTCTAAGCCTCCATCTAGACCTTTGAACATACATGAACCTTATATCAAGACAGATAATCAGATCCAGCTCTTGATCACAAACCCTTGCATATCATTTGCATACATCATCATTGCATCATTTAACATTTGTTTATTTGTTTTTCAGGGTATCCACCTCATTATATTTGGTTTTTTTTACCCCTTCTACTGCTTAGACCTCAGCTTCAGTTATCTTCATCAGCATTTGACTTCAGCTTCTTCAGCACTCATGGATGTTCCAAGGAAAAGCAACATATCTTATCACTTCTTTGAGCCCTCCTTGACTGGTATCAGACAGGTCCAGTCACTTATCACACCTGACCACATCCCACTATTTAGAGAGCACTATGGGGGTATTTTAGACATGGTCATGGATCTTGATTCATCTCAGAGGAGCATGATCCACACATGCTTGCAGTTTTATGACCCTCCACTCAGATGCTTCACCTTCCCAGATTTCCAGATAGGGTCTCTGTTGGAAGAGTTTTCCTTGTTTATTGGAGTGCATATCAAAGGAGGGATCCCCTTCAGCCCAGAGATGACTGCTCCCAGAAGTGAAGAGATAGCAAGGGAATTGCATTTGGAGGTTGCCCTCATTGAGCAAAACATGACAACAAAAGCTGGGATTCCTGGTTTACATCTGTACTTCTTGATCTCTCAAGCCACCCTGAAGGCTGCAGTGGGAGAATGGAAGGCAGTCTGTGCACTTTTAGCCCTCAACATATATGGGGTTATATTGTTTGCAGATGAGCCCAAATTTGTGAGTAAGAATGCCATCCACTTGTTCCTGCTGAGGAACCCAGTGCCTACATTGCTAGGGGATTTTACTACTCCATCCATCAGAGAAATGAAAATCAAAGAGGGAAGCTAGTCAGATGATGTGCTCCTCTGTTCTACTCTTGGCTGCTCAGACACTTGCCTAAATCAGATGCCTTCTTGAACCCACACCAGCAGAAGAATTGGGCCAAAAGGTTCATTGCCTTAACATCAGATGATATCAGATGGTTCACCCAGAGCACCAAAGGCAAGGATATTATTACCAGTTGTGGGCAATACCCTAATGTGCCTCTAATAGGAGTAAAAGGCTGCATCAATTACAACCCTTTACTGTTTAAGAGACAATTGGGATATGCCTTGGTTCATCCTCCTAGAGGACAAGATTTGGCTGAGACCCTATATTGTGAAGTTCAACCTAACTCAGCTGTTGTCAGACAAGCTGCCTGGGCTTGGGACAACATCCAGACCAAAGGGACAACCATCCTTGGAAGATGCAACAATATTGCTTCAGCCCAGTACTCTGACTGGTCCCGTACTAGAGCTCAGATCACCAGGATGCCTTTCACCTTGGAAGACACACCTGGACCTTCTACAGTACAACCTGCAACAACTGTTAGCCTAGAGGAATTTGAAAAGCTGAAAGAGAGGAATAATCAGCTATCTGAAGCCCTGAAGAAGACTCTCTAGGAGAGAAATGATAGTCGTTTGGACATTGAAAGATTGGAAAGGCTCAAGACTGAGCATCTGACCAAGATTGAAATGACAGATGACTACATAAGGAAAGCAAGAGCAGGGGAGCTGGTTTTGAAGAATGCCTACAAGGAGGCCAAGATTCAGAAAGCTAGGGCTGAGCATTATCTGGAGGAAAGCCAGGCTAGGTGGATCAGGATCACCGAAGCCCGTGCACAAGAATACCAGAGGACTCAGGCCAAGATTGAACAGCTGGAGGCCAATGAGAAGAAGCAAACAGGAGGCTTTGTAGGTAGTTCAGAAAGAGATATCAGAATTGAAACTCCGGGCGGGGTTAAAGAGATCAAAGGATCAGGACAGGCATAAGAAGCTGACTAATGTCATTGCTACCAGGAACCTCCTCATTAGGACCATTACAGAGCACCCAGATGGTCCGGTGACTGAGGCACTCCTGAAGGAAGTCAGGGAGGATGACTTTGGATTGGATGTCTGATTCCTCTTCGCTCGTATTTCTTTTCTTTTGATGTACTTTTTCTTTTGGTTGTTGTATTTATTTTACCCACCATGGGCATGTATTTTAAACAGACTATGTATTTTAATCATTTGTAATATATCAGTTTGTTTTATTTTGGTGGGCTTTTTCTCAACATCATCAAGCATTTCCTCGAGGTCTGGAAATGTCAAAACCAAAGAACCAAACCGGATACCTTGGAAGACAAATAAGCATATTGCATTGCATACTAACATTTTCTTTATTTTGTAGGTTTTTGTTTGTTATTTTGTTTCTCACTTTGTTGTGGTTTTAGGAAACGTTGCTCGTCGCAGAATGTTCCCTATCAACCGTACACACCGGTACCCAACGCGAAACAACCTTCCAGGCATTCAAATGGACCAGGTACAGCAGGACCTGAATGAAGTAAGAAATCAAATGGAAAACGAAAGGGTCGAGATGAGAAACCAAATGACCCAGTTTATGGCTGTGATGAGTGGCTTAGCTCAGAGCCAGGAGAGGCTGAGAGAGCTGGTGGAGAGGCAGACACCTGAAGAGCCCCACCCTAGAACAGGAGGAACCAACAATAACAAACGAGGGCAGCCTCGTATCGACCCACCAGAGTTTGGGCCCCATTTGAAACCAGATGTTAATATCCCAAGGAATATTCAAGGAAACACTGCTGCAGGCAGGATCTTGCAAGAAGATCCTCAAGAGGATCAGTTCACAGTTATTGGGGCCGAGGATGAGGTGAATGACCGAAGGCTGGATGGGATTGCTGAAAAACTGAGGTCTTTGGAATCCCAGAATTCTTTAGGCTTTGACGTAATGGATATGGGGCTGGTAAATGGGGTGAGGATTCCCCACAAATTCAAACCCCCGTGCTTTGAAAAATACAATGGTACCTCCTGCCCGCGTACTCATCTGCAATCCTTCTTAGGGAGACTCAAAGCTTATACCATGGACGAGAAGTTAGGGATGTTCTATTTTGAGGACAGCATGACTGGAGCATCAAGAGAATGGTATTCGCATCTAAAGAGAGCCACTATAAGATGTTGGAAAGACTTGGCCGAAGCCTTAATCCGGCAATACCAGTACAACCTAGACATGGATCCCAATAGAACCCTTCTAATGGGCATGTCTCAGTCTTCAAGGGAAAGCTTTCGAGATTATGCTCAAAGGTGGAGACAGCTTGCTACTGCTGTCCAGTCACCCATGTCTGAAAGAGAAATGGATGACATGTTAATGAACACCTTGCAGGGAACTTATATTGACAAGCTTGTGTTGCTCCCCGGATTTCCATCCTGGTACAAACGCGAAAGTGGCACAAAAAAAGAATAGAGTCGCCAGCCAGGCATTTTTATCCCGAAGAAAGGGAATTGTAATGCTGCACAAACCACAAGAAAGAAAGAGGAAGGACACGGGTCCTACAAACCAAAGAGACTGAGTTCGGGAGTTGGTTACGACCTGGGAAGGTATTAGCACCCAGATCGTCCGCCATACCCGACGAGATCCACGCTTGCAAAGAAAAACTGTTTCAAAGGGTAAGGGTATGAAAGTTGCTGCAACAAAAAGAAAATGAAAAGAAACTGGAACTAGAACTGGAAAATAAACTGAGAAAAGAATAGAATGAGAAAACAAAGAGAAAAATGTAGGGAAAATAAAGTTTGTGCTCGAACGGGCCCTACCCCGCTGCCTACGTACCTCATCAGGATAATGAGGATCAGAGACGTCATAGTTCCCCTAACTAGGGGTACTAAAAGGAAGTTGCTTGTGAATTAAGGCTTGAACTGCCTATGCCATTGCTCAGGTGTTGCAAACTCGGACGACGAGTGCGTAACCGTCTTGCAAAATGACAAGTAGGAGCAAGTTCGCGTACGGAGCGAAGGAGATGAGAAAAGAATTCCCGAAGGAAAGACGCTTATTATTTGTTTGTGTTTTTTTAGAAGCTTTTAAGAGTGTGTCACAAGGAAGTGAACTCAAGCTCTCTTCAGTGGAATGTGCACTTGTCACTACATTCCAAGATGGAATAATAGAACAAGCACACTCAAGTAAGGAGAAGATCCCCAAAACTTGAACCCAAAGATTAGGGCCTAGGCTCACTAACTGGCTTAATTATTAAGTGCTTTTTAGTTATTTACAGATGAAGAAGTGTTTTTTATGCTTTTCTTTTATGAAGAAGATACCTTGATCAGACTTGTGCATCACAAGGTAAACTTGTACTATCCCAAGATGGGAAGACTACAAGCATACCTCATGGGATAAGGCTATGGATCAAGACATCATTTAAAATATTATTAAAGTGTTTTTTAGAGTTATGAGATGAGAAGAGAAGAAGAACCAAAAGGATCACAAAGGAAAAATTCTAAAGGGGGACTAAATAATCCTAAGTGTTAACATGCATGGATGTCCTAAGGGTTAGTGAGGTTTCTATCCTAATGAAGAAGGAAGAAGAAGAAAAGAAGAAGATAGAAGAAGGGATGAGAAAGGCCTAAGCCCAACAACAAAGAGTTAGTGCACATAAACATAAGAGGAGAAGATGAGAATTGGAGATGTGGAACTCAATTCCCACACCTCACACTTACCAAGCCCCTGCAAGGTTAGTATACATACAAGTGAAACACAATGAGCAAGATAACATGCTAACATCACACAATCAGAAGTGAAATGGTATGCACAATGCAAATGCAACTCAAAGAAATGAGGAGAAGAAGTATGAGCAAAAGATGCAACATGAAACACTTATGAGAACAAATGCACACTTATGAAATATGAAAAGCAAAATGCACAAGATATGAACACAATGCTCACAACCAGAACCAAAACAAGATGAAGAATGGCTTAAGAAGCCAACAAGATAAAGAGAAGAGAGATACAAGACCAAACAATACCAAATGGAAGCAAAAGAAACAATAAGATGAAGTGAAAGCACTTAAGGAAACAAATGACTTAATGAAGAAGCAAACACAAAAATTCAGAAGACACAAACCCTATCCTAGGACCAGGAAGGTACCCACACCCCAAAGGAACCCCAAATGAGAAGAAGAAGTTGGCACAAGTGCCCTTCTAGGCTTTTATGAGAGCTAAAGGTTCAAAGGAAGCAAAATGGGACAAGGTTCAAACCAAAATTCAAAACAAATCAACCAACCATCTAAAAATTCCACAATTGAAACAAAATGATCTTTAAACATGTTATATCAACTAGCCAAATGGATTTGAAAAGATTCAGAAGCAAACTAGGTTAAATGGAAGCAAGAACACAAGTTAGGGTCACAAACTTACATCACAAGTTACAAGACCAAGACTCAAGAAATAATTTTCTAAAAATCCAGAGAAAAATCACATGAAAAATACAATGTCTTAAGAAACCAAAGCAAAAAGAATGGGATCAAAACTAAAAATATTGCAGAGTATGGAAAATGAACAAGGCAGTGTGGTCCAAGAAGACTTAAAAAGAAGCTATGTGAGATGAGGAATTAATTCATTAACGTGAACAAGGAAATAAAATAAAATAAAAATATGACAAAATAATAGAGACTCAAAATAAGATTCATGATTTGTTTGGGATTTTTTAAGTGAAGGGAAGTATTTTTAATAAATTGAAACTCAACTGAATAAAAAAAGAATTAAAATATGAAAAAGAAAATAAGAGAAATTGAAGGAGGTGTGATAAGTAAGAGTTTTATGTGTAAATGAGATGGGCCTGGAGACACAGGGGTGCGAATAGTCATCTGACTAAGCCCAAAGGCTGCACATGTACACGAGGTTATGGTGTGAATTAGCAAAATTAATAAGAAAAAACTGGAAAAAAACAGGGACGCGTGATTGATTAAATGGCTGGAAGTGGGAACCTCATTAAATGAGGTGGCAGGACGCTACGCTGGGATTGGTTGGCACACGCTAGCTACCGTGGGCTGTGTAACATAATGAATTAAAATGAAAACAGAAACTATAACATGAGATGGAAGGAGAATTAGGGCTACGTGGAGCCATGTGGTGCGCAGGATGTGAGATCCGACGGTGTTGGACTTGTCTTCTTCGATGGAACCCTAAGTTGATCATAAAACAAATTCCGGTGACCGGAGCTAGGGCTCCGGCACCGGAAACCAAACCAGAACCTAAAATCAACCAATAAATGAAAACAAACTGCCCATATCAAATAATTCAACACCCCTGAACAAGAATATGGCATTAAAAACACTTAAAACTCACTGAATCTAAGGGATCGAGCAAAATAAAGATTGACCTTCAAAATTGAAATGCATATAAATTTCACTACAATGCACTAAATTCAAATCCACAAAGTGAAGCATGACCATTGAAGATCAAAGAACACAATGCAACAATTCAATTCCATTTTTAGATCATGAGATTTCATGCCATACCTGAGATGGAGATCTTAATATAGTGAGCTTGAAAACCAAGAAATGCGTGCAAATCATTCCTCTTACTCCTTAGATGCAAAATAAATGCATCTAAGGCCTTGAAACAAACTGGATCTGAGGTTTCAAAGCAAGTTGCCTTGAAATGGTAAGCTGGCCAAACTTGAGAATAAGCTTCAATGAGTGTATGCTTAAGGATCCTGAGCTTGTCTAAATCACAGATCCACAATTGGTTTGGAGTTTACTTGCTTGTGTGAAGAGTTATGGAGGAAAATGCAAAGTTGCAAGAAAGTTGAGAATGAGAGAATGAGGGAGATCTGAGATTTGCTAAACCCTAATTGTGCTTGTTGTGACCTCACAAAGCAATGCTGAAAGTGTGAGAAAGAATGCACGAATGAGTCATGAGAAAAGTGTGAAGTTGCATAATTTGCACTTGGTGAGATTAGCATTCTATGCTCATGCTCTATTGGGCCTCTCAGCACATGTGACTTTAATTTTCCACCCTTGATCCAAACCCAATCTTTCCTGGCCTTTAGATTCAAACTTCACACTTGTTTCATGACTTTTGCCAATTTGCATGTTTTGGAGGGATTTTTTCATAGTGCACGAAAATGGACCATTCTTTGGAGAAAAATGGTTATATTACAATGCATTTTAAGTTTGAAACATAATTGGGCCAGTACCAAGTCACAAAATTCAAGTTTGAGGCCTTTTGCATTTGGTGGCTTTAGGAAAAGTGAAATTTGCCCTAGAATTGATGATTTTTTCGAATGAGCTATAGGGAGTTCTAGGAATCCTCTGAAAATGTACTTGTACTTTTTGAAAATGGGAGCCCTTACTCTTCAACTTTCATGTTTGACTTTGGTCCATTTGAAGAAGTTTTGATCATGTTAAGGCCATTTGAAAATTAGGGCAAAAGTTGCCAAATTTGGAAAATTCCATAAACCAACTTTGTACCATTTTTGCAAAACCCTTCAAATCTCCATAATTCTTGAACTTTGATCATTCCAAACCTCGTATAACATTGTAAGGACCCCTCTTGGCCAAAAAATCTGGGTTAGACCCCTTGAAATTGCACAGTTGACTTTTTAAGGGCATTATTGACTTTTTGCTTCATCTGCAAGCAACTGAGGCATTGACTGACTTCCACATGGAATTTTCTCATGAAATTTGACACATAGGATCATCTTAACATATAGAAGACTTTTACAAAATGAAATGGCCAAAGTGTTGAGATCTTGGTGCTTGAATCTCAAACCCTAATTTGGGTGCCTTGTATAGGAGCTTTGCCTTGTCCTGAGATCTCTGATGATCATGCAATCTTCTGAGCTTTTGTCAATGGACTTGATCTTGTAAATGGAGTGTAGACTCACCATAAGACTTGTACAAACTCATTGGGACCCTTGTCATGGATTGAAATGCTTCAAGGACCTCCACAGATGACCATATGCCTGATGCTAGGACATGAGGGATGTTATGCTTCATCCTTCCATGATATGATGCTAAGAACATGGTATGCTCATGATGTATATGATGTGATATGATGCTTAAAAATGAAGAGGGAAAATTTGGGATGTTACAGCTGCCCCTATTCAATCATCAGTTAATCTGAAAAGGACGATAGTACGGGCTATCGACCATTCAAGATAAACTGTGATTGAATACCAAGAAGTCCAGAAATTTGCACTCTGACGAAGAATGCAGACACTGGGAAATAAACCCAACCAGATGACGCTCTGGGGATAGAAAGGGAGGAAAAGAAGACGAGCTTCTTCCAAGTTGAAACTGATATCTGGAATAAGAATACTAAGACAGACGAGTCTTCAAACAATCCTGTGACGCCAGGAGCTGGACATACGAGTCCTCAAAGCACTTCAAGAACATAAACTGAGACAGACGAGTCTTCAAACAATCCTGTGACGCCAGGAGCTGGACATACGGGTCCTCAAAACACTGCATATAACATGAGACAGACGAGTCTCCTTCGGATTTACCTGTTACGCCAGGACCGGTATGCACTTAAGTCTGTGGGATAGACATGCAATCAAGGTAGACGAACCTTCTTCATATATTATCCGTGGATATATGGTATAAGATAGACGAGTCTTCTTCGAGCAAACCTGTGACGCCAGGTGCAGCAACAATAATTGGTGCCTGAGACAGACGAGCCTCCTTCGGATTTACCTGTTACGCCAGGACCGGTAACCATTTTGACATTAATTCCCACTGTCACGATTTGAAACCTCTTCAATACAGACGAGTATTGGCTGATCATCAAGATGAAACAGATGAGTGCCATAAGTCAGTGATACAGACGAGTATCAGACGATGATCCGAGAAACACAGACGAGCGCTTCAGGCAATGATACAGGCGAGTATCAGCCACTGGTACAGACGAATACCAGAAATTCAAACACAGACGAGCATTTGAAGTAGCAATAGAAATACCATAAACAACAGATCCACACATACAGATGTAAGTTAGCACATACGAGTGTTGGGGACGATACAGACGAGTATCCAAACAGAGCAGACGAGCTTCAAACATATAAACAACACAGACGAGTGTTGGGGATGATACAGACGAGTATCCACAAATATCAGGCATACCAAACACAGACGAGTGCTGGACAATTGCAGACGAGCAACAGCAAAAGAGACATCACAACACAGACGAGCGTTGAGAATTGCAGACGAGCAACAACAAATATCATGTCAGAACACAGATGAGTGTTGAGGAGTTGCAGACGAGCAACAACAAAGATTATATACCAAACACAGACGAGTGTTGGAACTTGCAGACGAGCAACAACAAATATCATGACCTCAAAACACAGACGAGTATTTGAAATCAACAACAAAGATATTACATCTCAAAGCACAGACGAGTGCTGGAAATTGCAGACGAGCAAACAGCAGATACTGGACACTAAACACGGACGAGTGTTGGAGAGTTGCAGACGAGCAACAACAAGGTAATCATAAACCACTACTGGGGAGAGCAAACGAGCAATACCATAGATATAACACAGATGAGTGTTGAAAGATGCAGATGAGCAGCAATAAAGCATGATAGATCACTGCTGGGGAAAGCTCTGCTTAAGGATAACACAGACGGGTGTTGAGAAACGCAGACGAGCGGTAGACAAATGCCTAATTGGCCACAAGAGCTACAACTCTGCAGGGGGAAACAAGTCAAGAGGTCTGGATACCTCACTCTGACTGAGGTGATGAATACCTGACTGTATCATCAAATTACCCAAAAGTATGGCAACTTTGCTGGGGAATATTTCACTGACAGAGGTGAAAAATCAAATATGAACTCTGTGGGGACAGGATCATCTTCCGACTTGGCTGGAAAAGATGCTTCAATCACTACTCTAGCTGGGGAAAGCATCTGCTGGTTCAAAGCTCTGGCTGAGAAAGACTCTTGCTGAGGATAGAATTCTGATAATTCTAACTCTGGTGATGTCAGGCTTTCAGATACCTGCTGGGCATACTCCACTAGGGAAGAATGGACTGCTACTTCACTGGGGAAGAAGGAACTGCTTAGGCTGCTTCCAAGGCTTATCTGGAGAAAATCTCTGCTGGAGACGTCAGGTTTCAGATACCTGCTGGGAGAAGAAATCTCTGCTTGGGGAGACACTCCACTGGGGAGATACTCTACTGGGAGTAAATTACTTGGGAGAATGTGATGCCATCCTGCAACCTGTAACAACAGAAAACACAAGTGTGCCCCGGGGACTTGCAATGGTATGGTTTGCTCATCCATCGTCACCCGACACTCAAAGAGGGTTACAGTTTCCCTGCATGTCAGTTTTCTTTTAAAAATTATCACCATGTTTGGATGCAATGCTATTTTTGCCAAAAATTCAGGACATTTTGCAAACAAAAATAAACACACACAGCTTTTTGATTGAATATTCTTTTTATTGAATGACCTCTGAATAGGCAAAGATTTTACATCAGGAAGCAACCACCTGGAAAGAGGTAGCTACCGTAAAATTGAGAAAAGAAACTATCCTAATGGAAATGTACACGACATTCCAAGGAGTTCCATTTCTGCTATGACCAGCATGTCTTCGAGACTCTCCATTCTGCTTTGGCTTTCTGAGAGGATGAGGGGACTGTTTCCTATCCTTCTGATATTGTCAAGTTGTACGAAACGATGATGTGGTTCAGATAACTCGGATCACAGTTGTTCGCTTATTCCCTTGTTTTGCGTGGATCGCCCTTTCGGGTTTTCAATCCATCGGGATACCCTTTTTTGCCCGAGCTGTCCAATGTGGCTTTACAACTCAGCGGGTGTACATTTTTTTTTTATTTCCCTAACTTTTTCCCGAGCTTTTTATTCTGTTTTTATCTCACCGGGATGCACTTTTTTTGCCTGGACTATAATTCTGTTTTTGTGTCCAGCGGGTCTCTTTATGCGAAGTATTTTTTAACAGCGTCCGAGTTAACAGGGGACTGGAAGTCATCTCCATCCATAGTGGTGAGCATCAGTGCTCCTCCTGAGAAGACTTTCTTCACTATGAATGGTCCTTCATAGTTTGGGGTCCACTTGCCCCTGTGATCTGAACCTAGAGGAACGATCCTCTTCAACACAAGCTCTCCCACTTGATACTCTCGAGTAAGTACTCGTTGGTCGAATGCACGCTTCATTCTCCTCTGATAAAGCTGACCATGACAGATAGCCGCTAATCTCTTTTCCTCAATTAGACATAGCTGATTATAACGAGCACGCACCCATTCAGCCTCATCAAGCTTTACATCCATCATCACACGCAGTGAAGGAATCTCTACTTCAACAGGCAGGACTGCTTCCATACCATACACCAGAGAGAAGGGAGTTGCCCCTGTTGACGTCCTGACTGACGTTCGGTACCCATGCAACGCAAATGGTAACATCTCATGCCAATCTTTGTAGGTGACAAGCATTTTCTGTACAATCTTCTTGATATTCTTGTTTGCTGCCTCTACTTCACCATTCATCTTTGGTCGGTAAGAAGAAGAATTGTGATGTTGTATCTTGAAGTCCCGACACAAGTATGCCATCATCTTGTTGTTGAGATTAGAACCATTGTCAGTAATGATCCTTTCGGGCACTCCATATCTGCATATGATATCCCTTTTCAGAAATCTTGCCACCATTTGACGAGTGACGTTGGCATAAGATGCTGCTTCTACCCATTTGGTGAAGTAATCAATCGCGACCAAGATGAAGCGATGACCATTTGAAGCAGTTGGCTCTATCTTCCCGATCATGTCAATGCCCCACATAGAAAAGGGCCAAGGAGATGACATGACATTGAGCGGGCTAGGAGGAACATGCACTTTGTCTGCATATATTTAGCACTTGTGGCACTTACGAGCGAATGAACAACAGTCTGCATCCATTGTCATCCAGTAATACCCTGATCTCAGCAATTTCTTTGCCATAGCATGCCCTCCTGTATGGGTACCGAAAGATCCTTCGTGGACTTCCTGCATTAACAGGCTTGCTTCGTGTCTATCTACGCATCTGAGCAAGACCATGTCAAAGTTTCTCTTGTACAACACCCCGTCTGTGTTCAAGAAGAAGCTAGCAGCAAGTCGCCTCAAGGTCTTCTTGTCATTGGAAGATGCCCCAGCTAGGTATTCTTGCTTTTCCAGGAATAACTTGATATAAAAATACCAAGGTTTCTCGTCAGACACGGCGTCTACAGAGAAGGCGTGAGCTGGAGCGTCAAGCTTGGATATGTCAATTCTGGGCAAATAATTCCAACACAAGACTTTGATTGACGAAGAGAGAGTGGCCAATGCGTCGGCAAACTTATTTTCATCACGTGGTATGTATTGAAGTTTAACTGTCGTGAAGAACGTCAATAGTTTTCTAGCATAATTCCTGCATGGAATTAGATGCTCTTGATGCGTATACTACTTGTCGGTAACTTGGTTAATGACGAGGGCTGAATCTCCGAATATATCGAGGTTCTTAATCCGAAGATTAATTTCCTCCTCTATTCCCATTATACATGCCTCGTATTCCGCTTCATTGTTGGTGCAACCAAAAGTAATTCTGACAGCGAAGGGTAAGTGAACACCTTCAGGAGTAATGAGTACAGCACTAACTCCACGACCATTGATATTGACTGCCCCATCAAACATCAACTTCCATTTGGATTCAGGGTCAGGCCCTTCCTCCGGAAGTGGTTCCTCATAATCGTTTGCTTTGAGGTACATGATGTCCTCATCAGGGAAATCAAACTTCACTAGCTGATAATCATCCTCAAGAGGTTGTTGTGCAAGGTAATCCGACAATACACTTCCCTTGATGGCTTTCTAAGAAGTATATTGGATGTTGTATTCAGTTAAAATCATCTGCCACCTAACAACCCTTCCGGTCAACGCTGGTTTCTCAAAGATGTACTTGACAGGATCCATCTTGGAAATGAGCAGTGTGGTATGAGTCAACATGTACTGCCTTAGCCGGCGAGCAGCCCATACCAAAGCGCAACAAGTTTTCTCGAGTAGTCAGTATCGGGATTCACAGTCGGTAAACTTTTTGCTAAGGTAATAAATAGCATACTCTTTTCGACCAGACTCGTCATGTTGGCCTAGAACACACCCCATTGATCCTTCTAGCACGGTCAAGTACATGATTAAAGGTCTTCCTTTCATTGGAGGCTCCTGCAAATATTCTTTTATTTTGTCGAAAGCTCTTTGGCAGTCATCGTTCCACCTGACCGTTTGCTCTTTTCTTAGCAATTTGAATATGGGTTCGCATGTGGCCGTTAGATGAGATATGAACCGAGAAATGTAGTTCAACCTCCCTAAAAACCCGCACACTTCTTTTTCTGTTCTCAGTGCAGGCATATCTTGAATAACTTTTACTTTAGCAGGATCTACCTCAATTCCTCTTTGACTAACTATGAAACCCAGCAGTTTCCCGGAACGCACTCCGAAAGTGCACTTGTTAGGATTCAACCTCAGCTTGTATTTGATCAGTCTATCAAACAGCTTCTTCAGGTTGACCATATGCTCTTCTTCGTCTCGGGACTTAGCAATCATATCGTCCACATAACACTCAATCTCCTTGTGTATCATGTCATGGAACAATGTGACCATCGCCCGCTGATAAGTTGCCCCGGCATTCTTCAAACCAAAAGGCATGAACTTATAGCAGAATGTACCCCACGGGGTAATGAACATTGTTTTCTCCACGTCTTCTGGCGCCATCTTAATCTGGTTATAACCGGAGAAGCCATCCATGAAGGAAAATACCGAGAATTGAGCAGTATTGTCTACCAACACGTCAATGTGTGGCAACGGAAAGTCATCTTTTAGACTCGCTCTATTCAAATCCCGGTAGTCAACGCACATCCGGACCTTGTCGTCCTTCTTTGGTACAAGTACAATGTTAGCTACCCAAGGTGGGTAACTAGTCACAACAAGGAAACCGACATCCCATTGCTTCTGAACCTCCTCTTTGATCTTCATCGCCATGTCAGGACGAGTTCTTCTCAATTTCTGCTTTACAGGAGGACAGTCCTCTCTCAGAGGTAGCTTATGCACAACGATGTCGGTATCCAACCCTGGCATATCTTGATATGACCAAGCAAAGATATCCACATACTCTTTCAGCATACTGCTCTTTCTTGATGTCGGCCTGCAGACTGGCCCCAATTTTCATTTCTTTCTTTGCATCTTCACTGCCAATGTTGATGATCTCAATTTCTTCTTGATGAGGCTGAATAACCTGTTCCTCTTGTTTCAACAATCTGACCAATTCTTCAGGGAGGTCACAGTCTTCCTCAACCCCTTCATCAGCTTGGTAGACAGGATTGTCAAAGTCATGCGTAGTCATAGCAGGAACATTATCAGTGGAATCCGGATGATCAACACTGCACAGATGATGTGCTTATTCAGAATCTGCTTATTTTGAAAAAGAGACGCTAACATAAAAAGGAAAACACATTGCCATTTTTATATTTTTGTGAAAAAGTTTAAAACAAAGAAAGAGAACACAGTTTGTCTGAAAATGTCCTTTTATTTCATAACAAAATAAGATGCAATACAAAACATGGTGGCCCAATACAATGGATCCAAGCATCTTGGGCAGAATGCTAGATTTGACAATGCAGTATGCTGATAAAAGGAAACAAAATAATTACTCTGAGAGCCAGGTGACTTGTATGATGTCCTCAGCAGACCAATTTGTTAGCTCCTCGCCGGGTGCACACGGGTGGATCCAGTTGTCCCGGTCACCGTCACTGTCCCCATCTTGGCTTGCTGTACAGATCTGATTGCGGTCGAGCAACCCAACACTTGTAAACGTGATAGCCTTACCACTCGGAGTAGATCCACTAGGCTGATACCCTAAGCCAAACTTATCATCTTTCTTTTCCAGCTCCAGCAGCTTGCCCCAGTCTTGGGCACTGCCTGACTGAATAACCTCTTTTGCTTCCTTGTAAGAATGGATGGATGTACCCTCTTTCTCACTGCTCTTCTCCACAAGAGTCAATATGCTGACGTTGACTGCTTCGAAGGCTTGGCATAAAGTCTCATGGATTTCTCCATCCATCTCTACATACTTGAACGTCGACAAGTGACTTACGAAGATGTCCTCCTCCACACAGACTGTGATGACCTGGCCGTCAACCACGTATTTAAGATTCTTATGTAGGGTTAAAGTAACAGCTCCAGCAGCGTGTATCCACGGGCGTCCCAACAAGCAGCTGTATGCAGGCTGGATGTCCATAACGTAGAAAACACTTTTGAAGACTTGAGAGCCTATCTTGACGGGCAGCTCAACTTCTCCAAAAACTGATCTTCTCGAACCATCAAAAGCCTTGACAATCAGATCACTTGGTCTCAAGACTATTCCATCAACATTAAGCTTCATAAGTGCCTTCTTCGGAAGAACATTCAGGGAAGAGCCAGTGTCTACAAGAACGTGCGACAACATAGCACCCTTGCACTCCATAGTGATATGTAGTGCTTTGTTGTGGTTTTTGCCCTCTGACGTGAGGTCTCTGTCTGTAAAGCTTAAGACATGGCTTGCATTGACACTTCCTACAACAGCTTCAAGTTGGTTGACAGTGATTTCCTGAGGAATATAGGCCATTTGTAGTACTTTCAATAAGGCTTCTATGTGTGCGGGAGAACACATCAGCAGTGACAAGATGGAAATCTTGGAAGGCGTCTGGTTTAGTTGATCGACCACCTTGTAGTCACTCTTTTTGATAATCCGCATGAATTCCTCGACCTCTTTTTCAAATGTACCCTGCCCAGCAACAGGAGTAGTTGATTCATCATTCACAGCTTGCTTTCCCTTGGCTTTGGATGAAGCATCAGCCTCAGGATCCCCTCTCTACAGTCGGGTCCACAGCAACAACTTTGCTCTCAATCTTCTGTCCAGCTACAAATACATATGAGCCATAATGCCAGGGAATGGCTTTATCGTCTGTGTACGGAACAGGCCCAGGTACGGTGATAGTCACAGGACTAATTTGATGAGCATAAATTGTAACAGGCTCTCTTCTGACAGGCATGTCAGCTTCATCATAGAAAATAGTAATCGTTGACACATCATCAGCTTCATCAGAACCAACTTTACTGAACTGCAAGGATCCATCATCAATCAAACCCTGCAAACCCATCTTCAGCTGCTCACATCCATTCTCAGCATTCATACAGTCTTCACAATCAAAATAGCAACCAGGAAACACTTGACCATTCAGGAGTCTCTCTTTCACTACCCTCAAAGGAGTCTTCACTTCATCAATACTCAACACAAGACTCAACTCTTTACCACCCTCAACAACATTGATTCTTGCCCCTCCGTGATGCGGAATAGGGTTCGAATTAACATTCGACGGTGGCACAAACTTGATTGCTTTAGAATCTATAAGATCTTGAACCTTATGATGCAAAGCCCTGCACTTCTCAGTCGAGTGCCCGGGTGCTCCAGAGTGGAAAGTGCATCGTGCATTGACATCATAACCCATTGGAAGCTCTCCAGGAGGTGGTGGTGCCAAAGTTCTCAGTTGAATCAGGTTCAAATCTAACAGTCTTGGAAGCAAAGCAGCATAAGTCATAGGGATGGCTTCAATCACCCTATTAGCCGGGCGAGTTTGCCTTGGCTGATACGGTCTATGCTGATAGTTGGTACGGGGTTGTTGCTGTTGCTAATGTTGTTGTTGTGGAGGAGGTTGCATCTGTTGCACTGGAGCAGAAGGAATTGTGAAGGCTGCCACATGCTCATAGGGTCTTCTATAACCACGGCCCCGGCCTCGGCCAAATACAGCATTTGTCTCACCCTCTCTTCTCCTAGGAGGTCCACTGAAAGCTTTCCTCGCTCCATTTGAGCTACTAGCACTAGGATCTTGTATCTTCCCCATCTTCTGCAAGGTCTCAACCCTCTCACCAGCAATAACAATATCATTGAATTTAGTGGCAGAACTGGACGCCAGTCTTTCAAGAAACACACCCTGCAGAGTACCCATAAACATGTCAGCCATTTCATTCTCAAGCAGCGGTGGTTGCACTCTGGCAGTGAGCTGGCGCCACCTCTAAGCGTATTCTTTGAAACCTTCCTTAGCAGTTTGAGCCATGTGCTGCAACTGCGTGCGATTCGGAGCCATGTCCATGTTATACTGATATTGTCTCACAAAAGCTTCTGCTAGATCTTTCCAACTCTTGATATTGACTCTGCTAAGCTTCATGTACCATTCCAGCGAAGCTCCAACCAAGTTGTCTTGAAAATAATACATCCAGAGTTTTTCATCATCCGTGTGAGCAGCAATTCTCCCCACGAAAGACTGAAGATGGGTCTTCGGGCATGCAATGCCATTATACTTCTCAAAGGTGGGAACTTTAAACTTGTATGGGATCCTGACCCCAGGAACCAAGCCCAAATCTATTATGTCAAATCCCAAAGAGCTCTGGGATTGAATGGCTCTGATTTGCTCTGCCATTTCTTCAAACCTCTTGTTCATCTCAGCTCCTTGACCTTCAGCTTCGTCAAGCAAAGTGAACTGCTCGTCTTGATTATCCATTTGAATGTTATTCAACCCATCATTGATTATAGTCACCCCTGGCTGTGTTACAGGAGCTTCAACCTGACGTGCGCCCGCACCGGTACGATTATCAGCAGCAGCAGTGTTGTTCCTGGGTTGACTATTTTCTATCATCTCCCGCAGACGCTCTTGGTTCTGACCCATGTCTGCCATCAATGTCATAAAGTTATCCATTCTCAGTCTCAAATCTACCAAGTCTGCTTGCATCTGGTCCATGACTCGCTCTCTGTTAATCTTTGTTGGATATCTATGTGCAACTGGTTGTTCCCAAGCTTTACGGGGAGCTATAGTGCCTAAAACACAAAACACGTTAGCAACTGAGACACTACCTGCAAAACAAACAAACAGGTTATATGCAATGCAATGTAACTGTTCATGTTCCCAGGTTTTAAGCATTTGCATGCCCCAGTTCTGGCATCTAATCTCAGACAATCACTTTGAGGATTTACTTTCAAGCTTTCTCTTTGATGAGTGTTCATACATTAGCAGTATCAGACAAACGAGTCTTGCACATTCAAAATGATAACTTGCACACTAATACTGTATATGAACAAACCACTGCCGGCTAAAAGTCAGAATACACACAGAAATATTCCCCAAAGGGTTACAAACCAGTACATAAAATAAAGACAAAAGAAATAACAGCAAGACTCCTACAACAAGTCTGTAGGTAGTCTGAAAAAATAAACTAAGCTAAGGACCCAGGCTCTGCCACCTCTGCTCTGTTTTTCTTGACCCCTGCTCTCAACTTGAGCTCTTCAATCTCTTTCCTTGCTTCCTCCAGAGCTAACTGACTTTGTGCTAGCTGTTGGGTCTTTTCCCTCCGGATGGTATGGACTTGCTCCACTTCTTCCTTCTTGAAGGGCATCTGAACTTCAAAGAACTCTTCTTTCTCTCTGAATTTCTTCTGCTCTTCCTCCCTTTGGCCTTGCAACCAAGCAATGGATTGACGAGCATCCTTGAGAGTCTTTAGAGTCTTCTTGCGTTCAGCTTCTCTTTGGGCTTCCATCATACCCAACCTGTGGAAGTGGGCTTCTCTACCAGCAAAGTCCTTCTCTTTGGCTTCTAGAGAGGCTTGGAGCTTCTGCAGCTTGTCTTCAGCTTCATTCTTGGCCCTGTTAGCATGGTGGTACAGGCTTACCATCTCAGCATTCTCCACTCTGACCTCATGCAGCTGAGCTTCCAATTTCTTGTACTCTTCAAGAGAGACAGTACTGCTCTGACTTGGCACCTCTCTGGGATAAAGTGGAGCCTCAACTGAAAAAGGCACGAGAACTGATTCTACATGTCTTTGCAACCATGAAGCATATGGTGGATATGTCTTGGGATCAACTCTGCCGAAATCTTTCTTACCCTTTCTTATCCTGTGAGCCCAAGCTTGTACTGCTTGTTGAACTAACTCTTTGTTCCCTTCAGCAGAAAAGTACAAAGATTTAGCCAACTCTTCCATCTGAGGAGGATCTTTCAAAGGGTAGCCAAACTGTTTCCTGGCTAATGATGGATAGTAACTGATGACACCTTTTCTTCCCAGCAAAGGCACTCCAGCAGACCTTCCACAGCTGACCATCAACTCTTTACCTAGCAGATCTCTGTCATATCCCTAGGCAACATCTTCAACAGTCAACCCCATCAGTCTTCTGGACCATCTTCATTCATCCCTCATCTCCCTGAAGGCACCTGACTTTGGCAACTGTCTAGCAAACCACTCAGCAAATAAAGGAGCACATCAGACTACTGGACCACCCATTCCCTTCTCATTTCTGTAATGGACATTGTAGTAGAAGTCACCCAAAAGAGTAGGCACTGGATTGCCTTTGGCAAAGATTGAGATCACCTCAAAGCTGACAAACTCTTTCTCTCTAGGGAACAGACTGGACCCATATACCATCAATGCAAGCAAAGCTCCAAAGTCATTCCACTTAGCCTCTGTAGCATATCTCTCTGCCTCTAGGATGATCACACTCCAGGGTA
The DNA here is from genome assembly GCA_963966055.1 of Lathyrus aphaca. Lineage (NCBI taxonomy): Eukaryota > Viridiplantae > Streptophyta > Magnoliopsida > Fabales > Fabaceae > Lathyrus > Lathyrus aphaca. The sequence continues at coordinate 593,649,064 of OZ014519.1, forward strand.
ACCCTTTGCCTTCACTCTCTTGCAGAGCCTTCCTGACTGAAGCAGTTGGCAACCTACAAACCTTGGCTATGTCTTCATCTTTAAGCACAACCTCAGACCCATAAAATGGCAAGGTTTCTCTGACCGGAACATTCAGCATGCTGGAGATCTCTTCCAATGTAGGAGCTAAGATGTAACCTGGAAAAACAAAGCAACGCAGCAGAGGATCATAAAATTGCAACAAGGTATGCAAACTGTCCTTCTGGTCTGCAGTGGGCTTGTCCACAAACTTCTGTATCTGGCCATATCTTTTGTTGAAATTGCCCAAGACTTGATCATTCATCAGACCTGCTAACTTTTGAACACTTCTAACTTCAGGATGAAGAAAGGTATAATTTACATTCTTTTTTCTTGGAACTCTTCTGATTTCTGCCATGGAGATAAGATTACCAGAACTGGGAGCAGATTAAGAACAATGACCTGAAAAATGGGAAACTTAAACAGTTAATGCAAAGAATGGTGCAAATGCAATGCAATGCAGGCATATGATCAACCGGGACCATCTGAACTGGACACTGACAAGGGCCCCTCTGAACACTGACAAACCAAAAGTCCTCTGAGTCACACTCTCTGATAATCACAACCCTATGATAGAAGATATCAGGACCACAATACCAAGAATACCAGAACAAGAAAACCAGAACTCCAGAACCATAGGACCATAGAACCAAAGATCATAATCATAGGACCACAGATCATAACAAGGACCACTGAATAGATGAGTGTATGTTGAGGCCATGTGTTCCAGCACACCTGTAAACCCCTCCCAATCTCACTGGTAAAAGGATCCGGGTCAGACATCACGGACTCTCAAAGCCGAATAGCAATAATACTGTCACCATCTCCGAGAAATGGCTCATGACCAAATTAGGGAATCAGTTTGGCATTATATACTACGCAGGGAGGCCTCAACTGAGTCCAGGACACAAGGTCATCCTATGTGATCCCCAGGTAGGCCCTCGGATGCGAATGGGTTTGCCACAAAATGTGGGCTTCCACTGTCATCACTAAAGAGGGATGTTTCCACAAGGTTCTCAATGATCGGTCCCCAGCTGCACATAACTGTCAGGGTTATGTAATGAGAGAGGAAGATCCCCAAATCAAGACATTTCCAAGACAATCGCAACCCGGGTGTGGAACTCACTACTACCCCCATGACAAGATCTCATGAGGCCAAAGTGGAACCACTCTAAATCCTATGGTGCACTCGAGCCAGGTACTTGGCTCATCTCTCAAGAACAAGTAACACCCATCCCACCAAACAGAAAACCAGTCCAGACAGTCCAGTATAATACATGATGCGGAAAATAAATACTGAAAACTATAAATAAAGCTGTAAATAAACAACAATAACATACAACAAGCCACAGCAAACAAACATCACCCAATGAAACAGAAACACACAAGCGCTAGGAGAGACTCACAGGGGAACCAGAGATTCTGGGTTCGTTCCCCAGCAGAGTCGCCAGCTGTCGCTCCCCGGATTTCCATCCTGGTACAAACGCGAAAGTGGCACGGAAAAAGAATAGAGTCGTCAGCCAGGCATTTTTATCCAGAAGAAAGGGAATGGTAATGCTGCACAAACCTGAAGAAAGAAAGAGGAAGGACACAGGTCCTACGAACCAAAGAGACTGAGTTCGGGAGTCAGTTATGACCTGGGAAGGTATTAGCACCCAGATCGTCCGCCGTACCCGACGGGATCCACGCTTGCAAAGAAAAACTATTTCAAAGGGTAAGGGTATGAAAGCTGCTGCAACAAAAAGAAAATGAAAAGAAACAGGAACTGTAAAATAAACTGAGAAAAGAAAAGAATGAGAAAAAAAGAGAAAAATGTAGGGAAAATAAAGATTGTGCTCGAACGGGCCCTACCCCGCTGCCTACGTACCTCATCAGGATAATGAGGATCAGAGACGCCGTAGTTCCCCTAACTAGGGGTACTAAAAGGAAGTTGCTTGTGAATTAAGGCTTGAACTGCCTATGCCATTGCTCAGGTGTTGCAAACTCGGACGACGAGTGCGTAACCGTCTTGCAAAATGACAAGTAGGAGCAAGTTCGCGTACGGAGCGAAGGAGATGAGAAAAAAATTCCCGAAGAAAAGACGCTTAATGTTTGTTTGTGTTTTTATTTAGAAGCTTTTAAGAGTGTGTCACAAGGAAGTGAACTCAAGCTCTCTTCAGTGGAATGTGCACTTGTCACTACATTCCAAGATGGAATAATAGAACATGCACACTCAAGTAAGGAGAAGATCCCTAAAACTTGAACCCAAAGTTTAGGGCCTAGGCTCACTAACTTGATTAATTATTAAGTGCTTTTTGGTTATTTACAGATGAAGAAGTGTTTTTTATGCTTTTCTTTTATGAAGAAGATACCTTGATCAGACTTGTGCATCACAAGGTAAACTTGTACTATCCCAAGATGGGAAGACTACAAGCATACCTCATGGGATAAGGCTATGGATCAAGACATCATTTCAAACATTATTAAAGTGTTTTTTAGAGTTATGAGATGAGAAGAGAAGAAGAACCAAAAGGATCACAAAGGAAAAATTCTAAAGGGGGACTAAATAATCCTAAGTGTTAACATGCATGGATGTCCTAAGGGTTAGTGAGGTTTCTATCCTAATGAAGAAGGAAGAAGAAGAAAAGAAGAAGATAGAAGAAGGGATGAGAAAGGCCTAAGCCCAACAACAAAGAGTTAGTGCACATAAACATAAGAGGAGAAGATGAGAATTGGAGATGTGGAACTCAATTCCCACACCTCACACTTACCAAGCCCCTGCAAGGTTAGTATGCATACAAGTGAAACACAATGAGAAAGATAACATGCTAACATCACATAATCAGAAGTGAAATGGTATGCACAATGCAAATGCAACTCAAAGAAATGAGGAGAAGAAGTATGAGCAAAAGATGCAACATGAAACACTTATGAGAACAAATGTACACTTATGAAATATGCAAAGCAAAATGCACAAGATATGAACACAATGCTCACAACCAGAACCAAAACAAGATGAAGAATGGCTTAAGAAGCCAAAAAGATGAATAGAATAGAGATACAAGACCAAATAATACCAAATGGAAGCAAAAAAAAAACAGTAAGATGAAGTGAAAGCACTTAAGGAAACAAATGACTTAAAGAAGAAGCAAACACAAAAATTCAGAAGACACAAACCCTATCCTAGGACCAGGAATGTACCCACACCCCAAAGGAACCCCAAATGAGAAGAAGAAGTTGGCACAAGTGCCCTTCTAGGCTTTTATGAGAGCTAAAGGTTCAAAGGAAGCAAAATGGGACAAGGTTCAAACCAAAATTCAAAACAAATCAACCAACCATCTAAAAATTCCACAATTGAAACCAAATGATCTTTAAACATGTTATATCAACTAGCCAAAAGGATTTGAAAAGATTCAGAAGCAAACTAGGTTAAATGGAAGCAAGAACACAAGTTAGGGTCACAAACTTACATCACAAGTTACAAGACCAAGACTCAAGAAATAAGTTTCTAAAAATCCAGAGAAAAATCACATGAAAAATACAATGTCTTAAGAATTCAAAGCAAAACAAATGGGATCAAAACTCAAAATATTGCAGAGTATGGAAAATGAACAAGGCAGTGTGGTCCAAGAAGACTTAAAAAGATGCTATGTGAGATGAGGAATTAATTCAGACACGTGGACAAGGAAATAAAATAAAATAAAAATATGACAAAATAATAGAGACTCAATATAAGATTCATGATTTTTTGGGATTTTTTAAGTGAAGGGAAATATTTTTAATAAATTGAAACTAAACTGAATAAAAAAAGAATTAAAATATGAAAAAGAAAATAAGAGAAATTGAAGGAGGTGTGATAAGTAAGAGTTTTATGTGTAAATGAGATGGGCCTGGAGACACAGGGGTGCGAATAGTCATCTGACTAAGCCCAAAGCCTGCGCATGTACATGAGGTTATGGTGTGAATTAGCGAAATTAATAAGAAAAAACTGGAAAAAAACAGGGACGCGTGATTGATCAAATGGCTGGAAGTGGGAACCTCATTAAATGAGGTGGCAGGACGCTACGCTGGGATTGGTTGGCACACGCTAGCTACCGTGGGCTGTGTAACATAATGAATTAAAATTAAAACAGAAACTATAACATGAGATGGAAGGAGAATTAGGGCTGCGTGGAGCCATGTGGTGCGCAGGATGTGAGATCCGACGATGCTGGACTTGTCTTCTTCGATGGAACCCTAAGTTGATCATAAAACAAATTCCGGTGACCGGAGCTAGGGCTCCGGCACCGGAAACCAAACTAGAACCTAAAATCAACCAATAAATGAAAACAAACTGCCCAGATAAACTAATTCAACACCCCTGAACAAGAATATGGCATCAAAAACACTTAAAACTCACTGAATCTAAGGGATCGAGCAAAATAAAGATTGACCTTCAAAATTGAAATGCATATAACTTTCACTACAATGCACTAAATTCAAATCCACAAAGTGCAGCATGACCAGTGAAGATCAAAGAACACAAAGCAACAATTCAATTCCATTTTTAGATCATGAGATTTCATGCCATACCTGCGATGGAGATCTTAATATAGTGAGCTAGAAAACCAAGCAATGCGTGCAAATCACTCCTCTTACTCCTTAGATGCAAAATAAATGCATCTAAGGCCTTGAAACAAACTGGATCTGAGGTTTCAAATCAAGTTGCCTTGAAATGGTAAGCTGGCCAAACTTGAGAATAAGCTTCAATGAGTGTATGCTTAAGGATCCTGAGCTTGTCTAGATCACAGATCCACAATTGGTTTGGAGTTTACTTGCTTGTGTGAAGATTTATGGAGGAAAATGCAAAGTTGCAAGAAAGTTGAGAATGAGAGAATGAGGGAGATCTGAGATTTGCTAAACCCTAATTGTGCTTGTTGTGACCTCACAAAGCAATGCTGAAAGTGTGAGAAAGAATGCACGAATGAGTCATGAGAAAAGTGTGAAGTTGCATAATTTGCACTTGGTGAGATAAGCATGCTATGCTCATACTATCTTGGGCCTCTCAGCACATGTGACTTTCATTTTCCACCCTTGATCCAAACCCAATCTTTCCTGGCCTTTAGATTCAAACTTCACACTTGTTTCATGACTTTTGCCAATTTGCATGTTTTGGAGGGATTTTTTCATAGTGCACGAAAATGGACCATTCTTTGGAGCAAAATGGTTATAATACAATGCATTTTAAGTTTGAAACATAATTGGGCCAGTACCAAGTCACAAAATTCAAGTTTGAGGCCTTTTGCATTTGGTGGCTTTAGGAAAAGTGAAATTTGCCCTAGAATTGATGATTTTTTCGAATGAGCTATAGGGAGTTCTAGGAATCCTCTGAAAATGTACTTGTACTTTTTGAAAATGGGAGCCCTTACTCTTCAACTTTCATGTTTGACTTTGGTCCATTTGAAGAAGTTTTGATCATGTTAAGGCCATTTGAAAATTAGGGCAAAAGTTGCCAAATTTGGAAAATTCCATAAACCAACTTTGTACAATTTTTGCAAAACCCTTCAAATCTCCATAATTCTTCAACTTTGATCATTCCAAACCTCTTATAACATATTAAGGACCCCTATTGGCCAAAAAATTTGGGTTAGACCCCTTGAAATTGCACAATTGACTTTTTAAGGGCAATGTTGACTTTTTGCTTCATCTGCAAGCAACTGAGGCATTGACTGACTTCCACATGGAATTTTCTCATGAAATTTGACACATAGGATCCTCTTAACATATAGAATACTTTTCCCAAATGAAATGTCCAAAGTTGTGAGATCTTGTTGCTTGAATCTCAAACCCTAATTTGGGTGCCTTGTATAGTAGCTTTGCCTTGTCCTGAGATCTCTGATGATCATGCAATCTTCTGAGCTTTTGTCAATGGACTTGATCTTGTAAATGGAGTGTATAATCACCATAAGACTTGTACAAACTCATTGGGACCATTGTCATGGCTTGAAATGCTTCAAGGACCTCCACAATGAACCATATGCCTGATGCTAGGACATGAGGGATGTTATACTTCATCTTTCCATGATATGATGCTAAGAACATGGTATGCTCATGATGTATATGATGTGATATGATGCTTAAAAATGAAGAGGGAAAATTTGGGGTGTTACAGCTTGCTGCTTTCTCTTCCACCAGTTTTGCCGATGTAGTTATAGCTGGTGAGAGAATTGAAAGTCTTTTGAAGATGGGCAAAATCTCTTACAATGGTGCAAGCTCTTCCAACAACCCTAGAAAACCTTTTTCAGGACCCCGAAGGACAGGTGAAACAAATGCTATCCATGCAGGCAGGGCAAGACCCCAGTATTCTCACAGATCCATAGCAGTCGTTACTATCCCGGCTCCAATTCCACAACAACCACTTTTTCCACAACAACAACAACAACATCACTATCAGCAACAATCTCATTTTCCGCAACAAAGAACGTACAACAATAAAAACAACAACCAACAGCAGCGCCCCTTTCAACAGAGGCCATCTCAGGCAAATAGGGTGATTGACCCCATCCCTATGCCTGATAACACTAAAATTCATCGTATTTCTGACTCCGATTTCGCATGAATTCTTAGTTTTTATTGTTATTTTGTTATGTTATTACTTTGTTTTTCTTTGTTTTCAGGTTTTCTATGTAATTGGGGCCTAAATCGAGAAAAGGAGCGAAAAAGGAGTGAAAACGGACGAAAACCAAGAAATTCATCTTTTTACACTTACGGCATCCACCATGGCGGGCGCCATGGGGTCTGCCATGACGTGGCCACTTCTAAAGACCACTCCACAACTGCCAAGACCCACGATCCCCACTCTCTCATTCCCTATAAGTCTCATGGCGGGCGCCATGTGCCTGTGGCGGGCGCCACAAGGCAAAAACATTTCCCTCCACTTTTTAGTGGAGGGGGCATCCTGGTCTTTTCCTGCTTTTTGTTTTCCTATAAATAGGGCCTTAGATTTTCATTTTCAATGATCCAAACTTAGAATCTCTTAGGCATATATCAGTTTTAAAGCAGTTATCATTCCACATCGGGGTGTTACTGCAATCAAGTGATCAAGTCTGTATACGTCTGTGTGATCGAGTTTTGGAGCACTCTGGGAGGAAATTAATCCTGCCGCCATTTTAATTCAAATTCGTATTTTATTTTTCCGCATTGCTTTACTTTTATTTATTTCTCGCACTGCTTTACTTTATTTATTTCCTGCACTCGCTTTACTTTATTTATTTCTCGCACTCGCACTACTTTCGTTTATTTTCCGCACTCGCTTTAAATACCTTTATTTCCCGCACTCGCTTTACTTTTATTTACTTTCTGCACTCGCACTACTTTTATTTTCTTTCCGCACTCGCACTAAATATTTTTATGAAAAATTATAAAAAGAACTTTTACCTTACCATGTCTAACTAAATCCATAAAGGTTAGAATGTAAGGATCATAATTGAACCAGTAATCCGTACAATTGTTTGTAGAAACACTTAAGGGCTATTTTAACTTTCAATATAAGTTTAATTATTTTTAACTATTTCAAAAACAGCCAAAAGCGCTTTGTCTAGTTCATTAGGAGTTTTTAGATTAAAAAGAAAAGAGATTTTAAAACGATTTTTGGACGCGTTAAGAAGTTTAGAGTCTGGTTCATGAGAACCTCTTTTTGCTAAGAAATCCAGGTTAAAGTACTTTTCAACTTAGTTAAGATACTATATTTCTTAAAAATAGGTTTACTACTCTAACGCAGTACGCACCTTTTTATCCGTGACAATAGGAGGGGTTGATTAGAGAGTACAACTCGGTTCTGAATACGCGAAAGCAACAGTTCCTGTTAAATTAGTTCTTTTCAAAGTGGAAAACATTGCCCATAAGTAGTTCTATTAACAAGTACCGGAATATCTATTGATTACGAGAATTACATTCGAGCCTGTCTTTATTAATTGTTTAAAATTATTATTTTATTTACCATTGCGCACTCCTTAAAACCCTTATATTCAGTTGTCTTAGATACACACCATAACAACATGTACGATAGATTGACACTTAGTCTCTGTGGATTCGACAATATTTTATATTACTCTGACGTGTTCGTACACTTGCGAAAAACACGCATCAAGTTTTTGGCGCCGTTGCCGGGGATCAATTTCGTCAAATTTCATACCCTGTAGTTATACCGTTTAAACTAAGGTTGTTACCCACCAGTCAATGCGAAAGACTCGCAGTGCCGGAAGCTTAGTAGACCCTCTAGCTGAAACTGAATGTTACGCTCGCGCACATTTGTTTTTCCATAAGAATAGGAGAGCTATGGCCGAAGATCAAAACCGAAGACCTCTTAAGGACTTCGCCCAACCATCAAACAAGGAACCTAGTTCCAGTATAGTAAACCCCGCTATCCCAGCCAATAATTTTGAACTTAAACCATCCCTGCTGCAATTAGTGCAACAGAGACAATTCGCAGGTCTTGCTACTGAGAACCAAAACCAACATTTAAAAAACTTTCTTCAGTTAGCAGACACCTTTAAAACCAATGGAGCTCCTCCTGAGGCGATACGCTTAAGATTATTTCCCTTTTCCCTCAGAGATAAAGCTCTATCATGGTTAGATTCCCTTCCACCCAATTCCATAACAACTTGGGAAGAACTTAGAAAAGTTTTCCTTGCTAGATATTTTCCCCCAAGTAAGACCGCTCTTCTTCGAAACCTAATAACCAGATTTACCCAACACCAAGGAGAGTCGTTGTTCGAAGCCTGGGAGAGATATAAAGAGCTATTAAGAGCATGCCCACATCATGGCTTAGAGAATTGGCTAATCATTCAAACCTTCTATAATGGACTTCATTATAACACTAAGATGACCATCGACGATGCCGCTGGTGGTGCACTGATGAACAAACCTTACCCTGAAGCTAGTGCCCTTATCGAGGATATGGTCCAAAACCATCAATCATGGGGAGTAGAATGAGCGACAGTGGAAAAGAAGGAAGCCCAAGGAGGAATACATGAGCTAAGCTCTATGGACATGATGCAAGCTAAAATGGACGCATTGGCCCTTAGAGTCGAACATATGTGTACAACTCCGAATATTGTAGCTGCAGTTTCGCCGAATTGTGAGATATGTAGGATGCAAGGACACCAATCCGCCGAATGCAATCTGTTAAATGAGACAAATCCTGAGCAAGTGAACTACACCCAAGGGAACCCATTTTCAAACACATACAATCCTGGATGGAGGAATCACCCAAACTTCTCCTACAAAAATAATAACCCTATTCAAAATACCGCACCTCCAAGACAACAAGGTTACCAAGCCCCAAGAACAAATCAACCTATGTAACTTGTACCACCAAGTCCGAGCCTTGAGAAAATTGTGGAAAATTTTATCACCGCTCAAACACAACAAAACAAAGAGTTCGTGAACCAAAACGTCCATGTTAACGAACTAATTACCCAGTTAGGAACCAAGGTTGATCAAATTATTACTCATAATAAGATGCTTGAAACCCAGATCTCTCAGGTAGCTTTAAACCAAGCCCCTCAGACTACACCTGGAGGACAGTTCCCTGGACAACCTCAACAAAATCCAAAAGGGCAAGCAAATGCCATTACTCTACGAAGTGGAACCGCTTATAAGGAACCTTCTAACCCTATATTGAGTGAGCCCGAAACTTCTGAGAGAAATGAGGAGAAGGAACCAGAGGAATCTGAAAACCCGGAAAGTCAAGAAAAAGGAGAAGAACCTAAAAACAAAACCTATGTACCACCACCGCCATACAAACCACCTACACCATACCCTCAAAGATTAAAGAAAACCCAAATCGATAATCAGTATCAGAAATTCGTTAAGGTTATAGAAAAACTTCACGTAGAAATCCCCTTTACAGAAGCCATCACCCAAATACCTTTTTACGCTAAGTTTCTCAAAGACATACTTACAAACAAACGTAGACTTAAAGATCCGAAACCCGTGGAATGTAATTCTATTTCTGAAAATAGGTTAGCAAAGAAAGATAAAGATCCTGGAAATATTTCCATTCCTTGTGTTTTGGGGAATCATGTCATCGTAAAGGCTTTTCTAGACTTAGGAGCTAGTGTGAGCTTAATGCCTTTAGCAGTTTGTGAGAGATTAAACTTAGGAGTATTACAACCTACTAAGATGTCACTTCAATTAGTCGACAAATCCGATAAATACCCTATAGGCATACTTGAAGACGTCCCTGTTAGGATAGGTCAGTTGTTTATACCTACTGATTTTGTTGTCATGGACATTAAAGAAGATGACGACATACCAATCCTCCTAGGTAGACCGTTCTTATCGACTGCTGGAGCCGTAATAGATCTTAAAAAAGGGAAACTAACCTTTGAGGTAGGTGACGAGAAGATAGAATTTGTACTTTCGAAATTTCTTATGGCATCTGTAATAGGAGATGCTTGTTATGCCTTAGATATCATTGATGAATGCATTAGGGAATTAGAACAAGAAGAAGAAACTGAATCTATAAAATTGCCATCAACCCTTATTTTGGAAGATGACAATTATAAAAAAAACCTACATTGATGATAACCTTCACGAATGTTTATCTCTTACCCCAGATCATATGCCTTGCCCTATGAAACCGACCGTAAAACTTAAGGAACTGCCTAAAAACCTAAGATATGAATTTCTCGATGAAGAAATGAACTGTCCAGTTATAGTCAGTGCTACCTTAAGCCGAGAGGAAACAAATCAATTATTAGATGTTTTACGAAGGTATCCCTCAACCTTAGGATATAAGATCTCAGATCTAAAAGGAATAAGCCCATTCGTATGCATGCATCGAATTTTGCTTGAAGAAGATTTAAAACCCTCCAGAGAACACCAACGAAGAATAAATCCTATGATGAGTAATGTAGTTAAGACTGAAGTTCTTAAGTTACTAGAGGCAGGTATAATATATCAGATCTCAGACAGTAAATGGGTGAGTCATGTGCATGTATTACCTAAAAAGGGAGGCATCACAGTCGTGCAAAACGAGAAGGGCGAACCTGTAGCAAAAAGAACCGATGGAGGTTGGCATATGTGCATAGATTATAGAAAATTAAATAAAGCAACTAGGAAGGACCATTTCCCATTACCATTCATAGACCAAATGTTGGAGTGCCTAGCCAGACACTTCTACTTTTGTTACCTAGATGGATATTCAGGATTCTTCCAAATACCTATTCACCCCGAAGATCAAGAAAAAACTACCTTTACATGCCCTGTTGGAACTTTTGCCTATAGAAGAATGCCTTTTGGACTTTGTAATGCTCCTGTCACTTTTCAACGCTGCATGATGTCTATCTTTGCAGACTATTTAAATGGAATCATGGAAGTATTTATGGACGATTTCTCAGTTTGTGGATCTGATTTCAAAAATTTTCTTATCAACCTTGAGAAAATCCTGGAAAGATGTGTGGAGGTAAACCTTGTGCTAAATTGGGAAAAATGTCATTTTATGGTCACCGAAGGGATTGTTTTAGGACATATAGTTTCCGAAAAAGGTATAGAGGTAGATAAAGCTAAAATAGAAGTCATAGAGAATCTAAAACCGCCGAAGACTATCAGGGAGATAAGAAGTTTTCTTGGACATGCCGGATTTTACCGACGTTTTATCAAGGACTTCTCCAAAATAACAAAGCCCTTAACTGGTCTTTTAATGAAAGGTGCTGAATTCATCTTCGATGAAAAATGTACTGAAGCATTTAATCTTCTGAAGCAAGCTCTGATTTTAGCACCTATAATGAAACCCCCTGATTGGTCAGAACCGTTTGAGATAATGTGTGACGCTAGTGACTATGCTGTTGGAGCCGTTCTAGGTCAGAGAAAAGATAAAAAGTTACACGTAATTTATTATGCCAGTAGAACCCTAGACGCTGCACAACTCAACTACACAACAACCGAAAAAGAGCTCCTAGCTGTAGTTTTCGCCATAGACAAATTTAGATCTTATCTAGTAGGAGCCAAAATTATAGTTTACACCGACCATACTGCCATTCGTTACTTACTAAGTAAAAAGGATGCCAAACCTAGGTTACTTCGATGGATTCTATTACTGCAAGAGTTTGATTTAGATATCCGTGATAAGAAAGGCACAAATAATGTAGTGGCTGATCACCTTTCTAGGCTAGAATACCTGAAACCTGACTCAGTACCCATAAATGACGATTTTGCCTATGATAGACTGATAGCCCAACTAGAAACTATTAAAGATGATAACCCAGACCCACATGAGTATTCTCATAAATCCTTAGCTATAAGTAATACACCTTGGTATGCAGACTTTGTTAATTACCTAGCCGCTAACATCATACCCCCTGATCTAAACTACCACCGGAAGAAGAAGTTCTACAGTGATGTGAGAAACTTCTATTGGGACGAACCTTTCTTTTCAAGAGATGTAAAGATGGCATTTTCCGCCGTTGTGTTCCAGAAGAAGAGGTACATAATATAATTGAGCATTGTCACTCTGCACCCTATGGTGGACATACAAGCACATCTAAGACCTACACCAAGATTCTTCAAGCTGGCCTATTCTGGCCTACTATGTGGCGTGATGTCCATGCTTTCATTGTCAAGTGTGACAGATTCCAACGCACAGGAAATATTTCAAGACGTAATGCAATACCTCTAAGAAATATCCAAGAAGTAGAACTCTTCGACGTATGGGGTATAGACTTTATGGGACCGTTCCCACCATCTTTCGGAAATCAGTACATCTTAGTAGCTGTTGACTACGTGTCTAAATGGATTGAAGCTATCGCCGCACCCACAAACGACACCAGAGTAGTCATCAAATTATTCAAAAACTATATATTTCCCAGGTTTGGAACCCCCCGTTTAGTCATAAGTGTTGGAGGATCACACTTAATATCGAGAATATTTGTTAAACTTTTAAGCAAGTATGGAGTTAAGCATAGAGTAGCAACACCATACCATGCACAGACCAACGGACAAGTGGAAGTATCTAATAGGGAGATCAAACAAATTCTTGAGAAGACTGTCTCTATATCTAGAAAAGATTCGTCGCAGAAACTTCAAGAGGCATTATGGGCCTATAGAACCGCTTTCAAAACCCCTATAGGAACAACCCCTTATCAACTGGTCTATGGAAAATCATGTCACTTACCTTTTGAATTGGAGCATAAGGCCTATTGGGCCATCAAAACTTTGAATTTGGATTATTTGACTGCTGGTGAAAAACGTATCCTGGATATCCACAAATTAGAAGAGCTCAGACATTCTGCTTACGAAAATGCCATCATATACAAAGAAAGAACAAAAGCTTGGCATGACAAAAGAATCATAAGGAAAGACTTCAAAATAGGCGATCCTGTTCTCCTGTTCGATTCTAGGTTACGAATTTTTCCAGGGAAACTCTGTTCGAGATGGACTGGCCCTTTCGAAGTATCTAAGATTCTAAGATCTGGTGCTATCCAAATCAAGAACTAAACATGTAAACCGTTCATCGTCAATGGATAGAGGTTGAAGCCCTACGAAGGAGGTGACATCCCAACAACATACACATGCCATACTATGAGTGATCCACCGTATCCTTCAAATGATGTATAAAATCTGGTCGTCGAGCTAATGACGTTAAACAAGCGCTGCATGGGAGGCAACCCATGGTTTTCTTATTTACGTACTTTTTATTTATTTTTACTTTATTTTAATTTGTTTACTTTATTATTATGTTAGGACTAACAATTGAATGTTTTATGTGATTTCAGGACTTGTTTGCTAACCTTGTGCAGAATGCAGAACCCCGATGACATGCACGTGGCCTTTACAGACGACGCACAGAGAGAGTGTTACTATGTCCACATGAGACACCCTATGGCTCCTACCAGGTACCCTGACCAAGACTGCATGGATTCCTTGGGAATAGAGCCAAGCGTCAGATTCTTATGCCACCAACTCCATTGGGACCAGTTTGACGATATGAACAACACTTACAGGAACTTGACTCTAGAGTTCCTCAGCTCGTTTCATTATGATCCTTGGGCTGGACCCGATGGATATGTTGTTTTCAGGTTGTTCGGGATTGACTACTCCTTCTCTCACAAAGAGTTTAGTGATTTACTAGGTTTTCAGACTACTCCTGACGCTATTCCAGAGACACCGATGGGGTATTTTATGAGCAGAGAAGTGGAAACGTTTTGGTCTAACATCTCAGGTGGAGGGAGCCAAGATCCTTCCACTCAGTTTTCTCAGGTAATCCACAACCATGCGTTAAGGTACTTCCAGATGATTCTGGCACATTCTTTCCTCGGTTTTCCAGATACAGAGACTCTGCTAAGTGAAGAGGAGATTTTCCTACTGTTTTGTGCGACTCAGTCATGCCCAGTTGCTTATGGCAACATCCTGTTGAAGGGCCTTGCCAGTGTCGCCAGATCATCTGTAGGCATTATACATGTTGGTGGGATTGTTACACAGATAGCTACTGCATTGGGTTTGTCTCGCAAATTATTGCACCTCAGGACCTTCTACTGCTACACCACCCTGGATGTTGACTTTTGTCTTGACAGAGGACTGATGAGGAGGGCCTCTTTTGAGTCCAACACTTTTAGATTACTGATCGATGGTGAAGTGATACATTACTTTACATTACCAAACCCGCTGATGACCAGTGTCCATGATCCTGCTAATTGGAGTTATGCTTTAGAGGGTTATGGAGAGACTGTCGAAGAGCCGAAATCACCTCTTGCCGCTGAGTACACTCTTACACCTCTTTCTCCCCGAATCACTGTTATGTCTAATAATATGTCTTTGTAGCCGCCTGATCTACAAACTCATATTTATGAGCTCCTCAAGGAGACTGCCCTGCTCAAGTAGGAAGTAGTGGACTTGGAATTACAGATTCAGGTATCTGATCTCACTCATGCCTCAGAGGCCAATGCTCTATATCAGGAGATTGAAGAGCTTCGGAGGGAGATAGCTGAGATTCGTGGATCAAACCAGGAAGCGAAGCCTACCACATGATTCGTTT
The DNA here is from genome assembly GCA_963966055.1 of Lathyrus aphaca. Classification (NCBI taxonomy): domain Eukaryota; kingdom Viridiplantae; phylum Streptophyta; class Magnoliopsida; order Fabales; family Fabaceae; genus Lathyrus; species Lathyrus aphaca. The sequence goes on from OZ014519.1 coordinate 593,664,116, forward strand.
TACACTGACGTTATTACCCTAGTATTTAATATCTTTTTCATACTTTATTTTATTTCTCACATCTCCAGACATATCTTACATTATTGCATCTATTACATTTTCTTTTTTCATGTACTTTGATTTTATCTTATATATATTATTTCGTGCACTAATCTCACTTTTTCTCTTTTCTTTTCATTTATTTTATTTTATTTTTGTCGAGTAAAGAAAAAAAATATAAAGACAAAAATATTTTTATTTTTGTCTTCATAAAAAAATATGCAAGCTTCATGCCTTAGAAGAGAGAAGAAAACGCTATCCAGACCCCCCCGAAGACCGAAGGTGCAAGAGGGCCCAAAAGAAGAATTGAAAATCCAAGGCCCATTAGGATTTGGCCTTGAGGCGGGCGCCATGGACACTGTGGAGGGCGCCACACCGTCCTTCATCAAAAACGGGGTTGATTCCCCATTTCCACCATTTTTACACCTTCCAACCTCAAAAACCCATTTTTACAACTTCCAAAAACACCATTGAACCCCATTAAAGCTCCCCCATTTCCAAAATATTCACCATCTATAAAACCTATCCAAAATCCATTTTCATTTTCATCCACCACAAACCATAAAAATCAAACCTTTATCATTTCTCTCATAAACAATTTTTACCACTTTTCACTTCTCAAGGAGCAACAACAATGGAGTTCAATGGATTTCTTCTTCGCGATGGAAGACCGGGTGATAGGCAAAGGAAAATTATTCAAAGGCTTCAGAGTCGAGAAATTCTCTCGACTAGGTACGTCAATGATAACTGTCTATATGCTTTGGGTCTGTATCATAGTGTTTTTCATTTATTAGATTTTTTAGGCTTGCATAATATTTTTGTTAACCAGGAACCTACCTATGAGAGGCTGACAGTTGAGTTTTTAAGTTCATTGATATACACTGTCAGTCCTAACACTGCTAGCACAGTCGGTACTGTTAATTTTAGACTGTTTGGAATTGAATACGAATACAGTACCGACGAACTAACAGGCTTGTTAGGAATCCCTCATAGGGAAGGTGCGATATGTGAGGCACCTTTGGATGCAGAATGATCGGCCGAGGTATTTTCCTTCTGGCAGAGGCTGTCAAGTACTTCAATAAATTCTTTTGAAGGAATACTTGCGTCGACCATCCATAACCCGGCCATAAGAGTTTTCAGATATCTTTTGGCAAGTACTATTTTTGGCCGGGAGAGTCCAAATAAGGTAAACTCTAGAGAACTCCTATTTTTGCAAGGATGCCTCACTAGTACCCATATCAATCCGGTCCCGTTTATGCTTGCACACATGGCTTTACTTACTAATAAAACAGGACCGATTGTTTTTGGAGGACTTGTTACGTCTATTGCTCGGGCTCTTGACCAGAACAATGAGATATCTACACTTGAACCATTACCTCCTCGCACAATTAATTTAAAATTTCTAAAGGACATGAAATTATGCCGAACAAGGAGAGACGGCGGTTATGAGTTGATGGTTCATGGGGTAGCTATCCCATCTGTTGCTTGACCTTGCAGTAGACGTACTGATGTATGTAATGAAAGGAACTGGACCTATGATCTGAATGCTCCACCTGTTTTGGGTCCACTTCCTCCTAATATTCCTGATGGGGAGGCACATGACACTGATGAAGAATATGATCGGAGAGAGCAGTCTCCCATACCTCACATGTCCCCCCATCGTCCTTCACAGTCACACACCGCACCATCTTCCTCTAACCCTGTTGCAGGTGCTGCTCCTGGATTCTATGTCACTGAGGAGATGTGGCGTGATATGACGGCTAGAGAGGAAAAGCGAGACAACCTTCTCTCTACTATTTCACAACAACTGACGGACAACATGAGCTTCATGCAACAATCACGATCAGTTTCGGATCGTGCTTACAGCAACGTTTGTCGTGCCTTGAACGATATCACATCAGAGCAGGCCCGTCAGCGAGAAGTCAACCGCCGGCACTACCAGCTTATGGATGCCACTCAGGGTCCCATCTTAGGTAACCTTCGAGAGGTTCAGAGTTCCTGGGCTTCCTTATCGACATGACTTGACCGAAGGGACCAGCAGCGCAGTAGATCCCGTCGTTCCAGACCATCACAGCAGGACGGCGAGGGCCCCAGTGCTCCTCCGCAGTAGTTTTTCAGGTTACCCTCCTTATCTAATTTCGAAACATTGGGGACAATGTTCGATTTAAGTGTGGGAGGGGATTTTATTTCTTTCTGTCATTTCCCTTTTTAGTTATTTATTTGCTTTCCGTTATTTCCCTTTTCCAGTAAGTTATTTAGTTTAATTTTCTTAGATAATGCATGAGTCTGACGAGTCACCAGTATAGTGTATTTTTAGTACATCCTCATTTTTCCCATTTCCTTAGCCTTACCAAAAAAAAAAAATTTTAAAAAGAAAACAATGTTGTTTCACATGTTTTTTGGGCTTTGAGACAGGTTTAGATTAGGATGTGGTGACTTAGGTCAACTTTTTGAAACATCAGTACCATTTTAGCACCATAGACCTCTTGAATATAGGAATCACTCCTAAACCCCACACCATGGCCTTTATTATCATTAAAAAAATTGTCCCAAGTAGTTTATTCTAGCAGTCAGCTCCGGCCTAAGCATGCTCTATGTAGGGGGCCGATGAACATAAGTGAATGATCCAATGCTAATAAAAAAGAAAAAAGGAAAACTCTGGGATAGGTGACCCTCACAAAGTCATTTAAACCGAAAAAAGAGAAGAAAAATTTTTTTTGCCTCAAAAAGAAAAAAATTGCAGTCACCTATTGTAAGTTGGTTCAGAGGTATATGGCACTGAACTTGGTAGGGCGGATTACGATCCGATCCCCCGCAGCTACAATTAGGTCAAATAAAACAGGTTTACACATGCTTATGTGCCAGAAACCTTATGTTATGGATCAGAATCACTAACCGGTCACTCTACTATGAAGCATGTACGGATAATGGGTTTAATGTGATTGCACCTGAATGAAAAGGACCCAAAAAGATGAGAAGATATGCCTAGTATTGTGGGATGACATAGGGTGGTTAATATAGAATTGAAGTTTGTATGTGTGTTATTATGGTACCCTTGGTTCACTTAGTTAGTACTTGTCACTGCATCCTGACTTGAACTTAGAAGCCCTCTAGCCCAAATCACGTGCCGACACCATTTTTTTCTTGAGCTTTAATGTTTGCTAGAGGACAAGCAAAGGTCTAAGTGTGGGAGAATTTGATAACACTAAAATTCACCGTATTTCTGACTCCGATTTCGCATGCATTCTTAGCTTTTATTGTTATTTTGTTATGTTATTACTTTGTTTTTCTTTGTTTTCAGGTTTTCTAAGTAATCGGGGCCTAAATCGAGAAAAGGAGCGAAAAAGGAGTGGAAACGGATAAAAACCAAGAAATTCAGCTTTTTACACTTACGGCATCCACCATGGCGGGCGCCATGGGGTCTGCCATGACGTGGCCACGTCTCAAGACCACTCCACAACTGCCAAGACCCACGATCCCCACTCTCTCATTCCCTATTAGTCTCATGGCGGGCGCCATGTGCCTTTGGCGGGCGCCACAAGGCAAAAACTTTTCCCTCCACTTTTTAGTGGAGGGGGCATCCTGGTCTTTTCCTGCTTTTTGTTTTCCTATAAATAGGGCCTTAGATTTTCGTTTTCAATGATCCAAACTTAGAATCTCTTAGGCATGTATCAGTTTTAAAGCAGTTATCATTCCACATCGGGGTGTTACTGCAATCAAGTGATTGAGTCTGTATACGTCTGTGTGATCGAGTTTTGGAGCACTCTGGGAGAAAGTTAATCTTACCGCCATTTTAATTCCAATTCGTATTTTATTTTTCCGCATTGCTTTACTTTTATTTATTTCTCGCACTGCTTTAATTTATTTATTTCCCGCACTCGCTTTACTTTATTTATTTCTCGCACTCGCACTACTTTCGTTTATTTTCCGCACTCGCTTTAAATACCTTTATTTCCCGCACTCGCTTTACTTTTATTTACTTTCCGCACTCGCACTACTTTTATTTACTTTCCGCACTCGCACTAAATACTTTTATAAAAAATTTTAAAAAGAACTTTTACCTTACCATGTCTAACTAAATCCATAAAGGTTAGAATGTAAGGATCGTAATTGAACCAGTAATCCGTACAATTGTTTGTAGAAACACTTAAGGGCTATTTTAACTTTCAATATAAGTTTAATTGTTTTTAACTATTTCAAAAACAGCCAAAAGAGCTTTGTCTAGTTCATTAGGAGTTTTTAGATTAAAAAGAAAAGAGATTTTAAAACGATTTTTGGACGCGTTAAGAAGTTTAGAGTCTGGTTCATGAGAACCTCTTTTTGCTAAGAAATCCAGGTTAAAGTACTTTTCAACTTAGTTAAGATACTATATTTCTTAAAAATAGGTTTACTACTCTAACGCAGTACGCACCTTTTTATCCGTGACAATAGGAGGGGTTGATTAGAGAGTACAACTCGGTTCTGAATACGCGAAAGCAACAGTTCCTGTTAAATTAGTTCTTTTCAAAGTGGAAAACATTGCCCATAAGTAGTTCTATTAACAAGTACCGGAATATCTATTGATTACGCGAATTACATTCGAGCCTTTCTTTATTAATTGTTTAAAATTATTATTTTATTTACCATTGCGCACTCCTTAAAACCCTTATATTCAGTTGCCTTAGATACACACCATAACAGCAAGTACGATAGATTGACACTTGGTCTCTGTGGATTCTACAATCATTTATATTACTCTGACGTGTTCGTACACTTGCGAAAAACACGCATCAATGCCTTATGCCACTCTACTGCCACAACTCCTGAAGCTCAACTTGGTTGATTTAAGGACGTTGGCTCCACCAGATCCTCTCAACCTCCCAAAGAATTATGATGCTAATGCTAGGTGTGCCTTTCACTCCAACGCACCTGGTCACAATACCGATAAATGTAGAGCCTTGCAAATGAAGGTTCAGGATTTGGTCGATTCCAAAGCTCTCAATTTTGCACCTCCTCCGAATTTTAACATAAATCCTATGCCTAATCATGGTGGGCCCAGGATTAATGCCATAGAAGAGGATCAACCATCTGCACTAATTGATAATGTTGTACAGATTCAAACACCGCTGGCCGAAGTCAAAGCTCAGTCTTAAGATGCCAAGTGTTTCCGGGCTGTGAGGCATGTTGCGAATCGTGCAAAAATGCTATTAATGGTTGTGAGAAAGCTAAGGCTTGGCATAGATGGACTCATCAGAGATGGAATTTTACAGATTACCACAACGACTCCTACAACATCAATAACTCTTTCTTCAGCAACAACAGATCCTCCTACAATAGCAACAACTATCGTTCCCACTGATTCATCCACAACTCCAGCAATCACTCCATCCATTATTTCAACAGATCAGAGTTCAGCAACAATTACTTCTACAACATCAGCACCCATCTTATCAACAGAAACGCCTACAACACCAGCAAACACTAATAAAGATGTCTCAACGGTCACGATCTATTATGACCCAGCAAATGTTCATCCCAACAACAATTTCCAACAAACTGCAACACCCCCTGTCAGATCTCCAGTCACAATCTATTACGACCCCGTATACCATCACGGTTCCTTCCACTGCAGCAATCAGTCCGGTCACCATTAAGGTGCCTGGACCTGTTCCTTATGAAAGCAGTAATGCCGTACCTTGGCACTACGGCTCTGATCTCTACTGCGACGGAAAGAAGATCACTCTAGATTCATCAACCTCTTCACCACAAGTTGACAATGTTGGGGGAGGCGGAGGCTTCACCAGAAGCGGACGCCTTTTTTCCTCACAAACAACAAGGCCCAATGTTGAAGCAGAAGCTGCTGCTAAGGCAAAAGGGAAGAATGTGGTACTTGAAGAGCCAACTGCTAAAGAAATTCCGAAGACATCTTTTGAACAAGAGGTGGACGAGTTCATGAGAATAATAAAAAAGAGTGATTACAAAGTGGTGGACCAGCTTCATCAGACACCCTCCAAAATCTCTATCTTATCATTGTTAATGTGTTCCGAAGCCCATAGGAATGCACTGTTGAGGGTCCTGCACGCAGCCTACGTGCCGGAAGAGATTACGGTTAATCAGATGGAAACGGTGGTTGCAAATGTTAACACCAGTCATGGACTGGGCTTCACAGATGTTGATTTAATAATGGAGGGACGCAATCATAACAAGGCTTTACACATCACCTTAGAGTGCAAAGGTGCTGTTCTTTCTCATGTACTGGTAGACACTAGGTCCTCGCTCAATGTCCTCCCAAAGAAAGCCTTGGTGAAGCTGGAGTATGATGGTTTGTCATTACGTCCAAGTAACTTGGTGGTGAGAGCATTTGATGGCTCTAAGAGATCAGTACTTGGAAAGATTGATTTACCTGTGTTGATTGGCCCACAGATCTTTAAAACTACCTTCTTCGTGATGGACATACAGCCGGCCTACAGTTGTTTGTTGGGTAGACCCTAAATTTACGCCGCTGGCACTGTTACATCTACCCTTCACCAGAAATTAAAATTTGAGTGGGAAGGCCAGATCATCACAATCTGCGGGGAGGAAGATATTTTCGTTAGCCAGCTGGCTACTTACAAGTATATAGAGATGGATGGGGAGATCCATGAGACTATGAGTCAGGGATTTGAAGCCCTTAACATCAATGAAGCAACTACTGTGTTTGGAACTTCCATCACTTCATATCAACAAGCCCGGAAGGTTGTTGAGGAGGGTACCGCTCAAGGCTGGGGAAAGCTGCTGCCAGTAGAGAAGAAAGAAGACAGATTCGGGTTGGGTTACAGACCAACTCGACAAGATCAACTGGAGGCTGCTATAGAGCCCAAATTTGTCAGCGGGGGAATGCTTACCTCGGATGCTGTGAACAGTCTGGAAGACGAGGAAGAAGATGAACGCAACCTGGAAAGCTGGATACGTCCAAGGGTCCTGGGGAACCAAGTCTCAAACTGGTCTTCCTAGGAAATTATAAGAGTTACTCCTGCAGAGTAATTATTATTTCTTGTCTTTAAGCATGCATCAAGTTCTTCATCTTGCCTAAGGTGCCAGGACTCATTTTGTAATCGGGCCATCTTGTATTTTGTGCAAATGATCAATTAATGAATATCAGGACATCTTTTGCAAATGAGTCTCTTTTTTCCCGCTCACTGTTTTTCATTTTTCATTTTTTGTACAAAACAATAAAATGGCAATGTTTTCAAAATAATAACTTCATTTTCACTTTTTTAAACAAGATAAAATTGATCACTAAAATGAACCAATCTAAACCCTTGCAGAGGTTGCCCTCCAGACTGCACCGACAACGACACTGCTATGACTTCGTATGACTTCGACAATCCGATTTATCAAGCTGATGAAGGGATTGAAGAAGATTATGAGCTACCTGAAGAACTAGCCAGACTGTTAAGACAAGAGGAGAAGGTTATCACTCCTCATCAGGAGGAAGTTGAGACAGTTAATCTTGGTACCGAAGAAGACTTAAAAGAAGTGAAGATCGGGGCCCGTCTGCAAGATTCAGTGAAGGAACAACTTATTGACATGCTCCGAGAATACGTTGATGTTTTTTCTTGGTCTTATCAAGATATGCCAGGCCTGGATACCGACATTGTTATGCACAAGCTGCCTTTGAAGGAAGACTGTCCTCCAGTGAAACAGAAGCTACGCCGTACTCGTCCGAATATGGCCATGAAGATAAAATAAGAGGTACAAAAACAGTGGGAAGCCGGTTTCCTTGCTGTAACTAGTTACCTGCCGTAGGTTTCTAACATTGTACCTATGCCTAAGAAGGATGGCAAAGTACGGATGTGTGTGGATTACCGGGATCTGAACAGAGCTAGCCCGAAGGATGATTTCCCTTTACCTCACATTAATGTATTGGTCGACAACACGGCTCAGTTCTCATTATTCTCTTTCATGGATGGATTTTCAGGATATAATCAGATCAAGATGTCACCTGAAGACATGGATAAAACAACTTTCATCACACCCTAGAGCATATTCTGTTATAAGGTAATGCCATCCGGACTGAAGAATGCTGGTGCCACTTATCAACGGGCTATGGTAACATTATTCCACGACATGATCCACAAAGAAATTGAATGTTATGTGGATGACATGATTGCCAAGTTCCTCACAGAAGAAGACCACCTGGTAAATCTGTTGAAGCTGTTCAAACGTCTGAGGAAGTATCAGCTTAAGCTAAATCCCAACAAATGCGCATTTAGGGTACGGTCCGGTAAGCTGCTAGGATTTATTGTGAGTGAAAAGGGAATTGAAGTTGACCCTGACAAAGTCAAAGCCATTCAAGAGATGCCTGCACCAAGGACTTAAAAGGAAGTTCGGGGGTTCTTGGGTAGATTGAACTACATATCAAGGTTCATATCTCATCTCACTACAACCTGTGAGCCCGTGTTCAAATTGTTAAGAAAGGAACAAACGGTCAGGTGGAACGAAGATTGTCAGAAGGCCTTTGACAAAATCAAGGAATACTTACAAGAACCTTCAATACTCATTCCTCCAGTTGAAGGAAGACCTCTAATAATGTACCTGACAGTATTAGAAGGATCAATGGGGTGTGTGCTGGGCGAGCATGACGAGTCTGGTCGAAAAGAGTATGCAATATACTACCTAAGCAAAAAGTTTACCGACTGTGAACAACATTATTCACTACTCGAGAAAACTTGTTGTGCTTTAGCGTGGGCTGCTCGCCGACTAAGGCAGTATATGTTGACCCACACTACCTTGTTGATCTCAAAAATGGACCCCCGTCAAGTACATATTTGAGAAGCCATCACTTACCGGAAGGGTTGCAAGATGGCAAATAATTCTGACAGAGTATGACATTCAGTACACATCTCAAAAAGCCATCAAAGGCAGTGTACTGTCTGACTATCTAGCTGAGCAACCCATTGATGATTACCAGCCAATGAGATTTGACTTCCCTAATGAAGATATCATGCACCTAAAAGCAAAAGATCATGAAGAGCCTGTTCACACTGAAGGGCCTGACCCATTAGAAGAATGGACAATGATGTTTGATGGGGCTGTCAATATGAATGGTCGTGGAGTTGGTGCAGTGCTCATCACACCTAAAGGAGTTCATATGCCTTTCTCGGTAAAACTCACCTTTAACTACACTAACAACGAAGCTGAATACGAAGCCTGTATCATGGGTCTTGAGGAAGCCATTGACCTCAGGATCAATACTTTAACTGTATTTGGAGATTCAGCTTTGGTAATCAATCAAACCAACGACAAATGGTACACTCACCAGGAGCATCTGATTCCATACCGTGACTATAAGAGGAGATTACTGACTTTTGTAAACACCCCAAATTTTCCCTCACCCATTCACACCATGGCTTGTGATCTTTTCATATGCATAAGTTCAATCATAGCATCTCATATTGTATATTTTCTACACTGCATTGGTTAAAAGTCATCTGCATCTAGGGTTTGTGATCTGAGCATTCCAGAGCCATTTGAGCCACTCCAAAGGTCATCAATCACTTCAAAGGGTTCTATGTGTGTTCAAGCATCATATCATATCCTCTCAAAGTCAATATTGTCAAAAAATCACAAGAACTAAGAATGGCATGGAAGCAGAGCCAGGCTTGACTGCACAAATGACCTAGAATTAGGGTTTTGGTTTCAAAGGCCATAACTCCAATTTTTTTGGTCATTCTTGTTTCTATTGGTCTCTATATGGTATAGGGATCATGCATATCAATTTTCATGAAGAAATTCCATGGGGAAGGCATCTGATCAAGAGTTGACTTCTTGAGCAAGTCAGTGTAAAATCAGGGCATCTGAGGCCCCCAATGACCCAACCAAAAGGTGTTCTTCATCATTTTGATTGTGTATGATCTTTATTTGATCATAGAAGATGTTAGAAGTTCACAAAATTGAAGAATTTCAAGCCATTTGCAAAGTTGACTTTTTGGGAAAATGACTTGTAATGGAAACTTGCCATTTTGGGAAACTTTTTCAACCCTTGCTTTTTGATTCAAAAATATTTCAAATGGGAAAACTTTGGTCATGAAATTTGTAGAATGGATCATTCCCTTTTCAAAAAGTACATGAACTTGTCCTAATTCATTTTGGATCAAAAGTTATGGCTTGTAAAAGTTGGGAAAAATCACATAATTTCAAGTTTTCTACCAAAGAGGCAAAGTTGCAAAACCACTTGCCAAGACAAATTGTGCTATCAAATGGACTTCTAATCTTCATACAAACATAAACCAAGGCCTAAAGATCAGATTGTATCAAAATTTCACGCATTTTCATGACTTGTGGATCAAGAAACTTCAAAAGGGCCAAAGTTGATCAAAGTTGCAAAACCTCACTCAAACCCTAATCCATTTGCTGGCTGACTTCAAAATTGATCCTATGGTTCTCCTCACTTCTTGCTGCGCAGGACACCCCTCTTGTCCTTGGCTAGCCATGAGCCCATACCTCTCTTACACAAAGCTTGACTTTTTGGCAAAAGACCCATACCAATCACCATAGGCCACCAACAACTCTCTGACCTATCACCTTTTGATACATGGACCAAAAGCAGCTCAACACACCACACACACAAGCCTGAAACTCTCCCCAAGCCAGCATTCTCATTTGGCACCTCTTATGTAACTTCCTTCGAAACTCATCATACAAGCATCAAACATTAAAACAAACTTCACAAAACATCTCAGCATACTCCCCTGATCATTTCCCTGCCCTCATTCATCCCTGAAACATCCTCAAACTGAAACACGATTTCTCTCCCTCACTGAACAGAACTCACTCAATCTCTCAAACCAGCCATTTTAAACTCCAACCAAGCATTGCAAGCTTCTCAGGAGGTCCATTAGAGGCGTTTTGGATCAAAGGGGCAGCCAGAAAGTTCCAAAAATCAAAGCTTCAGTTCAGGTGAGCTCAAGAACATTTTTTCCAGAAACATGTTTTTAAGTTTCTAAATGATTCTCTATGCTTCATTGATCATGCTGATATGTTTTGTTTCGAAAATGATTGAGTATTGAGTATGTATGTTGCTTCTGAAACTTTTCTGACCTAAATGCATTTTGCTTCGATTCAGCTTTGTTATGAAAAATAAATGTGTTTTGGTTGTTGATTCTTGCTCTATGATGTTTGGGGATGGATTCTGGACAGAGAGATTAGGTTTTAGGGACCTGGGGAGTGAGCTAGCAATTTTCAGGGAGACATGTGGCCAAAGAAGATGACCGGAGGTCATTTCCGACCACCTGAGAGTCATTAAGCCCTAATTGTGTCATTAATTGTAGTTTGAATGTGGAGCGTAGATCAGGCTGACTAAGTCAATCCCCCGCGCGTTTCAATGTCCTGGATCTATCATTAAACCCTAATTCCATTTAATTAAATTAATTAATTAGTTTTAGTCAGTTTGAATCTCAGCCACTAGATCATGCGTGCAGTCAATTCCCGCGCCCTAGGTTCAAATCCCAGCCTTTGGATCAGTTGACTTCTCATTAATTCAATTTTATTTTCATTTTATTTGATTTATTTTGTACATTTAATTTAAAATAGCAAAAAATGTTTAAAAATCATGAAAATTTTTGTCAAGGTTTTCATTATTTTTCAGAACACAAAAATATTTTTATTTTTATTTTTTGCATTAAAAATTATTTTTAAATCATTTAAAAGATTATTTTTAACTAATTAATGAAAATTAATTAATTAAAAATACTTTTAGGTATTTAAAAATCACAAAAAAATTCATGTAACCTTTAAAAACATTTAGAAACATTGTCCAACTCTCAAACCAAATTTCTTTTTTTGTTCTTGATGCCTTTTGATAATTTTCCTTGGATTTAATTTCATTTCAAGGCATTATTTTGTTTCAAACTTCAAAAATTCATTTCTGTCTAACCTTTGAGAGTTGGATCATGATTCTTTTTGCATTGCATCTTGTATGGCATGTAGTTCATAGGATAAAATTGGCTTGAATTGATCTTGCATTTTCATTTTGTTTTGCATTTTTTTGACAAGGTACCCACAAACCCTTGCAATCTTAGAAAATTCATAACTCTCACTAGGTTAAGAGTTGGATCCCCTCCTTTGGGCAGTGAGTTTGTATAGGTCTAAGGTTCCTTTGATTTCATTTTCAAATTTTTATCATGTCATTTGCTTCTGGTTTTGGATTTTTGCTTTGTATGTTGCATATAACCCTAACTCATGATTTCCTTTGCATCCATTTCTCATTTGCTTGCATCCAATGACTTGCCATGACATTTTGTGCATCCATTTGATTCATAACACATCTTAGGACATATTAGAATCATGTTTGATCATTGCATCATTCATTTGACATGTCATACTTTCATTGCATTTCATAAACTTTCATGAACTTTCATGGTTCAAAGCATGCTCCATATACCTCCATTCTCTTGTATGCTCACATATATGAATCTTGTATGACTTTGCACCATATCTTGACATCATTTGCATCATGTGTATGTTTCTGATTTTGGCATTTTCCCATCCATATGCATTGTTTCATCTCATTTCTTCCCTTATGCATCTTGTACTAACTTTTCAGGTTGATGGTAAGTTTGTTTGGGAGGTGAATTTGCCTTCACCTCCTACCTCTTCTCACATTATCATTCTACATCCTTGCTGCATTTTTACTTGTCTTTGAGTGAGCTTGCTCACTTGTGCCTCTCTTCCCTCTTTTCTCTTCTTATCTCATCTCTTTTCTATCTTGCTCCTCCTTGGTGGCCTTTGAAGATCTCTTTCTTTCTTAAGCCTCATAAACCCTAGGTATAACCAAGCATGATAACAATTAGGGTTTGATTAGTTCCCCATTTAGCTTTTACCTTTGTGTCATCTTTGAGTCTTCTCTTCTCATCTCATAATCAAGGACTAAACCCTAAAGGTTTTAAGGCTTTGTGATTAAGCTTATGTCTGCATCCTTCTATTAGGATGGAGTGTATAACTTTAATCCTAAGTGTTAAACCCTTAATGTGTTTAAATCCTTTAATCAATCCACTTAATAATCATCAAGACATCCAGCTTGTAACTTGGGCCTTGCATTAGGGTTCTAATTCTTCCTTAATTGGTCAAGAAGGACTAACCCTAGTGTTAATGGACAAGTCCCCCTCAAGTTGTCTTACAAACCATAAAAATCATTTCTTCATCTTATCATTAACTAAAATACATTTAATAAAGGCTTTGTTTTGTCATGAGGTTAATCCCTAATCATGGATTAAAGTTGAGGATCTTTCCTCAGCTTAAACATTCTCATCTATTATCCTTCTATTAGGATGGTGTAATGAGTCTGTTTAATCCCTGATTATGGCTTAAGCTCATTACTTAACACTAAACAAAAACAACAAAAACATCTAAATAATCACAAGTAGGTTAATGATCTTAATCCTACATCATGGTGATTAAGTGTGAGATACTGACTTCACACTTAAGGTATTCTCATTACCCCTAATCAGAGGGAGGATGTGATGAGTTTACTAACCCATTGGTTTAGGCTTAAGCTCATTAACTTATGACAAACTTCAAAAAAGCAATAAAAGACTGAAAATAAAAAAATAAACAATAATCGTCTCTTCCGGGATTCTTTTCTCATCTCATTCATTCATAAATGAGAACTCGCTTCTTCCGTCTAATGCAAGACAGTTTGCACCTGAGCCAGACAGGTCATACACTTGAGCATAGGCAAGTAAGCAGTTCATCAGTCAATTCATCCTTCAGTCTCTTTGGGTCGAACTACGGTGTTTTGACTTCCTCATTGCACGAGAGGATACGTAGGCATAACTTAACAGTTATTGAACAAAAGTCTCTGTATATTCCCCCTCTTTCCAGCTTTATTCTTTTAGCCTCATGATCTTGAGCATTTCATTCTTGTTCTTACACTGACACTTCACTTATACACTTCACTTCTCTTACACTGACACCTGTACATCCTTTTCCAGCTCTTTTATACACAGATTGCATTGACACTACCCCTTTAAAACACAAATCTTTTAAGCGTGGATCCCGTCGAGTACGGCGGACAATCTGGGTGCTAATACCTTCCCAGGTTGTAACCAACCCCCTTTCTCAGTCTCTCTGGTTCGCAACCGTCTTATCCATATCTTTTCTTAGGTTTATGCAGCATTACCTTTCCTCCGTGATAAAAATGCCTAGCTGGCGACTCTTTTCTTTTCTCTTGAGCTCACTCCTGTGTGTTCTCATTCCTCTTTTCGCCGACCGTTCGCGTCTGTACCCCTTCTGACCTGAGGTGTCATTTGGTGGGAGCGACAGCTTGGCGACTCTGCTGGGGACCCTTATACTGTAACCAGGGCTTCTGGTTCTTTTTGTGGGTTCCTCCTAGCGCTTGATTGATTTGTGTTTATTGGGGTGTTATGTGCTGATTGTGTTTATATAGTTGCTTTATTTACTGCTTTATGTATAGTTATTTATTGCTTTCTTTACAGCTTTATATATCATACTGTCATATTGTCATCTGGTTGGATCTGGTTTTTGCGTTGGTGGGCGGGGTTCTATTGAGAGTTTAAGGTCCTATACCTGGGACCTGAGTGACACCTAGGCTAGAGTGGTTCATGTTCTTTCCCATTCCATTTCGGTCTGGTGCGGGAATATGAAACACGGTTCAGATGTGGGTTTCTTCTTGAGAACTCTGTGCTACAGATTTCCTGTAGTGCTAGGGCTATCTGGGAAGCCTGCTAAGTCTGGATGACCTTTATTATGACCTTCAGAAACTGAGGTGAATTAGAGGAGGATCTTTTATGGTTATTGTAAACACTGTACCTCCGGGTTAGAAGTGTTTACACTTCTTATAACTGATCCAAGTCTGAGGATCCTTGTTTTAGAACACCACCTGTGAGGGGGTTGGGCTCTTTACAGGTTTGCAGGAACCCTTGGCCACATCATACCCTGATACTTGTTGTGTTTAAGAATGCTTCACTTTGGACAGTTCTTGTGATTTAACCCTGGACATGTGACTCTTTATTTGAGTCCCCCACCTTGGTTACTGGACTTTTGAACCTCCATCTGGACTTCTTAAACATACATGGACTTTATATCAAGGCAGTAATCAGATCCAGCTTGATCACAAACCCTTGCATATCATTTGCATACTCATCATTGCATCATTTAACATTTGTTTATTTGTTTTTCAAGGTATCCATATTACATCTGGCTTGGTTTTGACCCCTTCATCTGCATAGACCCCTGTTCATCAATTATCTGCTTCAGCTATTTTCATCAGTTGACTGCTTCAGCTACTCCCATCATCAGCCTCAGCATATCAGTGGCTCATCTCCAGTATCAGTCTTCATCATCAGCATTTGTTTTCAGCTCTTCATCAACAGTCATGGCACCCAAGAAGAGCAACATTTCATACCATTTCTTTGAGCCTGTGCTGACTGGCATCAGGCAGGTCCAAGCACTTATCACTCCAAACCGTATCCCATTATTCAGAGAGCATTATGGAGGTATTCTTGATATGGTTATGGACTTGGACCCTTCTCAGAGGAGTTTGATCCACACCTGCCTACAGTTTTATGACCCTCCTTTGAGATGCTTCACTTTCCAGAACTTTCACCTAGGACCTTTGCTGGAGGAGTTCTCATCTTTGATTGGAGTGCCTGTCAGGGGTGGTGTCCCCTTCAACCCTGAAATGACTTTTCCCAGCAATGGAGAAGTGGCAAAGGCACTGTACCTGGAGCCTGTTTTGATTGAGCAGAACATGACAACAAAGGCAGGGATCCCTGGTTTGCACCTAGACTTTCTGACTTCTCAGGCCATCCTGAAGGCCTCCTTGGGAGAATGGAAGGCAGTTTGTGCATTGTTAGCCCTCAATATATATGGGGTTATACTTTTTGCAGATGAGCCCAAATTTATTAGCAAGAATTCCTTTCATCTCTTCCTTCTGAGGAACCCAGTGCCCACATTACTGGGGGATTTCTATTATTTTGTTCATCAGAGGAATGAGAAGCAGAGAGGGAGGTTGGTAAGATGTTGTGCTCCCCTGTTTCATACCTGGCTGCTTAAACACCTACCCAAGACTGATGCTTTCTTGAACCCTCACCAACAGAAGAATTGGGCTAGGAGACTTATTGCTTTGACTTCAGATGACATCAGATGGTGCACTCAGAACACCAAAGGCAGAGACATAATTACAAGTTGTGGGCAGTACCCCAATGTACCTCTGGTAGGAGTGAAGGGTTGCATCAATTACAATCCTTTGCTGTTCAAGAGACAATTGGGCTATGCTTTGGTTCACCCTCCTAGAGTGCAAGACTTGGCTAAAACCCTGTATTGTGAGATAAAGCCTAATCTAGCTGTTGTTAGACAAGCATCCTGGGCTTGGGACAACATCCAGACCAAAGGAATGGCTATACTTGGAAGATGCAATAATGTGGCCTCAGCTCAGTATTATGAATGGTCTCATGCTAGGGCTCAGATTTCTGGGATGCCTTTCACCATTGAGGATGCACCTGGACCATCCACAACACCACCTCCAGCCACTGTCAGCCTGGAGGAATTTAAGAAGCTGAAGGAGAGAAATGAGAATCTGTCTCAAGCTCTTAAGAAGACCCTCTGGGAGAGGAGTGATGGTCGTCTAGACATTGAGAGGTTAGAAAAGCTTAAGGTGGAGCATTTAGCCAGGATTGGGAAAGCAGAGGACTACATTAAGAAATCAAGAGTTGGAGAGCAAATTTTGAAGAATGCCTGCAAAGAGGCCCAGTTTCAGAAGGCTAGGAGTGATCTCTATCTGGAGGAAAGCCAAGCTAGGTGGGTCAGGATCACTGAAGCTTGCACTCAAGAGGATAAGAGAACTCAGGCCAGGATTGAGCAGTTAGAGGCCATTGAGAAGAAGCAACAGGAGGCTTTGCTGGCAGCCCAGAAGGAAATCTCAGAATTGAAGCTTAGGGCTGGTGTGAAGAGGTCAAAGGACCAGGACAGGCACAAGAAGCTGACCACTGCTATTGCCACCAGAAACCTCCTTATCAGGAACATCACAGAGCATCCGGCTGGTCCTGTAACTGAAGCACTTTTGAAGGAAGTTAAGGAGGATGAGTTTGGCTTAGATGTTTGACTACTTTGCTTGTTGTTATTTCCATTTGATGTACTTTTCTTTTATGTTGTATTTTGACCCCTCTGGGGCATATGTTGTAAAAACAGACTATGTATTATTCACCATTTGTAATATATCTGTTAGTTTGTTTCACTAAGCTTTCTTTCCCTCAAGCAACATCAAAACATCTTCCCCAGGGTCTGGAAAGGTCAAAACCAAGAGCCAAGCCGGATACCTTGGAAGCAAATAAGCATACTGCATTGCATACTAACTTCTGTTTTGTTTTGTAGGTTTTGTCTTTACTTTATTTTGTTTCTAACTCTGTTGTGGTTCAGGAATTATTGCTCGCCGTCGGGTGTTCCCTCTCAACCGTCCGCACAAATATCCTACTCGCCACAACCTTCCTGGTATCCAGATGGACCAAGTACAGCAAGAGCTGACAGAGGTCAGAACCCAGATGGTTAACGAAAGGCTGGAGATGAGAAACCAAATGACCCAATTCATGGAAGTAATGAATGGCTTGGCCCAAAGTCAAGAAAGGTTGAGGGCATTGGTAGAAAGACAAACCCCGGAAGAACCTCCTCTGGGAACTGGAGGAACAAGTAACAATGAGAGGGGTCAGCCTCATGTTAATCCACCAGTATATGGGCCTCATCTGCATCCGGAAGTCAACATCCCGGGTATTGTGCAAGGAAATACTACTGGAGGAAGGGTTTTACAAGAAGATCCCCAGGAAGAGCAGTTTACTGTGATGGGAGCTGGGGATGAAGTTTATGATAGGAGGTTTGATGAAATTGCTGAGAAGTTGAGATCTCTGGAGTCTCAAAATTCCCTAGGCTTTGATGTGATGGATATGGGGTTAGTGGACGGGGTAAGAATTCCCCACAAGTTTAAACCCCCGTGCTTCGAGAAGTACAATGGAACTTCCTGTCCACGAACTCACTTGCAGTCTTTTCTGGGGAGACTTAAGGCATACACCATGGATGAGAAACTGTGGATGTTTTACTTTGAAGATAGTTTGACTGGGGCTTCAAGGGAGTGGTACTCTCACTTGACCAGAGCTACTATCAGATGCTGGAAATACCTAGACATGGCTCCTAACAGAACCCTTCTGATGGGAATGTCTCAGTCCTCCAGAGAAAGCTTCGGGGAATATGCCCAGAGGTGGAGACAGCTTGCTGCTGTTGTCCAGCCACCCATGTCGGAAAGAGAAATGGCCGACATGTTTATGAATACTCTGCAAGGAACATATATTGACAGGCTAGCTACTTTTTCTTCCACCAGCTTCGCTGACGTAGTCATAGCTGGAGAAAGAATTGAAAGCCTTCTGAAGATGGGTAAAATTTCTGATAATGGTGCAAGTTCGTCAAGTAATCCCAGGAAGCCTTTTATGGGACCTAGAAGAACCAGTGAGACAAATGCCATTCATGCCAGTAGGGGCAGACCTCAGTATGTCCACAGATCGGTAGCAGCTGTCACTATTCCAGCTCCAATTCCTCAGCAACCAGCATATCAACCACCACAACAACCACACTATCAACAGCAAGTTCAGTATCCACCACAAAGGACCTACAACAACAACAACAACAATCAACAGCAAAGACCCTTTCAGCAAAGACCATCACAGGCAAATAGGGTGATTGACCCTATCCCTATGCCTTATGCCGCTTTATTGCCACAACTCCTGAAACTCAACTTGGTTGAGTTAAGGACATTGGCACCTCCTGATCCTTCCAATCTTCCAAGAAATTATGATGTCAACGCCAGGTGTGCTTTTCATTCTAATGCGCCTGGCCACAATACAGAGAAATGCAGGGCTTTACAAATGAAGGTACAAGATCTGGTAGATTCTAAAGCCCTCAACTTTGCACCCCCGCCAAATGTCAACAAGAATCCCATGCCCAACCATGGAGGACCCATAATTAATGCCATTGAGGAAGACAAGCCATCTTTCTTAATCACCAGTATTGGGCAGATTCGGACACCTCTGGTAGAAATTAAAGCTCAGCTCCTAGAATGCCAGATGTTCCCCGGGTGTGAGCTCGGTTGTGGTTATTGCAACATTTCGGTCAACGGGTGTGATAATTTGAGAAGCGGCATAGATGGTCTTATCAAAAGTGGTATACTCCAGATCACAACAACGGCTCCTACAAATCCAACAATCCCTTTGACAACAATTCCTGACTCTTCTACAACTGCAACAACAATCATTCCAACCAATTCATCGATATCATCAACAATGGCTCCGTCCATCACTACAAATCAGATGTCAACAACCATTTCTTCTACAACATCAGCACCCATTTATTCAGCAGAATCTTCTACAACGCCAACAGAAATTAATGAAGATATCTCAGCAGTCACCATTTACTATGATCCATCAAATGTTCCTCTAAACAACAACTTTCAACAACAAACAGTGGCATCTCCTGCCAGATCACCGGTCACCATTTACTACGATCCGCACACCATTTCAGTACCCTCATCTGCTGCAGTTAGTCCAGTTACCATTACGGTGCCTGGACCCGTTCCATATGAAAGTAGTAATGCCATACCCTGGCATTATGGCTCCGACCTCTACTGCAACGGGGAGAAAATCACCTTGGACTCTTCAACTTCTTCTCCACAGATTGATAATGTTGGGGGAGGCGGAGGCTTCACCAGAAGCGGACGCCTTTTTGCCTCACAATTGCAAAGACCTAATACCGAAGCAGAAGCTGCTGCAAAAGCAAAGCGGAAGAGTGTGGTACCCGAAGAACCAATCATCAAAGAAACTCAGAAGACATCTTTTGAGCAAGATGTAGACGAGTTTATGAGAATTATAAAGAGAAGTGATTACAAGGTGGTGGATCAACTTCACAAAACTCCTTCAAAGATCTCCATATTATCCCTGTTGATGTGTTCTGAAGCTCACAGGAACGCGTTACTGAAAGTCTTGCACGCAGCATACGTGCCAGAAGAGATCACTGTTAATCAGCTAGAAACCGTGGTAGCAAATGTCAACACCAGTCATGGACTGGGCTTTACCAACGCTGATTTAACAACTGAGGGACGTAACCACAACAAGGCTTTACACATCACTCTAGAATGCAAGGGTGTTGTTCTATCTCATGTACTGGTGGATACTGGGTCATCACTCAATGTCCTACCAAAGAAAGCCTTAGTGAAGCTGGAGTATGATGGCTTGGCATTGCGTCCGAGTAATTTGGTGGTAAGAGCTTTCGATGGCTCTAAATTATCAGTGCTAGGGGAGATTGATCTGCCTGTGATGATTGGCCCGCAGACTTTTAAAATTACCTTCTATGTGATGGACATTCAGCCGGCCTACAGCTGTTTGTTGGGTAGACCTTGGATCCATGCCGCTGGCGCAGTTACGTCTACCCTTCACCAGAAGCTGAAATTCGAGTGGGAAGGCCAGATCATCACCATCTGTGGTGAAGAGGACATCTTTGTTAGCCATCTGGCTACGTACAAGTATATTGAGATGGATGGAGAAATCCATGAAACTATGAGCCAGGGGTTTGAGGCCCTGAACATAAATGAAGCATCTGCTGTACTGGAAACCTCCATGACATCTTATCAGCAAGCCAGGAAGGTTGTTGAAGAGGGTATTGCCCAAGGCTGGGGCAAGCTACTGCCCATGGAGAAGAAGGAAGACAGATTTGGGTTGGGTTACAAACCAACTCAACAAGATCAACCAGAGGCTGCCAAGAAGCCCAACTTTGTCAGCGGGGGAATGCTCACCCCGGATTCTGTGAACAACTTGGAAGATGAGTCGGAAGATGAGCGCAACCTGGAAAGCTGGATACGTCCAAGGATCCTAGGGAGCCGTATCTCAAACTGGTCTTCCCAGGAAATTATAAGGGTTACTCCTGCAGAGTAATTATTATTTCCTGTATATTTTAAGCATGCATCATGTCTTGCATCTTGCCCAAGATGACAAGACTCATTTTGTAATCGGGCCATCTTGTAATTTTGTGCAAACAGATCAATCAATGAATATCGGACATCTTTTGCAAATGAGTCTTTTTCTTTTCCGCTCACTGTTTTTCCATTTTTCTTTTTGTACAAAAATAAAATGGCAATGTTTTCAAAATGATAACTTTACTTCACTTTTTCTAAACAAGATTAAAATCGATCACTAAAATGAACAATCTAAACCCTTGCAGAGAGTGCCTTTCAGACTGCACCAACAACAGCACAGCTATGACTTCGTATGACTTTGACAATCCAATCAATCAAGCTGATGAAGGGGTTGAAGAAGATTATGAAATTCCTGAAGAGCTAGCCAGGTTGTTAAGGCAAGAGGAGAAGGTTATTACTCCTCATCAGGAGGAGGTCGAAACGATTAATCTTGGTACGGATGAAGATGTGAAAGAGGTTAAAATCGGGGCCTGCTTACAAGACTCGGTGAAAAAGCAACTGATTGACCTGCTTCGTGAATATGTGGATGTATTTGCTTGGTCTTATCAGGATATGCCAGGGTTGGACACCGATATTGTTATGCACAAGCTGCCTTTAAGAGAAGATTGCCCACCAGTTAAACAGAAACTGCGCCGTACTCGCCCAGATATGGCAATGAAGATTAAAGAAGAGGTACAAAAGCAGTGGGACGTCGGGTTCCTTGCTGTGACTAGCTATCCGCCGTGGGTTGCTAATATTGTACCTGTGCCTAAGAAAGATGGCAAGGTAAGGATGTGTGTGGACTACCGGGATCTGAACAGAGCCAGCCCGAAAGATGATTTCCCTTTACCTCACATTGATGTATTGGTTGATAATACGGCTCAGTTCTCGGTATTCTCCTTCATGGACGGATTTTCAAGATACAATCAGATCAAGATGTCACCTGAAGACATGGAGAAGACAACTTTTATCACACCCTGGGGCACGTTCTGTTATAAGGTGATGCCGTTCGGACTAAAGAATGCTGGTGCAACATATCAACGGGCTATGGTAACATTATTCCACGACATGATCCATAAAGAAATTGAATGTTATGTGGATGACATGATTGCCAAGTCCCTCACAGAAGAAGACCACCTGGTAAATCTACTGAAGTTATTCAAGCGTCTGAGGAAGTACCAATTGAAGCTAAACCCCAACAAATGCACATTCGTTGTGCGATCTGGTAAGTTGCTGGGATTTATTGTAAGTGAGAAAGGGATTGAAGTTGACCCTGATAAAGTCAAAGCCATTCAAGAAATGCCTGCACCAAAGTCAGAAAAAGAAGTTCGGGGGTTCTTAGGTAGATTGAACTACATTTCACGGTTCATATCTCACCTTACTGCAACCTGCGAACCCTTGTTCAAGCTGTTAAGAAAAGAACAAACGGTCAGGTGGAACGAAGACTGCCAGAGGGCTTTGACAAGATCAAGGAGTACTTGCAAGAACCTCCAATCCTAATGCCTCCAGTTGAAGGAAGACCTCTAATCATGTACTTGACGGTATTAGAAGAGTCAATGGGGTGTGTGTTGGGCCAGCATGACGAGTCTGGTCGAAAAGAGTATGCAATATACTACCTAAGCAAAAAGTTTACCGACTGTGAACAACGTTATTCACTGCTTGAGAAAACTTGTTGTGCTTTAGCGTGGGCTGCTCGCCGACTAAGGCAGTATATGTTGACCCACACTACCTTATTGATCTCAAAGATGGACCCAGTTAAGTACATATTTGAGAAGCCAGCACTTACCGGACGGGTTGCAAGATGGCAAATGATCCTCACAGAATATGACATCCAGTACACATCTCAGAAAGCCATCAAGGGCAGTGTATTGTCTGATTATCTTGCTGAGCAACCCATTGATGATTACCAGCCTATGAGATTTGACTTCCCGGATGAGGACATCATGTTCATAAAAGCAAAAGGTCATGAAGAGCCTGTTCACACTGAAGGGCCTGACCCAGAAGAAGAATGGACTATGATGTTTGACGGGGCTGTTAATATGAATGGTCGTGGTGTTGGTGCAGTACTCATTACACCTAAGGGACTTCACATGCCTTTCTCGGCGAAACTCACCTTTAACTGCACTAACAACGAAGCTGAATACGAAGCTTGCATTATGGGTCTTGAGGAAGCCATTGACCTCAGGATCAAGACTTTAACTGTATTCGGAGATTCAGCTTTGGTAATCAATCAAACCAATGGCAAATGGTACACCCACCAAGATCATCTGATACCTTACCGGGATTATACAAGAAGGTTATTGACTTTCTTCACAACGGTCAAGCTTGAGTACATCCCTCGAGACGAAAATCAATTTGCAGATGCTCTGGCTACCATTTCATCAATTATCAAAGTTCAAGCTGCCAACTTTGTGCCCCGGATCTCAGTGTCCAGACTTGACAGACCAGCATATGTATTTGCAGCAGATGTTGTTAAAGATGATAAGCCTTGGTTTCATGACATCAAGTGCTTCTTGGAGGATCAAACATACCCACCTGGGGCATCATCCAATGACAAGAAGACATTAAGAAGGCTAGCTGGTAGTTTCTTCCTGAATACGGATGGTTCCCTGTATAAAAGAAACTTTGCTATGGTACTTCTCAGATGTGTTGATAGGGCAGAAGCAGATTTTTTAATGCCCGAGGTGCACGAAGGATCCTTTCGTACCCATGCGGGAGGGCATGCAATGGCTAAAAAGTTGCTAAGATCAGGCTATTACTGGATCACAATGGATGCAGACTGTTGTGCTTATGCCAGAAAATGTCATAAATGCCAGATTTACGCGGATAAAGTACATGTACCTCCGAATCCTCTGAATGTGATGTCTTCGCCTTGGCCCTTTGCCATGTGGGGCATTGATATGATTGGCAAGATTGAGTCGACCGCTTCAAATGGCCACAAATTCATCCTGGTAGCCATCGACTATTTGACCAAGTGGGTTGAAGCAGCTTCTTATGCAAATGTTACAAGGCAGGTGGTAGCCCGATTTCTAAAGAGGGACATCATTTGTAGGTATGGAGTGCCCGAGCGAATCATTACTGATAATGGTTCCAATTTAAACAACAAAATGATGGCAGAACTGTGCCGAGACTTCAAGATCCAACACCACAATTCTTCTCCTTACAGGCCAAAGATGAATGGCGCTGTTGAGGCGGCAA